>JAOPSE010000004.1:181724440-182446796 GCA_029449295.1 Zea luxurians | reverse complement strand
TCGGACGAGGCCGAGGGCGCCTCGGGCTCGGGCGCGTCGCCTATCTTGACGGAGGGTTGGTGCAGATCCCGGGAGAAGACGTCCGGGGGAACCGTCGTTCGCCCCGAGGCTATCTTCGCCAGCTCGTCCGCAGTCTCGTTGTAGCGCCGGGCGATGTGGTTAAGCTTGAGCCCGTAGAACTTGTCTTCCAGGCGTCGAACCTCCTCACAGTAAGCCTCCATCTTTGGGTCGCGGCAGAGGGAGTTCTTCATGACTTGGTCGATGACGAGCTGCGAGTCGCCGCGCGCATCGAGGCGTCGGACCCCTAGCTCGATGGCGATTCGCAATCCGTTGATCAGAGCCTCGTACTCAGCCACATTGTTGGACGCCGGGAAATGGAGGCGAAGCACGTAGCGCAGGTGTTTCCCGAGGGGCGAGACGAAAAGCAGGCCCGCGCCAGCTCCCGTCTTCATCAGCGACCCGTCGAAAAACATGGTCCAGAGCTCTGGTTGGATCGGAGCCGTTGGCAACTGGGTATCGACCCATTCGGCTACGAAATCCGCCAGTACCTGGGACTTGATGGCCTTCCGAGGGGCGAACGAGATTGCCTCGCCCATGATTTCCATCGCCCACTTCGCGATCCGCCCCGAGGCTTCTCGGCACTGGATGATCTCCCCCAGGGGGAAGGATGACACCACAGTCACCGGATGGGACTCGAAGTAATGTCGCAGCTTTCGCCTCGTCAGGATCACTGCATATAGCAGCTTCTGGACTTGCGGGTAGCGGATCTTGGTCTCGGACAGCACTTCACTGACGAAGTAAACTGGCCTCTGAATGGGTAAAGCATGCCCCTCTTCCTGCCTTTCGACTACGATCGCGGCGCTGACCACCTGAGTGGTTGCGGCGACGTAGACCAGGAGGGTTTCTCCATCAGCTGGGGGTACCAAGATGGGCGCCTGGGTGAGGAGCGCCTTCAGGTTCCCGAGGGCTTCCTTGGCTTCGGGAGTCCAAGTGAAGCACTCGGCCTTCCTTAAGAGGCGGTACAGGGGCAGGCCTCTTTCGCCGAGGCGCGAGATGAAACGGCTCAAGGCCGCGAGGCATCCCATGACCCTCTGTACGCCTTTTAAGTCCTTGATGGGCCCCATGTTTGTGATCGCTGCGATCTTCTCCGGGTTGGCTTCGATGCCCCGCTCGGAGACGATGAACCCCAAGAGCATGCCTCAGGGCACCCCGAAGACGCACTTCTCGGGATTAAGCTTGACGCCCTTCGCCTTGAGACACCGGAATGTCAGTTCGAGGTCGGAGAGAAGGTCGGAGGCTTTCCTCGTCTTGACTACGATGTCATCGACGTAGGCCTCGACCGTGCGACCAATGTGTTCGCCGAACACATGGTTCATGCACCGTTGGTACGTTGCACCCGCGTTTCTCAACCCGAACGGCATTGTGACATAACAGTACATGCCGAAGGGCGTGATGAAAGAAGTCGCGAGCTGGTCGGACTCTTTCATCTTGATTTGATGATACCCTGAGTAGGCATCGAGGAAAGACAGGGTTTCGCACCCTGCAGTGGAGTCCACAATTTGGTCGATGCGAGGTAGAGGGTAGGGGACCTTCGGACATGCTTTGTTGAGACCAGTGTAGTCTACACACATCCGCCACTTCCCCCCTTTTTTCCTCACAAGTACAGGGTTGGCAAGCCATTCGGGATGGAATACCTCTTTAATGAACCCTGCTGCCATCAGCTTGTGGACCTCCTCGCCTATCACCCTGCGCCTTTCCTCATCGAATCGGCACAGAGGCTGTCTGACCGGCCGGGCTCCGGCCCGAATATCCAGCGAGTGCTCGGCGACATCCCTCGGTATGCCGGGCATGTCCGAGGGACTCCACGCAAAAACGTCGGCGTTTGCGCGGAGAAAGTCGACGAGCACTGCTTCCTATTTGGGGTCGAGCCCGGAACCGATCCGGATCTGCTTGGAGGTGTCGCCACTGGGGTCGAGAGGGACGGCCTTAACCGTCTCCGCTGGCTCGAAGTTGCCGGCATGCCGCTTTACGTCCGGCACCTCTCGGGAGAGGCTTTCCAGGTCGGCAATGAGGGCCTCGGACTCGGCGAGGGCCTCGGCGTACTCCACGCACTCCACATCGCATTCGAATACGTGTTTGTACGTGGGGCCGACGGTGATGACCCCGTTGGGGCCTGGCATCTTGAGCTTCAGGTAAGTGTAGTTGGGGATGGCCATGAACTTCGCGTAGCATGGCCTTCCCAACACTGCGTGGTAGGTTCCTCGGAACCCGACCACCTCGAACGTCAAAGTCTCCCTTCGGAAGTTGGAGGGTGTTCCGAAGCAGACAGGGAGGTCGAGCTGTCCGAGGGGCTGGACGCGCTTCCCGGGAATGATCCCGTGGAAGGGCGCAGCGCCTGCTCGGACGGATGACAGGTCGACGCGCAGGAGCCTGAGGGTCTCGGCGTAGATGATGTTGAGGCAGCTGCCTCCATCCATCAGGACCTTGGTGAGCCTGACGTCGCCGATGACGGGGTCGACGACGAGCGGGTACTTCCCCGGGCTCGGCACGTGGTCGGGGTGGTCGTCCCGGTCGAAGGTGATGGGCTTGTCGGACCAGTCTAGGTAAACTGGCGCCGCCACCTTCACCGAGCAGACCTCCCGACGCTCTTGCTTACGATGCCGAGCCGAGGCATTCGCCGCATGCCCTCCGTAGATCATGAAGCAGTCGCGGACCTCTGGGAACTCTCCTGCTTGGCGATCCTCCCTTTTGTCGTCGTCGCGGGCCTTGCCACCCTCTGCGGGTGGCCCGGCCCTGTGGAAGTGGCGCCGAAGCATGACGCACTCCTCGAGGGTGTGCTTGACGGGCCCCTGATGGTAGGGGCACGTCTCCTTGAGTGCCTTGTCGAAGAGGTTAGCACCTCCGGGGGGCTTCCGAGGGTTCTTGTGCTCGGCGGCGGCGACAAGGTCTGCATCGGGAACGTCGCGTTTCGCTTGCGACTTCCTCCTGCCTTTCTTCTTGGCGTCGCGCGGAGTGGACGCCTCGGGGGCATCTTCCGACGGGCGGCCCTGGGGCTGCTTGTCCTTTCGGAAGATGGCCTCTACCGCCTCCTGGCCGGAGGCGAACTTGGTGGCGATGTCCATCATCTCGCTCGCCCTGGTGGGGGTCTTGCGACCCAACTTGCTCACCAGGTCACGGCAGGTGGTGCCGGCGAGGAACGCGCCGATGACATCGGAGTCGGTGACGTTGGGCAGCTCGGTGCGCTGCTTTGAGAACCGCCGGATGTAGTCCCGGAGAGACTCTCCCGGCAGTTGCCGACAGCTTCGGAGGTCCCAGGAATTCCCGGGGCGCACGTACGTGCCCTGGAAGTTGCCGGCAAAAGCCTGGACCAGATCTTCCCAGTTGGAAATCTGCCCCGGAGGCAGGTGCTCCAACCAGGCACGAGCGGTGTCGGAGAGAAACAGGGGGAGGTTTCGGATGATGAGGCTGTCATCGTCCGTCCCACCCAGTTGACAGGCCAGGCGGTAGTCCGCAAGCCACAATTCCGGTCTCGTCTCCCCCGAGTACTTCGTGATAGTAGTCGGGGGTCGGAATCGGGGCGGAAACGGCGCCCGCCGAATGGCTCGGCTAAAGACCTGCGGACCGGGTGGTTCGGGCGAGGGACTCCGATCCTCCCCGCTGTCGTAGCGTCCCCCACGCCTGGGGTGGTAGCCTCGGCGCACCCTTTCATCGAGGCATGCCCGACGGTCGCGATGAGGGTGCTCGTCGCCGAGGTGGCCCGGGGCCGCAGGCGCGGTGTTGCGCGTGCGCCCGGTGTAGACCGAGGCTTCCCGCGTGAGTCGGGAAGTCGCGGCACGAGGTTCCGAGGGGTATCCCTGCCTTCGAGAGGCAGAGCTCTCGGCCCGCCGGGCCGCAGCGCCTTCCAGGAGATGCTTGAGTTCTCCCTGGATTCGCCGACCCTCGGTGGTTGATGACTCCGGCATTGCGCGGAGGAGCATCGCTGCGGCGGCCAGGTCCTGACCGGTTCCGCCGGACGCGGGTGGCGGTCTGTCCCTGGCATCGTTGGCGATGCGGTGCTGGAGACCTTGGGGCAGGTGACGTATTCCTCCGGCCGGGGGTTGGCTCGCCCATACCTGCCCGATGTTCTGGCGGATTGCCTCGAGCGCTCCTGCTTCCTCATCGAGCCCGGCCTGCGCCCCGCGGACTTGCTCGAGCTGTGGGTCGTGACCCCCCGCCGGAACGGGGACCACAGCTAGCTCCCGCGGGATGTCGGCGCGAGGCGCTGGCCTAGGGGGATCACCATCCTCCGGCATGCCGAGACAGCCGCCTCCGGAGGGATCCCCTAGCTCGATGTGGAAACATTCGCGGCTCGGGCCGCAGTCCTTGTCGCCAAGGCTGCGGCTGCCGTCGGAACAGTCGGAGAGGCAGTAGTCACATGCGGTCATGAAGTCCCGCATGGCACTAGGGTTGCCAGATCCGGAGAAATCCCAGCAGATGCTGGGGTCGTCATCTTCCTCGGACCCAGAGGGTCCGTAGGTCGAGACACCCGTCAATCGGTCCCAAGGCGACCGCACACGAAACCCCAGAGAGGTTGCACTCGCCTCAATGTGAGCGCCCGCCAAAGCGAGGTCGCCAGGCGGGCTGAGGTCGAGTCGAAATGACGAAAGATGGGGAGCAGTCGGTACCTTTTTGTCGACGAGGGGCGATGAAGTCGCGTCGGGGGCTGACCGCGCCGTCGTCTTGGGTACGAGGGCGACGTCCTGCAGGCCTTCCGTGAGCGTGCTGGCGTCGTCCACTTGCTCGGGGTCGACGTGTTGCGGGGGGATGGCGCTCGCGTTTGCCTCGAACGCGAGGGCGACGCTTGGCGTGTCCTCCGTTGAGGCGCCGGGGATGTCGATTTGTTCGACAGCCGTCGGAGCGCGGCCTCCCGCTCGGCCCTGGTTGCCCCGCCTCCTCCTCCTCCGATGGCGAGGGAGAGGATGGGGCGAGCTCGAAAGTTGTCCTTCCCCCACGCGGGAAAGACGTCGTCGATTCCGCCGCCGGCGGGCGGGCTGTCCGCCACCATTGTCGCTGCCGCGCGGCGGTGGAAGGAGTACCATGTCGTAGTTGCCGTCGAGAGACATGAACTCGAGGTTCCCGAAACGGAGCACCGTCCCGGGTTGAAGAGGTTGTTGGAGACTGCCCATCTGGAGCTTGACGGGAAATCGAACGTCAACACGCAGCGTGCCCCTACCTGGCGCGCCAACTGTCGGCGTTCCGAGACCGGGGGGTCCCCGAGCCGACGAGTGAGAGTGCCGCGTGCCCCAGCCCAGATGGGTCGAGCGCGTGGGCGAGCGCGAAGGGGGGAACAGAGAGAGAGAGGTCGGTGGCCGGAGCCGGGTCGTGAGGGAGTCGGAGAATTCCCGCGACCTTCGTGTTCGTCCCGCGCCCAGGTCGGGTGCGCTTGCAGTAGGGGGTTACAAGCGTCCGCGCGAGGTGAGGGGAGCGAGCGGCCCCGAGAGAGCGCCTGCCCCTGCCCTTCGTCCCCGCGAGGCCAACCTTCTCTAAGAAGGCCCTGGTCCTTCCTTTTATAGTCGTAAGGAGAGGATCCAGGTGTACAGAATGGGGGTGTAGCAAGGTGCTACGTGTCTAGCGAGGGAGAGCTAGCGCCCTAAGTACATGCCAAGGTGGCAGCCGGAGAGGTCTTGGCACCCTGTTGTTGTGGCGTCGTGGCTGTTGGAGGAGTAACGGAGCCGGACGGGGGGACAGCTGTCGGAGTGGCTGGACCCTTGCTGACGTCCTCCTGCTTTCGTAAGGGAGCTGAGAGCCGTCGTCGTCATGGTCTAGCGGGGCGCCATCATTTGCCTATCTGGCGTAGCTGGCCAGATGGGACACCGGTCTTGTCCTCTGCGACCCAAGTCGGCTCAGGGCAGGGTGATGATGACGCTTCTTGTTGACGTGGCGGTCTCGTGTCCTAGGTCGGGCGTCGTGGAGGCTCCTCCGAAGCCGAGGTCGAGTCCGTCCTGCAAGACAGAGGCAGAGTCCGAGCCCTGGGTCGGGCGAGGCGGAGATCGTTCGGCAAAGGCCGAGGCGGAGTCCGAGCCCTGGGTCGGGCGAGGCGGAGTTCGTCGTCTTCCGGGGCCTTAGCCCGAGTCCGAGCCCTGGGGTCGGGCGGAGCGGAGTTCGCCGTCTTCCGGGGCCTTAGCCCGAGTCCGAGCCCTTGGGCGGAGCGGAGTTCGCCGTCTTCCGGGGCCTTAGCCCGAGTCCGAGCCCTGGGGTTGGGCGGAGCGGAGTTCGCCGTCTTCCGGGGCCTTAGCCCGAGTCCGAGCCCTTGGGCGGAGCGGAGTTCGCCGTCTTCCGGGGCCTTAGCCCGAGTCCGAGCCCTGGGTCGGGCGGAGCCTCCTATGGCACCTCTGGCGAAGTCTGGTCGCCCGTCGGTCTTACCTTTTGCGTTAAACGCCCCGGTGACTCGGTCGGTTGGCGCGGTGATTTAGTCAGGGTTTCTTCTTATCGAAGGCGGGGCCTAGGGCGAGCCGGAGATGCGTCTGCCGTGAAAGAGGAGGCCTCAGGCGAGACGGAGTCATCTTAGGGTCGGCTGCCCTCGCCCGAGGCTAGGCTCGGGCGTGGCGTGGTCAAGTCACTCGTATGGACTGATCCCTGACTTAATCAAACCCATCAGGCCTCTGCAGCTTTATGCTGATGGGGGTTACCAGCTGAGAATTAGGCGTCTTGAGGGTACCCCTAATTATGGTCCCCGACACATATATATCTCTAATCTTGACAGATTCTATCCTACCCTTAGATATTCACCTTATACGACTGGTTACCCTAATCTGAACATAAAACAAAGATTAAGCCCTACTAAAGGATCTTCAGATTATAACCAGCTACTAGCTTATTTATTCCGCTTATTGAATAATTTCCTTTGCAAAACTATTACAATATGCTTCTAACTTTCATGGTCAATACTAGGAAAGGAAAGATTATCAGGCAACAGCGAACAGAAATGAATTCTCCAAATCCTCCACCTATTGAAACCAAACAAGTGGTTGCTACCCAAAGACTGGTAATACAACAATTAACAGACCTGGTGACCGAGATGCAAAATCAGATAAGACAACAACGCGAGGAAATACGTCAGGTCCGCCAAGAAATAAGGCAAGCACGGTTGGAGAGACAACAACAACAACAACCTCCACCACCACCACCCGCCCCACCAAGCTACATAGATATAGATTATGATGATTTGTAAGATCTAGATGTTACTTTAGTTAGTAGATGATATGATATTATTCTAGAAGGAACAATAAGGTCTATTGACCCTATGTTTTGTTAAAGAATTATACCTCATGCTGAGATTTCTTTGTTTGTGCATATGTTCCGAGAACAATATGAGTATACATCCCTTTTCTTACAAATCTCGAGGACGAGATTATTTTTAAGGGGGGTAGGATTTGTAATACTCAAATTTGTATACAAAGGAATATAGTGGGTTTCCTCATTTTGTGTGTCTTATTTGCATCATAAAAAAAAGAGCACCTATGTAATTGAGAGTGACTAAATAAAACAATTATGCTAAAATAAAGAAAAAGTGCATTTGTTGGAGTTTTATGTGTTGTGCATTAAATAAAACCATGAGGATAAAAATAATAAGGTATTAATTATTTGAAACTTGATTTAACCCTAAATTTGAAATTAGGGTTTTGAAAATAAGGAAAAGAGAAGAGATAGGAAAATATAAATAAAATGTATAAATAATTATCTTCAGTCTTAGTATTTTTAATGGCAAAAATAGAGTTTATAAATGAAGATCCACAAAAAGTTTGAATTAAATCAAATTGGGTTTGAAAATAAAGAAAATGGAAAGAAAAATGAAAAAGAAAAAGATAAAAACCTTACCTGGGCCCTGAACCTGGAATTCGGCCCAACTTACCTTTCCCGCCGTGCGGCCCATCTCCGCTTACAGGCGCGCGCAGCCAACTTACAGGTGGGGCCGCTCTGTCAGCCGGTACACAGCGCTCCCCACACTCATGTCACTGCACCGTGGCCCCCACCCGTCGGCTTCTTATCCAGCGCGCCCGCGATCGCGTTACACTGCCCTGCGGGACCCGCTTGCCAGCTGCTCCCCGCTCCGCGCGATTGTCGCCATGGCCGTGCGGACCGATTCCTTCGCCGGCAACGACGGACTCCGTTCAACCACCTCGTCCTGGGTATAAAACCCAACTCCTCGAGACCCTTTGACCGTGCCCCGCCGTCCAATTCACTATTGCCACCTCGTCGCCGAGAATTCCTCTCCGCCGTGAGTACCAAGCTAGCCGCCGTGACCCAATCGCGTAATCGTCGACGTCGGGTCCCCGGTGATCGGCCTTGGAGCGTCTCCAAGTCTATTGGAAGGGTGTCGCGTCGTTCGCGGGCGGAGACGGCCACTGGGTGTGGCGCAATTCTTCGTCGGACTTCGAATCTCCGCCGCGGATCCGCCTTCGCCGTCGCCGGACACTCTTCGCGCCGAGACTGTCGGTAAGAACTACTTCAGTGTGTTCGCCATCCCCTAAGCATCGTGTAGCAGCCTTGGATTGAGCTCTAGGGCACTGGAACGATGGATTGGGATTTCTCCGGCGATGGTTCGCCGTGTGTCTTGGGCGGCGCCGCCGTCCCGAGCTGGAGATTGGGGGGAACGCAGTGACCGTTAGATCCCTAATGTGCGGCTCGGATTAGATAGAAGATACCCTTTCGCGTTGAGTGATTCGGACCGTTGATCTAGATCGGACGGGTAGAAACGAATCTAGGATAATAAAATCCTACCCGTCGTGATTGCATCCAACGGCTCTCTGCGCGTACCGCTTCGCGGCCGCGCAGATCTAATCCCTACCGCCCGTGTGTGATCCGACGGCCTATAACACCCCGTACCCCTTCGCGGGGTGGTTTTCTAAAAGAGCCCCTGTCTTTTTGTGGAATCAACCCGCGGTCCTTAGGCGACTGTTCTCTGTGTCTGGGACAACTTACACCGAGCCCCCTGCGTTTTCCATTAATTGTGGCCCAGTCCAGAACAGTGTAAAACCAGAGAAAATAATTTATAAATAGATTTTTAATATGAAAATAATTACTAAAACTTTATAAATTCATAGAAAATTCATACTAACTCCAAATTAATCCATTCCAGTTCCTAAAATTTTGTAATTTAGTTCTCTATCACCTAGAGCCTCTGTTTTGTCATGAAAACAATTAGAAATTTAATCTCTCACTTAATCCATTTTAAACACATAAAACCTTTGAAAATTCATAACTTAAAATCTACAACTCCAAAATTAATAATTCTTTTTCCTGTGATCTTATTTTAATATGTAGATTATTAATATGTATTTTGCATATATGTTTGGTGTAATGTTAATTTTGCCTATACACTGTTTGTTTGTATTGCTACGACTAGCAGTGAGGACACGTGTCATCTGAAGATCATCCTGGTACCTGGAATCTCAAGTCCCAGGCAAGTTGTGCCCTTGACCACTTTTTACCCAATAATGTTCTTTAATATCAATTATCCATGCATAGGTTAATTTTGATGGGACCCAATAGGTCACCCTAGATTTGTTTATCTCATTACCTTGCTTACCCCTGAATCACTTGGGTAGTTTGCTATTGCTTTATATGGTTTTGGGATAATCATTTATTACCTCTATGTTCCAATTCTTGTTGTTATTCTGTTTATGTTCATGTTGATATCATTAATGTTAATTGGAACATAGAGCTTAACTTGAGTAACACGTGCCACCACAAGGGAGGAATGGGACCCCTTGGCTGATTAATTAGGAAAGCTAGTGGAAGACTACCTTACCCGAAAGGGGCAAGGGCAGTAGGGGAGTGGTCAGTGTAGGGAGGCCCTCGGGAGGATTTTGCTGCGATGGCGGTCCTGCAAGGGATTCCTGCATTGGAACTTCCTATAAACTGTAGCGGGTTTTCGGAAGCTAGTGGAACTTTGTAAAGGCCTCGTAGTGGATCCCTAGCCATTCACCTTGGTAGTGTCTGAGGGCCTTGCAAACCCTGGCGACATGGGATACACGACTTGTGGGTAAAGGGTACAACCTCTGCAGAGTGTAAAACTGGTATACTAGCCGAGCTCACGGTCATGAGCAGCTCAGGACTCTCTGATGTTTAAATTATGGAACTAAATTCAATTTGTCATATGCATTGCATCGCAGGTGAAGTTGTTATTTTTGTTCTACTACTTAATTGGGTTTGGTATTTACTTATACTTAGTAACTGCTAATAAAATTTTGACCAACTTTAAAAGCAATGCTCAGCTCTAACCATCCTCTTTGGTAAGCCTTACACTTCACGTGAGCTCCCACCTTTGGCGAGTTCATGCACATTATTCCCCACAACTTGTTGAGCGATGAACGTATGTGAGCTCACTCTTGCTGTCTCACACACCCCACAGGTCAAGAACAGGTACCACCGGATGAGGCACATGGAGGATGCTGTGATGAGTTCGTGAGTGGTCTAGGCCGTCGTCTCCCAGTCAACTTTGGGTAGCTGGACCGTTGTCTCCTTATAATGTAATTATTTATTTTGTATAGAACTCCTGTTATATATAAAGATGTGACATTCGATCCTGTGCCAAGATTCATCATATGTGTGAGACTTGGTCCCAGCACACCTGGTGATTATGTTAGCGCCCGGGTTTTGGACCCCTAAAATCCGGGTGTTACATTTTCATTTGGGAAAACAGAAATCACTTAGAAAAATAGAGTTCACAAACTAGTCCTTAATTATTTAGTTTAGAAAAAGAGGTGTTTTTTAGAATATCTCTTACTTTAAGTTATAGGTATAAAAAATAGGATATAATATACTATATCTGTTCTTAAATATTTATTATTTTTGAACTAAACCACGACAAATAAAAAAGAAGGGAGAGAGTGTGTTGCAATCTATTTATGTCCTAAAATGTTACTTGGAATAGGATATGGTTGGAGATATTCGTGACAGTTTGCCTTTGTGAGAAAGGACAGAGCAATGGACGCTGGACAGTAACAGAAGCATCGGCATTGGCCACTGGGACCGAGCATTGATGCACAACCATCACACATGCCTAGCCCTAGCCTAGTGGGTGATCCTCTTGATTGATGAAACGGGGAATCCTTCCTGCCACCAATTCCTGCCTGTCATTTGTCTCGCCCGCCCCCACTGCGCGTCGGATTCAGCAAAGCCATCCTTCTCCTTCAGTGAAAGGATCCAGCTCGTAGTCGCAGCCCATCCATGCTCCATGCGGCCATGCCTATATATACTATACTGGACGCACTCCGGCCCGGCGTGCTCGTGCTCGTCCTCTCCCAGCACCGTAACCACCGACAGAGCACGCACCATGACGAGGACCACCACCAGCAGCACGCTGTTGGCAGCGGCGCTGCTCTGCCTCGCGCTGCCGCTGCTCCCTGGGGCCACGGCCAATAAGGCGGCGCGGCGGCGGCAGGGCGACAACCTGGCGCGCCTGCGCGGGTCGCCGTGGCCGGCCGAGTCGTCGGTGTCGCTGGCGGTCGCGGCGACGGATGACAGAGCGTCCCGGCACGCGGCGTCGCCGCCCGCGGGGCGCAGCAAGGAGGACGACCGCGTGGACAAGCTGCCCGGGCAGCCGTCGGGCGTGGACTTCGAGCAGTACGCCGGGTACGTGACGGTGGACGCCGCGGCAGGGCGCGCGCTCTTCTACTACCTGACCGAGGCCGTCGGCGGCGGCGCGGCGGCCAAGCCACTCCTCCTCTGGCTCAACGGAGGTATTGTTACGGCCTCCCCTGCTTGCTTGCTTCGATCGATGTCGACCTTCTGTTCTCACGTGCTGGACCGACGTGGATGATCCGATCCATGGACGGACAGGCCCCGGGTGCTCGTCGCTGGGGTACGGCGCCATGGAGGAGCTGGGCCCTTTCCGGGTGAAGAGCGACGGCAAGACGCTGTACCGCAACCCGTACGCGTGGAACAACGCGGCGAACGTGCTGTTCCTGGAGAGCCCCGCCGGCGTGGGCTTCTCCTACTCCAACAGGACGGAGGACTACAGCCGGAGCGGCGACAACAAGACGGCCGAGGACGCGCTCCTGTTCCTGCTCAACTGGATGGAGAAGTTCCCCGAGTACAAGGGCCGCGACTTGTACCTCGCCGGCGAGAGCTACGCCGGCCACTACGTCCCGCAGCTGGCCCACGCCATCCTCCGCCACGCCGCCGCCGCGGCCGGCAAGCCGTCGTCGTCGCCCATCAACCTCAGAGGCATCATGGTAATAATACGCTCAGGCAATAGTTTGGTTTCGTGCAGCCAAAGCAACATAACTGATGGTTTTCGTGTGGTCCAATTAAGATCGGGAACGCGGTGATCAACGACTGGACGGACACCAAGGGCATGTACGACTTCTTCTGGACGCACGCGCTCATCTCCGACGCGACGGCCGACGCCATCGGCAGGCACTGCAACTTCAGCGCCGCCGCCGCCGCCGCGGGCTCCAACGACAAGTGCGACGAGGCGACGTCGGAGGCCGACGAGGCCCTGGAGGACATCGACATCTACAACATCTACGCGCCCAACTGCCAGTCCGCCGACCTCGTCTCGCCGCCCATCACCCCCTCGGTGCGTACGTCGGCAGGCACTACTGCAACTTCAGCGCCGTCGATCTCATCATCAGCTAAGCGTAGCTAATAAACAATCAAACACATGAATGAATGTTGGTGCAGATGGACAACTTTGACCCGTGCTCGGATTATTACGTGGACGCCTACCTCAACGACCCGGACGTGCAGCGGGCGCTCCACGCCAACGTCACCCGCCTCGACCACCCCTGGTCCGCCTGCAGGTACACCTGGTGGCCGCATAATTAATAATTATCCATAACAACATAACAGGATTAGGTTCAGATTATATGTATGCATATTCTGTGCACGGTAGGTTTAGCACAGGAACAACGAACGCAAAAGAGGCAGGTGGTTGCACTTGCGTGCTCAAACAAAAGCCTTCCCAACTTCCACCAACTGCATGCGCAGCTTGTTTTCATCAGTGATGAGTGAGTGTGAGTCGGTTGGAATTGTAAAAAAATCGCGTGCAGGCTGCTCCAGCTTCCAGACCAGTGGGGGGATGGAATTATAAAATCGCTTGCGCATCTTGGAAGTAACCTGTGGTGCATGATTGCTCCACTTGTTCCGGCCCATGCTGCGTGGCGCCAGAACTGATTGGGTTTGGCCGTTTGGGGCCTTGGGGCCCAAAAAAAAGATTTTTTTTTTGTTTGGTTTGAAACAAGGCTGTTTTCACTTTTCAATCTGTTCTCATCAGCGATGTCTTGAGACGCTGGACTGACAGCGCCGCGACCGTCCTGCCGATTCTCGCGGAGCTCCTCAAGAACGACCTCAGGGTGTGGGTGTACAGGTACACGCCAGCACAGCACAGCACAGTCGTCTCTATTTTCAGCTCCACTGATGAGGCAAATTCACAATGTGGAAGCATGTCGCTGTGATGTTGGCAGTGGAGACACCGACGGGAGAGTGCCGGTGACTTCCAGCAGGTACTCCGTCAACCAGCTCCAGCTCCCCGTGGCTGCAAAATGGAGGGCATGGTTCAGCAGCACTCAGGTGCTCAACAACACTTTTCTCCCTGCTGGGTGCTGGCCTGTCTCGTCTCTTCTCTTCACTGAGCATGCAAAACGTTCATTTTTTCAGGGGGCCGGGGAGGTGGGTGGCTACGTGGTGCAGTACAAGGGCAAGGAGAAGGGCAGCCTCAGCCTGGTCACCGTGAGGGGAGCCGGCCACGAGGTGCCCAGCTACCAGCCGAAGCGAGCGCTCGTGCTTGTCCAGGGCTTCCTCGCGGGCAAGGCGCTCCCCGACTGCGAAACATGCGAGTCGGGTTAAGCGTAGCTAGCGTTTGGAAGCAGCACGCAGCACGCAGCACACAAGAGAAGAGAGCGCTGCAACAGCATGTACCCCCATCCATTTGATCCAGTACGACAGACAAAGTCTGAGAAAGAAACATACGCACCCACCGTACCTTGCAGAAAATTATGCAAAAATGCAGTCATACACAGAGCAATCTGTACACGAATGAAGATGGAATCACACGGATCTTTAAGCAAATCTTTACAGTGATGAAATGAATGAGCTATCACTAGAGAAATGTGCTAAAAAAAAGAATTGATTTTATATAGAGAGAACCACTGTAGTGAAAGCAAACTTTAGGTGCAAATCTAGTATTGAACACCATCAGTTATTTTCTTTTCTTTCGAATACACAACAGTACCGTCAGTTAACCACACCAACCAAAGCAATAGGCGCCAGCAGCCAGTAGCCCAGTAGGTCTCTTAGACGTCTTACAGTCCATTGAAACAAGAGGGGGAAGAAAAATGAAATTCTCCTCAAT
The DNA here is from genome assembly GCA_029449295.1 of Zea luxurians. NCBI lineage: Eukaryota > Viridiplantae > Streptophyta > Magnoliopsida > Poales > Poaceae > Zea > Zea luxurians. Next base: position 182,432,458 of record JAOPSE010000004.1, on the reverse strand, counting down.
CACTCCGAAATAAAACCATACTATACAGACCATATAGAACCTAGTTTCTTTGGTGGTCTGAGTTCAGGACCAGCCTTTTGAAAGGGCATGTCAGGTCAGGCGACACCCATGCTCACTGAAATGTGGGTCCAGGAAGGTACATGGCAGCTGAACCCAAGCCTAACCATTATCTCTTCTGTCATAGAGCTACAGATTCGGCATTATATTGCACTCTCCTCACTCCTCATGGTCGTCGCCCTTGTGGAGGTTATGCAGGATGTAGAGAGAGGCCGACGACAAGAAGATGCAGATCGAGTAGCTGAGGAGGTCCAGCCCCGTGGCGATTGTCACCATCTTGCTCCTCTCGAACATCTTCACCAGCAGGATCATCACGATGACGTGCCCCACTATTGTCTTCAGCTCGTCGAGGGAGGTGATCTTCATCCACTTGGGGCGTTCCTGCACGAACAAGAATTAATCGCTAGAAATGATACACGCGTGTGCGAGTCCAATGTAAGCAAACAGAATAATATGGCTTCCTTACTTCAAAAGGTATATAAAAAATAATGGAGATTTCAAATTCTGACGGTTACCTTCAAAGCGAACATCCCGAACAGCGACGATCCGCTCAGTGCACGGTCAGATTCAGAACGAACATCCGCGGAAGCGTTGCTGACGAATAGACCGTAGAGACCCATCCCAAATATCAACATGACCGTTCCAGCAAGATACACATCTGCAGAAGATTGTGCAGCGCGCAAGTGTGCCGCAACGCAAAGCAGCAACAGTGTTCTAGTGAGAAACAACATCACTGACGACGATGATGCTAATTGTCATAGCAAACAACATCACTGACGATGATGATGCTAATTGACCGAACAGATTTGCACATCTCACCGATGGCCTCGACGACTTTGAGGACCATCTGCCCCGTATGGACCCCCTTGACGCAGCTCGACCAGTAAACCTGGTATGCCTCTTTGATGAAGACACAGCCCTGGTCACGACACGAGCAGATCGACGTCAGATAAGCAGATCCATGAACCTTGGAGCGGGAGCAGCCATGGATGGATCATGGATGGGAACGGAACACGCAGAGATCCAAGATCGCTTACATTGAGGAAGCACAGGAGGGAGCCGGCGAGTGACCCCGCGACGGCGAGGAGCGCCAGGAACCGGAAATCGAAGATAACCTGCGGCGAGGACAGGCACAGCGGCGGCGGCCGCCCGCGTCATCAGACGAGCATGGATGGTGGTGAGGGAACGTCGGACAGAGGATCACGTACCCTCTCGACGGTGGTCTCGACGACGGTGGACTTGGTGGCGGGCGCGACGGCGTTGCCGTTGGGCCCGCCCACGATCCCGTAGCCGCCGCCGTGCTGGGACGACACCTCGCCGGACGGCGCGGAGGACGCCGCCGAGGCGACGGCCACGAGCCGCCGCCGCCGCCGCGGCGGCGGCGGAGGGAGCAGCCGGGAGGCCGCGTGGACGGCTGCAGGCGCGCGCAACACCAGGAGCGCCATCGTGCTGGCTTGTTTGGTGCTTGCTGTGGGCCTGTGGGCGTGCGGTGCAGGCGCGATGCTCCGGCCTCCTGGCGGGCTGGGACTTGGACTGGAGTGGAGCGAGAGCGAGAGCGAGCGAGCGACGATCCGAAGGAGAGGTGGGCAGAGAAGGCGTGTGGCGGGGACATATCTGGTACTGGTCTCGCGCATCGTCGCTGTCGGATGTTTCCCCATCACTGCCACAGTGGCACTGTTGGTTGGTTTTGTTCCAGTTACTTCCAGCAGCGCGTGGAGCACGAGCACCGGCGCCGTGGAGCACGACACGACGGTGTACTGGAGCTGGAGTGGGGTAGCTGCTCAAACCCACACGTTACGGGAAGAGGCGGATCGCTAGCCTGTACTGCTCTGCTGCTTGGAGATGGTGCCGGCCGGAGAGCGCGTGTGCGGAGTTCCATTGGATCGAAGAGGAACGGTGCGCAGCTTGCCGCCGTAGACTGACTATTTTGTCTGTCTCTGAGTCTGAGCGTGTCGTCGGCGGGTCAGGTCCGGACTAGTCTGGACTGGACGAGAGCGAGATGATCAGATCAGAAGAGGAGGAGGAGACGAAAATCGCCGTGCGATGGTTTGAGTTGAGCCAGCAAATGCATGCGCATGCAGACGCATCCCCGCTGACAGAGTACCCGCAGCTAGGGACGAAACCGGACCTGATACACGAGTTCCTGCATGGCTGTCATTACGTGCCATAGGATCCTATCGTGTCCTATATTTTTTTTCTCTCGAATTTTGAAATCGAATATATATTATTCAAATACTGATATCTGTCCTATACATATAAAAAATTAGACTTTGGTTATTGAATTCAGCTACAAGTCGAAAATTAAATAGTTAGATTCAGATACGAAATATCTATATAGGATTTTCATCCTTTCGGGATGAACGCATATCAGTAAATATCCCTTTTGCCATGACCATAGACTGACACTCATTTATTTTTCTTACCTTTTCTTATTTTTTTTCTGCATCCAATTTTATTTTCTCACTTTTTCTTTCTTTCTTTACTAGTCTGTCCATAGTTTTTCTATGCACTATGAACAAATTTTTATATTGAGAAATTTGATTAGAACAAGTTATATTGAAAAAAAAATGTACTAGATAAGTGGTGTGTGAATATTTTGAAAGACGTTGAACAACCATAACTTATGTACTCAGGTTATGCGAAGAATTCGGGTCAGGTAATTCTCGTGTTAAAAATTGCTACTCGGTGGTATTATTCAAAATTTCAGACACCCAGATATTGAGGGAAAGTTGGACTTGAACCAAACTGTGGGCCTCTTTCTTGAGCAATTTTCAATGCAATGGGTCGGATTTGAATCTTGTTTTGGCCCATCAATTGAATTTGGCGAAACACCTCTGCCGTTCCAAGACGCTCGAAATTTCAAAATGACGCTACTGCTTCACCAGACTCACAGCCACACCACCGAAACTTTTCGAAAACCCGCCACAAAATCACAGTTCCCGGGAGCCCAGCAAGTCGTCAACCGCTGCCTCTGCCACCATCGGGCGACTGCTCCTCCTCTGCGCGCGGCGCGCGGCATGGGAGCGGAATATCCCACCTTCGCGGACGTCTCCAGGGCCCGCGCCCTCCTTTTCCTCGCCGACTCCACGCCCCCGCCCCGCCGGCCCCGCCTTCGCCTCCTCCCGGTACTTTCCTCGCCTGCCTCGCCCGTCATCTGCTCATCACTCTACCGAATTGCACTTCATCACCGCAATTTAACCGAGCCTCCGTTGCAGTGCGCTTCTCCGCATTGCAGCGATGAGTTCTACTGCTGCTCTGGCTCCTCGTCCTCCTACTCCGCCGCGTCGACCAGGTCGTGCGTCTCCGACTCGGCGCAGCACGGCCGCCCCGTCGACCCCCTCTGCGTGCTCTCCGTTCATCCGTTGTCGCCTCCCTCCACCTCATCGAACCTAAGGTGTGGAAGTGCAATCCGGTTCCTCGACTAATGATCAGCACACTGTTGCGAGCAGCCTCCTCTGTAGTTACGCACTGATGGCTCTGCTCCTTGGCTCCAGGTGCTCTGCTCGCCGAGGCCACAAGCGCGCTGTTCCATACCGAGGCAGAGAAAAGGCGGAAGGGCGTGTGGATCGAGATCGACAGCGGCGGCGACGACAACCAGATCGAGAGGAGAAGCGCCGTGGGCCGTGGCCAGCGAAGGGAGCACCGTCACGGCCGCAGCGTCCGCGGGCTCCACAGCCACGTCGGGGACATGCCGCCGGGCTCCGCGGGCGGGTTGTGCTGCTGCCTGCTGGCGGGAAGAGGCCGAGGAAAGCGGACGTGATCATGCAGTGGTTTTCGCGGCCGCAAGCTGGGCCGGCCACCGAGAACGACATCCGCGCCGCCGTCAGCGACAACTCTGGCACGAGCAAGGCGATACGCTGGTGAGCTTGACTCCTGCTCCTGCCTCCAGCTCCCATTTGAAGCGGTTTATTTTAGCAATGGTTACCTGATTGCTGCCTAAACCTGTGTATCTGCGTGCTTCTGCTCGTGCGAAATTTGCAGGCTGCTGAAGCAGGTGGGCGGAAATGTAAGAGTTCCTAGAACAACAGCTAAGGCCTTCAAATCAGTGAATTGAAATGGAAGAGTTCCTAGAGCTGCAAATCAGGATTTAGGAACATGCCGCAGGCACGATTAATCATTTTAACCATACCTTAGTCTTTCTGAAGTGCATTATTATAGTTATTGACTCGCATGGTATATCGTGTATATAATATATCGTTTTCTGAATAAATGTTCAGGACGCAGACTGGTCCGATGAAGCGAACAAAGTTCAGTTTATAGCAAACGAGATATTTACTGTAGGGCCGGCTATTGGAGTGGGCAAGTTGTGTCTTCTGAAGTGTATCCAGTAATTTCTACCTGCTGTTGTCATAATGACCTGGTTTTGCTTTCCTACGGAGAAGTATAGGATATAAGGTAGGTTGCCATATTAGCACGATGAAGCTAAGCCCCCCCCCCCCCCCCCCCCCCCCCCCCCGACAGAGAAATGGCAAAGGGAGAATCTCAAGTACAAGATTAGTATATAAAGTACAGCAATGGAGATACCATGCATGCTTTCGTTGTTGATTTAAGTTATGCAAGAACATAACGCTAAGTAGAACCAAACCTTAGACCATTCATTCTCCTTGGAAGCTTGAGTTTCGATTCGTCAGTACCATTTTCAGCAAGTAGTATTGTACGTAGGGTTTTCATACAGCCTAGCTTGTTGATTCCCCACGGAAACATGTAGAGGAACATATGAGCATCTAGTCACAGTTGACAGCAGCACAATTTGGTTCGTGCAGTCAGAAACATACAGACAGAACAATCATCCTGGTATGGTATCTGACTGGCGTCATGGTCCTTCGTGTAGAAAGAAACAAGTGCGTGTAGTGGTTGATGCCAATTGCCAGTCTATCTATAGAGCCGGCCTTTCACGATCCTGTAATCTACATCGCTCAACAACGGCAGCCTGTCTAGCCTTGACGGTCTCTGGCATCGAGTGCTCAACATAGAAAGAAGAAGTAGATAAGTAAATTGCAAGAGCTCAACACAAAGCTATAAGCTAGAGCATTTTGTTTTACCGGTCAAGACATGATATAGATCTAGTGTGTGACTAGACAAATTAAATGACCAGAAAGTTAATTTTACAACAAATTAAATGACCAGAAATCTAATTATACAAATCGGTCGTCTAGTGCTGCTGTGTTGGAATTGTATTCATCGTATATCAGTCTACACGCACGTTGCCAACAAGAAAGAAAATGGTTATATTAAAAATATTTTTAAAATGCTGTCTAGGCTTCTAAACATATGTTTGGCAAAGTATTTTAGAGTTGGTTTGGCTTGATAAGGAATGTTCGCTTGAGAAGATCGAGATAAGAACTAACGAAGGGACTAGTGTAAAAGCTAGTGACGGTGACCATCGGATTAAATCATAGTTGTAAGGACAGAATCAGATATATATATATATATATATATATATATATATATATATATATATATATTGTATATTAGGAGCCCTGGGCTTTCTTTAGTTATTGGAAGTCCAGGTCAGACAGTGCAATCCGGTCGAGCCGGACCAGGTCCAAACGTCTATAAAAGAAAATCCATAGTGCTAAGGATCAGTTTTTCACGCCCCATCTCGATTCATTTACGACGGCGGTTGCCCGATAGTGCGCGCGACGGTGGCCGCGGCTCCCCGACCTCGACATGCGGTGGCGGCGGTTCCCAGGCCGGTGGCCGCAACTCCATTACCTCGACACGCGGTGACGGAGGTTCCTCGATCCGCAGCGGGGCCCTTGTGCGGGCAAGCGGCGGCGTCCCCGAAGCTCCGAGGAGGCGGCACTTCCAAGGCCGGCGAGCAAGCGACGCCCGTCGACGTGCGAGTAGCGACGGCGACGCATGAGGCGCGATGTTCGAGCGAGCGACGTCACGGAAGGCACGAGATGCGCGCAGCGATGATCACGCGTGACATCCTCCGATCCGGCGCAGTTTTCTTTTTTGATTATTGTGTTGTATGCCTACCACATGTACTATTTACGCTAAAAACTGTACGATTTTATGCTTGAACACGGAGTTCGTATATCAGTTTACTGCATGCACATTAGAAAGGCAATTCCTTAATTTATGTTGTTCGTAATTTGCGCGCATGCAAAGAAAACTCCCACGATTTTGCCATAATTTTTGGATCTGTATAAAAATAAAAACCGCATGCATGCGACTGCCATGTTTTTAGGATCTGTCATAAAAATAGGATCGTAAGAACAACCTACTAGAGCTATCAACCTCGATCTCATTGACTCGGTATTTACGTTTATAATTGAGGGATTTTATGCTCAAAACTTAAGGTTTTTACACTTCACCCGGATATGCGTCCACCAGTGAACAACATGCCAGTTTTTTTACGCAGTGTAAGGAATTGCATAAATACCTACACCGTGTCGTATAATTTGTTTCAATATACATCATAAATTAGTTCTAATGCGTTTAGCTGCATGACTGTTGGAGGGATCCTATATTTATGAAGGAAATAAAACATTAAATGCGATTTTTTCTTTCTATGCATGCAATTCATTTCCTTTTATTGTATATTCTTTTCATCATAAATTCGTGTGCATACAACCGGTAACAGATTTTTACGCAGTATACCCAATTGCATAATTATCTACACAGTGTAGCATATTTAGTACACTATATATCATAAAATAATAATTACGAGTCTAGCTGCATTGTTGTTGCAGCGATACTAAATTTATGGAGGAAATAAAGCATTTAAAATAGAAACCGTCACACATATCTTTCCTAAATTTACGCGCATGCAAGGGAACGTGTTTGACTCATGCATGCATTTTGCCATAATTTGTGGATCTGTATAACCGCATGCATGCGGCTGCCATGTTTTTCGGATCTGCCATAAAAATAGGATCGTAACAACAACCTACTAGAGCTATCAACCTCTCACATTGGCTCGGTATATACGCTTATAATTGAGGGATTTTATGCTCAAAACTTAAGGTTATTACGCTCCAACTCGGAGGTGCGTCCACCAGTGAACAACATGCCAGATCTTTTACGCAGTGTAACGAATTGCATAAATATCTACACCATGTAGTATAATTTGTATCAGTATATATCATAAACTAGATTTAATGTGTTTAGCTGCATGGCTGTTGGAGGGATCTTATATTTATGAAGGAAATAAAACATTAAATACAATTTTTTGTTTCTATGCGTGTAATTCATTTCCTTTCATTGCACATTATTTTCATCATAAATTCGTGTGCATGCAGCTGGTAACAGATTTTTACGCAGTATATCGAATTGCATAATTATTTACACAGTGTAGCATATTTAGTCTCAGTATATATCATAAAATGGTCCTTACGCGTCTAGTTGCATGGCTGTTGCAGCGATCCTAAATTTATGGAGGAAATAAAGGATTTAAAAATAGAAACTGTCGCACATATCTTTCCTAAATTTATGCGCATGCATTGGATCGTGTTTGACTCACGCATGCATTCTTTTTTTTGCGCTAACAGACGTGGGGCAGGTGGCGCACCCGACAGCCTGGTTGGGCGCGCTGGTTAAACCAGTTTGCATGGGTGGTCGGCCTGGACTTCCGTTAATTATTGGAAGTCCAGGGCTCCCGTTATACCTACCCTATATATATATATATATATATATATATATATATATATATATATATATATTCACAAACCTGGTTATGCATACGCTGCCTCTTTATTTGCTCAACCTGCACGCTGTTCTGAAGAAAAAGAAGAAGAAAAGAAGAAACGACAAGTTTATACTCTACAGTATCCCTGACGATCACCCGATCAGTGGAAAATCCGCCTATTTTTTATGGCAGCCAGAAAGACAGCGCCCCCCGCATGATGAGGACATGATGGGCGACGAGTTCACCGGCTTTCTGTGCTGTCAAGGCGGTACGTAAAAGAGGTGATTCGTATCCGGTCAGGCTGGATCCCGCATCTTGCCGGGAGGTGGCAGGCAGAACGGGGTCCACGTGGACCAGGCGACACGTGCAGGCAAGCCGTCAAGTCGGACTGTTGGAGTGTCTGACCGCGGGAATTCTTCAATAAACTGAGGAGATCCATTCTATTCACATGCGTGAATCGTGATCAACGTGTGCCCACGCCCAGCCCGAAGGACCAGAGAAAACTAAAACCCAGATCCAAATTACTACCGCATCGGTTCCTAAATAAACAATTTTAAGTGGCAACCAGCCGATTCTGAGAATCTGGGATATGAGCACGTTAACCAATAAAATGCAACAAAATGTTGATAATTGAGATTCTTTCTTGCACCACAATATCCAAGGTACGGATCTCTATGAAACCAAACACAGCCTGTTTTAGAGCATCTTGTTGCCCTGTCGGAGAAGCACTTAGTCATTGTTCGTTTTTGTCGTATTGTATTCGGAATTGTTCTATCTAATCAGAGTTTATATAAATTAGAGAAGCAATCCGGTTATGAATCATTCCGACCCACCAATCCGACACAAACGAACAAGGCCTTATTAGTTAGCTTCGATACAGTCATATCCGATCCGTGAAATAATTAATTTATTGTTTGTGTTTTTTCTGATGTAAAAGTGATAGTAATTGTTAGCGGATAACTATTGTACATAGGGATCTAAAACATAAAATAAAAAACACATATATGTCATAAGAATGCATTAGCAAAGTTGTACAGGTGATTCGTTGTGACTGGTAAAAGTTACACACTAACATGGTGTTTTATAAAGTTACACACTAATAGGGTGTTTTATTTGATTAATTAGTTAGTCCATCATCTTTCTCGCTCCTTACTTTTTTTGGTTGGGTTTGATGAATGGAATGAGTTGATCCATCACCACCTTATTCTTCATAGTTAGTTAATTAGTACTAATATGAGGAATGAGATCATCCCACCAAATTTGAGGAATGAATTCATGGCGCACCACTTTATTTTGGATAGAGTGATTTCTCAAACCAAACATCCCTAAAACACTTTGAAAGATAATGACTAATGATAGTCAATAGTAAAATCAATATGGGCTTTTTTGGTTAGGGTAAAATAGAGGGGACTAGATCTCTTATTAGTTAATTTTGAACAGAAAGAGATTTAATCACCTCATATCCTCAATCCCCTCTTATCCATCCTAACTGTCTTCAGTGGATCGTGCAAATAGGGAAACGTAACGCTGTAGATGGAATTGTTTAACAACGTTTACAAAGTGTAGTTTGAAACAGGAGATGAGAAATACAGTCGAACCATTTGATGGAAAGGCGTGACAGTGGGCGTGGGTGAGACTTGCACATTAGGCTCTCTACAATAGGTCTTCTAGAGCGTCCTATACTCTAAATTTAGAGAAGTTCCCCTTTATGTCTCCAACAACGTCATCTAAATGGTTATCTAAATATAGATAACGCTACTGGATCCTCTCTATATAGAGAGTTTCTCTCTCTTTTTCTTTATCCATTTTAATATTTGAAATAATAGAGTTACCCAAACTAAAACTTGTACAATAATTTTGAGAGCACGACAAATACGTACGCATAAAAATTAAAAGTGAAATCTGACTTTATTATAGGTATTTATTGTCGGCGTTTCGAGACCGGGGGGTCCCTGGGCCGACGAGTGAAATGTCGTCGCGTGCCCCAGCCCAGACGGGTCGGCGCGAGACGAAGCGCGAAGGGGGGAAAAAGGCGGCCAGAGCGAGAGAGAGAGAGGTGGGAATCCCGCGGCCTTCGTGTTTGTCCCGCGCCCAGGTCGGGTGCGCTTGTAGTAGGGGGTTGCAAGCGTCCACGCGGGAGAGGGAGCAAGCGGCCTCACGCGAGCGCCTGCCCCGTCCTCTTCCCCGCGTGGCCAACCCTCTGTAAGAGGGCCCTGGTCCTTCCTTTTATAGGCGCAAGGAGAGGATCCAGGTGTACAATGGGGGTGTAGCAGAGTGCTAACGTGTCTAGCGGAGGAGAGCTAGCGCCCTAAGTACATGCCATCGTGGCAGCCGGAGAGGTTTTGGCACCCAGTTCGTGTGGTGTCGTGGCCGTCGGAGGAGCGCTGGAGCCTGGCGGAAGGACAGATGTCGTGGCTGTTGAGTCCTTGCTGACGTCCTCTTGCTTCCGTAAGGGGGCTGAGAGCCGCAATCGTCATAGAGCGTGCGGGGTGCCATCATTACTTTTCTGGCGGAGCGAGCCAGATGGGACGACGGTCTTGTTCCCCGTAGCCTGAGTCAGCTTGGGGTAGGGTAATGATGGCGCCTCCTGTTGACGTGGTCGGTCCGCGCCCTAGGTTGGGCGATGTGGAGGCTCCTCCGAGGTCGAGGTCGAGTCTGTCTTCCGTGGCCGAGGTCGAGTCCGAGCCCCTGGGTCGGGCGAGGCGGAGACCGTCGGCTGAAGCCAGGGCTGAGTCCGAGCCCTGGGGTCAGGCGAAGCAGAGTTCGTCGTCTTCCGGGGCTGAGCCCGAGTCCGAGCCCTGGGGTCGGGCGGATCGGAGTTCGCCGTCTTCCGGGGCTGAGCCCAAGTCCGAGCCCTGGGGTCGGGCGGATCGGAGTTCGCCGTCTTCCGGGGCTGAGCCCAAGTCCGAGCCCTGGGTCGGGCGGAGCGGAGTTCGCCGTCTTCTGGGGCTGAGCCCAAGTCCGAGCCCTGGGGTCGGGCGGATCGGAGTTCACCTTCTTCCGGGGCTGAGCCCAAGTCTGAGCCCTGGGTCGGGCGGAGCGGAGTTCGTCGTCTTCCGGGGCTGAGCCCAAGTCCGAGCCCTGGGTCGGGCGGAGCGGAGTTCGCCGTCTTCCTGGGCTGAGCCCGAGTCCGAGCCCTGGGTCAGGCGGAGCGGAGTTCTGAAAGGGAATTAGGCTTACACCTAGTTCCTAATTAATTTTGGTGGTTGAATTACCCAACACAAATATTGGACTAACTAGTTTGCTCTAGTATATAAGTTATACAGGTGCCAAAGGATTCACACTTAGCCAATAAAAAGACCAAGTATTGGGTTCAAACAAAGGAGCAAGAACCAACCGAAGGCACCTCTGGTCTGGCACACCGGACTGTCCGGTGTGCCACCGGACATGTCCGGTGCACCAGAGGACTCCGACTTCAAACTCTTAACCTTCGGGAATTCTCGGAAGCCGGCGCGCTATAATTCACCGGACTGTCCGGTGTACACCGGACAGTGTCCGGTGCTCCAAGGATGAGCGGCCTCGCGAACTCGGCAGCCTCGGGAATTCACTTCGGCTGCTCCGCTATAATTCACCGGACTGTCCGGTGTACACCGGATTGTCCGGTGTGACAGCGGGGCAACGGCTACTTCGGCGCCAACGGTCACCTGCAGCGCATTAAATGCGCGCCAGAGCGCGCAGAAGTCAGGCACGCGCGTCATGGCGCACCGGACACTCTACAGTACATGTCCGGTGCGCCACCGGACATTCAGGTTGGCCCAGCAGTCAGAGCTCCAACGGTCAGAACCCCATCGGTCGGGTGACGTAGCTGTCGCACCGGACATGTCCGGTGTGCACCGGACTGTCCGGTGCGCCATCGAACAGACAGCCCTCACCAACGGCTAGATTTTGGTTGGTGGCTATAAATACCACCCCAACCGGCCACTTCAAGGTGTGGGAGCCCAAGCAACATTCCAAGTCATCTAGTTGACATACTCAAGCCCTCCCAACCACCTATATTCATTGATCCATCCTATACACAAGATTTAGTCCACTACAACCAATACAAGTGCCACAAAAGAGAGAGCAAGCAATTGAGAGCTACTCAATTGAGTTTAGCCCTAGCGCCTTGTGAGATTCATTGAGAGATAGTGTGTGCTACATCTTTGTGTTCATTTGCGCGTGGAGTTTTGACTCCCATTCGAACTTCCTCCAAAGTGTTGGAGGCTTGTAAAAGCTAGCAAGAGACACCAAAGAGTGTGGTGGTCCTTGTGGGATCGTGAGTGATCCTTGAGAAGAAGAAGAGCTCGCCGATCCTTGTGTGATCGGGAGAGAGGGAAAGGGTTGAAAAAGACCCGTCCTTAAGTGGACTCCTCAACGGGGACTAGGTCTTCGAGGGCCGAACCTCGGTAAAACAAATCACCCGTGTCCATTGTGTTTATTGCTTGTGATTTGTTTGTTTTCCCTTGCTCTAAGTTTTCTTGCACCTTTATTTGATAATATCATTTGGTGTTGCTTCAAGTTAAATTCCCATTTAGTGAAGCAACACGTTGCAAGAAAGAACTCGTCCTAGTGCTCTTCTCATCTAAGGCTTCTTGCTTTGTTATTCTATACCTTACTAATTGTATTGATTTATCACTTCCACATTATTTAGCAATACTCTCTTCAAGCAAGAACTTAGCTTCTATTCTCCGATATTTGTATATCTTGTTCTAACCACTAATCAAGGGATCTAGTTGGGGGATAAAGTTTTAATTTTCAGGTTTCGCCTATTCACCCCCCCTCTAGGCGACTTTCAATTGGTATCAGAGCTAGGCACTTCATCTTGAGTCTAACAACTCGAAGTGATGGCTCGTAGAAGATCCCAAAAGAACAAGAAGACTCCTCCATCAAACGTAACTCAAAAGGAGGTAACTCTTGAAATATTATTTGATGATTGTTCTAATTATGACTCATGGTCTACTAGTGTGATAAATGCTTTTAGAACCATAGATCCACGATTAGAACAAATTATAGACAAGAGTATTTTTTCTTCTAATTTCAATGGAAAAATTAATTCCGAGGAGGATCAAAGATGTTATCGCTTAAACTATCTAGCTTTTGACATCTTAACTAATTCTCTTAGTAGAGAAGATTATCATGCCTTCATATCAAACTATGACGAATCTATCCATGATGCGCATGATATTTGGACTAGAATTAAAAATAAATTTGATGAGTCCAAACATGATAGTTCATTTGATCCTTCTACTTCCTTTAGTCTTTGTGATACTAACCCTTGCAAGGAAGAAGAAGAAAATGAACGGTGGAGACCAAACGATGAATCCACCTCTCCAAAAGGTTTGTCTTCCCATTTCGATTCCCACATATGTTGTGTGGCTAATGAAAATGATAGCGGAAGGACAAATGAGGATGAGGAGGAAGAAAGAAGCTTCTTGCATCTCTACGCTCGCCTAAGCCAAGAAGATAAGGCCGTCATGCTCAAACTTCTAGAAAGAGCGAGAGAGCAAAGCGAAGCTCGTCAAAGGCTAGAAGATATTCTCTCCATGAAAATGCTACACTTTGACGAGTTGACTAAAGAACATGAGGAGCTAAAGTGTTCTCATGTTAATTTGGTCCAAAGGTATGAAACTAGTTCAATTGAGCAAGATAATGCTTTACATTGTATCGCTCAATTAGTAAATAGGATTACCTTGCTTAAGGACCAAGTAGAAAAGCTAAAGGTCGAAAATCTAGCTTTTCAAGAAAAATATGATATGCTCATATGCTCTCATGAAAATCTTATGGATGATCATATCATGTTAAACATTGCTCATGAGGTTGTGATAGAAAATTTAAAATCCCAACAACCTCACTCATGCACATGTATTCAAATTAATACTATATTACCATGTGCTAATGCTTGTTGTTCGTCGACAAGCAAATCTTCCTTTGAGCTAGAATTTGCAGGAACAAATAATGATGCATATCAAAAGCTCGAAGAAGAAAATGAGAGGCTAAAGAAGAGCTTGACACAACTAAAAGGGAAATGCATTGCCCAACCTTCTCAAGATAACCGTGATCACATGGTGAAGAAGCTTGAGACGGGAACAACAGTGGCATGCACTACATCCCTTGAAGAAAATGTCAAGGATTTGAGGATTGCCAAGAGGAAGAAACAAAAGATGAAATTCAACACCTCCTCCAAAAGCCTCAACCACGCCTCCACAAAAGGTAACATCCAAGGTAATGATCAAGCCACACTTCACATTAAGAGGTGTAGTGAATGCTTTGAAGAGGGGCACTTGATTAGGTCATGTCCCTACATTAAAAATGGCTTGATTATTAACAAGGATGATAGACTTTGTTTTAAATGCTCCAAGAAGGGACACTTGCTTAGATCTTGTCCCCATTTAAAACAAAAAGGCATAGGGTTAGAAAAGAAAGTTTTTACTAACCATGTAGCAGGCGACAAACAAGGAAAGAAGAAAACTTCAAAACTTGAAAAACGCCTATGCTACACATGCCGAAAGAAGGGACATCAATGCAAGGATTGTCCCATTGGTAACAATTCCACTCCTAGCTTGTCAATTAATTCTCATGTAACTAGGCAACCCAAAATTGCAACTTGTGCTAGAAAGGTAATGAGTTTACCTAGTGCTAACACAAAGGACTCTTGGGTTCCTAGATCCTTGTTGACTAACCGTAATGGACCCATCAAGCGATGGGTACCAAAATATGCTTGACAAGCTTTGTAGGAGAAGGAGATGATATGAAGTCTTTGGGGTGCTTGAGAGAGTTCATTCAATTCTTATCAACTCAAGCTATCAATCTTCATTAATCTATATACATGATTGACCCAAGGTTATTTTTCAAATTGCTATGTCTTAAACTCATATCATCTCGAGGAAGATATTATATGTTGTAGGAAGTGAAGAGATATCATGTGCAAAAATCAAGGCCTACAACATGGAGGAAAGCCAAAGGATGGTAACACTTATCTTTTAAGTGTAAGTATTTTAGAATATCATTTCTTATGTGTCTTGTGTAGTCACATAGAAAGATTGAAGCACTTCAAATGCCTTTAAATTTATATTACCATTCTTTGAAGAATTTCCTATGGTAGATTGCATACTCATCATTTCCATCCTATGGCAATCTACTTGCTTTAAATTGTTGCAAGTACCACATGGCATGTTCTTCGCTAGTCATTCTATTATTGCCATGATTCTAGATATAGAGAGATATTTCATGTTCTTAAAAGAATAAGGTGTCATGTAAGGAATTCAAATCCTTAGGACACTTATAAAAAGGAAAACTCTCTCTATAACTAGAATAGTGAGACTAATGGTTTTATCTAAGTAAGCCAAGTAGTCTCACTTGCAGAGAATAGGTTTCTCTTTGGAAAAGCATGAAATCTAACATGAAATGAAAAAATCAATCCAATAATTTATGATGCACTTCTACTTGCTTAAATTGGATTTGA
The DNA here is from genome assembly GCA_029449295.1 of Zea luxurians. NCBI lineage: Eukaryota > Viridiplantae > Streptophyta > Magnoliopsida > Poales > Poaceae > Zea > Zea luxurians. The sequence continues at coordinate 182,417,324 of JAOPSE010000004.1, read as the reverse complement.
TTATTTCACATTTATCGCTTTCCATATCATGAATTAGATTTATTCCCATAATCTTAAAGGATTATTTATGCTTGTTTTATAAGTTAAAATTGAGCATAACATCATCTATGGATAATCTAGTTCATGCTATGAAGTTTCCATGCTTTTAGTAATATAGCTTTTCATTCCCTATAAAAAATGATTACTAAATGGAAACTAGTGCTTGTGTTACTAACGTATCTCTTGAGCTTACTTATAAATATGCCAAAAGAAAAAGTGCACAAGCCTCATGGGTTGATCTTCACCCAAAAGAAGAAAGGTAAAAGCAAAGGTATGGGAACTCATCTTCTTAATTAAGTTTAGTTCCCATCTCAATGGGTATTTAATCTAAATTATCATATTCTACCCTTGTGAGGAATAGATTCTTTATTGGACCGAAATTAACTAAGTGTGCATTCAATATCATTTTCATAAATGCGCTTGTCCATTAGAATCTAATTCATGCCTTTGCTATATCCATTCTCATATTGATGCGCTTCTAAGTCATAAATTCAATATGAAAAAGTAAAATTCCTTTGATTGATCAAAAATGATTAAAAAGGTGCTTATTCCTCTTTTCTGTTAATGTGCACTAACGTTAAGGAATTTACTTCATGTCTATGTGACTCATGGATGATGAATTGGGCTTATTTCCTATCTAAAAGAAATCATCCTTCATTAAATACTCCCTTGTGTTACTAACATCTTTCTTGAGTATTTTCAATTAGTTTGAAAGGAAAAAGAAACATCTACAAAGGGAAGACTCTCAAATGAAAGAGGAGGACATCAAGAACAACACCACCTACTTGGATAAGTAAGATCTACAAAACAATCAATGGTGTGGTTGTAAGCATTTTAAATCCTTTTTCATTATTACCAGGCTTAAGTTGTTTATTGCAAAATTTATAAGCCTTGATCAAAATGTATAATGCTTCTCCCTTTATGTCCTTAAAAGTGAATGCATCAAAATCAAGTCTTGTAATTACTTGATGCATATCTTTAGGGGGAGTTCATTCTTATATTTTGATTATGTTGAGACTATTGCTTTATCTTAATAATTTCATACAGTCTCTTGCATGAGAATAATGTTTCTCATATAGTATGCTACTACACATCAATCCAACTTGTTAAAAATAATGTCGCTTTTATCAAGGATTGTTGCTTTCATTTCTAAAGTAGCATGCGTATTGGATTCTCCTATTTTTAAAGCTTGATTGAAAATCTAATGCCTATGTTGTTCTCTTGATCGCATATTAGTTGATCATTGGACAACTTCAATTATCACTTATGCTTCTTAGTGCCTCATGAAATTTCAATTTGATTTCAATTGGTAACTTTAATTGATATCTATCTTGATATGCACTAAGGAAAAAGGAGAAATCATGATTCATTTATGCAACTTGTGATCCATTTGATATAGGCGACTTTTCAATTTAACTTGAAAAAGATCACTAGTTGTAGAACTCTCTTGTGCAAAATATTTCCATATATTGTCATTAAGTATAGGTCTTAAGCATTTAAGACTAAGGACAAAGCACAATGAAGAGAGCGTCCCTATGTAAAGGTACACAAAGGTAAAACTATCTTCTTTCATTTAAACTTGTACCTAAATCTTCCTTTTTCTATACTCTCTTTACATATCTTGTACGAAAGGAAGAGAAAGCATGTCCTTTGCACTTTTTCCCTGCTTCATACCTAGTTTAACCTCTCAAACATTTCATTCCTGCTTAGTGCATCTTTGTTGAAACTAGATGAAGTGATTTAATTGTCAAAGAGCTTAAAGCTTAACCTTGTAACGAGGATAAGCTGCCTTTGTTCCAAAGGTGGATGGTCCTTAAGCCTCTTTGAAATCCTTAAGGGAAAATGCTTGAAATGTTTACAACATGCTTTCATAAGTGCATAAACTGTCATGAGCATCACACTTATAATATGACACAATGCACTTCACATTTTGTATAATATAGATATGTTCTCATTAACCTAATTATGTGCAATTGGCATTTGAGGCCAAAAATATGTTTTTCTCTCGCACATATTTAGGGGGAGCAATCTATGTTATATAGAACTATGATCATACTTAATTTGATATATCCTCTTGATCATATCTCTTTTATATGCTATGACTAATGTGCTTTCAAGTGTATTCCAAAACCAAGTCATAGGTATATTGAAAGGGAATTGGAGTCTTCGGCGAAGACAAAGGCTTCCACTCCGCTCTACTACTCATCCTTCGCCGTCGCTCCGCATCACTCTCCAACGTTGGTATAATCTTCACTCATTTATTTTATGACCAAAGGAGGAGAAAGTACTTCTAAGGGGCCTATATATCATTCCATGTATCCGTTTTTGGCGATTCATGCCAAAGGGGGAGAAAGTATTGGCCCAAAGCAAAAGGACCGCACCACCACCCTAATTTTAAAATTAATGGTTTTCAATTGGAAAATTTCAAATTGGTATCTCTTTGTGTTCTAAAGGGGGAGCAAATAGTATTTTCAAAACTTGATATCTTAAAACCCTCTTGAACACTAAGAGGAGAATTTATTTGAGGGGGAGTTTTGTTTAGTCAAAGGAAAAGCATTTGAAACAAGGAGAGAAAATTTTAAACTTGAAAATGCTTTGCAAAAATCTTATTCATTTACCTTTGACTATGTTGCAAAAAGGACTTTGAAAAGGATTTACAAAAAGAATTTGCAAAAACAAAACATGTGGTGCAAGCTTGGTCCAATATGTTAAAAATGAAGAAACAATCCATGCACATCATGTAAGTATTATATTGGCTCAATTTCAAGCAACCTTTTGCACTTATATTATGCAAACTAGTTCAATTATGCACCTCTATATTTGCTTTGGTTTGTGTTGGCATCAATCACCAAAAAGGGGGAGATTGAAAGGGAATTAGGCTTACACCTAGTTCCTAATTAATTTTGGTGGTTGAATTACCCAACACAAATATTGGACTAACTAGTTTGCTCTAGTATATAAGTTATACAGGTGTCAAAGGATTCACACTTAGCCAATAAAAAGACCAAGTATTGGGTTCAAACAAAGGAGCAAGAACCAACCGAAGGCACTTCTGGTCTGGCGCACCGGACTGTCCGGTGTGCCACCGGACATGTCCGGTGCACCAGAGGACTCCGACTTCAAACTCTTAACCTTCGGGAATTCTCGGAAGCCGGCGCGCTATAATTCACCGGACTGTCCGGTGTACACCGGACAGTGTCCGGTGCTCCAAGGATGAGCGGCCTCGCGAACTCGGCAGCCTCGGGAATTCACTTCGGCTGCTCCGCTATAATTCACCGGACTGTCCGGTGTACACCGGACTGTCCGGTGTGACAGCGGGGCAACGGCTACTTCGGCGCCAACGGTCACCTGCAGCGCATTAAATGCGCGCCAGAGCGCGCAGAAGTCAGGCACGCGCGTCATGGCGCACCGGACACTCTACAGTACATGTCCGGTGCGCCACCGGACATTCAGGCTGGCCCAGCAGTCAGAGCTCCAACGGTCAGAACCCCATCGGTCGGGTGACGTAGCTGTCGCACCGGACATGTCCGGTGTGCACCGGACTGTCCGGTGCGCCATCGAACAGACAGCCCTCACCAACGGCTAGATTTTGGTTGGTGGCTATAAATACCACCCCAACCGGCCACTTCAAGGTGTGGGAGCCCAAGCAACATTCCAAGTCATCTAGTTGACATACTCAAGCCCTCCCAACCACCTATATTCATTGATCCATCCTATACACAAGATTTAGTCCACTACAACCAATACAAGTGCCACAAAAGAGAGAGCAAGCAATTGAGAGCTACTCAATTGAGTTTAGCCCTAGCGCCTTGTGAGATTCATTGAGAGATAGTGTGTGCTACATCTTTGTGTTCATTTGCGCGTGGAGTTTTGACTCCCATTCGAACTTCCTCCAAAGTGTTGGAGGCTTGTAAAAGCTAGCAAGAGACACCAAAGAGTGTGGTGGTCCTTGTGGGATCGTGAGTGATCCTTGAGAAGAAGAAGAGCTCGCCGATCCTTGTGTGATCGGGAGAGAGGGAAAGGGTTGAAAAAGACCCGTCCTTAAGTGGACTCCTCAACGGGGACTAGGTCTTCGAGGGCCGAACCTCGGTAAAACAAATCACCCGTGTCCATTGTGTTTATTGCTTGTGATTTGTTTGTTTTCCCTTGCTCTAAGTTTTCTTGCACCTTTATTTGATAATATCATTTGGTGTTGCTTCAAGTTAAATTCCCATTTAGTGAAGCAACACGTTGCAAGAAAGAACTCGTCCTAGTGCTCTTCTCATCTAAGGCTTCTTGCTTTGTTATTCTATACCTTACTAATTGTATTGATTTATCACTTCCACATTATTTAGCAATACTCTCTTCAAGCAAGAACTTAGCTTCTATTCTCCGATATTTGTATATCTTGTTCTAACCACTAATCAAGGGATCTAGTTGGGGGATAAAGTTTTAATTTTCAGGTTTCGCCTATTCACCCCCCCCCTCTAGGCGACTTTCAATTGGTATCAGAGCTAGGCACTTCATCTTGAGTCTAACAACTCGAAGTGATGGCTCGTAGAAGATCCCAAAAGAACAAGAAGACTCCTCCATCAAACGTAACTCAAAAGGAGGTAACTCTTGAAATATTATTTGATGATTGTTCTAATTATGACTCATGGTCTACTAGTGTGATAAATGCTTTTAGAACCATAGATCCACGATTAGAACAAATTATAGACAAGAGTATTTTTTCTTCTAATTTCAATGGAAAAATTAATTCCGAGGAGGATCAAAGATGTTATCGCTTAAACTATCTAGCTTTTGACATCTTAACTAATTCTCTTAGTAGAGAAGATTATCATGCCTTCATATCAAACTATGACGAATCTATCCATGATGCGCATGATATTTGGACTAGAATTAAAAATAAATTTGATGAGTCCAAACATGATAGTTCATTTGATCCTTCTACTTCCTTTAGTCTTTGTGATACTAACCCTTGCAAGGAAGAAGAAGAAAATGAACGGTGGAGACCAAACGATGAATCCACCTCTCCAAAAGGTTTGTCTTCCCATTTCGATTCCCACATATGTTGTGTGGCTAATGAAAATGATAGCGGAAGGACAAATGAGGATGAGGAGGAAGAAAGAAGCTTCTTGCATCTCTACGCTCGCCTAAGCCAAGAAGATAAGGCCGTCATGCTCAAACTTCTAGAAAGAGCGAGAGAGCAAAGCGAAGCTCGTCAAAGGCTAGAAGATATTCTCTCCATGAAAATGCTACACTTTGACGAGTTGACTAAAGAACATGAGGAGCTAAAGTGTTCTCATGTTAATTTGGTCCAAAGGTATGAAACTAGTTCAATTGAGCAAGATAATGCTTTACATTGTATCGCTCAATTAGTAAATAGGATTACCTTGCTTAAGGACCAAGTAGAAAAGCTAAAGGTCGAAAATCTAGCTTTTCAAGAAAAATATGATATGCTCATATGCTCTCATGAAAATCTTATGGATGATCATATCATGTTAAACATTGCTCATGAGGTTGTGATAGAAAATTTAAAATCCCAACAACCTCACTCATGCACATGTATTCAAATTAATACTATATTACCATGTGCTAATGCTTGTTGTTCGTCGACAAGCAAATCTTCCTTTGAGCTAGAATTTGCAGGAACAAATAATGATGCATATCAAAAGCTCGAAGAAGAAAATGAGAGGCTAAAGAAGAGCTTGACACAACTAAAAGGGAAATGCATTGCCCAACCTTCTCAAGATAACCGTGATCACATGGTGAAGAAGCTTGAGACGGGAACAACAGTGGCATGCACTACATCCCTTGAAGAAAATGTCAAGGATTTGAGGATTGCCAAGAGGAAGAAACAAAAGATGAAATTCAACACCTCCTCCAAAAGCCTCAACCACGCCTCCACAAAAGGTAACATCCAAGGTAATGATCAAGCCACACTTCACATTAAGAGGTGTAGTGAATGCTTTGAAGAGGGGCACTTGATTAGGTCATGTCCCTACATTAAAAATGGCTTGATTATTAACAAGGATGATAGACTTTGTTTTAAATGCTCCAAGAAGGGACACTTGCTTAGATCTTGTCCCCATTTAAAACAAAAAGGCATAGGGTTAGAAAAGAAAGTTTTTACTAACCATGTAGCAGGCGACAAACAAGGAAAGAAGAAAACTTCAAAACTTGAAAAACGCCTATGCTACACATGCCGAAAGAAGGGACATCAATGCAAGGATTGTCCCATTGGTAACAATTCCACTCCTAGCTTGTCAATTAATTCTCATGTAACTAGGCAACCCAAAATTGCAACTTGTGCTAGAAAGGTAATGAGTTTACCTAGTGCTAACACAAAGGACTCTTGGGTTCCTAGATCCTTGTTGACTAACCGTAATGGACCCATCAAGCGATGGGTACCAAAATATGCTTGACAAGCTTTGTAGGAGAAGGAGATGATATGAAGTCTTTGGGGTGCTTGAGAGAGTTCATTCAATTCTTATCAACTCAAGCTATCAATCTTCATTAATCTATATACATGATTGACCCAAGGTTATTTTTCAAATTGCTATGTCTTAAACTCATATCATCTCGAGGAAGATATTATATGTTGTAGGAAGTGAAGAGATATCATGTGCAAAAATCAAGGCCTACAACATGGAGGAAAGCCAAAGGATGGTAACACTTATCTTTTAAGTGTAAGTATTTTAGAATATCATTTCTTATGTGTCTTGTGTAGTCACATAGAAAGATTGAAGCACTTCAAATGCCTTTAAATTTATATTACCATTCTTTGAAGAATTTCCTATGGTAGATTGCATACTCATCATTTCCATCCTATGGCAATCTACTTGCTTTAAATTGTTGCAAGTACCACATGGCATGTTCTTCGCTAGTCATTCTATTATTGCCATGATTCTAGATATAGAGAGATATTTCATGTTCTTAAAAGAATAAGGTGTCATGTAAGGAATTCAAATCCTTAGGACACTTATAAAAAGGAAAACTCTCTCTATAACTAGAATAGTGAGACTAATGGTTTTATCTAAGTAAGCCAAGTAGTCTCACTTGTAGAGAATAGGTTTCTCTTTGGAAAAGCATGAAATCTAACATGAAATGAAAAAATCAATCCAATAATTTATGATGCACTTCTACTTGCTTAAATTGGATTTGATTATTTCACATTTATCGCTTTCCATATCATGAATTAGATTTATTCCCATAATCTTAAAGGATTATTTATGCTTGTTTTATAAGTTAAAATTGAGCATAACATCATCTATGGATAATCTAGTTCATGCTATGAAGTTTCCATGCTTTTAGTAATATAGCTTTTCATTCCCTATAAAAAATGATTACTAAATGGAAACTAGTGCTTGTGTTACTAACGTATCTCTTGAGCTTACTTATAAATATGCCAAAAGAAAAAGTGCACAAGCCTCATGGGTTGATCTTCACCCAAAAGAAGAAAGGTAAAAGCAAAGGTATGGGAACTCATCTTCTTAATTAAGTTTAGTTCCCATCTCAATGGGTATTTAATCTAAATTATCATATTCTACCCTTGTGAGGAATAGATTCTTTATTGGACCGAAATTAACTAAGTGTGCATTCAATATCATTTTCATAAATGCGCTTGTCCATTAGAATCTAATTCATGCCTTTGCTATATCCATTCTCATATTGATGCGCTTCTAAGTCATAAATTCAATATGAAAAAGTAAAATTCCTTTGATTGATCAAAAATGATTAAAAAGGTGCTTATTCCTCTTTTCTGTTAATGTGCACTAACGTTAAGGAATTTACTTCATGTCTATGTGACTCATGGATGATGAATTGGGCTTATTTCCTATCTAAAAGAAATCATCCTTCATTAAATACTCCCTTGTGTTACTAACATCTTTCTTGAGTATTTTCAATTAGTTTGAAAGGAAAAAGAAACATCTACAAAGGGAAGACTCTCAAATGAAAGAGGAGGACATCAAGAACAACACCACCTACTTGGATAAGTAAGATCTACAAAACAATCAATGGTGTGGTTGTAAGCATTTTAAATCCTTTTTCATTATTACCAGGCTTAAGTTGTTTATTGCAAAATTTATAAGCCTTGATCAAAATGTATAATGCTTCTCCCTTTATGTCCTTAAAAGTGAATGCATCAAAATCAAGTCTTGCAATTACTTGATGCATATCTTTAGGGGGAGTTCATTCTTATATTTTGATTATGTTGAGACTATTGCTTTATCTTAATAATTTCATACAGTCTCTTGCATGAGAATAATGTTTCTCATATAGTATGCTACTACACATCAATCCAACTTGTTAAAAATAATGTCGCTTTTATCAAGGATTGTTGCTTTCATTTCTAAAGTAGCATGCGTATTGGATTCTCCTATTTTTAAAGCTTGATTGAAAATCTAATGCCTATGTTGTTCTCTTGATCGCATATTAGTTGATCATTGGACAACTTCAATTATCACTTATGCTTCTTAGTGCCTCATGAAATTTCAATTTGATTTCAATTGGTAACTTTAATTGATATCTATCTTGATATGCACTAAGGAAAAAGGAGAAATCATGATTCATTTATGCAACTTGTGATCCATTTGATATAGGCGACTTTTCAATTTAACTTGAAAAAGATCACTAGTTGTAGAACTCTCTTGTGCAAAATATTTCCATATATTGTCATTAAGTATAGGTCTTAAGCATTTAAGACTAAGGACAAAGCACAATGAAGAGAGCGTCCCTATGTAAAGGTACACAAAGGTAAAACTATCTTCTTTCATTTAAACTTGTACCTAAATCTTCCTTTTTCTATACTCTCTTTACATATCTTGTACGAAAGGAAGAGAAAGCATGTCCTTTGCACTTTTTCCCTGCTTCATACCTAGTTTAACCTCTCAAACATTTCATTCCTGCTTAGTGCATCTTTGTTGAAACTAGATGAAGTGATTTAATTGTCAAAGAGCTTAAAGCTTAACCTTGTAACGAGGATAAGCTGCCTTTGTTCCAAAGGTGGATGGTCCTTAAGCCTCTTTGAAATCCTTAAGGGAAAATGCTTGAAATGTTTACAACATGCTTTCATAAGTGCATAAACTGTCATGAGCATCACACTTATAATATGACACAATGCACTTCACATTTTGTATAATATAGATATGTTCTCATTAACCTAATTATGTGCAATTGGCATTTGAGGCCAAAAATATGTTTTTCTCTCGCACATATTTAGGGGGAGCAATCTATGTTATATAGAACTATGATCATGCTTAATTTGATATATCCTCTTGATCATATCTCTTTTATATGCTATGACTAATGTGCTTTCAAGTGTATTCCAAAACCAAGTCATAGGTATATTGAAAGGGAATTGGAGTCTTCGGCGAAGACAAAGGCTTCCACTCCGCTCTACTACTCATCCTTCGCCGTCGCTCCGCATCACTCTCCAACGTTGGTATAATCTTCACTCATTTATTTTATGACCAAAGGAGGAGAAAGTACTTCTAAGGGGCCTATATATCATTCCATGTATCCGTTTTTGGCGATTCATGCCAAAGGGGGAGAAAGTATTGGCCCAAAGCAAAAGGACCGCACCACCACCCTAATTTTAAAATTAATGGTTTTCAATTGGAAAATTTCAAATTGGTATCTCTTTGTGTTCTAAAGGGGGAGCAAATAGTATTTTCAAAACTTGATATCTTAAAACCCTCTTGAACACTAAGAGGAGAATTTATTTGAGGGGGAGTTTTGTTTAGTCAAAGGAAAAGCATTTGAAACAAGGAGAGAAAATTTTAAACTTGAAAATGCTTTGCAAAAATCTTATTCATTTACCTTTGACTATGTTGCAAAAAGGACTTTGAAAAGGATTTACAAAAAGAATTTGCAAAAACAAAACATGTGGTGCAAGCTTGGTCCAATATGTTAAAAATGAAGAAACAATCCATGCACATCATGTAAGTATTATATTGGCTCAATTTCAAGCAACCTTTTGCACTTATATTATGCAAACTAGTTCAATTATGCACCTCTATATTTGCTTTGGTTTGTGTTGGCATCAATCACCAAAAAGGGGGAGATTGAAAGGGAATTAGGCTTACACCTAGTTCCTAATTAATTTTGGTGGTTGAATTACCCAACACAAATATTGGACTAACTAGTTTGCTCTAGTATATAAGTTATACAGGTGCCAAAGGATTCACACTTAGCCAATAAAAGACCAAGTATTGGGTTCAAACAAAGGAGCAAGAACCAACCGAAGGCACCTCTGGTCTGGCGCACCGGACTGTCCGGTGTGCCACCGGACATGTCCGGTGCACCAGAGGACTCCGACTTCAAACTCTTAACCTTCGGGAATTCTCGGAAGCCGGCGCGCTATAATTCACCGGACTGTCCGGTGTACACCGGACAGTGTCCGGTGCTCCAAGGATGAGCGACCTCGCGAACTCGGCAGCCTCGGGAATTCACTTCGGCTGCTCCGCTATAATTCACCGGACTATCCGGTGTACACCGGACTGTCCGGTGTGACAGCGGGGCAACGGCTACTTCGGCGCCAACGGTCACCTGCAGCGCATTAAATGCGCGCCAGAGCGCGCAGAAGTCAGGCACGCGCGTCATGGCGCACCGGACACTCTACAGTACATGTCCGGTGCGCCACCAGACATTCAGGCTGGCCCAGCAGTCAGAGCTCCAACGGTCAGAACCCCATCGGTCGGGTGACGTAGCTGTCGCACCGGACATGTCTGGTGTGCACCGGACTGTCCAGTGCGCCATCGAACAGACAGCCCTCACCAACGGCTAGATTTTGGTTGGTGGCTATAAATACCACCCCAACCGGCCACTTCAAGGTGTGGGAGCCCAAGCAACATTCCAAGTCATCTAGTTGACATACTCAAGCCCTCCCAACCACCTATATTCATTGATCCATCCTATACACAAGATTTAGTCCACTACAACCAATACAAGTGCCACAAAAGAGAGAGCAAGCAATTGAGAGCTACTCAATTGAGTTTAGCCCTAGCGCCTTGTGAGATTCATTGAGAGATAGTGTGTGCTACATCTTTGTGTTCATTTGCGCGTGGAGTTTTGACTCCCATTCGAACTTCCTCCAAAGTGTTGGAGGCTTGTAAAAGCTAGCAAGAGACACCAAAGAGTGTGGTGGTCCTTGTGGGATCGTGAGTGATCCTTGAGAAGAAGAAGAGCTCGCCGATCCTTGTGTGATCGGGAGAGAGGGAAAGGGTTGAAAAAGACCCGTCCTTAAGTGGACTCCTCAACGGGGACTAGGTCTTCGAGGGCCGAACCTCGGTAAAACAAATCACCCGTGTCCATTGTGTTTATTGCTTGTGATTTGTTTGTTTTCCCTTGCTCTAAGTTTTCTTGCACCTTTATTTGATAATATCATTTGGTGTTGCTTCAAGTTAAATTCCCATTTAGTGAAGCAACACGTTGCAAGAAAGAACTCGTCCTAGTGCTCTTCTCATCTAAGGCTTCTTGCTTTGTTATTCTATACCTTACTAATTGTATTGATTTATCACTTCCACATTATTTAGCAATACTCTCTTCAAGCAAGAACTTAGCTTCTATTCTCCGATATTTGTATATCTTGTTCTAACCACTAATCAAGGGATCTAGTTGGGGGATAAAGTTTTAATTTTCAGGTTTCGCCTATTCACCCTCCCTCTAGGCGACTTTCAAGTTCGCCGTCTTCCGGGGCTGAGCCCGAGTCCGTGCCCTGGGTTGGGCGGAGCGGAGTTTCCTATGGTGCCTGAGGCCGGGCCTGACTGCTTGTCAGCCTCACTCTGTCGAGTGGCACAGCAGTCGGAGCGGCGCAGGCGGCACTGTCCTTCTGTCAGGCCGGTCAGTGGAGCGGCGAAGTGACTGCGGTCACTTCGGCTCTGTCGACTGGAGGACGTGCGTCAGGATAAAGGTGTCAGGCCGCCTCTGCATTAAATGCCCCTGCGATTTGGTCGGTTGGCGTGGCGATTTGGCCAGGGTTGCTTCTTGGCAAAGACTGGGCCTCGGGCGAGCCGGAAGTTTGTTCATCGCTGGAGGGGGGCCTCGGGCGAGACGGAGATCCTCCGGGGTCGACTGCCCTTGCCCGAGGCTGGGCTCGGGCGAGGCGTGATCGAGTCCCTCGAATGGACCGATCCCTGGCTTAGTCGCACCCATCAGGCCTTTGCAGCTTTGTGCTGATGGGGGTTACCAGCTGAGAATTAGGAGCCTTGAGGGTACCCCTAATTATGGTCCCCGACAGTAGCCCCCGAGCCTCGAAGGGAGTGTTAACACTCGCTTGGAGGCTTTTGTCGCACTTTTTTGCAAGGGGACCAGCCTTTCTCAGTTGCATTTTATTCCGGTGGGTGCGCGCGAGCGCACCCGCCGGGTGTAGCCCCCGAGGCCTCGGAGGAGTGGTTTGACTCCTCCGAGGTCTTAATGCCTCGCGCAATGCTTCGGCTGGTCTGGTTGTTCCCTCATGCGAGCTGGCCGTAGCCCGGGTGCACGGTCGGGTCCCAAGTTCTCGGGCTGGTATGTTGACGCTGTCAACGGTTTGGCCGGAGCCGGGTTTGCGAGAGCAGTCCCCAAGCCTCTGCACAGGGCGAGAGGACGGTCAGGGACAGACTCGACTTTTTTACATACGCCCCTGCGTCGCCTTTTTGCAAGGAGGAGGGGGGGAAGCGCCATGTTGCCCTCGGAGGGCGTCGAACATGGTGTCTCCGGTGAGCTGCTGGCGGGTAATCCGAGTGGACGCCCGTGCCCCATTTGTTAGGGGTCGGCTAGAGGCCCGGAGGCGCGCCCAAAAGTACCTGCGGGTGATCTGCCGGACCCGGTCCCCTGTCGACGGGGTCCGAGGGCTCGATGCCTCCCTCTGATGGGATTCCGTTACAAGATCGTTCCTGCTGGTCTCGGAAATGTCCTAGGGTACCTCGGGAGCGTAGCCTGAGCCTTGGTTATGTATCAAACGTACCCATGGTCATCCCTCGCTCCGTGTCTGAAGCGGCTGTGAACCCTTCGAGGGCCAGCCTACGAACCCCTGATCAGTAGTGGGCGCGGAGCCCGAGTAGCCTAAGGCAGCCGTTGAACCCTTCCGAGGGGCCAGCCTTCGAACCCCTGACCAGTAGTGGGTGTGGAGCCCACACGCTCTGAGGCGGCTGTTAAACCCCTCCGAGGGGCCAGCCTTCGAACCTCTGATCAGTAGGGAGGCTCGGAGCCTGTTTCCTTCACGGAGAAGGATCCTTTTCGGGGTATCCCCCTTTCCCGGTCCCTGTTGTAAGAGAGAGAAAGAGGAAAAGGATACGAAATCGAATGACGTGGCATACCTTTTTTGACGCGGTCATTATGGCGAAGGCGAAGCGTCGCTCGCTTCCCCTGCCAGAGGCGCCGCTTTGTCCCGCCGCAGAGTTAATGCGACGGGGCGAGTAGTTCGCGGGGCGGCCGTTGCGCGTGCGCGAGCCGTTCGAGGAACGAAACGCGGGCGCGCCGTCTTCACGCCGTGAGAGAGGGTTCTCTCGCTGCCCCTGGACGGGGCGTGAGCTTGGCTGACGACGTGACCGCTGCTCCTGCCCGCCTGCCACCGCCATTACTGCCGACCCACTTTTGGCCGTATTGACCGTCGCGCCTGGCTGGCACTGCTGGGTCGTACGCAGGGTTGCCTCGAGTCACGGTACTGGTTCCGCAGTCGAGGAGGCGTGGCAGTGGTGCGAGTGGCGGTGCAGTTGCTTGCACGTAGCGACCGGCGCGCCGGTTGCATGACGCGTGGGCATGGGCCCCCATGCTGGGTGCGTTGGAAGCCGGAGGGGCGCGCCCACTTGGCGCGGTTGCATGCCGCCTGCATGGCTGCCCGCCCTTTTGCCCGCTGGTCTGGGCGGAAGTGGAGGGATGCTCATAACCGCTGGGCGGTTGCATGCACCGCGCATGGCGGTTTGGCTTCTTCTGCTCTGGGCCAGCTTGTGTGACGCGTGGGACTCAGCCCCCGCGCCGTAGGGGGAGGACCTTGGAGCGTGTTGGAGAAGACTCAGCCCGCGACGGCTGGGGACGCAAGTAGGGAGAGTCGCCTTTAAAAGGAGGGTGACCCCTTTAAAGGCGACCATGTCTTCGCGCTCCCTTATGCATCGTGTCTTTCACCTTCCGAGCCCCCGGATGGGGGACACTCGCAATCCTTCCGCCTTGTCGTTGGAGGAACGCAACTCCGTGAGAGTTGGTACCTTTCAGCCATCGTTCGGCTTCAAGGACTTTCATCACGTGGCCCGGCTGCACCCCCTCGCCGGTGGTCACCCAAGACGGTGACCACCAGCCCCTGGGTGGGGAGAAGCAAGTCGGGCTACGATCTTGGTCCCGCCCTCAGCTTCAAGGATGTTCATCATCCTCGCTGGGGCGGAGACCGGGCTGAGCCGGAGCTCTACCTCCCGCGCGGGTTCGTGGGTCAACCTCTCCTTCAGCATTCAAGGGAGAGGGCGCTCACTGGCCCTGCGAGCGGGGCGGACTTCGACAACGCGGGGCTGGTCGACAGCGGGCGTCGTCAGCTTCAGCGCGTTGGGCTCGCCGGCTTGGCTCCCGGCGCCCCCTCCTGCCGCAAGGGCGGTTGTCGCGCCGTGCGCACGGGAGGACCGCCCAAGACGTCGCGCGCTGCCAGGGCGGTGTTTGTGTTCTGGGACGGTCCTGCCTTTGCACCGGTACGGCGCCCCCGCGTGGAGGTCGGTGCTCCGCTCGTCCGGGAGGATCCGAGTGGGGATCTGCCGGTGGGCTGACGGCCCCTGTCGTCGGTGCCGAGGCGGAGGCAGCTCGAGAAGTCCCCATCGCCGACGGGATCACCGCCACCATCCGCGCTTCGGGCCTCCGGCTCTTTGTACTTGTCCTCGCCCCTCGAGCGTCGGTGTGGGCGAGGGCAAGGTTGCAGCGGCGTTCGCCCTGAGGCCATCGCTGCTGCAGTTCGGCCACCCGTAGAGGGGGTCGTTGTCGCTGCTGCTGGAGCGGGCGACGGTGAGCCGTCCGTCGGTCTTCTGTTGCTCCGCAGGCCCCCCAATCGTGTGGGGTTGTTCGTACCTGCGGAGGTGGAACCGGGGTTCCGCTTGTAATGGCATCTTGAATGCCGGTCTTTTGTTCATTGTGGCTGTCAGGGCCTGAACGTGTATGTATTTTTGGCGCGGAGCCATGTTTTTTCCTTAATTTCGAGCACTAAGACTCGCCTGTTGGTTGTCTGAACCGCTTCACCAAGCGTGAGTCGCCCCGTGCAAAGGTGACGAGTGAGGTATCCGTATCCCGGAGGCGTAGGAGTCCCTCGGCTCGGTCGGCCTTGCTGTCCGAGGCTTCTCTTGCTTAGTTAAAGGAACCCCTCGGCCGCTCTTCGATGAGTCGAAGCCAGGGGTAGCGGTGTCAGCACGGACAGAGGTAGAGTTGGCTCGAAAAGAAGACTTGGTCGGCCGGAGCCTGGCCGGGTCGTCCGTTAGCGGGACCGACGCCAGAGTTGATCTGCCGAGGCCTCGGGCCGGGCTGGTGTCTTCGGGGGACAGCTGGCCGAGGCCTCGGGGTGACCAGCCGAGCCGCCTGCTTGAGCCGGATTCTTGGAGAAGACCCTGGCGGCGATGGCCCGGGCGTGATGATGATGTCGTCCTTCAGAGTGGAGATCCTCGGACCGCGTCGTCGTCCGAGGCTAGGTCGGACCTCGCCGAAGGTGTAGTCAAAATCCGAACCTGCAGGATCGGATTATCTTGTAGTGTGCGTTTTCTGCGGCCGCCGAGGCCCAAACACACCCTCGCCGTGTTGTAAAGCTGCGCTTCTTTTTCTCTTGTTTCGAGTATCTGGACTTTTCCATCGGTAACAGAATTGTCTGTGCGAGCGAGAGTTGCTTTTCACGGAAGGTGATGAGTGAGGTATCCGTATCCCGGAGGCGTAGGAATCCCTCGGCTCGGTCGGCCTTGCCGCTTACGCGCGCTCTTGCCCGTCCATGGGGTTCTGTCACCGACGCAGCCGAGAAGGCCTGAAGAATCGCTTCGGCAGAGGAGCTTTCAAGCGTGAAGACTTGTTCGGTCCGCGGAATCACCTATCCGAACGCGAGTTACTTATCGCAGAAGGTGATGAGTGAGGTATCCGTATCCCGGAGGCGTAGGAGTCCCTTGGCTCGGTCAGCCTTGGCTGCTTACATGTACTCCGTCGTTTTCAGGATCCACTTTCGAAGTAGTCGAAAAGCACGAAAGACATTCTGGCAGAAAGGATCTTTTTTCGAGGAAAATTTCGACGCAGAGGGGGTTCCCCCCTTTTAGCCCCCGAGGGAGGGTCGGGCTTTGCCGAGGCAAGGCTGACCCTTCCTTGATGACTAAACTTTGTGTGGGAGCGAGGTGTATGAACAACTTGAAAGCATCTTAAGGGTAGAAGCGACGTAGCTGTTGGATGTTCCAAGCGTTGTTGTAGACCTCGCCTTGACTGTTGGCCAGCTTGTACGTTCCGGGCTTCAGAACTTTGGCGATGACGAATGTCCCTTCCCAGGGAGGCATGAGCTTGTGCCGCCCTCGGGCGTCCTATCGCAGCCGAAGCACCAGGTCGCCACCTGGAGGTCTCGGGACCGGACCCCTCGGGCGTGGTAGCGTCGCAGGGACTGCTGGTACCGCGCCGAGTGTAGTAAGGCCATGTCCCGAGCCTCTTCTAGCTGGTCCAGTGAGTCTTCTCGACTAGCTTGGTTGCTTTGGTCGACATAGGCCCTCGTCCTCGGGGAACCGTATTCTAAGTCTGTGGGCAAGATGGCCTCGACCCCATAGACCAGAAAGAACGGCGTGAAGCCCGTGGCTCAGCTCGGCGTTGTCCTCAGGCTCCAGACCACCGAGGGGAGTTCCTTCATCCATCGCTTGCCGAACTTGTTGAGGTCGTTGTAGATCCGAGGCTTGAGTCCTTGTAGAATCATGCCGTTGGCACGCTCTACTTGCCCATTCGTCATGGGGTGAGCCACAGCGGCCCAGTCCACCCAGATGTGGTGATCCTCGCAGAAGTCCAGGAACTTTCTGCTGGTGAACTGGGTGCCGTTGTCGGTGATGATGGAGTTCGGGACCCCAAAACGATGGATGATGTTGGTGAAGAACGCCACCGCATGTTCGGACCTGATGCTGTTTAGGGGTTGGACCTCGATCCACTTGGAGAATTTGTCGATGGCGACCAATAGGTGCGTGTAGCCCCCGGGTGCCTTCTGCAAGGGGCCGACGAGGTCCAGACCCCACACAGCAAAAGGCCAAGTGATGGGTATCGTCTGCAGAGCCTGAGCGGGCAGGTGGGTCTGCCTCGCATAGAACTGACACCCTTCGCAGGTGCGGACAATTCTAGTGGCGTCGGCCACCGCCGTCGGCCAGTAGAGACCTTGTCGGAAGGCGTTTCCAATAAGGGCTCGAGGTGCTGCGTGATGGCCGCAAGCCCCCGAGTGTATCTCTCGTAGGAGCTCCTGACCTTCGGCGATGGGGATGCATCGCTGGAGGATGCCTGAGGGACTGCGGTGGTAGAGCTCCTTCCCATCCCCCAGCAAGACGAACGACTTGGCGCGTCGCGCCAACCGCCGAGCTTCGGCTCGGTCGAGGGGTAGCTCTCCTCGGTGGAGATATTGCAGGTACGGGGTCTGCCAGTTTCGATTAGGCGTGACCCCGCTTCGCTCCTCCTCGACGCGCAGTGCCTCACCCTCGGGGGCCGAGGGTACCTCGGGCCGAGCCGAGGGTGCCTCGGGCCGAGCCGAGGGTGCCTCGGACTGAGCCGAGGGTACCTCGGGCTGGGCCGAGGGTGCCTTGGGCTCGGGCGTGTCGTCGATCTTGATGGAGGGTTGATGCAGGTCTCGGGAGAAGACGTCCGGGGAACTGTTGTTCGCCCCGAGGCTATTTTAGCCAGCTCGTCCGCAGTCTCATTGTAGCGCCGAGCGATGTGGTTGAGCTCGAGCCCGTAGAACTTGTCTTCCAGGCGCTGAACCTCATCGCAGTAGGCCTCCATCTTCGGGTCGCGGCAGTGGGAGTTCTTCATGACTTGGTCGATGACGAGCTGCGAGTCACCACGAGCGTCGAGGCGTCAGACCCATAGCTCGATGGCGATTCGCAACCCTTTGACCAGAGCCTCGTACTCAGCCACATTGTTGGACGCCGGGAAATGGAGGCGTAGCACGTAGCGTAGGTGCTTCCCGAGGGGCGAGATGAAGAGTAGGCCTGCACCGGCTCCTGTCTTCATCAGCGACCCATCGAAGAACATGGTCTAGAGTTCCGGCTGGATCGGAACTGTTGGGAGCTGGGTGTCGACCCATTCAGCCACGAAGTCCGCCAAGACCTGGGACTTGATGGCCTTCCGAGGGGCGAACGAGATTGTTTCGCCCATGATTTCCACCGCCCACTTCGCGATTCTACCCGAGGCCTCTCGGCACTAGATGATCTCCCCCAGGGGGAAGGATGACACCACAGTTACCGGGTGAGACTCGAAGTAGTGTCGCAACTTCCGCCGCGTCAGGATCACCGTGTACAGCAGCTTCTGAACTTGTGGGTAGCGGATTTTGGTCTCGGACAGTACCTCGCTGATGAAGTAGACTGGCCTCTGGACGGGCAATGTATGCCCCTCTTCTCGTCTCTCAACCACAATCGCGGCGCTAACCACCTGAGTGGTCGCGGCGACGTAGATCAAGAGGGCTTCTCCGGCAGCGGGGGGCACCAAGATGGGCGCATTCGTGAGGAGCGCCTTCAGGTTCCCGAGGGCTTCCTCGGCCTCAGGGGTCCTAGTGAAGCGCTCGGCCTTCCTTAAGAGGCGGTACAAAGGCAGGCCTCTTTCGCCGAGGCATGAGATGAAGCGGCTCAGAGCCGCAAGACATCCCATGACTCTTTGTATGCCTTTCAAGTCCTTGATGGGCTCCATGCTGGTGATGGTCGCGATCTTCTCCGGGTTGGCCTCGATGCCCCGCTCGGAGACAATGAACCCCAAGAGCATGCCTCGGGGAACCCCAAAGACACACTTCTCGGGATTAAGCTTCACGCCTTTCGCCTTGAGACATCAGAATGTCACTTCAAGGTCGGAAAGGAGGTCAGAGGCTTTCCTCGTCTTGACTACGATGTCATCGACGTAGGCCTCGACCGTCCGGCCAATGTGTTCGCCGAACACATGGTTCATGCACCGCTGGTACGTCGCACCCGCATTCCTCAAGCCGAACGGCATGGTGACATAGCAGTACATGCCGAAGGGGGTGATGAAAGAAGTCGCGAGCTGGTTGGACTCTTTCATCCTGATTTGGTGATACCCTTAGTAGGCATCAAGGAAAGATAGGGTTTCGCACCTAGCAGTGGAATCCACGATTTGATCGATGCGAGGCAGAGGGTAGGAAACCTTCGGACATGCTTTGTTTAGACCAGTGTAGTCTACACACATCCGCCATTTCCCTCCTTTCTTTCTCACAAGCACAGGGTTGGTAAGCCATTCGGGATGGAATACCTCTTTGATGAACCCTGCCGCCATTAGCTTGTGGATCTCCTCGCCTATGGCTCTGCGCTTTTCTTCGTCGAATCGGCGCAGAGGCTGCTTGACGGGTCGGGCTCCAGCTCGGATATCCAGCGAGTGCTCGGCAACATCCCTCGGTATGCCGGGCATGTCCGAGGGACTCCACGCGAAAACATCGGCGTTTGCGCGGAGAAAGTCGACGAGCACTGCTTCCTATTTGGGATCGAGCTCGGAGCCGATCCGGATCTGCTTGGAGGCGTCGCTGCTGGGGTCGAGGGGGACTGATTTAACCGTCTCCGCTGGCTCGAAGTTGCCGGCGTGGCGCTTCACATCTGGCACCTCCTTTGAGAGGCTCTCCAGGTCGGCGATGAGGGCCTCGGACTCGGTGAGGGCCTCGGCGTGCTCTACGCACTCGACGTCGCATTCGAACGCGTGTCGGTACGTGGGGCCGACGGTGATGACCCCGTTGGGGCTCGGCATCTTGAGCTTGAGGTAGGTGTAGTTGGGGACGGCCATGAACTTCGCGTAGCATGGCCTCCCCAATACTGCGTGGTAGGTTCCTCGGAACCCGACCACCTCGAACGTGAGGGTCCCCCTTCGGAAGTTGGAAGGTGTTCCGAAGCAGTCGGGAAGATCGAGTTGTCCGAGGGGCTGGACGCGCTTCTCGGGGATGATCCCGTGGAAAGGCGCAGCGCCTGCCCGGACCGAGGACAGATCAACACGCAAGAGCCCGAGGGTCTCGGCGTAGATGATGTTGAGGTTGCTGCCTCCGTCCATGAGGACCTTGGTGAGTCTGACGTCGCCGATGACGGGGTCGACAACGAGCGGGTATTTCCCCGGGCTCGGCACATGGTCGGGGTGGTCGGCTTGATCGAAGGTGATGGGCTTGTCGGACCAGTCTAGGTAGACTGGCGCCGCCACCTTCACCGAACAAACCTCCCGACGCTCTTGCTTGCGGTGCCGAGCCGAGGCGTTTGCCGCTTGCCCGCCGTAGATCATGAAGCAGTCGCGGACCTCGGGGAACTCTCCTACCGGGTGATCCTCCTTCTTATCGTCATCGCGAGCCTTGCCACCCTCCGCAGGTGGCCCGGCCCTGTGGAAGTGGCGCTGAAGCATGGCGCATTTCTCAAGGGTGTGCTTGACGGGCCCCTGATGATAGGGGCACGACTCCTTGAGCATCTTGTCGAAGAAGTTGGCACCTCCGGGGGATTTTCGAGGGTTCTTGTACTCGGTGGCGGCGACAAGGTCCTGAGAGCACCTAGAGGGGGGGGGGTGAATAGGTGATCCTGTAAAACTTGAAAACTTAAGCCACAAAAACTTGGTTAAGCGTTAGCACAGTAAATGCCAAGTGGCTAGAGAGGAGTCTCAACAAAACACAATAACCACAAGAAATCAATCACAGAGATGGCACGGTGGTTATCCCGTGGTTCGGCCAAGACCAACGCTTGCCTACTCCACGTTGTGGCGTCCCAATGGACGAGGGTTGCAATCAACCCCTCTCAAGCGGTCCAAAGACCCACTTGAATACCACGGTGTTTTGCTTGCTTTTCTCAATCCCGTTTGTGAGGAATCTCCACAACTTGGAGCCTCTCGCCCTTACACTTGAAGTTCACAAAGAAGCACAGAGCAAGGGAGGATTAGCAACGCACACAAGACACAAGAATCAGAGTGTCAACACGCACACAAGTCGCAACAAGAGATCGCAACACAACTCAATGAGTTCACAACTCCACTAGAGCTCTATATGCTATCACAATGAAACAAATGCGCGGAATTGAGGTCTTGGTGCTTAGAAATGTTGTAGGAATGCTTGGTGTGCTCCTCCATGCGCCTAGGGGTCCCTTTTATAGCCCCAAGGCAGCTAGGAGCCGCTGAGAGCATTCTAGGAAGGCTGATCTTGCCTTCTGTCGACTGGCGCACCGGACAGTCCGGTGCACACCGGACACTGTCCGGTGCCCGATTTCCTTCCAAAAATGGCGCAGTTGACCGTTGGCAGCCTGAGAGCCGTTGGCGCACCGGACATGTCCGGTGCACACCGAACAGTCCGGTGCCCTCTTCTAGCCGTTGGCTCGGCCACGTGTCCCGCGCAGATTGCGCGGCCGACCGTTGGCTCACCGGACAGTCCGGTGCACACCGGATAGTCCGGTGAATTATAGCCGTATGTCGCCGATGAATTCCTGAGAGCGGCCGCTTCGCTCGAGCCAGCATGGCGCACCGGACACTGTCCGGTGCACCACCGGACAGTCCGGTGCTCCCAGACTCAGCAGAGTCTTGGCTGCTCGAGCCAAGACATTTTCAATTGGATTTTTCCTGTTTCCAGCACTTAGACACAGTACATTAGTCCATAAAACAATGTACTAAGTTTGAGAAACATACCTTTATCTTTGATTTGTACTTTGTCCACCATTTTACACTTAGGCACTTGTGTTGGGCACTAAACCACCAAAATACTTAGAAATGGCCCAAGGGCACATTTCCCTTTCAATCTCCCCCTTTTTGGTGATTTATGCCAACACAACATAAAGCAAGTAGAGCAAGTACAAAATCAATTCAAATAAGAACCCAAAATTGTTTTGATTCAATTTTGACATATATGGATCATCCTTTGCCACCACTTGGTTTGTTTTTGTAAATCAACCTCAACTTCCTATCTCTAAGTCAAACACACTTGTTAAAACATAAGGAGAGTCATTCCAAGAGAAATTGAGTCAAGATTCAAAAACTCCCCCTTTTTCCCATAATCAACATTTCTCCCACAAGAAGCCAACTTTTGACAAGAGAGACAATAAAAGAGTTTTGCCAAACCAAAATCTCTATTTTACTATTTTCAAAATCTCTCAAGTGGTAGTTGATCCATTTATCGCTTTGGCCTTTATTTTGTCCCCCTTTGGCATCAAGCACCAAAATGGGATCAATCTTGGCCCTAAAACCCCATTGCCTCACCAAAATCTTCAAATGAGAATACAAAGGCAATAAGAGTACATGAGATGAACTTGGAATAAGTTACCCTCTCATCGGAGTGCAGTGGAAGTCTTTCATGGTCCAAGTCCACCTTTCCCTTTCAAACCTCCTTTGAGACTAAATCAAGCAAACTCAAGCAAACGGTTAGTCTCAAAGGGTCAAGTTGTAGCACAACTCCCCCTAAATATGTGCATCACTTGCAAAAAGGACTTGTGAGGTCCAGGGAGTGTTTGTACAACTTGAGCACCACAAGTAAGCAACAAAATGCATAAGGAACATGATCAAAGGCATAAATACATGTATGCTATAAATCAATCCAAGTTCCGCGAATCTAGGACATTTAGCTCACTACGCAGCCTGCAAAAGGTCTTTTCATCTAAAGGCTTAGTAAAGATATCGGCTAGCTGGTTCTCGGTGCTAACATGAAACACTTCGATATCTCCCTTTTGATGGTGGTCTCTCAAAAAGTGATGCCGGATGTCAATGTGCTTTGTGCGGCTGTGCTCAACAGGATTTTCCGCTATTCGGATAGCACTCTCATTATCACATAGGAGTGGGACTTTACTCAGATTGTAGCCAAAGTTCCGGAGGGTTTGCCTCATCCAAAGTAGTTGCGCGCAACACTGTCCTGCGGCAACATACTCGGCCTCAGCGGTGGATAGGGCAACGGAAGTTTGTTTCTTAGAGTTTCACGACACCAGGGACCTTCCTAAGAATTGGCACGTCCCCGATGTACTCTTCCTATCGACCTTACATCCAGCATAGTCGGAATCTGAATATCCAATCAAGTCAAAGTTAGACCCCTTTGGATACCAGACCCTGAAGCAAGGCGTAGCGACTAAATATCGAAGAATCCGCTTCACAGCCACTAAGTGACACTCCTTAGGATCGGATTGAAATCTAGCACACATGCATACGCTAAGCATAATATCCGGTCTACTAGCACACAAATAAAGCAAAGAACCTATCATGGACCGGTATGCTTTTTGATCAACGGACTTACCTCCTTTGTTGAGGTCGGTGTGTCCGTCAGTTCCCATCGGCGTCTTTGCGGGCTTGGCGTCCTTCATCCCAAACCGCTTTAGCAAGTCTTGCGTGTACTTTGTTTGGGAGATGAAAGTGCCGTCCTTGAGTTGCTTCACTTGGAACCCAAGGAAGTAGTTCAACTCGCCCATCATCGACATCTCGAATTTCTGCGTCATAACCCTGCTAAACTCTTCACAAGACTTTTGATTAGTAGAACCAAATATTATGTCATCGACATAAATTTGGCACACAAAAAGATCACCATCGCAAGTCTTAGTAAAAAGAGTTGGATCGGCTTTCCCAACCTTGAAAGCATTAGCAATTAAGAAGTCTCTAAGGCATTCATACCATGCTCTTGGGGCTTGCTTAAGTCCATAGAGCGCCTTAGAGAGCTTACACATGTGGTCGGGGTACCGTTCATCCTCGAAGCCAGGGGGTTGCTCCACGTACACCTCCTCTTTGATCGGCCCATTGAGGAAAGCGCTCTTCACATCCATTTGGTACAACCTAAAAGAATGGTGAGCGGCATATGCTAGCAATATACGAATTGATTCTAGCCTAGCCACAGGAGCGAACGTCTCCTCAAAGTCCAAACCTGCGACTTGGGCATAACCTTTTGCCACAAGTCGAGCCTTGTTCCTCGTCACCACCCCGTGCTCGTCCTGTTTGTTGCGAAACACCCATTTGGTTCCCACAACATTTTGCTTAGGACGAGGCACCAGTGTCCAAACTTCATTGCGCTTGAAATTGTTGAGTTCCTCCTGCATGGCCAACACCCAGTCCGGATCCAGTAAGGCCTCTTCTACCCTGAAAGGCTCAATAGAAGAGACAAAGGAGTAATGCTCACAGAAATTAACTAATCTTGAACGAGTAGTTACTCCCTTGCTAATATCACCCAATATTTGGTCGACGGGATGATCCCTTTGGATCGTCGCTCGAACTTGGGTTGGAGGTGCCTGAGGTGCTTCTTCCTCTTCAACTTGATCATCCTGCGCTCCCCCTTGATCATGCGCCTCCACTTGAGGTACCTGTTCATCATCTTGGGTTGGGGGATGCACCATAGTTGAGGAAGACGGTTGATCTTGCTCCAATTGTTCCTGAGGTCGCACATCTCCAATCGCCATGGTGCGTATCGCGGCCGTTGGAACGTCTTCTTCATCTACATCATCAAGATCAACAACTTGCTCTCTTGGAGAGCCATTAGTCTCATCAAATACAACGTCGCTAGAGACTTCAACCAAACCCGATGATTTGTTGAAGACCCTATACGCCTTTGTATTTGAATCATAACCTAATAAAAACCCTTCTACAGCTTTGGGAGCAAATTTAGAGGTTCTACCTTTCTTCACAAGAATATAACACTTGCTCCCAAATACACGAAAGTAAGACACATTGGGTTTGTTACCAGTTAGCAGCTCATATGAAGTCTTTTTGAGGAGGCGGTGAAGGTAGACCCTGTTGATGGCGTGGCAAGCCGTGTTTACGGCTTCCGACCAAAAACGCTCGGGGGGTCTTGAACTCTCCAAGCATAGTCCTCGCCATATCAATGAGCGTCCTGTTCTTCCTCTCTACCACACCATTTTGCTGAGGTGTGTAGGGAGAGGAGAACTCGTGCTTGATCCCCTCCTCCTCAAGGAACTCCTCCACTTGAAGGTTCTTGAACTCGGACCCATTGTCGCTTCTTATCTTCTTTACATTGAGCTCAAACTCATTTTGAGCTCTCCTTAGGAAGCGCTTGAGGGTCCCTTGGGTTTTAGACTTATCCTGCAAAAAGAACACCCAAGTGAAGCGGGAAAAGTCATCAACAATAACTAGACCATACTTACTTCCTCCTATGCTCAGATAGGCGAAGGGTCCGAAGAGGTCCATATGCAACAGCTCCAGAGGTCTTGAAGTGGTCATCACATTCTTGCTGTGATGTGCTCCTCCCACTTGTTTACCTGCTTGACAAGCTGCACAAGGTCTATCTTTTTCGAATTGCACGTTAGTCAAACCTATCACGTGTTCTCCCTTTAGAAGCTTGTGAAGGTTCTTCATCCCCACATGTGCTAAGCGGCGATGCCACAGCCAGCCCATGCTAGTCTTAGCAATTAAGCATGCATCTAGACCGGCCTCCTCTTTTGCAAAATCAACTAAATAGAGTTTGCCGTCTAATACACCCTTAAAAGCTAATGAACCATCACTTCTTCTAAAGACAGACACATCTACATTTGTAAATAGACAATTATATCCCATATTACATAATTGACTAACAGATAGTAAATTATATCCAAGAGACTCAACTAAAAACACATTAGAGATAGAGTGTTCATTTGATATTGCAATCTTGCCTAAGCCTTTCACCTTGCCTTGGTTCCCATCACCGAATATGATTGAATCTTGGGAATCCTTATTCTTGACGTAGGAGGTGAACATCTTCTTTTCCCCCGTCATATGGTTTATGCATCCGCTGTCGATAATCCAGCTTGAACCCCTGGATGCATAAACCTGCAAGGCAAATTTAGGCTTGGGTCTTAGGTACCCAACTCTTGTTGGGTCCTACAAGGTTAGTCACAATTGTCTTAGGGACCCAAATGCAAGTTTTATTACCCTTGCATTTTGCCCCTAATTTCCTAGCAACTATCTTCCTATCCTTTCTACAAATAGCAAAGGAAGCATTTAAAGCATGATAAATTGTAGAGGGTCCATTCATAACTTTCCTCGGAACATGAACAATATTCTTTCTAGGCACATGATGAATATTTTTCCTAGGCATATCTCTACCATGCATATAGGAAGAACTAGGAGCAAACATAGCATAAGAATCATAGGTATGTGAATCAAAAGCATTACAACTCCTATGAGACTGTCTTCTATCATTGTACATAAAAGCATGGTTCTTTTTAGTACTACTTGCCATAGGGGCCTTCCCTTTCTCCTTGGCGGAGATGGGAGTCTTATGGCTTGTTAAGTTCTTGGCTTCCCTCTTGAAGCCAAGCCCATCCTTAATTGAGGGGTGTCTACCAATCGTGTAGGCATCCCTAGCAAATTTTAGTTTATCAAAATCACTTTTGCTAGCCTTAAGTTGGGCATTAAGACCAGCCATTTCATCATTTAATTTTGCAATAGAAGCAATGTGTTCACTACAAGCATCAATATCAAAATCTTTACATCTTTTGCAAATAACAACATTTTCTACACAAGTTGTTGATTTACTAGCTATTTCTAACTTAACATTCAAATCATCATTAATGCTTCTTAAGCTAGAAATTGTCTCATGGCAAGAAGATAATTCACAAGAAAGCATTTCATTTCTCTTAGCTTCTAAGGCATGAGATTTTTGTGCTTCTACAAATTTGTCATGTTCTTCATACAACAAGTCCTCTTGTTTTTCTAAAAGCCTATTCTTATCATTCAAGGCATCAATCAATTCATTAATTTTATCTACCTTGGTTCTATCTAGGCCCTTAAATAAACATGAATAATCTATTTCATCCTCATCACTAGATTCGTCCTCACTTGAAGAAGCATAAGTAGAGTTTCGAGTACATACCTTCTTCTCCCTTGCCATAAGGCATGTGTGACGCTCGTTGGGGAAGAGGGATGACTTGTTGAAGGCGGTGGCGGCGAGTCTTCATTGTCAGAGTCGGACGAGGAGCAATCCGAATCCCACTCCTTGCCAAGATGTGCCTCGCCCTTTGCCTTCTTATAGTTCTTCTTCTTCTCCCTCTTGTTCCCTTGATCCTGATCACTATCATTGTCGGGACAGTTAGCAATAAAATGACCAAGCTTACCACATTTGAAGCATGAGCGCTTCCCCTTTGTCTTGGTCTTGCTTGGCTGCCCCTTGCGACCCTTTAGCGCCGTCTTGAATCTTTTGATGATGAGGGCCATCTCCTCATCATTAAGTCCAGCCGCCTCAATTTGTGCCACCTTGCTAGGTAGCGCCTCCTTGCTTCTTGTTGCCTTGAGAGCAAGGGGTTGAGGCTCGTTGATTGGACCATTCAATGCGTCGTCCACGTATCTTGCCTCCTTGATCATCATTCGCCCGCTTACGAATTTTCCAAGGACTTCTTCGGGTGACATTTTGGTGTACCTGGGATTCTCACGAATATTATTCACCAAATGAGGATCAAGAACGGTAAAGGACCTTAGCATCAATCGGACGACGTCGTGGTCCGTCCATCGCGTGCTTCCGTAGCTCCTTATTTTGTTGATAAGGGTCTTGAGCTGGTTGTATGTTTGGGTTGGCTCCTCGCCCCTTATCATCGCAAATCGTCCAAGCTCTCCCTCCACCAACTCCATCTTGGTGAGCAAGGTGACGTCGTTCCCCTCATGAGAAATCTTGAGGGTGTCCCAGATCTACTTGGCATTGTCCAAGCCGCTCACTTTATGGTATTCGTCCCTGCACAAGGATGCTAACAACACAATAGTGGCTTGTGCATTTCTATGAATCTGTTCATTAATAAAATTAGGACTATCCGAGCTATCAAACTTCATTCCATTCTCAACAATCTCCCATATGCTTGGATGGAGAGAGAATAGGTGACTACGCATTTTGTGGCTCCAAAATCCGTAGTCCTCCCCATCAAAGTGTGGAGGCTTGCCGAGAGGAATGGAGAGCAAATGTGAATTTGAACTTTGAGGAATACACGAATAATCGAAAGAAAAGTTTGAGTTAACCGTCTTTCGTTTGTCGTAGTCATTGTCGTCGTTGTCCTTATGAGAAGAAGTGGATTCATCACTGTCGTCGTAGTAGACGATCTCCTTGATGCGTCTCGACTTCTTCTTCCTTCCATCTTTGCGTCTATGGCCCGAGCCCGAGTCGGTAGGCTTATCATCCTTAGGCTCGTTGACGAAGGACTCCTTCTCTTTGTCGTTGATCACGATTCCCTTCCCCTTAGGATCCATCTCTTCGGGCGATTAGTCCCTTTGTGAAGAGAACGGCTCTGATACCAATTGAGAGCACCTAGAGGGGGGTGAATAGGTGATCCTGTAAAACTTGAAAACTTAAGCCACAAAAACTTGGTTAAGCGTTAGCACAGTAAATGCCAAGTGGCTAGAGAGGAGTCTCAACAAAACACAATAACCACAAGAAATCAATCATAGAGATGGCACGGTGGTTATCCCGTGGTTCGGCCAAGACCAACGCTTGCCTACTCCACATTGTGGCGTCCCAACGGACGAGGGTTGCAATCAACCCCTCTCAAGCGGTCCAAAGACCCACTTGAATACCATGGTGTTTTGCTTGCTTTTCTCAATCCCGTTTGCGAGGAATCTCCACAACTTGGAGCCTCTCGCCCTTACACTTGAAGTTCACAAAGAAGCACAGAGCAAGGGAGGATTAGCAACGCACACAAGACACAAGAATCAGAGTGTCAACACGCACACAAGTCGCAACAAGAGCTCGCAACACAACTCAATGAGTTCACAACTCCACTAGAGCTCTATATGCTATCACAATGAAACAAATGCGCGGAATTGAGGTCTTGGTGCTTAGGAATGTTGTAGGAATGCTTGGTGTGCTCCTCCATGCGCCTAGGGGTCCCTTTTATAGCCCCAAGGCAGCTAGGAGCCGTTGAGAGCATTCTAGGAAGGCTGATCTTGCCTTCTGTCGACTGGCGCACCGGACAGTCCGGTGCACACCGGACACTGTCCGGTGCCCGATTTCCTTCCAAAAATGGCGCAGTCGACCGTTGGCAGCCTGAGAGCCGATGGCGCACCGGACATGTACGGTGCACACCGGACAGTCCGGTGCCCTCTTCTAGCCGTTGGCTCGGCCACGTGTCCCGCGCAGATTGCGCGGCCGACCGTTGGCCCGGCCGACCATTAGCTCACCGGACAGTCCAGTGCACACCGGATAGTCCGATGAATTACAGCCGTACGTCGCCGGTGAATTCCCGAGAGCGGCCACTTCGCTCGAGCCAGCCTGGCGCACCGGACACTGTCCGGTGCACCACCGGACAGTCCGGTGCTCCCAGACTCACCAGAGTCTTGGCTGCTCGAGCCAAGACATTTTCAATTGGATTTTTCCTGTTTCCAGCACTTAGACACAGTACATTAGTCCATAAAACAATGTACTAAGTTTGAGAAACATACCTTTATCTTTGATTTGTACTTTATCCACCATTTTACACTTAGGCACTTGTGTTGGGCACTAAACCACCAAAATACTTAGAAATGGCCCAAGGGCACATTTCCCTTTCAGGTCCGCGTCGGCGGCGTCGCGTTTCGCTTGCAACTTCTTCTTGCCCTTCTTCTTGGCGCTGCGCTGAGTTGACGCCTCGGGGGCAACTTCCGGTGGGCGGCCCTGGGGCTGCTTGTCCTTCCAGAAGATAGCCTCAACCGCCTCCTGGCCAGAGGCGAACTTGGTGGCGACGTCCATCAGCTCGCTCGCCCTGGTGGGGGGTCTTTCGACCCAGCTTGCTGACCAGGTCGCGGCAAGTGGTGCCGGCGAGGAACGCGCCGATGACATCTGAATCAGTGATGTTGGGCAGCTCGGTGCGCTGCTTCGAGAATCGCCGGATGTAGTCCCGGAGGGACTCTCCCAGCTGCTGTCGGCAGCTTCAGAGGTCCCAGGAGTTCCCAAGGCGCACGTACGTTCCCTGGAAATTGCCGGCGAAGGCTTGGACCAGGTCGTCCCAGTTGGAGATCTGCCCCGGAGGCAGGTGCTCCAACCAGGCGCGAGCGGTGTCGGAGAGGAACAGGGGGAGGTTGCGGATGATGAGGTTGTCTTCGTCCGTTCCACCCAGCTGGCATGCCAGCCGGTAGTCCGCGAGTCACAGTTCCGGTCTCGTCTCCCCCGAGTACTTTGTGATAGTAGTCGGGGTTCGGAAACCGGGTCGGGAACGGCGGCCGTCGTATGGCGCGGCTGAAAGCCTGCGGACCGGGTGGTTTGGGCGAGGGACTCCGATCCTCCCCGCTGTCGAAGCGTCCCCCACGCCTGGGGTGGTAGCCTCAGCGCACCCTCTCGTCGAGGTGGGCCCGACGGTCGTGGTGATGGTGTTTGTTGCCGAGGCGACCCGGGGCCGCAGGCGCTGTGTTGCGCGTGCGCCCGGTGTGGACCGAGGCTTCCCGCATGAATCGGGAAGTCGCGGCGCGGTGTCCGAGGGGTACCCCTGCCTTCGGGAGGCGGAGCTTTCGGCCCGTCGGACCACGGCGCCCTCTAGGAGGTTCTGGCCGACCCCACTGGAAGCGGGTGGCGGCCTTACCCTGACATCGTCGGCGATGCGGTGCTGGATACCCTGGGGTAGATGACGCGTTTCTCCGGTCGGAGGTTGGCCCGCCCATTCCTGCCCGACGTCCCGGCGGATCGGCTCAAGTGTTCCTGCTCCCTCGTCGAGCCTGGCCGGCACCCCGCGGATTTGCTCGAGCTGTGGGTCATGACCCCCCACCGGAACGGGGACCACAGCTAGCTCCCGTAGGATGTCAACGCGAGGCACAGGCCTAGGGATATCACCGTTCTCCGGCATACCAAGATGGTTGCCTTCGGAGGGACCCCCTAGATCGACATGGAAACATTCACGACTTGGGCCGCAGTCCTCGTCGCTGAGGCTGTGGCTACCGTCGGAACAGTCGGAAAGGCAGTAGTCACATGTGGTCATGAAGTCCCGCATGGCACTGGGGTTACCAAGTCCGGAGAAATCCCAACAGAAGTCGGGCTCGTCATCTTCCTCGGACTCCGAGGGCCCATAGGTCGAGACGTCCGTCAGCCGGTCCCAGGGTGACCGCATACGATACCCAGAGGGTTCGGACTCGCCTCTACGAGAGCGTCCGCCAAAGCGAAGCCGCTTGGCGGGTCGAGGCTGAATCTAAGAGGCGTGAGATGGGAATCTGCCGGTACCTCTTGGTCGACGGGCGGTGATGAAGTCACGTCAGGGACTGACTGCACCGTCGTCTCAGGTACGAGGGTGACGCCCAGCAAGCCTTTCGCGAGCGTGCTGACGTCGTCTGTTTGCTAGGAATTGGCGTGTTGCAGGGAGACAGCGCTCGTCTTCGTCTCAAACGCGAGGTCGATGCCCGACGCGCCCCCCGTTGGGGCGCCGGCGCCGTCGACTTGCTCGACAGCCGACGAGGTGCCGCCTCCTGCTTGGCCTTGGTTGCCCCGCCTCCTCCTCCGTCGGTGGGGGAGAGGGCGGGGCGAGCTCGAATGTTGTTCTTCCACCATGCGGGGAAGACGTCGTCGATTCCGCCGCCGGCGGGCGGGCTGTCGGCCGCCATTGTCGCTGTCGCACGGCGGGGGAAGGAGTATCATGTCGTAGCTGCCGTCGAGGGACATGAACTCAAGACTCCCGAAACGGAGCACCGTCCTGGGCTGGAAAGGTTGCTGGAGACTGCCCATCTGGAGCTTGACGAGAAGCTGTTCGTCAACACGCAGCAGGCCCCTACCTGGCGCGCCAACTGTCGATGTTTCGAGACCGGGGGGTCCCTGGGCCGACGAGTGAAATGTCGCCGCGTGCCCCAGCCCAGATGGGTCGGCGCGAGACGGAGCGCGAAGGGGGGAAAAAGGCGGCCGGAGCGAGAGAGAGAGAGAGAGGTGGGAATCCCGCGGCCTTCGTGTTTGTCCCGCGCCCAGGTCGGGTGCGCTTGCAGTAGGGGGTTACAAGCGTCCACGCGGGAGAGGGAGCGAGCGGCCTCACGCGAGCGCCTGCCCCGTCCTCTTCCCCGTGCGGCCAACCCTCTATAAGAGGGCCCTGGTCCTTCCTTTTATAGGCGCAAGGAGAGGATCCAGGTGTACAATGGGGGTGTAGCAGAGTGCTAACGTGTCTAGCGGAGGAGAGCTAGCGCCCTAAGTACATGCCATCGTGGCAGCCGGAGAGGTTTTGGCACCCAGTTCGTGTGGTGTCGTGGCCATCGGAGGAGCGCTGGAGCCTGGCGGAAGGACAGCTGTCGGGGCTGTTGAGTCCTTGCTGACGTCCTCTTGCTTCCGTAAGGGGGCTGAGAGCCGCAGTCGTCATAGAGCATGCGGGGTGCCATCATTACTTGTCTGGCGGAGCGAGCCAGATGGGACGCCGGTCTTGTTCCCCGTAGCCTGAGTCAGCTTGGGGTAGGGTAATGATGGCGCCTCCTGTTGACGTGGTCGGTCCGCGCCCTAGGTTGGGCGATGTGGAGGCTCCTCCGAGGTTGAGGTCGAGTCTGTCTTCCGTGGCCGAGGTCGAGTCCGAGCCCCTGGGTCGGGCGAGGCGAAGACCGTCGGCTGAAGCCAGGGCCGAGTCCGAGCCCTGGGGTCGGGCGAAGCGGAGTTCGTCGTCTTCCGAGGCTGAGCCCGAGTCCGAGCCCTGGGGTCGGGCGGATCGGAGTTCGCCGTCTTCCGGGGCTGAGCCCAAGTCCGAGCCCTGGGGTCGGGCGGATCGGAGTTCGCCGTCTTCCGGGGCTGAGCCCAAGTCCGAGCCCTGGGTCGGGCAGAGCGGAGTTCGCCGTCTTCCGGGGCTGAGCCCAAGTCCGAGCCTTGGGGTCGGGCGGATCAGAGTTCGCCGTCTTCCGGGGCTGAGCCCAAGTCCGAGCCCTGGGTCGGGCGGAGCGGAGTTCGCCGTCTTCTGGGGCTGAGCCCGAGTCCGTGCCCTGGGTCGGGCGGAGCGGAGTTTCCTATGGTGCCTGAGGCCGGGCCTGACTGCCTGTCAGCCTCACTCTGTCGAGTGGCACAGCAGTCGGAGCGGCGCAGGCGGCGCTGTCCTTCTGTCAGGCCGGTCAACGGAGCGGCGAAGTGACTGCGGTCACTTCGGCTCTGTCGACTGGAGGACGTGCGTCAGGATAAAGGTGTCAGGCCGCCTCTGCATTAAATGCCCCTGCGATTTGGTCGGTTGGCATGACGATTTGGCCAGGGTTGCTTCTTGACGAAGATTGGGCCTCGGGCGAGCCGGAAGTTTGTTCGTCGCTGGAGGGGGGCCTCGGGCGAGACGGAGATCCTCCGGGGTCGGCTGCCCTTGCCCGAGGCTGGGCTCGGGCGAGGCGTGATCGAGTCCCTCGAATGGACCGATCCCTGGCTTAGTCGCACCCATCAGGCCTTTGCAGCTTTGTGCTGATGGGGTTACCAGCTGAGAATTAGGAGCCTTGAGGGTACCCCTAATTATGGTCCCCGACATTTATATAGAGAGAACGATACATAGATAACATTTTTGAGAGAATGGAGATATAGTGAAGACAATATTTTTGAGGAGTCTATAAATGACGAATATAGATGATGTACTAGTCGGTTGCCCGTGCGTTGCGACGGCTTACAACAATACCCACGTAAACTATTCATAAAAAAATTCAAAATTTTTTATTGACTGTCTCCGCTTTTTGTATAATATTTTTTGATTTGGCTAATTGATGAGAGTTAACAACGACTGACTGAACGAACAGAGATTATAAAATGACATAATTCCACCATATAGAGACCGAAAAAAAGAAAGTTTGTGAGCTCAAGTTTCTAAAATAAATTACATGAAGTCAAACTTATAAAAAAGATAAATTAAAATATGGAGTGATTGCTAAAGGCAGTCATCAATAAAAACTGGATGCGCTGCATATAAATTATGCTACTTCGTAGCAATTACTAATGTTTAAAACCAACAAATAACCTTTCATTTTACTGTTAGTGTGACAATCATTGTTGCTCCATCCAATTCAGCAACCTCAAACACTATGGAGTCCATTGCATCAATGTGGTCTCCGAAACGACTTAATGCTTACAAGAGCCAAGAAAGTCGTACCGTGCTTGGGTTGTAGCCTCGACCAGTAGTGCTGGCCCAGCCCGGCCCGACACAATTATATATTTTTTATTTAAAAAACGTATATACATATATACAATTTATATTTAATATTAGAAATATCTGAGTATAATATTCTACTGGTTAGACAATTTCAGAGCATCTCCAACAATGCCTCAAACTAATGCCTCAAATCGAAATATAGGGCTCTACACAGGAAAAACAACTCCAACAGTGCCTCAATTCAACAAATTTTGTCAAAAAACTATAGGGCACCCTCTCAAGTGCCTCAAATATACTACACCGTAGTGGGCTGCCCTATAATCTAGATTTGGGGCTTTACTGTTGGAGCGGAGTGTTTTGTTGGTGCCCTAAATTCTACAAAATTTACTTATTTTTAAATTATAAGGCATTTTTATAGGTCACGTTGTTGGAGATGCTCTCACCCATTGTCTCTAGCCCTTCTTCCATCAGGGCAGGAGTTCGAACCGACCGTTGAAACTTGTGTTTAAGTATAGTATAGATTTAGACGCCGTCAGCCACTCTCCACGCTGACGAGGAGTGAGAAAAGAAAAATCTTAGAAAACGGTCAAAACCAAAATTCCCCACCAAACAAAAACGTGCACGCCAGAGGGTCACCCCACAGGAGCAGGCGTCACACCCTCCCCTACGCCCAATGTCACGCCGGCCCCACCACGTCCCCACTGCCCTGCGTAAGCCACCGCACGAGCGAAAAGGCCACACCAACGGTCACAGATTGGGCTCTGGCAGTCTCGCCGAACGCAGACACGCCGTCCGCAAGTTTCCCCAGCCAAATCCTACCTCGCCTCGCTTTCCCATCCCATCCCTCCCCTTCCAGCCTTCCTCCACGGTCCACGCCACCAGTCGAGTCCACCGCTCCATAACTCCATTCCTCCGGCCTCCGCACGCCCTACTTCTCCATTCCGCAAAGAGGGGCCAGGCGTCAAGGGCGCGGCTGCTCTCTGCTGGACGCGCGTCATGGGCGCCGCCGAGAACCCCCCGGTACGGTTTCGTTCCTCCTTTCGCTCCCCAATAGATTATCCCTTTCTCGAGTAACGCACCGTTTGCTCTGCTCGCCGCCGTTTGCTCATGGGTTTCTTGTCCCTCGCTGTGCGGCGCATGCAGGCGCCGCCGCGGCAGGAGTCTGCACCAGTCAGGGGAGCGGCTCCGACGCCGGCGACAGAGGCGGTGGAGAAGGTGGTCGTCGTGGACCAGGCGCCGCCCCCGCAAGCGGCGTCGAGGCTGCAGGCGCAGCGGCCGCTGGCGCCGCTGCAGGTCACCACGCAGGCGCCGCCGCCGCCCATGACGGTGGCCTCCGGCGCCGTCGAGCCGCCGCCGCAGTTGGCAGCGTACCAGCCTGTCATGCAGCCTCCGCAGCAGGTAGGGGGAGAGGGAGACGTCCACGCCCAATTGCTCGATTCCCTTTTCGTAGTTGTATATACTTATGCATAAAATCTCGATCGCCTGAATTGATTATGATTTTTTTTTCGGTTTTGGTAGTGGGACTTTTAGGACATGTGGGCGTGCTTGATTGCGATCCGACCGACCGTCTCAATTTAGGCTAGTTGGTGGGCGGGTAGGGTAGTACTCCAATAATTTTGTTTGTTCGGTGCCCCATTGGTATAGTCATGGTGTGTTTGCTTGCACTTGCACTGCCTGTGCTTGAGACTTTTGGGAGTCCAGGCTGGCTTGCTTTCTGAGAAATTTACTACTATTATTCTACCATGCCATACCACACTGACATGGTCACTGAATTATTCTATCACGATGCTGCAATCGACAGAACGGATTTTAAAGTACTGCAATAGAGATAGCTCTTGGTTAAAGAGTTAAGAGAATATGCTGATGCTGATAGTTTGTTTTGGTTCCTGTTTTCAACGGACAGAAGGCATACTAGTTTACCTCTGCAGCATTGCTACTGCGCAAGATACGTTTGGTGCCGAAAGGACAGAAAAGGGGAGATCTTTTCAAGTCTATTTTAGGCTTAGGTACTTAATTCAGTAATTTTAGGCTTAAGAGCTTCGACAATTTGCCGAACACCGGCAACGACCCAGATAAGGGCCGGCAAAGATTCCTTGCAGGATTGTTTGTGTAATTTATATAAGCTTTGATCAGCTGGAGCCTGGAACTAGAATCCTAGACAAATGAACAAGGCAATGCATGATGGAACATCCAACACCACAAGCAATTTGGTGCATGTTTTCTTTTGAACTCTAATTAAGCGATTTTATATAAGAACTCAAGAGTGCTCGACCTCCTTACCTCCCACAAATAGAAAAAAGGGCATATAATATAACATTAATCATGGGTTTCTTAAGGCACTAGAATATCATCAAGAATGTACCACTGCTTGGGATCGACTCTCTGAATATGACACGGTGCTAATCCAATAATAAGCCTGAAGCTGACAAGCTGTAGCGGCTAGGGACATCCTCTATCTGAATACTAATTCACTATTCGTCGTTTCAGGGGCCGCTTCCGTCGCTCAACTCAAGCAAGTACACAAACGGCATAACGCTGTGCCTCTTCCTGCTCCACCTCGCCGCCGCGGCAGCCGCCATGGGGTTCTTCGTGTTCAAGACCGTCCAGGAGATCAGCCAGCACCCAAGGTCGCACGACGCGCAGCGAGAGCGCAGCCTGCTGCGGGACTGGCTGCTGCCCGTGGAGGGCGCGGTGGCACTCAGCATCGTGCTGGCCTTCGCGTGGCAGAAGGCAGTGCGCGCGTGGCCGCGCGCCATGGTGCGCGTCATCCTCTGGTCGAGCTTCGGTGTGACCCTGGCCGTGGGCGCGCTGCTCATGTGCTTCTCCATGCTGGCCACTGTGGGGCTGGGCGTGGCGATGGTGGTGTTCTCCATCGGCACCGGGCTGTACGCGTGCTGGGTGACGCGGCGTGTGGGCTTCACGGCGCGGGTGTTCGAGCGCGCGGTGCAGCCGGTGGACAAGTTCCACGGTTTGAATGGGCCCGCGTACCTGATGGTGGCGGCGGGCTTCGCGTGGATCTCCGTGTGGTGCGTGGCGGTGATCGGCGCTGTTAACTTCCGCTTCCCCGGGCTCACCATCCTGGGGCTGGTGGTCAGCCTGGCGTGGACCGCCGAGGTGATGCGGAACGTGGCGAACCTGACGGCGAGCCGGGTGATCGCGCTCTACTACCTGCGCGGCATGCAGTCGAGCGTGCAGTTCAGCTTCCACCGCGCGCTGTCGCACAACCTCGGCAGCGCCTGCCTGGGCTCGCTCTTCGTGCCCACCATCGAGGCGCTCCGTATCCTGGCGCGCGGGCTCAACCTGCTGGAGGGCGAGGACGAGTTCATGTTCTCCTGCGCGCACTGCTGCCTCCACGTCATGAACGCCATCTTCAGCTTCGGCAACAGCTGGGCCTTCGTCCACGTAAGCACGAGCGCTCTTCTTTCGAACGCTTATTGAGGCGTGCTTGGCACTGACGAGCAGCGTGTAATTCTTCAGATCGCGGCGTACGGGCGCGGGTTCGTGCAGGCGTCGCGGAGCACGTGGAGCCAGTTCGAGGCGCTGCCGGGGATGGCGGCGCTGGTGGACTCGGACATCACCAGCTCCGTGTGCTTCCTGACGGGCGTGACGAGCGGCGCGCTGTGCGTGGCGCTGGCGGGGTCCTGGGCGTTCGCGACGCACCGGCACTACACGGCCACCGTGTCGCTGCTGGCCTTCTACGTCGGGTACCTGATGACCCGCATCGGCATGGCGCTGCCCCAGGCGTGCGTCGGCTGCTACTACGTCTGCTACGCCGAGAACCCCACGTCGCGGCTCTTCGACGGTAACATACCGAACCAGCTGAGCAAGATGCAGGAAAGCCGCGGCCCGTCCGTGCCGACGCCGCGGTTCCCGCACCGCCAGCACGTCGGCGCGTGAGTGAGACGACGGAGTTTCTTTTTCCTGGTGTGCCGCCGCCGCTCGTCGGTGTGGCTCGTACGGCAGTCTGGAGATCAAATTTTCTTTTTCTAGTTTTGTAAATTTATTTATCCATTTTTTAGCTGACAGAAATGGTGAATCCCCAATATTTTGGGTGTATGTAGACAGAGTACTATTCTTGCATAGGAGTTATGTGAATATTTTAACTAACTGAATCAGAATCAGGCTTTGTCCATGCCGAGCATAAAGCCATAAACAATAGCTGTAGCTCACACTTTGAGGCTTTGTATTGTCAGCTGCTGATGGGCGTGGATAGCCATGTCTCAGCAGGATAGATAGATCCATAGAAAATCACTCCTTGCAGTTCATAAAACTACGTTGACTCTATGCTTATGTGCATGATTCATTGGTTTGTCTGATATATGTTTCACAGGATCGCTTTCGAGAGGAAAAAAAAACGCTTTCTAGAATTACTATTAGACAACTCCCTTGCCCGGTTCGTTCAAAAAAGTCCGCAATTGTAGCTTTGAGGTAAATAAGGTTACTTTTTTTTTACTGAAACCAAAAGGCCTCAGTATATGTATGATCCATGTATTCACCTTTGTCTCAAGAGTTCTTGGATTTACTCGGTTGCTTCTAATCTGAAAAAGGCTTGTTTTTCTTTTTTTCCCGTCTCCCTGCTAACTTGGAAAGGATATTTTTAAAATGTTTATATATTTGTGTACTTTACTGACTCCGTTTCCCATGAAAACCAGGCGATCTACACTCACTTGAAGCTGCAGATGTTTCTGCGTTCCTTTTAATGTGCTATATTCTCTCCTTACGAATGTTCAGTGCCAATCATGTTAGGCTGACCATGTCAATCTCATATGCTTCCAGACCTTCTGTCATATATCTCTGCCCCCCTCCTTTCTTTCCCGCGGTTTGGTCATGTAATCTGAAACAGATTCTCTGACCAGACCAGATTTTTTTTTGTCTCTGGTAGCCATATGTGCGCGAGGGAAATCAGGAACTTCTGTATTTCTGTTATGTAATAATAGAAATAGGGTGATCCTTTTATCAAAAGAAGATGTAGACGATGCAAGGTTCTATCTGATCGTTTCAAAAGCGAATAATTCTATGCATATCTGTGCATCTTCACGTCCGTATAGATGCTTTGTTCACGCAGTAAAGCATCTGATTATAGCTTAACGTTTATCAAAGTTTGTCCTGCCCAGTTCATGGCTCACATCTTCCATAGATGATATTTCTACCTAACAGGAAATGTTTCATCTTTTCGGCCTTAAGATATCCCTTTCGCATGTGTCTCGCATGCTTAAAAAAAAGCACAAAGAGTGGGAAGGGCACCATAATAAATTTCAGAAAAAAACAGTTTACTAATGTTTGGTAATATAATGACTATTATTGAAGCGAAAATATAGCTTTTTATCTGTTTATTAGTGGGGCGGATCTTTAAACACACCCATGTTGCCTCGCACAAAACATCAGACAAAGAAACATCAGATTGGTCTGTTTGTGAAGACCTAATCATGAAGTGATATATGCAGTGTTGGTGTAAATAGCTCATTGTAAAAGGACCTCCTTGTATAATGGAGTAATATACTTGTGGGAGCTGCAGCTCGAGGGGGTACAGCACAATACACCAAACAACATGGTATTCGGAGCTAGGGTTAGCCTCCCCTACCGTCGGTGCTGCCATTGGAGCTCGAGCTCGCACGCGTGAGGGAGGAGAAGGCCGTCCACCGGCCCCGGAGCCCGTTGGCGAGCGCGTCGGCAGTTGGGAGCGAGGCGGCTGCTCCCACACCGCGCAACTCGTCGCAAAACTCGCCACCGGACCGGCCCGCCGTCACCACGGTCTTTGCTGGCACAACACCGGCTTGTTGATGCTGGGCACTGCTGCTGCCCCGTGGGTGCTGCTGTTGCCCTGCTGTCTCGAGTGGTGGCCACGGC
Source organism: Zea luxurians (assembly GCA_029449295.1). NCBI lineage: Eukaryota > Viridiplantae > Streptophyta > Magnoliopsida > Poales > Poaceae > Zea > Zea luxurians. The sequence continues at coordinate 182,377,380 of JAOPSE010000004.1, read as the reverse complement.
TCAGGCCAGAGGAGGAGGCGGACAACTAAAAATTGCTGTCATGGTGCAGTAAGAGGAGGAGCTGGTGCGGTAAGAGGAGGCAGCCAGAAGGAGTTGGTGTGGCTGTAGTGCTGCTGGTTGGTGTGGCTGCAGTGCTGCTGTTATTGGAAGTTGTGTTTGCCGGTGCTTGTTGTATAGCTGCTTGATTCGGTGCTTCTGTGAAGATGTGTACAGAAGAGATGGATCCCAAGAGAAGGGAAGAAGAGGCTGCAACGAAGGGAACAATTGGTGGTGGTTCAGGTGGGATTACAAAGAGTGAGATGATGATTGAGATGAGGATTATGATCCAGGAGCTTATGAGGTTGGGGTTGATTGGTGCCAAGGCCAATACAAACCCATCTGAGTTAAAGTTAGAACTTGTGCCGAACGATGTGAAGCTAGAGGGCAGCAAAAATTACTTGAGCTGGTCGAGGAGAGTGCACGTCCTCTTAGGAGGCAAGGGAGTGGAGCACTACTTGGAGGAGACCTGTGTTGAGCCGGTTGATAAGCTTGGCACTAAATGGAGAACTTGGCATACAACAAACTCTGTGATAGTGGCATGGTTATTGGCATCTATGTCTCCCACTGTTAGCAAGAGGGTGGAAGCTATGCGCACTGCATCACAGATATGGCAGACCTTGAGTAGCATATACTCTCGGAGGGGGAATTTGGTGGTGATGATGGAGATTCAGAATAAGGCAGATGTGGTGAAACAAGCAGGGAGACCAGTGGAGCAATATGCTAGTGAGCTTCAGTACTTATGGGGACAACTAGATCACTATGCCCCTCTCCAAATGGTTGGTCCACAGGATGCACACATTGTTCATAAGTGGGTAGAGGACAGGAGAGTGACCCACTTCTTAAAGAATCTGGATCCTGAATTTGAGAGTAGGAGAGCTGCCTTTTGTCACCAGGAGAGTCTTCCTACCATGGATGAGGCTGTGTCAGCCATGATTGATGAAGAGAGCAGACTTCGAGTGATGGCTAATGATAATCATGTGAAACCGGTCTATGCTGCAATCGAGGATCGAGAATGCTATAATTGTGGGGAAAAGGGACACCTAAGTTACAATTGTCCTAATCCTAGAGGAAATGGTGGTCGAGGAGGATCTCGTGGAGGTCGATGGGGTACTCGTGGGAGGTATGGAAGAGGTCATGGTTGTCGTGGAGGAGGTCAAGGTCGTCGTGGTTCTAAGGCCAACATAGCTACCACTGAAGAGAGTCCCTCCGTTACTCTAACTGGGGACAAGTTAAACAATGGGAGCAATGGCAGAAGGGCAAGTCTTCTGAGTGCCTCACTGTACCTGTTGAACAAGCCACCAACAACTTTGGTAACTTTGCCAACTATGCCCACATGGGCGAAGGTACTCAAGCACAAGTTTTTGCATCCTCATGTAGGCATCGCATAGATTGGGTCATAGATTCAGGAGCATCAAAGCATGTGACCGGCATGTCCACTTCTTTCAAAACATACACTCCTTATACACATTCTGAGTCGGTTCAAATTGCTGATGGTACATCTCAACAAATCCATGGTATAGGGTCCATAGAGTGTACACCATCTTTGAGCTTATCATCAGTCCTACATGTTCCATCTTTTCCAGTCAATCTCCTTTCTATGAGTTCAATCATTGATCAATTCAAGTACACAGTAACATTTGATGAAACCTCTTGTGTCTTTAAGGAGAGGGGGACTAGGAGAAAGATTGGGACTGGAGTCAGGCATAATGGGTTGTTGTTCATCGGTCATGAGGAATCAGCTTTGAAAGCAACTGTTGAAGGGGATGTGAAGGAGATTCTGCTACTTCATCGTCGGTTAGGACATATATCTTTTGAGAACTTAAGTCGGTTGTACCCTATGATGTTTAAGGGAATGGACAAGAGTAGGCTTGTATGTGATGCATGTGAACTTGGCAAGCATACTAGATCCAACTATCCTAGTATTGGTCTTCGCAGTTGTGAACCGTTTATTCTAATACACTCAGATGTTTGGGGTCCTTGTTCAGTCACTTCTATGAATGGTGCAAAGTGGTTCGTCACTTTTATTGATTGTTACACTCGTATGACTTGGATCTATATACTTAAGCATAAGAATGAGGTGCTAAAATGCTTTCAAGACTTCCATAAACTGGTTGCTAATCAGTTTAATGCAAGGATTCGAATTATTAGGACTGATAATGGAACAGAGTATGTGAATAATGAATTTAAATCATATCTGTTAGGTCAAGGGATTATTCACCAAACAACTTGTCCTGGAACTCCACCTCAAAATGGTGTAGCGGAGCGAAAAAATCGTCATTTGTTGGAGGTAGCAAGGTCTCTCATGTTTCAGATGAATGTGCCCAAGTATCTGTGGAGTGAGGCAGTAATGACAGCCACATACCTCATCAATCGAATGCCCTCAAGAATACTTGATATGAAATCACCTACTGAGCTTCTGTTGGGAAAGAGTGACTTCCGAGTTCCACCCAAGGTCTTTGGTTGTGTCTGCTTTGTAAAAGATCATCGACCTATGGTGAGCAAGTTGGATCCTCAAGCAGTCAAGTGCATTTTTGTGGGTTATGCATCTACTCAAAAAGGATACAAGTGTTGGGATCCTATTGGTAGGTGATTTTTTGTGAGTATGGATGTGACATTTCGAGAGGAAGACCCATACTACACAAAGAAAGTTAATCTAGAACAAATCATGGATGACTTCTCTCCGGTTGATGGAAGATACCGTAGAGAGGGGGGATGATAGTGGCCAGGATGGTTGTGGTCGCGGTAGTGATGAGGCTGGTGGAGCTTCAGGAGGGGTAATTGTTGGAGGTATGATTCCACCAGAAATGGAGGAAGAGATGACTACGGAGATACTAAGTAATGATGAGGGTAGAGGGGACCATGGTGATCCAACTATGAACATTCGGGAGGAGATAAAGGATGATGAGGCGGTGATTGTTGGGTCTATCCCATGTTCCACGGTAGGGAAGTTGAATGAGAAACATGGGGAGCAACCTGATTGTTCCATTGGAAGACAAGTGAATGAAGAACATGGGAAGCAACCTGATTGTTCCACTGGAAGACAAGTGAATGAAAAAACATGGGAAGCAACCTATATTATACTATCGGAAGCGGACTAAGAAGCAGGGGGAGCAACCACAACCCGAACAAGTTGAAGCTCCAGTCCCGTATCTCTCTTCAGACTCCTCTCCAGATCTAACTAGTAATGTCTCTCCAATCTCTGTTTCTCCCTGAGAGCACCTAGAGGGGGGGTGAATAGGTGATCCTGTAAAACTTAACATTTAATGCCACAAAACTTGATTAGGAGTTAGCGCAATAATGCCAAGTGGCTAGAGAAGAGTCTTAGCAAAACACAATAACCACAAGAAGATCAACACAGAGATGGCATAGTGGTTTATCCCGTGGTTCGGCCAAGTCCAACGCTTGCCTACTCCACGTTGTGGCGTCCCAACGGACAAGGGTTGCAATCAACCTCTCTCAAGCGGTCCAAAGACCCACTTGAATACCACGGTGTTTCGCTTTGCTTTACTATATCCCGCTGCGAGGAATCTCCACAACTTGGAGTCTCTCGCCCTTACAATGAGAATCAAAGTGAAAGCACTAGAGTAAGGGAGGGAAGCAACACACACAAATCCACAACAAATACGCACACACACGGCCAAAACTCGAGCTCAAATGAATATCTCAAAGTTCTCACTAGAACGGAGCTCGAATCACTAAGAATGACAAACAAGTGCGCAAAGACGGAGTGTGAATGATCAACAATGCTCAAAGGTTGCTTGGTGTGCTCCTCCATGCGCCTAGGGGTCCCTTTTATAGCCCCAAGGCAGCTAGGAGCCGTTGAGAGCATTCCAGGAAGGCAATTCTTGCCTTCTGTCGCCTGGCGCATCGGACAGTCTGGTGCACCACCGGACACTGTCCGTTCGGATTTCTTTCCTTCTTTGGCAAAGCCGACCGTTGGCGATTCAGAGCCGTTGGCGCACCGGACACTGTCCGGTGCACACCGGACAGTCCAGTGCCCCCTTCTAGCCGTTGGCTCGGCCACGCGTCACGCGCGGAATCCTCGGCTGACCGTTGGTTCACCGGACAGTCCGGTGCACCACCGGACAGTCCGGTGAATTATAGCCGTACGCCGTTAATCATCTCCCGAGAGCGATGAGTTCGCCTGTGAACGGCTCACCGGACAGTCCGATGATTTTTAGCCGTACACCGCCGTCGAAGTCCCGAGAGCAGCAAGTTCGCCAGAGCCAGCCTGGCGCACCGGACACTGTCTGGTGCACCACCGGACAGTCCGGTGCACCCAGACTGAGCAGACTTTGGCTGAACAAAGCCATCTCTTCTCCAATTTGATTTCTCCTGTTTCTAGCACTTAGACACAATACATTAGTCTTCAAATCAATGTACTAAGTCTAGAAACATACCTTTACTCTTGATTTGCACTTCTTGAGTCCTTTGCACAATTTAACACTTAAGCACTTATGTTGGCACTCAATCACCAAAATACTTAGAAATGGCCCAAGGGCACATTTCCCTTTCAATCTCCCCCTTTTTGGTGATTTATGCCAACACAACAAAAAAGCAACTAAAAGAAGTGCAACATCAATACAAATGAGAATTCAAAATTGTTTTGATTCAAATTTGGCATATATGGATCACTCTTTGCCACCACTTGGTTTTGTTTTTGCAAATCAACCTCAAACTCCCATCTCTAGTTCAAACACAATTGTAGAGACATAAAGAGAGTTGTTCCAAGAGAAATTGATCAAAGATTTCAAAAACTCCCCCTTTTTCCCATAATCAACATTCTCCCCACAAGAGGCCAACTTTTGACAAGAGAGACAATAAGAGAGTTTTGACAAACAAAAAGCTCTATTCTATTATTTTCAAAATTTCTCAAGTGGTAGCTGATCCATTTATTGCTTTAGCCTTATTTTCTCCCCCTTTGGCATCAAGCACCAAAACGGGATCAATTTTGGCCCTTTAACCCCATTGCCTCACCAAAATCTTCAAATAAGAGTACCAAGGCAATAAGAGTACATGAGATGAACTTGGAATAAGTTACCCTCTCATCGGAGTGCAGTGGAAGTCTTTCATGGTCCAAGTCCACCTTTTCCCTTTCAAACTTCCTTTGAGACTAAATTAAGAAAACTCAAGCACATGGTTAGTCTCAAAGGGTCAAGTTGTAGCACGTCTCCCCCTAAACATGTGCATCACTTGCAAATGGACTTGTGAGGTCCGGGGTGTGCTTGTACAACTTGAGCACCAAAATTAAACAACAAAATGCATAAGGAACATGATCAAGGCATAAACACATGTATGCTATAAATCAATCCAAGTTCCGCAAATCTGAGACATTTAGCTCACTACGCAGCCTGCAAAAGGTCTTCTCATCTAGAGGCTTGGTAAAGATATCGGCTAGCTGGTTCTCGGTGCTAACATAAAACACTTCGATATCTCCCTTTTGCTGGTGGTCTCTCAAAAAGTGATGCCGGATGTCAATGTGCTTTATGCGGCTGTGCTCAACAGGATTTTCCGCTATGCGGATAGCACTCTCATTGTCACATAGGAGTGGGACTTTGCTCAGATTGTAGCCAAAGTCCCGGAGGGTTTGCCTCATCCAAAGTAGTTGCGCGCAACACTGTCCTGCGGCAACATACTCGGCCTCAGCGGTGGATAGGGCAACGGACATTTGTTTCTTAGAGTTCCATGACACCAGGGACCTTCCTAAGAATTGGCACGTCCCTGATCTACTCTTCCTATCGACCTTACATCCAGCATAGTCGGAATCTGAGTATCCAATCAAATCAAAGGTAGACCCCTTTAGATACCTGTCGGCGTTCCGAGACCGGGGGGTCCCTAAGCCGACGAGTGAATGTCGCCGCATGCCCCAGCCCAGATGGGTCGACGCGAGGCCGAGCGCGAAGGGGGGAAGTGAGGTGGCCAGAGATGGGCGTGAGAGAGGTGGAAATCCCGCGGCCTTCGTGTTCGTCCCGCGCCCAGGTCAGGTGCGCTTGCAGTAGGGGGTTACAAGCGTCCACGCGGGAGAGGGAGCGAGCGGCCTCACGCGAGCGCCTGTCTCGTCCTCGTCCCCGCGCGGCCAACCCTCTCTAAGAGGGCCGTGGTCCTTCCTTTTATAGGCGTAAGGAGAGGACCCAGGTGTACAATGGGGGGTGTAGCAGAGTGCTACGTGTCTAGCGGGGGAGAGCTAGCGCCCTAAGTACATGCCGTTGTGGCAGCCAGAGAGATTTTGGCACCCTGCTGGCGTGATGTCGTGGCCGTCGGAGGAGCGCTGGAGCCTAGCGGAGGGATAGCTGTCGGAGCTATGGAGCCCTTGCTGACGTCCTCTTGCTTCCGTAAGGGGGCTGAGAGCTGCCATCGTCACTGGGTATGCGGGGCGCCATCATTGCCTATCTGGTGGAGCGAGCCAGATGGGACGCAGGTCTTGTTCCCCGTGGCTCGAGTCAGCTCGGGGTAGGGTGATGATGGCGCCTCCTGTTGACGTGACCGGTCCGCGCCCTAGGTTGGGTGATGTGGAAGCTCCTCCGAAGCTGAGGTCGAGTCTGTCTTTCGTGGCCGAGGTCGAGTACGAACCCCTGGGTCGGGCGAGATGGAGATCGCCGGCTGAGGCCATAGCAGAGTCCGAGCCCTGGGGTCGGGCGAAGCGGAGTTCGTCGTCTTCTGGGGCTGAGCCCGAGTCCGAGCCCTGGGTCGGGCGGAGCGGAGTTCGTCGTCTTCTAGGGCTGAGCCCGAGTCCGAGCCCTGGGTCGGGCAGAGCGGAGTTCGCCGTCTTCCGGGACTTAGCCCGAGTCCGAGCCCTGGGTCGGGCGGAGCGGAGTTTGTCGTCTTCTAGGGCTGAGCCCGAGTCCGAGCCCTGGGTCGGGCGGAGCGGAGTTCGTCGTCTTCTGGGGGCTGAGCCCGAGTCCGAGCCCTGGGTCGGGCAGAGTGGAGTTCGCCGTCTTCCGGGACTTAGCCCGAGTCCGAGCCCTGGGTCGGGCGGAGCGGAGTTCGCCGTCTTCCGGGACTTAGCCCGAGTCCGAGCCCTGGGTCGGGCGGAGCGGAGTTCGCCGTCTTCCGGGACTCAGCCCGAGTCCGAGCCCTGGGTCGGGCGGAGCGGAGTTCGCCGTCTTCCGGGACTTAGCCCGAGTCCGAGCCCTGGGTCGGGCGGAGCGGAATTCGCCGTCTTCTGGGACTTAGCCCGAGTCCGAGCCCTGGGTCGGGCGGAGCGGAGTTTCCTATGTTGCCTGCGGCCGGACCTGACTGCCTGTTAGCCTCACTCTGTCAAGCGGCACCGCAGTCGGAGTGGCGCAGGCCGCGCTGTCTTTCTGTCAGGCCGGTCAGTGGAGCGGCGAAGTGATGGCGGTCACTTCGGCTCTGTCGACTGCAGGGCGCGCGTCAGGATAAAGGCGTCAGGCTGCCTTTGCATTAAATGCTCCTGCGATTTGGTCGGTCGGCGCGGCGATTTGGTCAGGGTTGCTTCTTGGCGAAGACAGGGCCTCGGGCGAGCCGGAGATACGTTAGCCGCTGGAGGGGGGCCTCCGGCGAGGCGGAGATTCTCCGGGGTCGGCCGCCCTTGTCCGAGGCTAGGCTCGGGCGAGGCGTGATCGTGTCCTTCGAATGGACCGATCCCTGACTTAATCGTACCCATCAGGCCTTTGCAACTTTATGCTAATGGGGGTTACCAGCTGAGAATTAGGAGCCTTGAGGGTACCCCTAATTATGGTCCCCGACAATACCAGATCCCGAAGCAAGGCGTAGCGACTAAATATCTAAGAATTCGCTTCACAGCCACAAGGTGACACTCCCTTGGATCAGATTGAAATCTAGCACACATGCATACGCTAAGCATAATATCCGGTCTACTAGCACATAAATAAAGTAAAGACCCTATCATTGACCGGTATGCCTTTTGATCAACGGACTTACCTCCTTTGTTGAGGTCGGTGTGTCCGTCGGTTCCCATTGGAGTCTTTGCGGGCTTGGCGTCCTTCATCCCAAACCGCTTTAGCAAGTCTTGCGTGTACTTCGTTTGGGAGATGAAGGTGCCATCCTTGAGTTGCTTCACTTGGAACCCAAGGAAGTAGTTCAACTCGCCCATCATTGACATCTCAAACTTTTGAGTCATCACCCTGCTAAACTCTTCACAAGACTTTTGGTTAGTAGAACCAAATATTATGTCATCGACATAAATTTGGCACACAAATAAGTCACCATCACAAGTCTTAGTGAATAAAGTTGGATCGGCTTTCCCAACCTTGAAAGCATTAGCAATTAAAAAGTCTCTAAGGCATTCATACCATGCTCTTGGGGCTTGCTTAAGTCCATAGAGCGCCTTAGAGAGCTTATACACGTGGTCGGGGTACCGTTCATCCTCGAAGCCAGGGGGTTGCTCCACATACACCTCCTCCTTGATTGGCCCATTGAGAAAAGCGCTCTTCACATCCATTTGGAACAACCTGAAAGAATGGTGAGCAGCATATGCTAGCAATATACGAATAGACTCTAGCCTAGCCACAGGAGCAAAAGTCTCCTCAAAGTCCAAACCTGCGACTTGGGCATAACCTTTTGCCACAAGTCGAGCCTTGTTCCTTGTCACCACCCCGTGCTCGTCCTGTTTGTTGCGGAACACCCACTTGGTTCCCACAACATTTTGCTTGGGACGCGGCACCAGTGTCCAAACTTCATTTCTCTTGAAATTATTGAGCTCTTCCTGCATGGCCAACACCCAGTCCGGATCTAGCAAGGCCTCTTCTACCCTGAAAGGCTCAATAGAAAAGACAAAAGAGTAATGCTCACAAAAATTAACTAATCTTGAATGAGTAGTTACTCTCTTGCTAATGTCACCCAATATTTGGTCGACGGGATGATTCCTTTGAATCATCGCTCGAACTTGGGTTGGAGGGGCCTGAGGTGCTTCTTCTTCTTCAACTTGGACATCCTGTGCTCCCCCTTGATCACATGCCTCCTTTTGATGAACCTGTTCATCATCTTGAGTTGGGGGATGCACCATTGTTGAGAAGAGGGTTGATCTTGCTCATTTTGTTCCTGTGGCCGCACATCTCCAATCGCCATGGTGCGTATTGCGGCCGTTGGGACGTCTTCTTCATCTATATCATCAATATCAACAACTTGCTCTCTTGGAGAGCCATTAGTCTCATCAAATACAACGTCGCTAGAGACTTCAACCAAACCCGATGATTTGTTGAAGACTCTATATGCCTTTATATTTGATTCATAACCTAGCAAAAACCCTTCTACAGCTTTGGGAGCAAACTTAGAATTTCTACCTTTCTTCACTAGAATATAGCATTTGCTCCCAAATACACGAAAGTAAGACACATTGGGTTTGTTACCAGTTAGAAGCTCATACGAAGTCTTCCTGAGGAGGCGGTGTAGGTAGACCCGGTTGATGGCGTGGCAAGCAGTGTTCACGGCTTCCGACCAAAATCTCTCGGGGGTCTTGAACTCTCCAAGCATCGTCCTCGCCATGTCTATGAGCGTCCTGTTCTTCCTCTCTACCACACCATTTTGCTGTGGTGTGTAGGGAGCGGAGAACTCATGCTTGATCCCTTCCTCCTCAAGGTACTCCTCCACTTGAAGGTTCTTGAACTCGGACCCGTTGTCACTCCTTATCAAACTCATTTTGAGCTCTCCTGAGGAAGCACTTGAGGGTCCCTTGGGTTTCAGATTTATCCTACAAAAAGAATACCCAAGTGAAGCGGGAAAAATCATCAACTATAACAAGACCATACTTACTTCCTCCTATGCTTAGATAGGCGACGGGTCCGAAGAGGTCCATATGAAGCATCTCCAAAGGTCTTGATGTGGTCATCACATTTTTGGGATGATGAGAGGTTCCCACTTGTTTACCTGCTTGACAAGCTACACAAGGTCTATCTTTTTCGAAATGCACATTAGTTAGACCTATCACGTGTTCTCCCTTTAGAAGCTTGTGAAGGTTCTTCATCCCCACATGTGCTAAACAGCGATGCCACAGCCAGCCCATGCAAGTCTTAGCAATTAAGCATGCATCTAGACCGGCCTCCTCTTTTGCAAAATCAACTAAATAAAGTTTTCCGTCTAGTACACCCTTAAAAGCTAGTGAACCATTACATCTTCTAAAGACAGACACATCTACATTTGTGAATAAACAGTTATATCCCATATTACAGAGTTGACTCACAGATAACAAGTTATATCCAAGCGACTCAACTAAGAACACATTAGAAATAGAGTGCTCGGATGAAATAGCAATTTTTCCTAACCCTTTCACCTTGCCTTGGTTCCCATCACCGAATATTATTGAATCTTGGGGATCCTTATTCTTGACGTAGGAAGAGAACATCCTCTTTTTCCCCCATCATGTGGTTTGTGCATCCGCTGTCGATAATCCAGCTTGAACCCCCGGATGCATAAACCTACAAGACAAATTTAGGCTTGGGTTTTAGGTACCCAACTCTTGTTGGGTCCTACAAGGTTAGTCACAATGGTCTTAGGGACCCAAATGCAAGTTTTATCTCCCTTGCATCTTGCCCCTAATTTCCTAGCAATTACTTTCTTATCCTTTCTACAAATAGCAAAGGAAGCATTGCAAGCATGATAAATTGTAGAAGGTTCATTAATCTTCCTAGGAACATGAGCAACATTTCTCCTAGGCATATGATAAATGACATTTCTCCTAGGCATATCTCTACCATGCATATAGGAAGAACTTGAAGCAAACATGGTGTCGGCGTTTCGAGACCGGGGGTCCCTAATGCCGACGAGTGAATGTCGCCGCGTGCCCCAGCCCAGATGGGTCGAGCGCGAGGCCGAGCGCGAAGGGGGGAGAGCGAGGCGGCCAGAGACGGCCCTGGAGAGAGGGAGAGAGGTGGGAATCCCGCGGCCTTCGTGTTCGTCCCGCGCCCAGGTCGGGTGCGCTTACAGTAGGGGGTTACAAGCGTCCACGCGGGAGAGGGAGCGAGCGGCCTCACGCGAGCGCCTTCGTCTCGTCCTCGTCCCCGCGCGGCCAACCCTCTCTAAGAGGGCCCTGGTCCTTCCTTTTATAGGCGCAAGGAGAGGATCCAGGTGTACAATGGGGGTGTAGCAGAGTGCTACGTGTCTAGCGGGGGAGAGTTAGCGCCCTAAGTACATGCCATTGTGGCAGCCGGAGAGATCTTGGCACCCTGTTGGTGTGATGTCGTGGCCGTCGGAGGAGCGCTGGAGCCTGGTGGAGGGACAGCTGTCGGATCCGTCGAGTCCTTGCTGACGTCCTCTTGCTTCCGTAAGGGGGCTGCGAGCTGCCTCCGTCACTGAGTACGCGGGGACGCCATCATTGCCTGTCTGGCGGAGCGCGCCAGATGGGATGCCGGTCTTGTCCCCCGTGGTTCGAGTCAGCTCAGGGTAGGGTGATGATGGCGCCTCCTGTTGACGTGGCCGGTCCGCGCCCTAGGTTGGGCGACGTGGGAGCTCCTCTGAAGCTGAAGTCGAGTCTATCTTCTGTGGCCTAGGCCGAGTCCGAACCCCTGGATCGGGCGAGGCGGAGACCATCAGGTGAGGCCAGGGTGGAGTCCGAGCCCTGGGGTCGGGCGAGGCGGAGTCCATCTGCAGATACTAGGGCGGAGTCCGAGCCCTGGGGACGGGCGAGGCTGAATTCGTCGTCTTCTGGGGCTGAGCCCGAGTCCGATCCCTGGGTCGGGCGGAGCGGAGTTCGCCGTCTTCTGGGACTTAGCCCGAGTCCGAGCCCTGGGGTCGGGCGGAGCGGAGTTCGCCGTCTTCCGGGACTTAGCCCGAGTCTGAGCCCTGGGGTCGGGCGGAGCGGAGTTCGCCGTCTTCCGGGACTTAGCCCGAGTCCGAGCTCTGGGGTCGGGCGGAGCAGAGTTCGCCGTCTTCTGGGACTCAGCCCGAGTCCGAGCCCTGGGGTCGGGCGGAGCGGAGTTTCCTATGGTGTCTACAGCCGAGCCTGACCGCCTGTCAGCCTCACTCTATCGAGTGGCACCGCAGTCGGAGTGGCGCAGGCGGCGCTATCTGTCTGGCAGGCCGGTCAGTGGAGCGGCAAAGTGACGGCGGTCACTTCGGCTCTGTCGACCGCAGGGCGCGCATCAGGATAAGGTGTCAGGCCACCTTTGCATTAAATGCCCCTGCGATTCGGTCGGTCGGTGCGGCGATTTGGTCAGGGTTACTTCTTGGCGAAGGCAGGGCCTCGGGCGAGCCGGGAATACATTAGGCTCTAGAGGGGGGCCTCGGGCGAGACAGAGATCCCCGGGGTCGGCTGTCCTTGTCCGAGGCTAGGCTCGGGCGAGGCGGGATCGCGTCCTTCGAATGGACCGATCCCTGACTTAGTCGTACCCATCAGGCCTTTGCAGCTTTATGCTGATGGGGGTTACCAGCTGAGATTTAGGAACCTCGGGGGTACCCCTAATTATGGTCCCCGACAGTAGTCCCCGAGCCTCCAAGGGAGTGTCAACACTCGCTTGGAGGCTTTTGTCGCACTTTTTTGCAAGGGGACCAGCCTTTCCCGGTTGCTGTTTGTTCCGGCGGGAGCGCGCGAGTGCACCCGCTGGGTGTAGCCCCTGAGGCCTCGAAGGAGTGGTTAGACTCCTTCGAGGTCTTAATGCCTAGTGCGATGGCTCGGCTGGTCTGGTCGTTCCCTCATGCGAGCTGGCCGTAGCCCGGGTGCACCGTCGAGTCCCAAGTTCTCGGGCTGGTATGTTGACACTGTCAACGGTTTGGCCGGAGCCGAGTTTGCGAGAGCAGCCCCCGAGCCTCCGCACAGAGCGAGAGGACGATCAAGGACAGACTCGACTTTTTTACATACGCCCCTGCGTCGCCTTTCCGCAAGGAGGAGGGGGGGAAAGCGCCATGTTGCCCTCGATGGGCGACGAACATGGTGTCTCCAGTGAGCTGCGAACGGGTGATCCGAGTGGATGCACGTGCCCCATTCGTTAGGGGTCGGCTGTGGTCCGGAGGCGTGCCCAAAAGTACCTGCGGGTGATCTGCTAGACCCGGTCCCCTGGCGACGGGGTCCGAGGGCTTGATGCCTCCCTCCGATGGGATTCTGTTACAAGATCGCTCCCGCGGGTCTCGGAAATGTCCTAGGGTACCTCGGGAGCGTAGCTCGAGCCTTGGTTATGTATCGAACGTACCCCTGGTCATCCCTCACTCTGTGTCTGAGGCGACTGTGAACCCTTCGGGGGCCAGCCTTTGAACCCCTGATCAGTAGTGGGCGCGGAGCCCGAGTAGCCTGAGGCGGTCGTTGAACCCTTTCAGGGGGCCGACCTTTGAACCCCTGACCAGTAGTGGGTGTAGAGCCCACGCGATCTGAGGCGGCTATTGAACCCTTCCGAGGGGCCAGCCTTCGAACCTCTGATCAGTAGGGAGGCTCGGAGCCTGGTTCCTTCACGGAGAAGGATCCTTTTCGGGGTTTCCCCCTTTCCCGGTCCCTGTTGCAAGAGAGAGAAAGAGGAAAAAGGGAAAAGGACGCGAAATTGAACGACGTGGTGTACCTTTTTCGATGCGGTTATTGTGGCGAAGGTGAAGCGTCGCTCGCTTCTCCTGCCAGAGGCGCCGCGTGCCCTGCCGCAGAGTTAATGCGACAAGACAAGTGGTTCGCGGGGTAGCCATTGCGCGTGCGCGAGCCGTTCGAGGTGCGGATCACGGGCGCGTCGTCTTCACGCCGTGGGAGAGGGTTCTCTCGCTGTCCCTGGAGAGGACGTGAGCTTGCAGACGACTTGACCGCTGCTCCTGCCCGCCTGCCACCGCCATTACTGTCGGCCCATTTTTTACCGCTTTTGACCGTCGCGCCAGGCCGGCGCCGCTGGGTCGCCTCGAGTCACGGTCTCGACTCCGCAGTCGAGAAGGCGCGGTAGTGGCGTGAGCGGTGGTGCAGTTTCTTGCACGTGGCAACCGACGCGCCGGATGCATGACGCGTGGACCTGGACCTCCATGCTGGGCTCGTTGGAGTCGAAAGGGCGCGTCCACTTGGCACGATTGCATGCCGCCTGCATGGCTGTCCGCCCTTTCACCCGCTGGTCTGGGCAAAAGTGGAGGAGCGCCCGTAACCGCTGGGCAGTTACGCGCACCTCGCGCAGCGGTTTGGCTTCTTCCGTCTTGGGGCAGCTTGCATGACGTGTGGGACCCAGCCCCCGCGTCGTGGGGGGAAGAACCTTGGAGTGTGTTGGAGAAGACTCGGCCCGCGATGGCTGAGGATGCAAGTGGGGAGAACCGCCTTTAAAAGGAGGGTGACCCCCTTCGAAAGCGACCATGTCTTCGTGCTCCCCTTATGCATCGTGTCTTCCCACCTTCCGAGCCCCCGGATGGGGGACGCTTGCAGTCTTCCCGCTTTGTTGTTGGTGGAACGCAACTCCGTGGGAGTTGGTACCTTTCAGCCATCGTTCGGCTTCAAGGATTTTTGTCAGGCAGCCCGGCTGCATCCCCTCGCCGGCGGTCACCCAAGACGGTGACTACCAGCTCGACGGTGGGGAGGAGCGAGCCGGGCTGCGATCTTGGTCCCGCCCTCAGCTTCAAGGATCTTTGTCATCCTCGCTGGGGCGGAGGGCGGGCTGAGCCGGAGCTCCACCTCCCGCGCAGGCTCGTGGGTCATCCTTACCCTCGTCATTCGGGGGAGAGGGCGCTCACCGGCTTGGCGGAAGGAGCGGCGCATGAGCGGTTGCCGTGCCGTGCACACGAGAGGACCACCCAAGATATCGCGCGCTGCTAGGGCGGCGTTCGTGTTCCGAGGTGGTCCTGCCTTTACACCGGTACAGCGCTCCCGCGCGGAGGTCGGTGCTCCGCTCGCCTGGGAGGATCCGAGTGGGGATCTGCCAGCGGGCAGGTGGCTGCCGTCGTCGGTGCTGAGGTGGTGGCGGTTGAAGAAGTCCCCGTTGCCGACGGGATTGCCGCCACCATCTGCGCTCCGGGCCTCCGGCTCTTTGGCTTTGATCGCTTGTCCTCGCCCCTCGAGTGGGGACGCGGGCGAGGAGCTCGCAGCAGCAGCGTTTGCCCTGAGGTCATCACTGCTGCTGTCTGGCTGCCCGGAGCGGTGGTCGTTGTCGCTGCTGTCGGGGCGGGCGCCGGCGAGCCGCCCGTCGGCCTTCCGTTGCTCCGCAGGCCCTCCCTCGTGGGGGGTTGTTCGTACCCGCGGAGGTGGAACCGAAGTTCCGTTTGTAATAGCACCTTGTGTGCCGGTGTCCGTTCATTGTGGCTTTCGGGGCCTGAACATGTATGTAATTTCGGCACGGAGCCGTGTTTCTTCCTTATTTTCGAGCGCTAAGACTCGCCTGTTGATTGCTTGAACCGCTTCACCAAGCGTGAGTCGCCCCATGTAAAGGTGACGAGTGAGGTATCCGTATCCCGGAGGCGTAGGAGTCCCTTGGCTCGGTCAGCCTTGTTGCCCGAGGCTTCCCTTGCTTGGTTAAAGGAACCCCTCTGCCGCTCTTCGATGAGCCGAGGCCGGGGGTAGCGGTGTCAGCACGAACAGAGGCAGAGTTGGCCCGAGAAGGAGGTGTGATTGGCCAGATCCTGGCCGGGTTGTCCACTGACGGAACCGGCGCTGGAGTTGAGCCGCCGAGGCCTCGGGTCGGGCTGGTGTCCTCGGAGGACAGCGGGCCGAGGCCTCGGGGTAGCCGGCCGAGCCGCCTGCTCGGGCCAAATTCTCGAAGAAGACCCTGGCGGCGATGGCACGGGTGTGGTGTTGATGCCGTCCTTCGGAGTGGGGGCCTTCCGACCATGTGGCCGTCCGAGGCTAGGTTAGACCCCGCCGAAGGTGTGGTTGACGCCGAGGGTGCCGCCACCCCCTTCGGCTGTCGACGTCCGAGCCTACAGGATCAGGTTGTCTTGTAGTGTGCGTATGTTTTCTGCGGCCGCCGAGGCCTAAACACACTGTCGTCGTGTTGTAAAGCTGCGTCCCTTTTCCTCTTGTTTCGAGTATCTGGACTTATCTGTCGGTAACAGAATTGTTTGTGCGGGCGAGAGTTGCTTTTCACAGAAGGTGGTGAGTGAGGTATCCGTATCCCGGAGGCGTACTAGTCCCTCGGCTCGGCCGGCCTTGCTGCTTACGCGTACTCTTACCCATCCATGGGGTTCTGTCATCGACGCAGTTGTGAAGACTCGAAAGATCGCTTGGGCAGAAGAGCTTCCGAGCGTGAAGACTTGTTCGGTCCGCGGAGTCACTTATCCGAGCGCGAGTTACTTATCGCAGAAGGTGACGAGTGAGGTATCCGTATCTCGGAGGCGTAGGAGTGCCTCGGCTCGGTCAGCCTTGGCTGCTTACATGTACTCCGTCGTTTTCAGGATCCACTTTCGAAGTAGTCAAAAAGCACAAAAGACATTCTGGCTGAAAGGATATTTTTTCAAGGAAAAAATTCGACGCAGAGGGGGGGGGTCCCCCCTTTTAGCCCCCGAGGGAGGGTCGGACTTTGCCGAGGCAAAGTTGACCCTTCCTTGACGACTAAACTTTGCATAGGAGCGAGGTATATGAACGACTTGAAAACATCTTAAGGGTAGAAGCGACATAGCTGTTGGATGTTCCAAGCGTTGCTGTAGATCTCGCCTTGACTGTTGGCCAGCTTGTACGTTCCGGGCTTCAGAACTTTGGCGATGACGAACGGCCCCTCCTAGGGGGGCGTGAGCTTGTGCCGCCCTCGGGCGTCTTGTCACAGCCGAAGCACCAGATCGCCCACCTAGAGGTCTCGGGACCAGACCCCTCGGGCGTGGTAGCGTCGCATAGACTGCTGATACCGTGCCGAGTGCAGTAAGGCCCTGTCTCGAGCCTCTTCCAGCTGGTCCAGTGAGTCTTCTCGGCTAGCTTGGTTGCTTTGGTCGGCGTAGGCCCTAGTCCTCGGGGAACCGTATTCTAAGTCTGTGGGCAAGATGGCCTCGGCCCCATAGACTAGAAAGAACAGCGTGAAGCCCGTGGCTCGGCTCGGTGTTGTCCTCAGGCTCCAGACCACCGAGGGGAGTTCCTTTATCCATCGCTTGCCGAACTTGTTGAGGTCGTTGTAGATCCGAGGCTTGAGTCCTTGTAGAATCATGCCGTTGGCACGCTCTACTTGCCCATTCGTCATGGGATGAGCTACGGCGGCCCAGTCCACCCGGATGTGGTGATCCTCGCAGAAGTCCAGGAACTTTCTGCCGGTGAACTGGGTGCCGTTGTCAGTGATGATGGAGTTCGGGACCCTGAAACGATGGATGAGGTTGGTGAAGAACGCCACCGCCTGCTCGGACCTGATGCTGTTCAGGGGTCGGACCTCGATCCACTTGGCGAATTTGTCGATGGCGACCAACAGGTGCGTGTAGCCCCCGGGTGCCCTCTGCAAGGGGCCGACGAGGTCCAGACCCCATACAGCAAAAGGCCAGGTGATAGGTATCGTCTGCAGAGCCTGAGCAGGAAGGTGGGTCTGCCTTGCGTCGAACTGACACCCTTCGCAGGTGCGGACAATTCTGGTGGCGTCGGCCACCGCCGTCGGCCAGTAGAAACCTTGTCGGAAAGCATTCCCGACAAGGGCTCGGGGTGCTACGTGATGGCCGCAAGCCCCCGAGTGTATCTCTCGAAGGAGTTCCTGACCTTCGGTGATGGAGATGCACCACTGGAGGATGCCTGAGGGGCTGCGGTGGTAGAGCTCCTTGCTGTCTCCCAGTAGGACGAACGACTTGGCACGCCGTGCCAATCGCCGAGCTTCGGCTTGATCGAGTGGTAGCTCTCCTCGGTGGAGATATTGCAGGTACGGGGTCTGCCAGTTTTGATTAGGCGCGACCCCGCTCTGCTCCTCCTCGACGCGCAGTGCCTCACCCTCGAGGGCCGAGGGTGCCTCGGGCGGAGCCGAGGGTGCCTCGAGCGGAGCCGAGGGTGCCTCGGGCTGGGCCGAGGCCTTCTCGGGCTCGGGCGAGTCGTTAGTCTTGACTGAGGGTTGATGTAAGTCTCGGGTGAAGACGTCCGGGGGAACCGTTGTCCGCCCCGAGGCTATCTTAGCCAGCTCGTCCGCAGTCTCGTTGTAGCATCGGGCGATGTGGTTGAGCTCGAGCCCGTAGAACTTGTCTTCCAGGCGCCGAACCTCATCGCAATAGGCCTCCATCTTCGGGTCGCGGCAGTGGGAGTTCTTCATGACTTGGTCGATGACGAGCTGCGAGTCACCACGAGCGTCGAGGCGTCGGACCCCTAGCTCGATGGCGATCCGCAACCCGTTGACCAGAGCCTCATATTCGGCCACATTGTTGGACACCGGGAAATGGAGGCATAGCACATAGCGTATGTGCTTTCCGAGGGGCGAAATGAAGAGTAAGCCTGCGCCGGCTCCTGTCTTCATCAGCGACCCGTCGAAGAACATGGTCCAGAGCTCCGGCTGGATCGGAGCTATTGGGAGCTGAGTGTCGACCCATTCAGCTACGAAGTTCGCTAAGACCTGGGACTTGATAGCCTTCCGGGGGGTGAACGAGATTGTCTCGCCCATGATCTCCACCGCCCACTTTGCAATCCTCCCCGAGGCCTCCCGGCACCGGATGATCTCCCCCAGGGGGAAAGATGACACCACAGTTACCGGATGGGACTCGAAGTAGTGTCGCAACTTCCGCCGTGTCAGGATCACCGCATACAGCAGCTTCTGAACTTGTGGGTAGCGGATCTTGGTTTCGGACAGTACCTCACTGACGAAGTAGACTGGCCGCTGAACGGGCAATGCATGCCCCTCTTCTTGCCTCTCGACCACAATCGCGGCGCTAACCACCTGAGTGGTTGCGGCGACGTAGACCAAGAGGGCTTCTCCGATGGCTGGAGGCACCAAGATAGGCGCCTTCGTGAGGAGCGCCTTCAGGTTCCCGAGGGCTTCCTCGGCCTCGGGGGTCCAGGTGAAGCACTCGTCCTTCCTTAGGAGGCGGTACAGAGGCAGACCTCTTTCGCCAAGGCGTGAGATGAAGCGGCTCAGAGCCGCGAGGCATCCCATGACCCTCTATACGCCCTTCAAGTCCTTGATGGGCCCCATGCCGGTGATGGCTGCGATCTTCTCCGGGTTGGCTTCGATGCCCTGCTCAGAGACGATGAACCCCAAGAGCATGCCTCGGGGCACTCCGAAGACACACTTTTCGGGATTGAGCTTGACGCCTTTCGCCTTGAGACATCGGAATGTCATTTCGAGGTCGGAAAGGAGGTCGGAGGCTTTCCTCGTCTTGACTACGATATCATCGACGTAAGCCTCGACCGTGCGGCCAATGTGTTCGCCGAACACATGGTTCATGCACCGCTGATACGTCGCGCCCGCATTCCTCAAGCCGAACGGCATAGTGACATAGTAGTACATGCCGAAGGGTGTGATGAAAGAAGTCGCGAGCTGGTCGGACTCTTTCATCCTGATTTGGTGATACCCTGAGTAGGCATCGAGGAAAGACAGGGTTTCGCACCTAGCAGTGGAATCCACAATTTGATCGATGCGAGGCAGAGGGTAGGGAACCTTCGGACATGCTTTGTTCAGACCAGTGTAGTCTACGCACATCCGCCATTTCCCACCTTTCTTTCTCACAAGCACAGGGTTGGCAAGCCATTCGGGGTGGAATACCTCTTTGATGAATCCTGCCGCCAATAGCTTGTGGATCTCTTCACCTATGGCTCTGCGCTTCTCCTCGTCGAATCGGCGCAGAGGCTGCTTGACGGGTCGGGCTCCAGCTCGGATATCCAGCGAGTGCTCGGCGACCTCCCTCGGTATGCCAGGCATGTCCGAGGGACTCCACGCGAAAACGTCGGCGTTTGCGCGGAGGAAGTCGACGAGCACTGCTTCCTATTTGGGGTCGAGCTCGGAGCCGATCCGGACTTGCTTGGAGACGCCGTCGCTGGAGTCGAGAGGGACAGACTTGACCGTCTCTGCTGGCTCGAAATTGCTGGCATGACGCTTCACGTCTGGTACCTCCTTAGGGAGGCTCTCTAGGTCGTCGATGAGGGCCTCGGATTCGGCGAGGGCCTCAGCGTACTCCACGCACTCCACGTCGCATTCGAACGTGTGTTTGTACGTGGGGCCGACGGTGATGACCCCGTTGGGGCCCAGCATCTTGAGCTTCAGGTAGGTGTAGTTGGGGACGGCCATGAACTTCGCGTAGCATGGTCTTCCCAGTACCGCGTGGTAGGTTCCTCGGAACCCGACCACTTCGAACGTCAGGGTCTCCCTTCGGAAGTTGGAGGGTGTTCCGAAGCAGACAGGAAGGTCGAGTTGTCCGAGGGGCTGAACGCGCTTCCCGGGAATGATCCCGTGGAAGGGCGCAACACCTGCCCGGATGGAGGACAGATCGACACGCAGGAGCCCGAGGGTTTCGGCGTAGATGATGTTGAGGCTGCTGCCTCCGTCCGTGAGGACCTTGGTGAGTCTGATGTTGCCGATGACGGGGTCGACGACGAGCGGGTATTTCCCCGGGCTCGGCACATGGTCGGGGTGGTCGGCTCGGTCAAAGGTGATGGGCTTGTCGGACCAGTCTAAGTAGACTGGCGCCGCCACCTTCACCGAGCAGACCTCCCGGCGCTCTTGCTTGCGGTGCCGAGCCGAGGAATTCGCCGCTTGCCCACCATAGATCATGAAGCAGTCGCGGACCTCGGGGAACTCTCCTGCTTGGTGATCTTCCTTCTTGTCGTCGTCGTGGGCCCTGCCACCCTCCGCGGGTGGCCCGGCCTTGTGGAAGTGGTGCCGAAGCATGATGCACTCCTCAAGGGTGTGCTTGACGGGCCCCTGGTGATAGGGGCACGGCTCCTTGAGCATCTTGTCAAAGAGGTTGGCACCTCCTGGGGGTTTCCGAGGGTTCTTGAACTCGGCGGCGGCGACAAGGTCCGCGTCGGTGGCATCGCGTTTCGCTTGCAACTTCTTGCCCTTCTTCTTGGCGCCGCGCTAAGTTGACGCCTCGGGGGCATCTTCCGATGGGCGACCCTGGGGCTGCTTGCCCTTCCGGAAGATAGCCTCGACCGCCTCCTGGCCGGAGGCAAACTTGGTGGTGATGTCCATTAGCTCGCTCGCCCTGGTGGGGGTCTTGCGACCCAGCTTGCTCACCAGGTCGCGGCAGGTGGTGCCAGCGAGGAACGCGCCGATGACATCCGAGTCGGTGACGTTGGGCAGCTCGGTGCGCTGCTTCGAGAATCGCCGGATGTAGTCCCGGAGAGACTCTCCCGGCTGCTGTCGGCAGCTTCGGAGGTCCCAGGAGTTCCCGGGGCGCACGTATGTGCCCTGGAAGTTGCCGGCGAAAGCTTGGACTAGGTCATCCCAGTTGGAGATATGCCCTGGAGGCAGGTGCTCCAACCAGGCGCGAGCGGTGTCGGAGAGGAACAGGGGGGGTTGCGGATGATGAGGTTGTCATCGTCCGTTCCAACCAGTTGGCAGGCCAGACGGTAGTCCGCGAGCCACAGTTCCGGCCTCGTCTCCCCGGAGTACTTTGTGATAGTAGCCGGGGGTCGGAACTGGGTCGGGAACGGCGCCCGTCGTATGGCCCAGCTGAAGGCCTGCGGACCAGGTGGTTCGGGCGAAGGACTCTGATCCTCCCCGCTGTCGTAGCGTCCCCCATGCCTGGGGTGGTAGCCTCGGTGCACCCTCTCGTCGAGGCGGGCCCGACAGTCGCCACGAGGTTGCTCGTTGCCGAGGTGACCCAGGGCCGCAGGCGCTGTGTGGCGCGTGCGCTCGGTGTAGACCGAGGCTTCCCGCATAAATCGGGAAGTCGCGGCATGAGGCTCCGAGGGGTAGCCCTGCCTTCGGGAGGCAGAGCTCTCGGCCCGTCGGACTGCGGCGCCTTCCAGGAGATCCTTGAGCTCCCCCTGGATGCGTCGCCCCTCGGTGGTTGAAGGCTCCGGCATCGCGCGGAGGAGCATTGCTGCTGCAACCAGGTTCTAGCCAACCCTGCTGGATGTGGGTGACGGCCTGACCCTGACATCGTCGGCGACGCGGTGCTGGAAGCCCTGGGGTAGATGACATATTTCTCCGACTGGAGGCTGGGCCACCCATGCCTACCCGACGTCCCGGCGGATCGGCTCAAGCGCTCCTGCTCCCTCGTCGAGCCTGGCCTGTACCTCACGGATTTGCTCGAGTTGTGTGTCCTGACCCCCCGCAGGGACTGGGACCACAGCTAGCTCCCGAAGGATGTCAACGCGTGGCACCGGCCTAGGGGGATCACCGTCCGCCGGCATACCAAGATGGTCGCCTTCGCCGGGACCCCCTAGATCGACGTGGAAACATTCATGACTCGGGTCGCGGTCTTCGTCGCTGAAGCCGCGGCTACCGTCGGAACAGTCGGAAAGACGGTAGTCGCACGCGGTCATAAAGTCCCGCATGGCACCGGGGTTGCCAAGCCCAGAGAAATCCCAACAGAAACTGGGTTCGTCGTCTTCCTCGGACCCAAAGGGCCCGTATGTCGAGACGTCCATCAGCCGGTCCCAAGGTGACCGCATACGAAACCCTAAAGGGTCCGGACTTGCCTCTACGAGAGCGTCCGCCAAAGCGAGGCCGCTTGGCGGGTCGAGGCTGAATCCGAAAGGTGCGAGATGGGAGTCGGTTGGTGCCTCCTGGTTGACGGGCGGTGATGAAGTCACGTCGGGGGCAGACCGCGCCGTCGTCTCAGGTGCGAGGGTGACGCCCAGCAAGCCTTCCGCGAGCGTGCTGGCGTCGTCCGTCTGCTTGGAGTAGGCGTGTCGCGGGGAAACGACACTCGTCTTCGTCTCAAACGTGAGGTCGATGCCCGGCGCGCCCCTCAGCGGAGCGTTGGGGCCGTCGACTCGCTCGACAGTCGATGAGGCGCTGCCTCCCGCTTGGCCTTGGTTGCCCCGCTTCCTCCTCCGCCGGCGGGGGAGGCGACGGGACGAGCTCGAATGTAGTTCTTCCGCAACGTGGGGAAGACGTCGTCGATTCCGCCGCCGGCGTGCGGGTTGTTGGCCGCCATTGTCGCCGTCGCGCGGCGAAAGAAGGAGTATCATGTCGTAGCCGCCGTCGAGGGACATGAACTCAAGGCTCCCGAAATGGAGCACCGTCCCGGGTCGAAGAGGTCGATGGAGACTGCCCATCTGGAGCTTGACGGGTAGCTGTTCGTCAACACACAGCAGGCCCCTACCTGGCGCGCTAACTGTCGGCGTTTCGAGACCGGGGGTCCCTAATGCCGACGAGTGAATGTCGCTGCGTGCCCCAGCCCAGATGGGTCGAGCGCGAGGCCGAGCGCGAAGGGGGGAGAGCAAGGCGGCCAGAGACGGCCCTGGAGAGAGGGAGAGAGGTGGGAATCCCGCGGCCTTCGTGTTCGTCCCGCGCCCAGGTCGGGTGCGCTTGCAGTAGGGGGTTGCAAGCGTCCACGCGGGAGAGGGAGCGAGCGGCCTCACGCGAGCGCCTTCGTCTCGTCCTCGTCCCCGCGTGGCCAACCCTCTCTAAGAGGGCCCTGGTCCTTCCTTTTATAGGCGCAAGGAGAGGATCCAGGTGTACAATGGGGGTGTAGCAGAGTGCTACGTGTCTAGCGGGGGAGAGCTAGCGCCCTAAGTACATGCCATTGTGGCAGTCGGAGAGATCTTGGCACCCTGTTGGTGTGATGTCGTGGCCATCGGAGGAGCGCTAGAGCCTGGTGGAGGGACAGTTGTCGGAGCCGTCGAGTCCTTGCTGACGTCCTCTTGCTTCCGTAAGGGGGCTGCGAGCTGCCTCTGTCACTGAGTACGCGGGGACGCCATCATTGCCTGTCTGGCGGAGCGCGCTAGATGGGATGCCGGTCTTGTCCCCCATGGTTCGAGTCAGCTCGGGGTAGGGTGATGATGGCGCCTCCTGTTGACGTGGCCGGTCCGCGCCCTAGGTTGGGCGATGTGGGAGCTCCTCCGAAGCCGAAGTCGAGTCTGTCTTCTGTGGCCTAGGCCGAGTCCGAACCCCTGGGTCGGGTGAGGCGGAGACCATCGGCTGAGGCCAGGGCGGAGTCCGAGCCCTAGGGTCGGGCGAGGCGGAGTCCGTCTGCAGAGACCAGGGCGGAGTCCGAGCCCTAGGGTCGGGCGAGGCGGAATTAGTCGTCTTCTGGGGCTGAGCCCGAGTCCGAGCCCTGGGTCGGGCGGAGCGGAGTTCGCCGTCTTCTGGGACTTAGCCCGAGTCCGAGCCCTGGGGTCGGGCGGAGCGGAGTTCGCCGTCTTCCGGGACTTAGCCCGAGTCCGAGCCCTGGGGTCGGGCGGAGCGGAGTTCGCCGTCTTCCGGGACTCGGCCCGAGTCCGAGCCCTGGGGTCGGGCGGAGCGGAGTTTCCTATGGTGTCTGCAGCCGAGCCTGACCGCCTATCAGCCTCACTCTGTCGAGTGGCACCGCAGTCGGAGTGGCGCAGGTGGTGCTGTCTGTCTGGCAGGCCGGTCAGTGGAGCGGCGAAGTGACGGCGGTCACTTCGGCTCTGTCGACCGCAGGGCGCACGTCAGGATAAGGTGTCAGGCCACCTTTGCATTAAATGCCCCTGCGATTCGGTCGGTCGGTGCGGCGATTTGGTCAGGGTTGCTTCTTGGCGAAGGCAGGGCCTCGGGCGAGCCGGGAATACATTAGGCTCTGGAGGGGGGGCCTCGGGCGAGACGGAGATCCCCGGGGTCGGCTGCCCTTGTCCGAGGCTAGGCTCGGGCGAGGCGCGGTCGCGTCCTTCGAATGGACCGATCCCTGACTTAGTCGTACCCATCAGGCCTTTGCAGCTTTATGCTGATGGGGGTTACCAGCTGAGATTTAGGAACCTCGGGGGTACCCCTAATTATGGTCCCCGACACATGGCATGAGAATCAAAAGCATCATAACTTCTATAAGCATTCCTAGAATGTCTCCTATCATGATACATGAAAGCATGGTTCTTTTTAGCACTACTAGCCATAGGGGCCTTCCATTTCTCCTTGGCGGAGATGGAAGCCTTGTGGCTTGTTAAGTTCTTGGCTTCCCTCTTGAAGCCAAGCCCATCCTTAATTGAGGGGTGTATACCAATCGTGTAGGCATCCCTTGTAAATTTTAGCTTATCAAATTCACTTTTGCTAGTCTTAAGTTGGGCATTAAGACTAGCCACTTCATCATTCAATTTAGAAATTGAAGCTAGGTGTTCATTACAAGCATCAACATTGAAATCTTTACACCTATTGCAAATTGTAACATGTTCTACACAAGATGTTGATTTATTAGCTATTTCTAACTTAGCATACAAATCATCATTTATGCTCTTTAAGCTAGAAATAGAGTCATGGCACGTAGACAATTCACAAGAAAGCATTTCATTCCTTTTAATTTCTAAAGCAAGGGATTTTTGAGCCTCTACAAACTTATCATGTTCTTCATACAATAGATCCTCTTGCTTTTCTAATAACCTATTCTTATCATTCAAGGCATCAATCAATTCATTAATTTTATCTATTTTAGTTCTATCCAAACCCTTGAACAAGCATGAATAGTCTATCTCATCATCGCTAGATTCTTCATCACTTGAGGAAGCGTAAGTACTAGTATCACGAGTGCTTACCTTCTTTTCCCTTGCCATGAGGCAAGTGTGATGCTCGTTTGGGAAGAGAGACGATTTGTTGAAGGCGGTGGCGGCGAGTCCTTCGTCGTCGGAGTCGGACGAAGAGCAATCCGAATCCCACTCCTTTCCAAGGTGTGCCTTGCCTTTAGCCTTCTTGTAAACCTTCTTGTTCTCTCTTTTCCCATTCTTTCCTTGTTCCTGGTCACTATCATTATCGGGACAGTTAGCAATAAAGTGACCAACCTTACCGCACTTGAAGCAGGAGCGCTTTCCCTTCGTCTTGTTCTTTTTGGGATGCTCCTTGCGGCCCTTTAGCGTCGTCTTGAAGCGCTTGATGATGAGGGCCATTTCTTCCTCATTGAGTCCCGCCGCCTCCACTTGCGCCACCTTGCTAGGTAGCGCCTCCTTGCTCCTCGTTGCTTTGAGAGCAATGGTTTGAGGCTCTTGGATTGGGCCATTCAACGCATCGTCAACGTATCTAGCCTCCTTGATCATCATCCGCCCGCTTATGAACTTTCCAAGTACCTCCTCAGGCGTCATCTTCGTGTACCTGGGATTCTCACGAATATTATTCACAAGATGTGGATCAAGGACGGTGAAGGACCTTAGCATTAGGTGGACGACGTCGTGGTCCGTCCATCACGTGCTTCCATAGCTCCTTATCTTGTTGACGAGGGTCTTGAGTCGGTTGTATGTTTGGGTTGGCTCCTGGCCTCTGATCATAGCAAATCTTCCAAGCTCGCCCTCCACCAATTCCATCTTGGTGAGCATGGTGACATCGTTCCCCTCATGTGAGATCTTGAGGGTGTCCCATATCTGCTTGGCATTGTCCAAGCCGCTCACCTTATTGTATTCTTCCCTGCACAAAGATGCTAAAAGGACAGTAGTAGCTTGTGCATTTCTATGGATTTGTTCATTTATAAACATGGGACTATCAGTACTATCAAATTTCATTCCACTCTCGACTATCTCCCATATGCTTGGATGGAGAGAGAACAAGTGACTACGCATTTTGTGGCTCCAAAATCCGTAGTCCTCTCCATCAAAGTGAGGAGGTTTGCCAAGTGGAATGGAGAGTAAATGAGTATTTGTACTTTGCGGAATACGAGAGTAGTCAAAAGAAAAGTTTGAATTGACCGTTTTCCTTCTCTCGTAGTCGTTGTCGTCGTTGTCCTTTTGGGAAGAAGTGGACTCGTCGCTGTCGTCGTAGTAGACGATCTCCTTGATGCGCCTTGTCTTCTTCTTCTTCCCATCCTTTCGCTTGTGGCCCGAGCCCGAGTCGGTAGGCTTGTCATCCTTCGACTCGTTGATGAAGGACTCCTTCTCCTTATCATTGATCACAATTCCCTTCCCCTTAGGATCCATCTCTTTGGGCGATTAGTCCCTTTCTTGAAGAGAACGGCTCTGATACCAATTGAGAGCACCTAGAGGGGGGGTGAATAGGTGATCCTGTAAAACTTAACACTTAATGCCACAAAACTTGATTAGGAGTTAGCGCAATAATGCCAAGTGGCTAGAGAAGAGTCTTAGCAAAACACAATAACCACAAGAAGATCAACACAGAGATGGCACAGTGGTTTATCCCGTGGTTCGGCCAAGTCCAACGCTTGCCTACTCCACGTTGTGGCGTCCCAACGGACGAGGGTTGCAATCAACCCCTCTCAAGCGGTCCAAAGACCCACTTGAATACCACGGTGTTTCGCTTTGCTTTACTATATCCCGCTGCGAGGAATCTCCACAACTTGGAGTCTCTCGCCCTTACAATGAGAATCAAAGTGAAAGAATTAGAGTAAGGGAGGGAAGCAACACACACAAATCCACAGCAAATACGCACACACACGGCCAAAACTCGAGCTCAAATGAATATCTCAAAGTTCTCACTAGAACAGAGCTCGAATCACTAAGAATGACAAACAAGTGCGCAAAGACGGAGTGTGAATGATCAATAATGCTCAAAGGTTGCTTGGTGTGCTCCTCCATGCGCCTAGGGGTTCCTTTTATAGCCCCAAGGCAACTAGGAGCCATTGAGAGCATTCCAGGAAGGAAATTCTTGCCTTCTGTCGCCTGGCGCACCGGACAGTCCGGTGCACCACCGGACACTGTCCGATGCGGATTTCTTTCCTTCTTTGGCGAAGCCAACCGTTGGCGATTCAGAGCCATTTGCGCACCGGACACTATCCGGTGCACACCGGACAGTCCGGTGCCCCCTTCTAGCCGTTGGCTCAGCCACGCGTCACGCGCGGAATCCTCGGCCGACCGTTGGCCCGGCTGACCGTTGGTTCACTGGACAGTCCGGTGCACCACCGGACAGTCCGGTGAATTATAGCCGTACGCCGTTAATCATCTCCCGAGAGCGATGAGTTCGCCTGTGAACGGCTCACCGGACAGTCCGGTGCACCACCGGACAGCCCGATGATTTTTAGCCGTACACCACCGTCAAAGTCCCGAGAGCAGCAAGTTCGCCAGAGCCAGCCTGGCGCACCGGACACTGTCCGGTGCACCACCAGACACTGTCCGGTGCACCCAGACTGAGTAGACTTTGGCTGAACAAAGCCATCTCTTCTCCAATTTGATTTCTCCTGTTTCTAGCACTTAGACACAATACATTAGTCTTCAAATCAATGTACTAAGTCTAGAAACATACCTTTACTCTTGATTTGCACTTCTTGAGTCCTTTGCACAATTTAACACTTAAGCACTTGTGTTGGCACTCAATCACCAAAATACTTAGAAATGGCCCAAGGGCACATTTCCCTTTCACTCCCATCCTTGAACATGAAGAGTTACCTCTTGCACAAAGAAGAGCACCTAGAATAAATGCTGGAAAACCTCCTTCTCGTTATTGTTATGAACATGACATTGCTAAGTATGTCTCATACTCTAGTGTCTCTTCTGCATATAGAACCTTCATTGCATCATTACAAACTGTGTCTATCCCGAAAGATTGGAGGTGTGCTAAACAGGATCCAAAGTGGAAGGATGCCATGAAAGAAGAGTTGTTTGCCCTTCAAAAGAACAAGACATGGGAACTTGTTCATCTTCTAGAAGGAAAGAAGGCGGTGTGTCACACCCGGCTTTAAGGAACAAAGCCAGGTGCATCTCATACATGCGCCAAGAAGACAACATATATAATAACAGAGTGTATAGAGATAAATGTCACAATAATCAGAGTACTTATTACATAGCGGAAGACTTATTACAAAATAAAGTAATAAAGATAAAACGAACTAAGGATCGTCGGCGCCAATGTCGACTGGGAAACGCCACCTAGATCAGATCGAACTCCTCAGTGTTAGGCGGCTCCTCCTGAACCACCTGATCTTCTCCTGTGGGGGGGGGGGTGTGAGACAGCAAGGGTGAGCTCACACATGATCATAGCTCAACAAGTTGTGGGGAACCAGTGGACAAAAACTCACAAAGGTGTGAGTTCATGTGATGTGTAAGGCTTAATCAATGACAGGGGTTAAAGCTGAGCATTGCTTTTAAGTAGTTGGTCAAAATTTTATTAGCAGTTACTAAGTGTAAGTAAATACCAAACCATAAGTAAAGTAATAAAACAAAATTAATAACAAACCCATGCATATGCGAATGACAAATTGAATTTAAGTTCCATAATTTAAACATCAGAGAGTCCTGAGCTGCTCATGACCGTGAGCTCGGCTAGTATACCAGTTTTACACTCTGCAGAGGTTGTACCCTTTACCCACAAGTCATGTTACCCATCTGCCAAGGGGTCGCGAATCCCATACACCTCTACCTAGGAAGCGCGGCAGGGCAACACTACGAGGCCTTTACAAAGTTCCACTAGCTTCCGAAAACCCGCTACAGTTTATAGGAAGTTCCAATGCAGGGTTTCTGGCTGACCGCCATCGCAGCAAAATCAACCAGGGACCTCCCTACACTGACCACTCCCCTACTGCCCTTGCCCCTTTCGGGTAAGGTAGTCTTCCACTAGCTTTCCTAATTAGTCAGCCAAGGGGTCCCATTCCTCCCTTGTGGTGGCACGTGGTTCTCAAGTTAAGCTCTATGTTCCAATTAACATTAATGATCTCAACATGAACATAAATAGAATAACAAAAAGAATTGGAACATGGAGGTAATAAATGATTATCCCAAAACCATGTAAAGCAATAGCAAACTACCCAAGTGATTCAGGGGTAAACAAGGTAATGAGATAAACAATCTAGGGTGACCTATTGGGTCCCATCAAGATTAACCTATGCATGGATAAGTGATATTAAAGAACATTATTGGGTAAAAAGTGGTCAAGGGCACAACTTGCCTTCAATGAGCTCCTGCTCAGCTACCTCAACCTGCTGCTCACCAGGATCCTCAGCAACGGGCTCTTCTACTCGCCACAATACAAACCAGCACAGGATATAGGGAAAATTAACATTACACCAAGCATGTAAACAAAATACACAGAGATATTCTACATATTAAAATAAAAACCTAGGAACTGGAATCATAATTTTCTGAGTTATAGATTTCAAGTTATGCATTTTCAAAGGTTTTATGTGCTTTAAATAGGATTAAGTGATAAATAAATTTCTTACTGTTTTCATGACATAACAGAGACTCTAGGTGAAAGAGAACAATATTACAAAATTTTAGCAACTGGAATGAAGTAATTTGGACTAAAGATGGATTTTCTATGAATTTATCAAGTTATAGTAATTGTTTTCATATTAAAAATCTATTTTCTAATTCATTTAATCAATTTCAAACCGCACTGGACTGGGCCTCATTTAAACAGAAACACAGGGGGCTCGGTGCAAGTCGTCCCAGACACAGAGAACAGTGGAAATAGGACGGCGGGTTGATTTCTATAAACTACAGGGTTTCTTATGCAAAAGGCTTCGGCCGAAGGGGTATCGTGATCCGAGGACCGTTCGATCGGAACGGACGCGCCAGATTAGATCTGGGCGCGCCACACACCCGCGCATGCCCCCAGCCGCCCGATCTAGAATCCACGGCCCCGATTTAATGACTCGAAGAGGTACGCTAAGATTCGATCTAAGCCGTCCATCTAATATCTACGGCTCCCACACTCTCAACCATCCATCTAATCGTGACCGTTGAAGATGAGATCAACGATGTGTCGTCCATCTTCCACCTCCAGCCTCCCAGGCACATGCGCCGCTCCCCAGCACACCTTCTCTCTCCCGTTGAACCACGGGCGCTGGCCAAGACCCGACAGAGGTACCCCATGGTGGAACACCGGCCCCCCGACCATGACCGCCACGCCTGCACCCAAACTCCCGGTGTGCACCAAATGGACG
This sequence comes from Zea luxurians, assembly GCA_029449295.1. Lineage (NCBI taxonomy): Eukaryota > Viridiplantae > Streptophyta > Magnoliopsida > Poales > Poaceae > Zea > Zea luxurians. Next base: position 182,346,669 of record JAOPSE010000004.1, on the reverse strand, counting down.
CAGAGGAAAGGAAGGCTTACCAGCGCGGGGCACAGACGAGGTCGTACGAAGACGACGCGAAACCTTCGCCACACGACGCGAGCTTCACCAGGACAGCGCCGAAGATCAGCCAACTCGACCGCCCCGGACGAACGCGGATGGTTGGGCGTGATTTGAAAGGTGGCGGCCGCTCCTCTCTCACTCCGGTCGACCGTGCGGTCTCACTCCCACGGTAATGGCCGCCAGGGGTGCGATTGCGGCTCCAAGAGGATGCCAGCGCCCTATATAGCTGGAGAAGGAGTCCACAACTACCCCCGACCCGTCACACCACGCGCACACGAGGATCGCGGAGGATCCCAACCTCACGCGCGCGGTTGAGTGGTTCCGCGAAGAAGACGCAACAGAACGGAGAGGATAAGACCGACGCCCTGGCCCCACATGACAGCGACCCGGGCGCGCGCGTGTAGCTGACCGACCGGGCCCGGCTGGCAGCGAAGCGGAAGCGTGCTGGTGGTGTTTTGGGCCGCGTGGGGAAATTGGCCAAATGGGCCGAAAATGAGTAGTGGCAGCCCAGGCGCATGGCTTTCTTCTTTTCTTTTTCCTGATTTCATTTGTCTCTTTATTTTTAAATCCCAAATTTGAATTCAAATAGTGTTCCGAACTTGTACTCAAATTAAATGTACAAAATAAACATACTAGTTATGGAAGGATTTTATTTATTTATACATTTATTTTTCTTTATTTGGTATAATACTTTTCTTTCTTTTCTCCAAACTCTAAATTCCAAATTAGATCTTAATTTCCAAACTTAGGTATTGAATATATTTTTATTGGTATTACCTTCATTATTATTTATAAATACACAATCAATAAACTCCAACATGATACATTAGGTTATTTATGTGTCATTTTTTTAATGATTCACTTCCAAATGGGTGTTCACATTTACTAATGAATAAAGGCAACACATATAGAGAAAATTAATCTCATTTCCTATGCTTTTACAGATTTGGGTATTACAAATCCTACCCCCCTTAAAAATAATCTCGTCCTCGAGATTTAAGAAGTTCTAGGGAAAAGGTGGGGGAAATCTATGCGAAGCTCTTCTTCTCTTTCCCAAGTTGCTTCATCTTCACCGTGGTGACTCCACTGTACTTTACACATCTTTATTACCTTATTTCTCGTAACCCGAGTCAAAGTATCCAAAATCTTAATCGGGTACTCCGTGTAAGTCAAATCACCTTGAACACTGAGCTCTTCCATTGGTAACTGTTCCTCAGGGACACAGAGACACTTCTTAAGTTGAGACACATGGAACACATTATGCACATCCGATAGAGTAGCAGGTAACTCGAGCTGGTATGCCATCTCTCCAACTCTTCTAAAGATCAAGAATGGTCCAATATAGCGAGGGGACAATTTGCCCTTGACTTTGAATCTCCTCATTCCACGAAGTGGTGACACCTTGAGGTACACATAATCTCCTTCTTCAAATTCCAGTGGTCTTCTTCTATTATCAGTGTAGCTCTTTTGCCTGGTTTGAGCCACCCTCAAATTCTCTCGAATTATACGAACTTGTTCTTCTGCTTCTTGAATCAGTTCAGGCCCAAAGAACTGTCTCTCTCCAGTCTGATCCCAATATAGAGGAGTCCTGCACTTCCTCCCATATAAAGCTTCAAAAGGTGACATCTTTAGACTGGCCTGATAACTATTGTTATATGAGAACTCAGCATAAGGCAGACTCTTATCCCAACTTCCTCCATGCTGAAGGGCACATGCTCTCAACATATCTTCCAATACTTGATTAGTTCTTTCAGTCTGTCCATCAGTCTGGGGGTGATAAGTTGTACTAAAATTCAACTTTGTACTCATGTTCTCATGAAAGCTTCTCCAAAACCTTGAGGTAAACTGCGAACCTCGATCAGACACGATCTTCTTTGGTACTCCATGTAAACACACAATCCGGGCCATATATAACTCTGCTAACTGAGAACCTTTATAAGTAGTCTTGACAGGAATAAAGTGAGCCACTTTAGTCAATCTATCCACAATCACCCATATAGCATCATATCCTTTCTGGGTGCGAGGCAATCCAGTAATGAAATCCATACCAATCTCTTCCCACTTCCACTCGGGTATCTTCAGTGGGTGCAATAGTCCAGCTGGCCTCTGGTGTTCAGCCTTAACTCTTTGACATACATCGCACATAGCCACATGTGCAGCCACATCTCTTTTCAATCCATACCACCAATACTTCCGCTTCAAATCCTGATACATCTTGGTACTACCAGGATGAATAGAATAATCCGAGTCGTGGGCCTCCTTTAAAATAGTCTCTCGCAGGCTTTTAACATCAGGAACACACATCCTGTCCTTGAACCATACGGTGCCCTGCTCATCTTCCGTGAATTCCGGAACTCGACCTTCAGTAATCAGATCCTTAATCTCTTTTATCTTAGCATCACCAATTTGTCCTTTGCGGATCTCTTGCTCCAAAGTAGGTTCCACATCAATAGTAACTCCTTCAGTATGAGCAACTATCCCCAGGTTAAGTCTCCTGAAATCCTCAACAATCTCATCGGGTAGTTGGGCAACAATAGCTGAATGAACATGTTCCTTGCGACTCAAGGCATCTGCAACCAAATTTGCCTTGCCCGGGTGATAGTGAATCTCCAAATCATAATCCTTAATAAGCTCCAACCAACGGCGTTGCCTAAGGTTGAGATCCTTCTGAGTGAATATATACTTCAGACTCTTATGATCCGTATACACTTGACACTTGGTCCCCATGATATAATGTCTCCAAATCTTAAGCGCATGCACAACGGCAGCCAATTCCAAGTCATGAGTGGGGTAGTTCAATTCATGTTTGCGTAACTGACAAGAAGCATATGCAATCACATGTCCTTCCTGCATGAGCACACATCCCAAGCCTTGGCCACATGCATCACAATAGATATCAAATCCTTTCTGTAGGTCTGGCATAACCAATACTGGTGGCGACATCAACCTCTTTTTCAATAGATCAAAGCTGTCTTGACACTTCTCGTCCCACTTAAATTCTTTTCCTTTCTCCAAAAGCGAAGTCATAGGCTTGGCAATCTTAGAGAATCCTTCAATAAATCTCCGATAGTAGCCTGCTAATCCCAAGAAACTCCGAATCTCAGTAACTGTAGTGGGTACTCTCCACTCCATTATCTCCTTAACTTTAGCAGGATCCACTGCTATTCCTCCATTAGAAATAATATGACCAAGAAATGGCACCTCGCCAATCCAAAACTCGCACTTGCTGAACTTGGCATAGAGTTGATTATCTCGTAGCTTCTGTAGCACCAACCTCAGATGTTCCTCATGATCATTATCACTCTGAGAATAAATGAGAATATCGTCGATGAACACCACGACGAATCTGTCCAAATACTCCATAAACACCTTGTTCATTAAGTTCATAAAATAAGCTGGTGCATAAGTCAATCCAAACGACATAACTGTGAACTCATATAATCCATATCTAGTCGAGAAAGCCGTCTTGGGAATATCCGATGGTCTAATCCTCATCTGATGGTATCCCGATCGGAGATCAATCTTCGAAAATACTCTTGCACCTCTCATCTGATCAAATAAATCCTCAATACGGGGCAACGGATACTTGTTCTTCACTGTAACATCATTAAGAGATCTATAATCCACACACATCCGTTGCGATCCATCCTTCTTCTGTACAAACAAGACCGGTGCTCCCCAAGGTGAGGAACTCGGACGAATGTACCCAGCCTCTTGTAACTCAGTTAACTGCTTCTTAAGTTCCTTCAACTCCTCTACGGACATCCTATATGGCCGTTTAGAAATAGGGGCGGTTCCAGGTAAGAGATCAATAACAAACTCAACTTCTCTATCGGGTGGCATCCCTGGTAACTCCTCTGGAAAGACATCCGGAAAATCTCTGACCACTCGGATGTTGTCACCAACAAACTCCTCAGGCATAAAGAACATTGCACGCATGGATGAGGAGGTTACTGCAATATTAACTTGAAATCTTTCTCCTTTAGTGGTAGTGAGTTCTACGGTACCTCTACCACATGCTATAACGGCCTTTGCCTTTCTTAGCCAGGACATACCAAGGATCAAATCTATACTGCTTGACTCCAATATTATAGCAGTAGCTCCAAATTCTCTACCCATAATGGTTAATGTCAATCTACGTGTCATTTGATTCGCCTCAACAGGCCCTTTAGGTGTAATTACTATCATGGGTTTTCTCATATTTAGCAGTGGTATTTCATTTGTGTTGGCATATCTAGCAGACATGAATGAATGTGTAGCACCAGAATCAAATAATATGGTTGCAGGAATTGCATTAACATAAAACATACCAATTACGAGGTCCCCTCCATCTGGAGTAGCATCAACGCTGACTTGATTAACTTTGGCAATAGAGTATCCCTTGCCAGATCCTGGAGTTTGCTGCCTATTCTGAACTGGAGTAGCAGCAATCCTCTGTGGGCAGACATTTGCATAGTGACCAGCCTTCCCACACTTGAAACAAGTAGTGCCTGGACTCTGTCCTGAAAACTTCGTCGGGGTGCCAGTGGGGGTAGCCTGTCGAGGAGGTGGAGTCCTCAGTGGTGATTGCTGAACTGGGCGTGGTCCTCCGGGTCGAGTCGGTGTACCCTGTGGTGAACTGTAGCGAGGACGAACACTGATGCTTCCTTGTCCTTGAGATATTGCCTTTCTCTTCAAATCTCCCAGCTGAACACGCTTGTGTTCAATAGCCAGGGCCTTATCAAGCAGCCTCTGAAATGACGGAAATGTGTGTGCCACTAGAGCATACTGCAGTGGTCCATTAAGTCCTTCAATGAAATGCTCCTGCTTCCTCTCGTCTTCAGCAACTTCTTCAGGGGCATATCTGGATAACTGAATAAACTTGTCGCGGTACTCGCTGACTGACATACTTCCTTGCTTCAGCGACAGAAATTCCTTCTTCTTGATCTTTATCATACCAGCTGGAATATGGTAGTTCCTAAATTGTGTACCGAACTCTGCCCAAGTAATAGTATCCGCAGCATTATGGGCAGCAGTATAAGAATCCCACCAGTCAGCAGCAGGACCTGTCAGTCGTCCAGAAGCATATAAAACCTTCTCCCGGTCCGTGCATTGTGCAATATTCAGCATCTTCTCAACGGATTTCAGCCAATCATCTGCGTCCAGTGGATCAGGTGAGCTTGCAAAGGTGGGTGGCTTATGGCTCATGAACTCCCGGTGCTTATCACGAGGTGGAACTGGTGGTGGTGGTGGAGGCAGTGGCACTTGTTGCTGTTGTTGCTGCTGTTGTTGCTGTTGCATTTGTTGTTGCAGTTGCTGTTGTTATGCCCTCCTTTCCTGGCGTATCTCATCTCGCTCCTGGCGCAACTCCTGTCGTATATCTTCTCTTTCCTGACGCATCTCCTGGCGTTCTTGCTGCATCTGAGCACGCATATCAGCCATAGTGTCCGCCATTTGCTGCATCACCGCCATCTGAGCAGCAACCAGTGGGTCAACTCCGCCTGGTGGAGGATTGGGAGGATTCATCTCTGCAGGCTGTGGCTGAGGTTGTCTATATATCCTTCGAGTGTGTCGGTTAGGAGGCAAGTCAATTCCACCACCCCGCCTGGTATTGACCATCTGAGTTAGATACATATGGTAAGAAAATAGTAGACAAGGCAGGTATTTACAAATCAGGTTACTTTGGGGAATTTTATTAGCTAAGCAGATTAATATTTTACCTATCCTAGCTAATTCAATACCTTATGGTGGTACATACTAAGATGTCCATCTAATAATTCAATCATTCAAAGAAGCAAATCAGACATTGAGCATCAGAACAATCAACCAACATTTTTAAAATAGAGAAAATAGTTTTATTTTCATCTTAGGTTCCCTATCTCTTAAAATGTCATAAGGGTAGGGATTCCAAGGTGTGAAATCCATCTTGTCTTAGAGTAGAAAAGGTAAGAATGATCAGGGTAGAACAGTAGAAGGTGAGACAAGATCAAGATGAGATGAGTATAGAATGAGTCAGAGTAAGGTAAGTAGGAGAGGGTTTGTGCATTTCTATCTAGGTCTCGTCCTACAGTCAACATTCCTCTGATACCACTTCTGTCACACCCGGCTTTAAGGAACAAAGCCAGGTGCATCTCATACATGCGCCAAGAAGACAACATATATAATAACAGAGTGTATAGAGATAAATGTCACAATAATCAGAGTACTTATTACATAGCGGAAGACTTATTACAAAATAAAGTAATAAAGATAAAACGAACTAAGGATCGTCGGCGCCAATGTCGACTGGGAAATGCCACCTAGATCAGATCGAACTCCTCAGTGTTAGGCGGCTCCTCCTGAACCACCTGATCTTCTCCTGTGGGGGGGGGTGTGAGACAGCAAGGGTGAGCTCACACATGATCATAGCTCAACAAGTTGTGGGGAACCAATGGACATAAACTCACAAAGGTGTGAGTTCATGTGATGTGTAAGGCTTAATCAATGACAGGGGTTAAAGCTGAGCATTGCTTTTAAGTAGTTGGTCAAAATTTTATTAGCAGTTACTAAGTGTAAGTAAATACCAAACCATAAGTAAAGTAATAGAACAAAATTAATAACAAACCCATGCATATGCGAATGACAAATTGAATTTAAGTTCCATAATTTAAACATCAGAGAGTCCTGAGCTGCTCATGACCGTGAGCTCGGCTAGTATACCAGTTTTACACTCTGCAGAGGTTGTACCCTTTACCCACAAGTCATGTTACCCATCTGCCAAGGGGTCGCGAATCCCATACACCTCTACCTAGGAAGCGCGGCAGGGCAACACTACGAGGCCTTTACAAAGTTCCACTAGCTTCCGAAAACCCGCTACAGTTTATAGGAAGTTCCAATGCAGGGTTCCTGGCTGACCGCCATCGCAGCAAAATCAACCAGGGACCTCCCTACACTGACCACTCCCCTACTGCCCTTGCCCCTTTCGGGTAAGGTAGTCTTCCACTAGCTTTCCTAATTAGTCAGCCAAGGGGTCCCATTCCTCCCTTGTGGTGGCACGTGGTTCTCAAGTTAAGCTCTATGTTCCAATTAACATTAATGATCTCAACATGAACATAAATAGAATAACAAAAAGAATTGGAACATGGAGGTAATAAATGATTATCCCAAAACCATGTAAAGCAATAGCAAACTACCCAAGTGATTCAGGGGTAAACAAGGTAATGAGATAAACAATCTAGGGTGACCTATTGGGTCCCATCAAGATTAACCTATGCATGGATAAGTGATATTAAAGAACATTATTGGGTAAAAAGTGGTCAAGGGCACAACTTGCCTTCAATGAGCTCCTGCTCAGCTACCTCAACCTGCTGCTCACCAGGATCCTCAGCAACGGGCTCTTCTACTCGCCACAATACAAACCAGCACAGGATATAGGGAAAATTAACATTACACCAAGCATGTAAACAAAATACACAGAGATATTCTACATATTAAAATAAAAACCTAGGAACTGGAATCATAATTTTCTGAGTTATAGATTTCAAGTTATGCATTTTCAAAGGTTTTATGTGCTTTAAATAGGATTAAGTGATAAATAAATTTCTTACTGTTTTCATGACATAACAGAGACTCTAGGTGAAAGAGAACAATATTACAAAATTTTAGCAACTGGAATGAAGTAATTTGGACTAAAGATGGATTTTCTATGAATTTATCAAGTTATAGTAATTGTTTTCATATTAAAAAACTATTTTCTAATTCATTTAATCAATTTCAAACCGCACTGGACTGGGCCTCATTTAAACAGAAACACAGGGGGCTCGGTGCAAGTCGTCCCAGACACAGAGAACAGTGGAAATAGGACGGCGGGTTGATTTCTATAAACTACAGGGTTTCTTATGCAAAAGGCTTCGGCCGAAGGGGTATCGTGATCCGAGGACCGTTCGATCGGAACGGACGCGCCAGATTAGATCTGGGCGTGCCACACACCCGCGCATGCCCCCAGCCGCCCGATCTGGAATCCACGGCCCCGATTTAATGACTCGAAGAGGTACGCTAAGATTCGATCTAAGCCGTCCATCTAATATCTACGGCTCCCACACTCTCAACCATCCATCTAATCGTGACCGTTGAAGATGAGATCAACGATGTGTCGTCCATCTTCCACCTCCAGCCTCCCAGGCACATGCGCCGCTCCCCAGCACACCTTCTCTCTCCCGTTGAACCACGGGCGCTGGCCAAGACCTGACAGAGGTACCCCATGGTGGAACACCGGCCCCCCGACCATGACCGCCACGCCCGCACCCAAACTCCCGGTGTGCACCAAATGGACGCAGAGGAAAGGAAGGCTTACCAGCGCGGGGCACAGACGAGGTCGTACGAAGACGACGCGAAGCCTTCGCCACACGACACGAGCTTCACCAGGACAGCGCCGAAGATCAGCCAACTCGACCGCCCCGGACGAACGCGGATGGTTGGGCGTGATTTGAAAGGTGGCGGCCGCTCCTCTCTCACTCCGGTCGACCGTGCGGTCTCACTCCCACGGTAATGGCCGCCAGGGGTGCGATTGCGGCTCCAAGAGGATGCCAGCGCCCTATATAGCTGGAGAAGGAGTCCACAACTACCCCCGACCCGTCACACCACGCGCACACGAGGATCGCGGAGGATCCCAACCTCACGCGCGCGGTTGAGCGGTTCCGCGAAGAAGACGCAACAGAACGGAGAGGATAAGACCGACGCCCTGGCCCCACATGACAGCGACCCGGGCGTGCGCGTGTAGCTGACCGACCGGGCCCGGCTGGCAGCGAAGCGGAAAGCGTGCTGGTGGTGTTTTGGGCCGCGCGGGGAAATTGGCCAAATGGGCCGAAAATGAGTAGTGGCAGCCCAGGCGCATGGCTTTCTTCTTTTCTTTTTCCTGATTTCATTTGTCTCTTTATTTTTAAATCCCAAATTTGAATTCAAATAGTGTTCCGAACTTGTACTCAAATTAAATGTACAAAATAAACATACTAGTTATGGAAGGATTTTATTTATTTATACATTTATTTTTCTTTATTTGGTATAATACTTTTCTTTCTTTTCTCCAAACTCTAAATTCCAAATTAGATCTTAATTTCCAAACTTAGGTATTGAATATATTTTTATTGGTATTACCTTCATTATTATTTATAAATACACAATCAATAAACTCCAACATGATACATTAGGTTATTTATGTGTCATTTTTTTAATGATTCACTTCCAAATGGGTGTTCACATTTACTAATGAATAAAGGCAACACATATAGAGAAAATTAATCTCATTTCCTATGCTTTTACAGATTTGGGTATTACACGGTGGGATGCAAGTGGGTCTTCACAGTAAAGCAGACTCCAGAAGGAAAGGTTGATAGGTACAAAGCGAGACTGGTGGCGAAAGGATATAGTCAGACATATAGGATTGACTATGATGAGACCTTCGCACCTGTGGCAAAAATAGGCACGGTGAGGACCTTAATCTCATGTGCGGCCAATTTTGGTTGGCCACTTCATCAGTTGGATGTGAAGAATGCATTTCTTTATGGTGACCTATGGGAAGAGGTCTATATGGAAATTCCACCTGGGTTTGCAAATGAACAGACTATTGGAAAAGTATGCAGACTTAAGAAATCACTCTATGGCATGAAGCAATCACCACGTGCATGGTTTGATAGATTCAGGCGAGCAGTTTGTGATATGGGCTACTATCAATGTAATGGAGATCACATGGTCTTCTACAAACATCAAGGCTCATGTATCACTATCCTAGCTATCTATGTTGATGACATAGTGATCACCGGAGATGATGTGGAGGAGATCAAGAAACTAAAGAGAAAACTAAGTGGAGCCTTTGAGGTAAAGGATCTTGGACCACTTCATTACTTTCTTGGGATTGAGATTGCTAGATCGTCTAAAGGAATCATTCTCTCTCAAAGGAAGTATATTCTTGATCTATTGACAGAGACAGGAATGCTTGGGTGTCGTCCATGTGGCTCACCCATTGATAAAAATCACCAAACTTGTGCCGAGTCAGGTGACCCTGTGAATCAAGAAAGATATCAGAGGATAGTGGGTCAGTTGATATACCTTTGTCATACGAGACCGGACATTGCTTATGCAGTGAGTGTGGTGAATAGGTATATGCATGATCCTAGAACAAGACATATGGAGGTGGTCTATCAAATTCTGAGATACCTGAAGGGAACCCCTGGCAAGGGGTTGTGGTTTAGAGCGAATCAACACCTGAATCTAGAGGGTTACTGTGATGCTGATTGGGCAAGTAGTAGAGATGATCGGAGATCCACATCTGGATATTGTGTGTTTGTGGGAGGTAATATTGTTTCATGGAGAAGCAAGAAACAAGTTGTGGTGTCTCGGTCTACTTCAGAAGCCGAACATAGAGCGATGGCTTTAGCTCTATGTGAGATGATGTGGTTGAAAGGTCTTCTGAAGGAGCTTCAGGTGTTGAAAAATGAGACTATGTTACTTCATTGTGATAATGTAGCAGCGATCAATATAGCAAATAATGCAGTCCAGTTTGACCGCATGAAACATGTGGAGATTGATAGGTTCTTCATCAAGGAGAAGATTGATGCTGGGACTTTGAAGTTAAAGTATGTTAAGTCTCGTAATCAGTTAGCAGATAGTCTCACAAAAGGTCTAGGTCCTAAAGATAATGAGTTTGCATGTAGCAAGATGGGAATGTTGAATATATTTAGCCCATCTTGAGGGGGAGTGTTGGTGTAAATAGCTCACTGTAAAAGGACCTCCTTGTATAATGGAGTAATATACTTGTGGGAGCTGCAGCCCGAGGGGGTACAGCACAATACACCAAACAACATGCAGTTTCTACTAATAACTACTTTTCTCTAGTTAATCTCTCTGACCAACTTGAGAAAATTACTTAAAGGCGTTTTTATGTAATTTTCGATCGGCAGTGGCGGGAACGAGGGTTCACCAAACCGATTGAATGGTGAAATCCGACGCCCACCGATAACCGATGTATCACGATAAACCGGTAGAAACTGATCGAAATCGAAATCGCCCGATTTTTTAATTTGAAATGGTTCGAAACCGATAAACCGATCGATAAGGTCGATTAATCTGCTCTTGGCCTGATAAACCGACGGCATAGAAACAGAAACCGAGCCATATGTAATTTTGCAAGCACATTGAAGCCCCTTAAGTTGAACAAAAAATGACCCCAAACATTATCACGAGTCCAATAATAACATTTAGGAGTTTAAATACATTACATAACATTATTTCATAGTTCACAAACAACATCGAAGATACAAATACACCATTCATAGTTCACAGTTGTTCCTCCATCGAATATCGTTCCCACGGAGCTGCATTCTACTGATATTGTGCTTGTGCCATGTTGTACTCCTCCTTTGATAGCAATATAATACCTTGCTCACACATCAATTGTGCCTTGTACTCTGTCCAGGTTTGACCGATCCATGCAGAAGTCGTACTCCATGACTCCACCAATATTTGGTAGTACTCAATGTCCTCCCATTCGTACACCCACCTCAGTGGTTGGCGTGTCACCTCACTAAACGGATAATTGGCACAGGGAAGTAGAGGTGAAGATGAACCTTGTATTTCGTAGCTAGAATCAAGGGTCCATTATGATTGTTGTAGACCTTGGTGCCCGATCCTTGTGTGAGTGGTCCTATGCTCCTAAGGTGTGTCATGATCTTAGTCTTGTGTAGCATATTCGTATTGGGACTCCTCTAATAGTTATGAAAACATGGTTAGATATATATTACTAATTTATAGATAACTAAATGTAATGGTACATGTGAAATGTATCAGAGCCATCTGAGATCCACTAGCACCAGCACCACCACCGATACTGTTAGCACCACCATCACCACCACAACTAGCACCAATAGCGCTACCGCCAGCACCAACACCAACACCATTAGAAGACGTCACAGAACTGCTATCGACAACCTCTTGGTATTGTGGACTTTTATCACCACTATATGTCTCATCATCGATAACCACTGCTTTTATTTCCTTTCTTGCTTGTTTTTAGTAACATGAAATGCACCTTTCGCTTACCAACGTGAGTGTCCTCCATATTCTCTTTGTCCTTTTAACAAATTTTTTTTTGAGTACCTTCAACCACAATGCTTGATGGTAACGGTGTGTCACTCTCGGTGTTCTTCCCATCCGACATTGGATCCGCGTTTGAGTGATCCGTTACATCCACTGACGGATTAGATTGTTTGTGTCATATAAGGACAACTCCATTAACCCTGAAAATGGATCATCCTCCTCTTACACACATGTGAACTCAATTGCATCCTTTAGATATAACCTTAGGTTGTAGTTCACATACACAAGCTTATGGAGCTTCTGGACAACTAATTCCTCACCTTTGTGTGCACCAAAGTAAACGTGTTCGAGTTGCCCTCACAACCACTGAAGGAACAACGCTGTGAAACCAATCTAAAATCAAGCTTTTGTAATGTCGGAGTGTCTGAACTAATTATGGTCCACCATAATACCGCAAAAAGTAGCATATTTATATGATGTACAAAAGGCTTAATGTACTTGTGACAACAGATAATTACTTACCAGGTCGGCTTCTTCATCCAATCCCTCGTCGCAGCAACCGTCGTCGCTACCTATCTCAGTTTGAGATAATTGGATTTTTGTCACTCACAATGTTGTCTTCTTATTATAATTATCACCGTGTCTATAAATTGTAGGTCCAACTGAATCTATGAAATATGGGCCTAATGGCAATTTTACAAAACTATTTCTTGCTGATACAAATATTAGAATCTCTCCCTCAGTTCCGCTCTTCGTGTTTGAGGGCTATAGATGGCCAAAAAGCACGAGGCCCGTGAGCCCGGCACGAAGCCTATTTTTTGGGCCCGGTCCGAGCCCGGCACGGTAGAATAAGCGGGCGGGCTTGGACAGGAAACTAGGCACGACGGGCTAGTCCGGCACGGCCCGTTTACCTCTAAGCCCGTTAAACCCGCTTTCGGCCCGTTTTTTTCGCCCGGCCCGTTTAGGCCCGCTGCGGGCCGGGCTTGGACAGAAAATTAAGCCTGCTGGCTCAGTAGGCTCGGCCTAGTTTTTTTGCCAGGCTTCACCGGGCCCGGGCCCGGGCCCGGGCCCGGCGGCCCGTTTGGCCATCTCTATTGAGGGCCATTGCCCGTGCGTCATCCGAGCCAGTACCCGGAATCTTTGTAGAAGCGTCTGGAGGACTCCCACCCGACTGCCAGCCATGGCTGAGAATCTGGCGCCCGAGAAGCGCCACACCTTCGTGCACAACGGTGAGCCGTTTCTCCCCCTTCCGTATCCTCCTCAGCCCGCCTTCTCCGTGGCACCCCACCTCTCTGACTTAGGGTTCGATCCCCGTCCCCGTCACGAGCAGGGCAGAAGGTGTTCGAGTGGGACCAGACGCTGGAGGAGGTCAACATGTACATCGAGCTCCCGAAGGGTGTGCCAACCAAGCTATTTCACTGCAACATCCAGGCTAGCCACGTCGAGGTCGGCATCCGCGGCAACCCGCCATACCTCAACGTCTGTGTTTCTTCTGAAGACTCCTTGCGATTCAGTTCCACTCAATCCCCTAGATTTCCAGACGTCTGGTTGTGGATTGACTATTTTTTGGGGTGATTTTGCAGCATGACCTGACACACCCAGTGAAGACTGACTCGTCGTTCTGGACAATAGGTGTGACGGAACTCATTGCTCTTGAATGCCTGTCAGTTTTTTCTGATCCTGAACTGTATATATTAGTTTCGGTAGTATTTCTGACACTGACATCTTCGTGAGTAGTGTTTTTGCACTTATATTTGTCAAATCGGCATGCTACTTTTACCAATTAATGCAATGGTTAGTTGATGAAAGCGAATGCTCCTGCTTCGCTGATACAAATAAAATACTACTTACCAGCTATGCTGATAACCGTTGGATATTATTGGGTGGCTTTAGTTTTTTTCCAGGGTTAGTTGAGAGCTAGATAGTAGACATTGTTGATGAGTATAATTGTACAGCTGCTCCTGATTTGTTACCCTTTTGTGTTTACTAGTCACTTGAGACAACAAAATACGTCTCCAGCACACATCTTTGATATTTTGTAGTCTTACTATTGCTGGTATAGTTATCAACTTATCGTATTTATAATGATATGAATATATCTTTCATGACAAATGCAGCATCAGTTTCATGCCGATTATCGTATCAGTCTGTATAGTTTATGGTTGAACTCGATAGCATCAAGTACTGGCTATTGTTGGCTGCTTTTTTATAATCTGAGTTAGTGCAGAACTAGAGCAAAAGTAGCATTGAATTGTGCAGCCAACTTAGGACTGTAGGAAAACACATATTTTCTGTCAATTTACAGAACAGGTGAATTTGACAATATGCTTTGCTAGAATCAACAGTAGTTCTGTGTTGCGATGATTTTTCGAACAGCTAGTAAAACTTGTGAGCTAGTGATAAGATGAGATTGTGCATAAGGGCATGGTAGCATCTGCCACTCACATGAAATTTTAGTTCTATGGATATTAGGATAAGTCTGTTATGACATCTGAGTCATATACATCTTATTCGACTATAACTTTTAACATGGCCAATGGTGATGACAATACAGAAGATGGTGAGATGCATATCACACTGCAAAAAAGAGAGAAGGGGAAAACATGGTCATCTCCAATACAAGGGCAAGGGATTTTGGATCCATATGCTGCAGATCAAGAGCAAAAGCGGCTTATGCTCCAAAGGTTTCAGGAAGAGGTATGATCTCCCTCCCTCCCCTTTACATTGCCACACATTCCCATCGCATGCTTTCATGCTTCGTTTTCTTAGTTTGTTGAGTTGTTTTCAGTTTTCTTAGTTTGTTGAGTTGTTTTCAGTTTTCTTAGTCTGTACACGAATATGATATGCAGCAGGGCCAGATATTTTTGAATCACCAACCATATTATCCTGCTTTGCATGCTAAAATTCCTCAAATCAAATTTTATATCTGATCGAGAAATCTTATTTGGCAAGATTAGTTTCACATTAAATTCTGTAGTAAACTTTGGTGGTAATAAGAGCAAAATGGCAAAACACTGCCATGTTTACACGAGATGTGGTTGAGGCTATTCAATAACAGTGTCAACTTTTTTGAAGACCTTTCTCTAAACCCACACTGTATTACATTATTCTGGAGGACAACTACGTATAACATGTTGGAGTCCCATGTGACACATGACTTCCTTACCACACACCTTTCAAATTTCATTTTGCATGCAACTTTTTTAATCCCGCAATCTACCATTTGTAGAACCCTGGGTTCGACTTTTCACAGGCTCAGTTCAGTGGAACCTGCCCTGACCCAAGAACCTTCATGGGAGGGATACGCTCCGAGTGAAGCGCCGTACCTGCCTATGTACGTTTCTACTATATCCTCGGCATCTTGATAGATGCAGCAGGCGTGCTTATTATGTCTGTAAATCGGTTGGTGTCTGTTATGGAGATAATTGTCATGGAAATAATTGTGATGTGTGACCATTTGTGTGCAAGCACATTTTGCGTGCTTAATTCTAGTTTATACAGTTGTGATCTTCATTCAGGAAATGTTTGTTTCAGCGTTTTCACCCGGTGGGTAAATGGGTAACATTTAGTGCATGTTTGGGAACACACTATTTCCCTAGTTTCAAGACAACACTGTGGTATTTAAGTATAGCATGGTATTTTAGGCCAAAAGGTGTTTGAGAGCACATCTAAAAATTATGTATTTTAAACCATAGTTTTATCAATACCACGATATTAAAAAACTTTAGTTTGGACCAAAGTTTCTCGCTAGAACATAGCTGCAGCTTTTCCCTTTTTCCTTACCTCTTACGCTGCAATCAAAATACAATGTCTTTAAACAGTTGTTGGATATAATTTATAAAATATATCATGGTCGTGTAAATTGTGGTATTCTAAATATTGTTCCTAAACAGTTTCTGTCTGAAAGAAGGCTATCTTCAGTCTACCTATCTTATTCCATATTTTAAACTTTACTCTATAAATAGTATCATTTATAGTAAACAATATTTTGTATGTTCATTTGCACGTTCTGCTGCAATTGGCCTAACAAATTATGTCGTGAATGGATCTGGCCCCATAGACCTCGGTTCCCACTCCAGCCTATAGTTGTCCAAACGGGCGGGCGGGCCGGGTCAGCACGGCCCGAGCCCGATTAGGCACGGCACGATTAGCACGGGTTGAGCCCGGCACGGCTTACCCCGCGTGCCGGGCCGTGCTTAACCGCGAGCTGATCAGCCGGCCCAAACACGGCACGCATAACTTTATACGGGCCGGGCCGGGCCTGCGGCCCGTTGAGCCCGTTAGTGCCGGGCCGCCCATCAGCCCGTAAATACAGAAAACAGAACAGTCTACAGTTCAATAGCTATAAAATAGCAAGCAGATATAGAACAATTTAACAGCTAGAAGTAGAGGGATTTAGTGGAGCCTTAGTGCAATGCTGCCTCATTAAAAACCTTCCTAGGTAAAAACTCACACCTCGTGAAAAAACCCTAGGAAGGAAAAGAGTACAGCCAGCTCCAAAAGTTTCATTGTCCAATGTTCATTACATATTTACATCACAATTCATAGTTTGAGGATGAACACCACACTCACACAGACAGCCTGACAGAGTGACAGGCACTTTCATCTACTCCTATTTGTCCCGGGTCTAGGAGCTACAACTTCATCCAGGTTCATATTCTCAAGTTCATCTTCAAATTCCTTTGTCTCCTTGTCGACGCAGTGCTGCATGTGGGAATCAGCTAACTCCCAGTCCTTGATACAGGACAAGATTTCCACCATATCACAGGTTAGCCGTCGTCGTCGCTCCTCGATCACCCTGCCAGCAAGACTAAAGGTAGATTCCAAAGATATGGTAGAAGCAGGAACAGTCAACACATCCTTAGCTAGTATAGAAAGAATAGGATATGTAATCGTATGCTGATGCCACCAACTGAGAATACTGAAATCAGAACCAAACTGGGATACAGTGTCACTGTCCAGGTAGGAAGACAGCTCAGATATAGCTGCAGAAGATGTAATAGAGACAGAGGTACCTGGTATGTCATCACCATAAATGTCATCCCAAGCTTCAATACCCTTACCTGAAGTACCACTAGGTTGATGATCTGTGCTCGATCGCACAGCACCAAACTTGGCTTCATACAACTGATAAGTCTGAGATAATTTAGTACGAACAGTTTGTGGAAGATTAGAGTAGTTAGTGCCAGTGAGACTAGATAACCTCAAGAGAAGCTTATGGAAACCCCTCATTTTAGCTCTAGGATCAAGAATGAAAGCAAATGAGTATAGAATGGGTATTTGCCTCCAGTATTTAAGAAACTTGGTTTTCATTGGCACAACAGCATCTCTCATCAGCTCATCATTTTCATAAGAACTTAAATGTCTAGCAATTCTAAAAATATGATGCAGCATTAATGGAGAGGTAGGATAATAAACACCAGACAATGCAACAGTAGATTCATGAAACAACTCAAGAAAGGTTAACAATTTTTCAGCAATAATCCAGTGATTGTCAGTAAGTAAAGGGGTGCCATCAGTAGCCAAAGGATACTGGGTTTTGATGAAAACAGAGAAGGTGCTACGATGAGGCAACACATGTTTAAGCATAATGTAAGTAGAATTCCACCTCACATCCATATCGACACCAAACTTCCGAGGACGGATACCCATACTCAAACAATAGCTCTTATATGCAGCAATACGTTGATTAGAAGAATTCAAATAAGTGATAGCAGTTCTAAAATCATTAACACATGAGTTCAACCGTTTCAAACCAGATTTAATAATGAGATTAATAATGTGGCAAGCACATCGTTGATGCAACAGAATAGAGGACATATTATGAGTATCATCTAATTCATAGTCAGGTATGCCAAGGTAACCAGAGAATAAAGGTATAAGATATGACATGGCAGTTTTGTTAGATGAAGCATTGTCAAGAGTAATTGCAAAGATCTTATCAGTTAAGCCATACTCATCTACTACCAAGGAAACACGTTCAGCAATGTTCTTACCAGTATGACTGTCTTCAATTGGCCTTAGACCAAGCAACCTTTTCTCTAACTCCCAATTAGGGTTCACAAAGTGAGCAACAACAGAAATGTAATCCTCTTTAGCCTTTCCAGACCAAATGTCAGAGGTAAGGGCAACAGAGGATACCCCAGTTTTAAAGACCTCAATTAACTTCTCTACACGCCCATTATAGTGTTTCACAAAGTCTCTAGCAGTTGTTTGCCTAGAAGATTTAACAAATCTAGGGTTATGGGCACGAGCTATGTACTCCTGAAAAGCATCAGACTCACCAAACGACAATGGAAGATCCTCTCTAGCAATTAATCGGACAAGTTCAGTGCGTGCAACTTCACTAGAGTACTCCCAACGCAACAGAGAACCATCTGAATTGTACTTAAGTATAGACTGAGTGCCAGTGCGCTCTTTCTTAACCTTACAACTATCCTTGTGCCTAAGCAAGTGCCCAGTGCCAGCAGATGATTTAGCAGAGAATTGTTGTTTGCAGTGATGGCAAATGGCATGAGTTCTTACCCTCTTACCATTCTCAAAGTTGAACACCTGTTCAAAGTCCTCCCAGACTGGAGAACTGGAGGCCCTCTTCCTCGTTCGCCCCTGGTTATCCGTGCTTGCCTCGGTACGGGTCGCACTGCTGGAGCCCGTTCCCCCAACATCGCCGGAAGGAGCCGCTGCAGCATCCCGACGGAGAGCAGCAGAGCTACAACCGAACAGGGCTTGAGCAGCATCTTCTTCCTCGTTATGGGTTTCCAACAAGTGCTCCTCGTGCTCGGCCTCGGCTACCGGGTCAAGTTCCATGGCGACCAGCCAACCACCTCGCCGGGCGTCGGCAACTCTGGCTCCTCAACGGTGCGCGATAGCCGACGGGGATCTAAGAAACAAAGACAAAGAACAAATGGATTAAGCACAAGAAAAGTGATTAGGGATAGCCGGATAGGGCGTTAGGCCACCATTGTTTACCTGCGCTGCGCACCGGAGCACCAGAGTCGTCCACGACACACCGACGAGAGAGAACCGAGGGCAGCCGGGCAGGGAGGAATGAGGAAGAGAGACCAGATCTGGATTAGGGTTAGGTTTTCGGGCCGGGAGAGACCACGAGAGAGAGACCCGAAAGAGCACCGCCGGAAGCTAGGAACCACACCGGCGGCGGGGGAAGAGAGCTAGGGAGGACCGGAGGAGAATACCACGCCGGAGTCCGGATGTACCGCTGTGGGATGGGGGAGGCGGGAGGCCCAGAGGGAAATCGTCGCTGCGCCGCTGCAGAGGGAGGGGAAGACCACCGGTCATCGGAATCCGTACTCACCGGTCACCGGAGTCCGTACTCCGTAGGCGGTGGAGGCGACAGCGGGATTCGCCGAGTCGGGAGTCGCCGAGTCGGGACGGGAACGGGACACGGGAGAGGGAGAGTGGAGACTGAGGAAGAGCCAAGAGAGGAGGCGACCACGAGTTGTAAATGTAACGGGCTATACGGGCCGCCCGTTTATACGGGCCGTGCCTGGGCTGACCCGACTGGCTGGATCATCGACCCAAGCACGGCCCGATGGTCGGGTCGGGCCAGGCACGGCCCGCGTGTTACCGTGCCGTGCCGGGCTGGCGACGGGCCAAAACAGTGCCGGGCCACGGGCCGCCTGGTGGGCCCGTACTGTTTGGACAACTATACTCCTGCCCCCTCTCCAATCGAGCCGTAAGGCTATCTCTAGTATTTTATGGGGTGTGACTAAAGTTTAATTTGTATCACATCAAATATTTAAATATTAATTATAAATATTAAATCTAGGCTTCATTAGGTTACTAAATTTGTTTCGTTGTAACTAGTTTTCTTAATTATACTATATTTAAGAATTATAATTATCATTTAAACTTTTAATGTGACAGTGACTAAATTTTAGTTAGATAGACAGATTGGGAACTAGATAGGCTGCCTTACGGCACGCTGCCGTGCGCTCGTCGATCTCCAATCCAAGGGTGATGTGCTGCCCTCCTTCAACAAAGCATGGAGCGGCCTAGTACAGAAACTCCAGCCCATTTCGTCTATTCTTTCACCAGCTAGTGGCTCTTGTAACCAACCAGAGCACATACCAGCAAAGGAAAACTTGTTCGTTTTGGCGTCGAGTGCAGAGACATCGAGCAAGAGAACCAGCTGGTAGGGCAAGGGGCTAAGGGCCTGTTTGTTTCGGCTTCTGGCAGCTTCTGGCCACCAAAAGCTGCTGCGGACTGCCAAACGCTCAGCTTTTCAGCCAGCTTCTATAAAATTCGTTGAGGCAAAAACCATCCAAAATCAACATAAACACATAATCGGTTAGTCGTTGTAATAGTAGGAATTCGTCACTTTTTAGATCCTGAGTCCTATGAACAACTTTATCTTCCTCCACACGTAATCGTAATGATACTCAGATTCTCATCACAGCCAGATTCTCCCCACACCTAGATTTTCAGAAAAACTAGTCAGAAAAAAGTTGAACCAAACAGGCCCTTAAGTCTATTCACACTTATACTACTTTAAATTCACACTTATACTACTTTAATTTTTTATCCTAAAAAGAATATTATATCCTTGTCAGCAAAATTATTTGTTCTATATCACAATACTTAGTCATGTTTACTATATATCTCAACCATATACCAACCACTATATATTATATTATTTCTTAATTCTCTCTCATGCACATATGACCGCCGTTTATTCAGCGAGCCTACCATACAGTCGCCGCCGTTGACTCAGCAAGCCAACGAAAATGGAGGAGGATGCGACCTACAGATCAAACATGTGATATACACCACTTTATTTTTCTTTTTAATATTGATCAAACATGTGATATATACCACTTTATTTTTCTTTTTAATATTATGGTCCACCTTTTCCTCCTTTCAAAATTTAGTTGTCTTCTTTTAGGGAGAACATGATGCCCTGTTTGGTTCCTCGTATTGGAATGTGAAAGTCGCCTAGAGGGGGTGGATAGGCGAAATCTGAAAATTATAACTTTACACCCCACCTAGATCCCTTTTGATTAGTGGTTAGAACAAGATACACAATTATCGGAGAATAAAACTAAGTCCTTGCTTGTAAAGAGTATTGCTTTTAAATAATGCGGAATTGATAAATCAATATTATACTAATAAGTCTATGAGAATAAAGCAAGAGGCTTAGATAAGAAGAGTAATAACACAAGTTCTTTCTTGCAAAGTGTTGCTCGGAGAATAAAACTAAGTCCTTGCTTGTAAAGAGTATTGCTTTTAAATAATGCGGAATTGATAAATCAATACTACTAATAAGTCTATGAAAATAAAGCAAGAGGGCTTAGATAAGAAGAGTAATAACACAAGTTCTTTCTTGCAAAGTGTTGCTTCACAAAATAAGAATTTAACTTAAAGCAACACCAAATAGTATTAGCAAAGAATAGTGCAAGAAGAAACTTAGAAAGGGAAAGAACAAATAAATCACAAGCAATGAGCACACGAGACACGAGTGATTTGTTTTACCGAGGTTCGGCCCTCGAAGGCCTAGTCCCCGTTGAGGAGTCCACTAAGGACGGGTCTCTTTCAACCCTTTCCCTCTCTCCATCGATCACCAAAGACCGGCGAGCTCTTCTTCTTCTCAAGGATCACTTAAGACCCCGCAAGGACCACCACACTCTTTGATGTCTCTTGCTAGCTTTACAAGCCTCCAAAACTTTGGAGGAAGTTCAATGGGAGTCAAAACTCCACGCGCAAATGAACACAAAGATGTAGCACACACTATCTCTCAATGAATCTCACAAGGCACTAGAGCTAAACTCACACGGGAGGCTTTCTTTTGTGGCACTTGTGTGGATTGTAGTGGTCTAAATCTTGTGTATAGGATTGATCAATGAATATATGTGGTTGGGAGGGCTTGGATATGTCAACTATATGACTTGGAATGTTGCTTGGGCTCCCTCACCTTGAAGTGGCCGGTTGGGGTGGTATTTATAGCCACCATCCAAAATGTAGCCGTTGGAGAAGGCTGCTGGCGATGGGCGCACCGGACAGTGTCCGGTGTGCCGCCGGACAGTGTCCGGTGTGCCGCCACGTCATCGTCCCGTTAGGGCTTGGAGCTAGTCGACCGTTGGAGGCTTTGTCCTCATGCGGCATCGGACAGTCTGGTGCCACACCGGACAGTCCGGTGCCCTCTGATCTTCTGCTCTGACTTCTGCCGCGTGTACTGTTCAGCACTGTTCACTGTCAGAGTCGACCGTTGCGCGCTGATAGTTGTTGCTCCGCTGGCGCACCGGACAGTCCGCTGGCGCACCGGACAGTCCGGTGAATTATAGCGGAGCTACGCCTGAGAAACCCAAAGGTGAAGAGTTTGAGGTCGATCCTCCCTGGTGCACCGGATAGTCCGGTGCGCTAGACCAGGGAGCACTTCGGTTTCCTTTGCTCCTTTTTTCTTGAACCCTTTTTAATCTTTGTATTGGTTTTGAGTTGAACCTTTGGCACCTGTAGAACATATACTCTAGAGCAAACTAGTTAGTCCAATTATTTGTGTTGTCATTTCAACCACCAAAATCATTTAGGAAAAGGTTTAAAGCCTATTTCCCTTTCAATCTCCCTCTTTTTGGTGATTGATGCCAACACAAACCAAAGCAAATATATAAGTGAATAATTGAACTAGTTTGCATAAGGTAAGTGCAAAGGTTGCTTCGAATGAAACCAATATTTTTCTTTTACTGGATATGTATGGTTTGCTTTTCTTCTTATTTAATATTTTGGACCATGTTTGCACCACTAGTTTTGTTTTTGCAAAATCTTGTAAAATTCTTTTCAAAAATCTTTTTGCAAATAGTCAAAGGTATATGAATAAGATTGAAAGAAGCATTTTCAAGATTTGAAATTTTCCCCCCCTGTTTCAAATGCTTTTCCTTTGACTAAAACAAAACTCCCCCTTAATGAAATTCTCCTCTTAGAGTTCAAGAGGGTTTTACAAATTTTGAAGATACTAGAACTTTCTCCCTCTTTTGAACATAATAAGATATACCAATTTGAAAACTTCATTTGAAAAATTCATTTTAAAAATTCTTTATAATTCGTAGGTGGTGGTGCAGTCCTTTTGCTTTGGGCTAATACTTTCTCCCTCTTTGGCATGAATCGCCAAAAACGGATACTTGTGGGTGAAATATAAGCCCTTTTACTTTCTTCACAATAGCAAATAAATAAATATGAGTGAAGATTATACCAAAGTGAAGAATTATGCGGAATACCAACAAAGAGTGGATAATACCGAAGGAGTTGAGTGGAAGCGTCGTTTTTGTCGAATACTCCATTTCCCTTTCAATTTTATGACTAAACATGGGAATTCACTTGAAAACACATTAGTCATAGATATAAAAGAGATATGATCAAAAGATATATCAATTAAGCATAGTCATAGTTCTATATAACATAGATTGCTCCCCCTAAATATGTGCATGGTGAGGAATACATATTTTGGCCTTAAATGCCAATTGCACATAATTAGGTTAATGAGAACATAGCTATATCATACAGAATGTGAAGTGCATTGTGTCATAGTATAAGTGTGACGCTCATGACAGTTTATGCACTTATGAAAGCATGTTATAAACATCTTAAGCATTTTCCCTTAAGGATTTCAAAGAGACTTAAGGACCATCCACCTTTGGAACAAAGGTAGCTTATCCTCATTACAAGGTTAAGCTTTAAGCTCTTTGACAATAAAATTACTTCACCTAGTTTCAACAAAGATGCATTAATGCAGGAATGAAATTTTAAGAGATTAAACCAGGTATGAAGCAGGGATAATGCATGGACATGCTTTCTCTTCCTTTTATACAAGATATGCAAAGAATGTATAGAAAAGGAAGGTCTAGGTACATGTGTAAATGAGAGGAAGTAGTTTTACCCTTTTGTACCTTCTTATGGAGACGCTCTCTTCACTGTGCTTTGTCCTTAGTCTTAGTTGCTTAAGACCTATGTTCAAGACAATGTATGGAAATATTTTGCACAAGAGAGAGTTCTACAACAAGTGATCCTTTTCCGAATCATTGTTAGCATATATCAAGTGGATCACAAATTGTATAAAGGTATCATGAATTCTCCTTTTAACTTAGTGCATATCAAGAGAGATATCGATTGGTAGTTGTTGGGGACTTGTTCTCAAATGCTTCGGATTAAGAACAAGGCAACATAAAAAGTGTTAAATGTTAAGGTCCTTCGTCCCTCGAAACATTATTTCCTTTCAGGATATAATGTGCTCCGGACGAAGGTCACAAATAGAATACCTTCGTAAGTGCGATCAGTTATGACGAAGGACTTATGAGCAACATCAAAAGTAATATAAACATTTAAACTTTATTATCATGTCATTTCTATTTTATTATCGTATAACAATAGAAATGACTTCAAATTACAAGTGTACCTTCGGATTGCAGGAAGACAAAGGTACAAGGATGACGCAAAAGCAAATGCCAAGTCAGCGTGAACAGTACGGGAGTACTGTTCATCTATTTATAGACGCGGGACGCAGCCCACGTAAAATTACATTCATGTCCATTACATTTGCTAATGACTTATGGAAATCTGTCAAGGCCCAAGTAGTCTTTTCATCTTTAAGTCGGTTCCCCTCTCTGCTATCGCGACGAAGCTTCCCTGCGCACAGCTTCGGCTGTGCACCATCCTTCGTGAAGCTTGGTAATCAGCCCGTCCTCCATTTTAATCCCCCTTCGTCTGATTCAGGCTTCGTCCTGACCGTACTTCATGTTCATAATTCTGAGTCCGAAGATACCTGTTCACATAACCTACTTGGAAAACATTGTCAAATCATGTTTTTGAGGACCTTTGGAGGACGAAGGCCCCCAACAGTAGCCCCTCGCAATATTAATTTGTTAATGATAAATTCAGATTGCGATATGGACGAAGGCCTTGAGCCGAAGGTCCGAAAAAACACCTTCCCTTTGCTAGAATAGCAACATTCACTGACAAGCGGGGTCTTTCAATTTTCAACGCCCTGGGGGTATAAATAAGATCATACCGCAAACGTATTTGGTACGCATACTTGCCATTTGCTTCGGCCCACTAAATTTTTAGCTCTTGTGCACTAAGATTTGCTGATCTTTTTGATTTTGAAGCTTCGGCTTTGAAAACAGTTTTTTAGCGTTTCCGAAGATGTCTGAAGGTAAGAAGATCCTTGCTGAGACGAAGCTGAGTCTCGACGAAGAGAAGAACTTGGGGTTCCTTATAGCGATGGCGGAGACCAATACGGAGAAAATCACCAAGGAGATTCTTGAAGGTTTGTCCGAAGATACTGGTGACAGCGACAGTTATGATGTAGAAAGTGGTGGGGAAGAGTCCGAAGATCGACCATGGCGGCCAAGTCACACGGTTTTCGGGAAAACCACTATTAAGCAGAATCATATTGATAATATGAGGGGGAGGTATTTTCGAGATATATCTATTGCGAGGGTTGATGCTGGAGAAAAGACTTCTCCCACCCCCGAAGAAGATGAAGTCGTAATCTTCCGAAGCTTTCTCAAGGCTGGGCTTCGATTCCCCCTAAGCAACTTTGTTGTTGAAGTCCTGAAGACATTTCAAGTCTACCTTCATCAAATTACTCCCGAAGCTATCATAAGAATGGGGATGTTTGTCTGGGCTGCGAGAAGCCAAGGTTTAGAACCAAATGCTAAAAGCTTTTGCAACATTCATGAGTTGTTATATGAGACGAAGCCCTGGGGGAAAGAACAATATCACAACAACTTTGGGTGTTACAGCTTCGGTGCCCGCTCCGGGTCAAGCCGCCCTGTGCCAACTTTTCGGAAGAGGTGGCCCGGAGCCTGGATGACTGAATGGTTCTATGTAAAGAATGACTTAACAGCGCAAGAAGATGTCAAGAGTATCATTATGCGCCCCATCTGGCAACGCTTCGGACTTCGAAGGCCGAAGGTTGAAATGGATGAAGCAGCCGAGGAATGCCAAAGAGCCTTCGGCGTAGTCTGCTCTTTTATTGGGACAATGGACTTGATTCAAGAACATATTGCCTTCAGGGTGTGGCCACTTGCAGGAAAGTGGGAAATGCCGAAGGAGACCATCAAAGAGTCCGACGAAGGCGGACTGGTCAGACTGAAATACACATTCAAATACGGGGATAAATTTGTTGAACCTGATGACGACTGGTTGAAAAACATTGAAACATTAAGTGACGAACTGCTTGGGGTGTACTCGAAGGCCGAGAACACTGCGTTATCAGCAGCCTTCGGAGGCCGAAAGAAGAAAAGGCTCAACCGGGTATTTGACGCAGTCGGGTTTGTCTACCCTGACTATCACTATCCGGTGTCGGGTCGCAAAAGAAAAAATACTTCTCCTGCGACAGAAGCTACCACGAGTGCCACTAGCGAGCCAGCGCCGCAAAGGAAAAAGATAAAGGTGCTCACCCACCGAGCGCGTTTTATTGAGCCGGCCACAGTGCCAGAATTTATTGGTGAAGTCTCTTTGGCCTCTGAAGCTACAGAACCAGCTCCAGTGCCGAAGATGGAAGAAAAGACTGAAGGGCCTTCAACAGAAAAAGCAGAGAAACCGAAGATTGAAGAGCCAAAAATATCGGAAATCTTAAGTCCTTCGGCAAATGTCGAAACAATAAAAAATCAAAAGGGCCCGTCGGTGACCCCGAAAAGAAAAAGAATGGTGAATGTGCTAGATGTTTTGGAGACAATTAAGTCTTCAAGCACAACTCCAAAGAAGACTATTGAAGTTGCTGAAGTGTCTACCGAAGCTATAGTTGCTGAAGCTTCGAAGCAACAACCTGAAGCTGAAGCTGGGCCTTCAGAGCCCACCAAGGAACAATCTTTAGAAACAAAAATATCAGAACCAAATTTGGTTGAAGAAATTGACACTGCCGCCCCCGAAGCTCCTTCCGACATAAGTGATTACATCGTGCGACATGCTTCGGGGAAGAAATTATCTGAAGATGAGATTTATGAAGCCAATCACTATGCCAGAGAGTTAAAATATCCGAAGGGAGCAGTGGTGTTCAATGGGACAAACGAAGATGACTTCCTATACTGTCTCCCTGACAACAAAGAATTATCTATTTGCCGGGAGATGGCTAGGAGTATGGGGTTTCCAAAGCTTGAAGCTAGACTATGCGCTATGACGAAGGAAGATCTCGCGGATAGTCTTGCATATAATAGCCTGAAGGTATGGGAATTAGACGTTTGAAAAAATTTTACAATACGTAATTCATTCCTTTATTCTTATATGGATTCTTTTTTGTATAGGGTTTAATCCTGAGCAACGCATTAAGAGCACAAAAGAGTGCCGAAGATGAGAGCTATGAAATTGCGTTCAACAATTTACGATCAGAAGTTATTAAACTGAGAAACGAAGCTCTAGAAAAAGATAAAATTCTGGTTACATTAGTAGACAAGATAAAAAAGGACGAAGCTGCTACAAAGATTCAGGCCGAAGCTCAGAGACGCGAAATTAAAGATCTTCAGAAGCAATTGGCCCGGGCGAAAGAAGAACGCATACTTGAAGAAACAAGACGGGAATGCAGCGACCAATGGGCTGATCATTTGGAAGCAACCGTGGAAGAGCTTCGGTCTTCTAAGAAAAAATGCTACGAAAAATCCATAGAATGCGTAAAGAAAATTAAAACCAGCTTCGCCAGCGTGGGCGCATTTTCCAGTGAAGAGAATTTCTCAAGAGGCAATCCCGAAGGTCCAATAGAATGGATCAGTCACGAAGCAGAGGCCTTCGAGGAAATCCTGAGTAGCCGCGGTGACATCTGCGCTTTTTCGGGCGCCAGGGGAGTTGCTACTGTCTTGGAGAAGAAAGGTTGTGAACATGTAAAATCTTTAGCTCAGTCCGAAGCTGCCTTATCCTCCGAAGACATCAAAGACCCCTCGGCCGAAGCAAGCATGGTTGGTGGCAAATTCTTTACTGATGTCTGGGACAACGGCGGCCAAGAAATGGCGCAAGAAATTATTCAAAGGAGCGAAAAAGGCATCCATGATGCTAGGAAAGTGACAGAAGTTGCCGAAGGGCAAATAGGTATTAATTAGTCGCTCTTATTGTGTTGTAATTTTTATTTCAAACTTTTGCTCGCGGTTTGTAATAGTAATGCAAAAATATTCTCTTCCCTCAGAACCTGCTGGATCGTCTGTTGACCCTCACACAAAAGAGGATGACGAAATCAAACAAATGGCCGAAGCTATCATGGATAAAGTTGTTGAACAACTTCTAAATGAGGCTGCCGAAGTAGTATTAAGAGAAGACTAGGTGTTATTAGAAAAAACATTTGAAGTGTGATCTATGTAATATTTTGTACATTTGAATGTAATATACAAGTCTCTTTTCATTATTCAATTCTTTACGATGCATGAAATTCTACATACATACCATTTTTGAGCCTTCGGCGAAAAAACACCTTCCCTTCTTTTCATGCTTCGTGAAGAAGACATTCTCCGTTAAAACTATTCTGATGAATCACATCCACGCTTCGTGAAAACATTCTCCGAAGCTGTACAATTTCGATATTACTCTGATGAAGCTCATCCATGCTTCGTAAAAACATTCTCCGAAGCTGTACAATTTCGATATTAGTCTGATGAAGCTCATCCATGCTTCGTAAAAACATTCTCCGAAGCTGTATTCCGAAGATTATCATTGTATTCCCTCGTGCCTTTACACAATTTGCACTTTCTCAAAGCGTCCTTTCGAAGGTTGATACTGTGTCCCCTTCTTTTGCCATATGCAACATGATGTATGATGCTTATGCTATGCAAAATGATGTGATGATGTTATGTTATGCAAATGACGTTTGTTCCGAAGATACACACAAAATATCTTTGTAAGCTCTGCATTCCCTTAGGAACGTCTTTGGAGCTTCTTCGCCTTTTACTTAGGCGGTATCAGCGTTGACTTTTCGCTGTAAGCTCTGCATTCCCTTGGGAACGTCTTTGGAGCTTCTTCGCCTTTTACTTTAGGCGGTATCAGCGTTGACTTTTCGCTGTATGCTCTGCATTCCCTTAGGAACGTCTTTGGAGCAAAAAACTTACACTGCGCTCCCTTTGGAACGGCTTTTTGTAACTTCAGCAACTTACTCTGCGTTCCTTAGAACGACTTTTTGTTGCTTCGAAGGATTTTTAATAATTCGAAGGTCCTCCTTGTTACCGCAAATTTTTAAGCTTCAGCAACTTAAGCCTGTGGAGAAGATAGGTTTTCCTCATAATCAACCACGAAACTATTACATGAAAACTGAAATGTTATTTATTACACAGAAAATAGAACTAAACGGAAAAGACTGTTATCAAAGTAGGATATTTGTCAATAAATGTGCTTCGACTCTGGCACAGTACTATTGACTGTGCGAGCTTCAGATTGCTCTCTGAGATCCCTTTGGTGCGGAACATATTGGCTCCCTTCTGGCTGTTGGCCTTGTTGCAGCGGAGGTGGAGGCGGAGGCTGTTGCCATGAAGCTTGAGGTTGACTCGCCGAAGCTACGGAAACTGCAGGGTGGTTGCCCACGTATTCCGGGATGTAAGGCTGATGGTACGAAGCAGTATGCATGACCTGCTTCGGCTGGCCCTGTTGCGCTGCAGCTTCAGCTAGCTCCTTTTGTTTCTGGATAGTAACATGGCACATCCTGGTGGTATGGCCCTTGTTTTCACCACAGAATAAGCAAAATACCCTCCTTGGTTGATCTCCAAATCTTGCGCCGAAGCCCCTGGCGCCTCTGCCTCTTGGAGCTGGTGGCCGGAAGAAAGTTTGCTGTTGCCCCGAAGCCTGTGAGGAGCACTGCGGTCTGTTCTGCTGACTCCCCTTATCATCATTTTGAGTGGAGTTGTGGATGGACCTGACATGCCTCGGATAGAATCTTCCTCCGAAGCCCCTGGTCATTTCAGAAAATCTGAAGGCCTCCTCCCTTCTTTGGCGAAAGTCATTATCGGCACGAATGTACTCGTCCATCTTTTGGAGCAGCTTCTCCAGAGTCTGAGGAGGCTTCCTAGCAAAGTATTGAGCTGCAGGTCCAGGACGAAGCCCCTTGATCATGGCTTCGATGACAATTTCATTGGGCACCGTTGGTGCCTGCGCCCTCAAACGCAAGAACCTTCTGACATACGCCTGAAGGTATTCTTCATGATCCTGAGTGCACTGGAACAAGGCTTGAGCAGTGACCGACTTCGTCTGAAATCCTTGAAAGCTGGTTAACAACATATCCTTCAGCTTCTGCCATGAAGTGATCGTTCCTGGTCGAAGGGAGGAATACCAGGTCTGAGCAACACTCCTGACGGCCATAACGAAAGACTTTGCCATGACTGCAGCATTGCCACCATACGAAGACACTGTTGCTTCGTAGCTCATCAAGAACTGCTTCGGGTCTGAGTGGCCGTCAAACATGGGAAGCTGGGGTGGCTTATAGGACAGAGGCCAGGGTGTAGCCTGCAGCTTAGCGGACAGGGGAGAGGCATCATCGAAAACAAAATTTCCATGATGGAAATTGTCATACCAGTCATCTTCGTTGAAGAAGCCCTCCTGATGAAGGTCTTTTTGTTGAGGCCTTCGATTCTGCTCATCGTGGGTAAGATGACGAACTTCTTCAGAAGCTTCGTCTATCTGCCTTTGCAGCTCAGCTAGCCTGGCCATCTTTTCCTTTTTCCTCTGCACCTGTTGATGAAGCATCTCCATATCCCTGATCTCTTGGTCTAGTTCATCCTCCTGAAGCGTTGGGCTGACGGCCTTCCTCTTCTGGCTTCGGGCCTCCCGAAGGGAGACGGTCTCCTGGTTGGGGTCCAGCGGTTGCAGTGCTGCAGCCCCAGTCGCTGAAGCTTTCTTCGGCGCCATAGCGAGGGTCTATAGCTTCCGAAGGTGTTCAAAAAACTCGAAGTGGAAGTGAGTTCACCCATGGTGGGCGCCAATGTTGGGGACTTGTTCTCAAATGCTTCGGATTAAGAACAAGGCAACATAAAAAGTGTTAAATGTTAAGGTCCTTCGTCCCTCGAAACATTATTTCCTTTCAGGATATAATGTGCTCCGGACGAAGGTCACAAATAGAATACCTTCGTAAGTGCGATCAGTTATGACGAAGGACTTATGAGCAACATCAAAAGTAATATAAACATTTAAACTTTATTATCATGTCATTTCTATTTTATTATCATATAACAATAGAAATGACTTCAAATTACAAGTGTACCTTCGGATTGCAGGAAGACAAAGGTACAAGGATGACGCAAAAGCAAATGCCAAGTCAGCGTGAACAGTACGGGAGTACTGTTCATCTATTTATAGACGCGGGACGCAGCCCACGTAAAATTACATTCATGTCCATTACATTTGCTAATGACTTATGGAAATCTGTCAAGGCCCAAGTAGTCTTTTCATCTTTAAGTCGGTTCCCCTCTCTGCTATCGCGACGAAGCTTCCCTGCGCACAGCTTCGGCTGTGCACCATCCTTCGTGAAGCTTGGTAATCAGCCCGTCCTCCATTTTAATCCCCCTTCGTCTGATTCAGGCTTCGTCCTGACCGTACTTCATGTTCATAATTCTGAGTCCGAAGATACCTGTTCACATAACCTACTTGGAAAACATTGTCAAATCATGTTTTTGAGGACCTTCGGAGGACGAAGGCCCCCAACAGTAGTATATACAGCACTAAGAAACATGAGTGTTAATTGAGGTTATTCAATGATCAAACAAATAACAGATGTGATCAAAAGAACAACATACGCATTAGATTATCAATTAAGCTTAAAGTAGGAGAATCCAACAAATATGCTACTTTAGAGTGAAGAATAAGAATTGAAAATAGTAGCATACTTCATGAGAAACTCATTCTCATGCAAGAGACTATATGAAATTACTAAGATAAAGTGATGGTCTCAACATAATCAAGATATAGAAAGAGGCTCCCCTTAAAGATATGCATCAAGTATTTGAATTAATTGAATGGATAAATTTATTCTAAAGACAAATAAGGAGAAACATTATACATCTTGATCAAGGCTCGTAAAATTTACAATAAACAACTTAAGCCTGGTATTCTTCACTATGAAAGGATTTAGAATACTCACAACCACACCATTGATTGTTTTGAGGATCTTATTATCCAAGTGAGTGTTGTTGTTCTTGACGTCCTTCTCTTTCATGTGAGTGTCCTCCCTTTGTAGTTGTTTCTTTTTCCTTTCAAACTTATTGAAAATACTCAAGAAAGATGTTAATAGCACAAGGGAGTATATGATGAAGGATGACTTCTTTAGATAAGAAATATAAACAATTCATCATCCATAAGTCACATGAAGTATAATTCTTATCCTTAGTGCATATCATTAGAGAGGAGGAATATGCACCTTTTAAACATTTTGATTAGTCATAGGAATTTTACTTCTTCATATTGAATTTATTATCATAACTTAAAAGCATATCAATATGAGAATGGTTATAGCAAAGGCATGAAATAGATTCTAATGGACTAGTGTATTTATGAGAACTTAGCAAGAATTAAGTCCAATACAGAATCTATTCTTCACATAGATAGAACAGATAAATTAGAGTAAATAAATAATGATGAGAAACAGAGATCCCATACCTTTGCTTTTACCTTTCTTCCTTTTGGTGAAGAGTAACTGAAAGTCGCCTAGAGGGGGGGTGAATAGGCAAAACCTGAAAATTAAAACTTTATCCCCCAACTAGATCCCTTGATTAGTGGTTATAACAAGATATACAAATATCAGAGTATAAAAACTAAGTTCTTGCTTGTAAAGAGTATTGCTCTTAAATAATGCGGAAGTGATAAATCAATACTAACAAGTCTATGAGAATAAAGCAAGAAGGCTTAGATAAGAAGAGTGATGACACGAGTTCTTTCTTGCAATGTGTTGCTCCACTAAATGAGAATTTAAACTTAAAGCAACACCAAATAAGGTTAGCAAAGAAAAGTGCAAGAAAGACTTAGAGTAAGGGAAAATAAACAAATCACAAGCAATAAACACAATGGACACGGGTGATTTGTTTTACCGAGGTTCGGCCCTCGAAGGCCTAGTCCCCGTTGAGGAGTCCACTAAGGACGGGTCTTTTTCAACCCTTTCTCTCTCTCCACCGATCACACAAGGATCAGCGAGCTCTTCTTCTTCTCAAGGATCACTCTCGATCCCGCAAGGACCACCACACTCTTTGGTGTCTCTTGCTAGCTTTTACAAGCCTCCAAAACTTTGGAGGAAGTTCAATGGGAGTCAAAACTCCACGCATAAATGAACACAAAGATGTTGCACACACTATCTCTCAATGAATCTCACAAGACACTAGGGCTAAACTCAATTGAGTAGCTCTCAATTTCTTGCTCTCTCTTTTGTGGCACTTGTGTTGGTTGTAGTGGTCTAAATCTTGTGTATAGGATGGATCAATGAATATATGAGGTTGGGAGGGCTTGAATATGTCAACTAGATGACTTGGAATGTTGCTTGGACTCCCACACATTGAAGTGGTCGATTGGGGTGGTATTTATAGCCACCAAACAAAATGTAGCCGTTGGAGAAGTCTGCTGGCGATGGGCGCACCGGACAGTCCGGTGCGCTGCCACATGATCCTCCCGTTAGGGCTTGGAGCTGGTCGACCGTTGGAGGCTTTGTCCTCATGTGGCACCGGACAGTCCGGTGCCGCACCGGACAGTCCGGTGCCCCTCTGACTTGCTGCTCTGACATCTGAAATCCACTGTTCACTTTGCAGAGTCGACCGTTGCGCGCAGGTAGCCATTGCTCCGCTGGTGCACCGGACAGTCCGGTAGCACACCGGACAGTCCGGTGAATTATAGCGGAGGTGCGCCTGGAAAACCCGAAGGGGAAGAGTTTGAAGTCGATCTTCCCTGGTGCACCGGACACTGTCCGGTGGCACACCAAACAGTCTGTTGCGCCAGACCAGGGAGCACTTCGGTTTTCTTTGCTCCTTTCTTCTTGAACCCTTTCTTGGTCTTTTTATTGACTTATTGTGAACCATTGGCACCTGTAGAACTTATAGACTAGAGCAAACTAGTTAGTCCAATTATTTGTGTTGGGCAATTCAACCACCAAAATTAATTAGGAAATAGGTGTAAGCCTAATTCCCTTTCAATCTCCTCCTTTTTGGTGATTGATGCCAACACAAACCAAAGCAAGTATAGAATTACATAATTGAACTAGTTTGCATAATTGTAAGTGCAAAGGTTACTTAGAATTGAGCCAATAGAAATTCATAATATATGCATGGATTGTTTCTTTATTTTCTCAACATTTTGGACCACGCTTGCACCACATGTTTTATTTTTGCAAATTCTTTTTGTAAATCCTTTTCAAAGTCCTTTTGCAAATAGTCAAAGGTAAATGAATAAGATTTTGCGAAGCATTTTCAAGATTTGAAATTTTCTCCCTTGTTTCAAATGCTTTTCCTTTGACTAAACAAAACTCCCCTAAAATTCTCCTCTTAGTGTTCAAGAGGGTTTTAAGATACCAATTTTTGAAAGTGCTACTTTCTCCCCTTTTTGAACACAATAAGATACCAATTTGAAAATCATAAGTTTTAAAATTTAGTGGTGGTGCGGTCCTTTTGCTTTTGGGTGGTGGTGGTGCGGTCCTTTTGCTTTGGGCTAATACTTTCTCCCCCTTTGGCATGAATCGCCAAAAACGGATACTTAGAGTGAAATATAAGCCCTTTGAAGTGTTCTCCCTCTTTGGCACATAATATATGAGTGAAAGATTATACCAATGATGAAGAATTGCTCGGAGTGACGGCGAAAGATGAGTTATGGAGTGGAGTGGAAGCCTTTGTTTTTGCCGAAGACTCCAATTCCCTTTCAATATACCTATGGCTTGGTTTGAAATATATTTGAAAACATATTAGTCATAGCATATATAAGAGAGACATGATCAAAAGGATATATCAAATTAAGCATGATCATAGTTCTATATAACATAGATTGCTCCCCCTAAATATGTGCATGGAGAGAAACACATATTTTGGCCTTGAATACAAATTG
This sequence comes from Zea luxurians, assembly GCA_029449295.1. NCBI lineage: Eukaryota > Viridiplantae > Streptophyta > Magnoliopsida > Poales > Poaceae > Zea > Zea luxurians. Next base: position 182,311,599 of record JAOPSE010000004.1, on the reverse strand, counting down.
CACATAATTAGGTTAATGAGAACATATCTATATCATACAGAATGTGAAGTGCATTTGTGTCATAGTATAAGTGTGATGCTCATGACAGTTTATGCACTTATGAAAGCATGTTATAAACAATTTAAGCATTTCCCTTAAGGATTTCAAAGAGGCTTAAGGACCATCCACCTTTGGAACAAAGGTAGTTTATCCTCGTTACAAGGTTAAGCTTTAAGCTCTTTGACAACAAAAACACTTCATCTAGTTTAAGCAAAAATGCATTAATGCAGGAGTAAAATTTTTAAGAGGTTAAACTAGGTATGAAGCAGGGATAATGCATGGACATGCTTTCTCTTCCTTTTATACAAGATGTGTAAAGAAGGAAGATTTAGGTACAAGTTTAAATGAAAGAAGATACTTTTACCCTTTTGTACCTTCACATAGAGACGCTCCCTTCATTGTGCCTTGTCCTTGGTTTTAGATGCTTAAGACCTATACTCAATGACAATATATGGAAATATTTTGCACAAGAGAGAGTTCTACAACTAGTGATCCTTTTCCAAGTTATTGTAAGCATATATCAAATGGATCATAAATTGCATAAAAGTATCATGAATTCTCCTTTTAGCTTAGTGCATATCAAGAGAGATATTGATTAATAGAATATACGGCACTAAAAAGCATGTGATTAAAAAAACAACATACGCATTAGATTATCAATTAAGCTTAGAGTAGGAGAATCCAGCAAATATGCTACTTTAGAGTGAAAGATGAGAATTGGAAAATAGTAGCATACTTCATGAGAAACTCATTCTCATGCAAGAGACAATATGAAATTACTAAGATAAAGTAATAGTCTCATCGTAATCAAGATATAGACAGAGGCTCCCCCTAAAGATATGCATCAAGTATTTGAATGAGTTGAATGGATGCATTTACTTTAAAGACAAATAGAGAGAAGCATTATACATCTTGATCAAGGCTCATTAAATTTGTAATAAACAACTTGAGCCTAGTATTCTCATTATGAAAGGATTTAGAATACTCACAACCACACCATTGAATTTTTGAGGATCTTGCTATCCAAGTAGGTGTTGTTGTTCTTGATGTCTTCCTCTTACATTTGGGTGCCCTCCCTTTGTAGTTGTTTCTTTTTCCTTTCAAACTTATTGAAAATACTCAAGAAAGATGTTAATAGCACAAGGGAGCAGATGATGAAGGATGACTTCTTTAGATAAGAAATATAAACAATTCATCATCCATAAGTCACACAGACATGAAGTAAAATCCTTAACATTAGTGCATTTCATTTGAGAAAGAGGAACATGCACTTTTTAAGCATTTTAATAATCATTGGAGATTTTACTTCATCATATTGACTTTAGTAATCATTACTTGGAAGCAAATCAATATGATAACATATATAAATATCGCAAAGGCATTAAATAGATTCTAATGGACATGAGCATTTAAAAGAGTGAGATTGAATGCATGTCTAGTTGATTTAGGTCCAATAAAGAATCTATTCCTCACATGGGTAGAATATAATAGTTTAGATTAAATACCCATTGAGATGGGAACTAAATTTGATTAAGAAGATGAGTTCCCATACCTTTGCTTTTACCTTTCTTCCTTTGGGTGAAGAGCAACCCACGAGGCTTGTGCACTTTCTCTTTTGTAGATACTCATAAATAAGCTCAAGAGATACGTCATTAGTAACATAAGCACTAGTTTCCATTGTTGTAATCATTTTTTATAAGGAATGAAAAGATGGATTACTCAAACATGAAAACTTCATAGCATGAACTAGATTATCCACCGATGATGTTATGCTCACATTTAACTCATAAACCAAGAATAAATAATCCCTTAAGATTATGGGAATAAATCTAATTCATGATACGGAAAGCGATAAATGTGAAAGAATCATATCCAATTTAAGCAAGTAGAAACACATCATTAATCATTGGATTGATTTTTCTTTTTAAATTACGCATTTCTAAAGAGAAACTTATTCTCTACAAGTGAGACTACTTGGGTTAATAAAATCATTAGTCTCACTATTCTAGTTATAGAGAGAGTTTTCCTTTTATAAGTGTCCTAAGGATTTGAATTCCTTACATGACACTTTATTCTTTTAAGAACTTGAAATATCTCTTTATATTTAGAATCATGGCAATAATAAGATAATTAGTGTAAAACATGCCATGAGGTGTTTGCAATAGTTAAAGCATGTAGATTGCCATAGGATGGAAATGATGAGTATGCAACCTACCATATGATAGGAAATTCTTCAAAGAATGGTAATACAAATTTAAAGACATTTGAAGTGCTACGTATTTCTATGTGACTACAAAAGATACCTAAGAGATGATAATTTAAAATACTTGCACTTAAAAGCATAGAAGTTACCATCCTTTGACTTTCCTCCATGTTGTAGGCCTTGATTTTTCACACATGATACTTCTTTTATTTCCTACAACATCAATGTCTTCCTCGAGATGATATGAGTTTAAGACATAGTAATTTGAAAAATAACCTTGGGTCAATCACGGATATAGATCATTGAAGATTGATAGCTTGAGTTGATAAAAATTGAAAGGACTCTCTCAAGCACCCCAAGGCTTCATATCATCTCCTTCCCCTACAAAGCTTGTCAAGTATATTTTGGTACCCATCGCTTGATGGGTCCATCACGGTTAGTCAACAAAGATCTAAGAACCCAAAAGTCCTTTGTGTTAGCACTAGGTAAACTCAATACCTTTCTAGCACAAGTTGCAATTTTGGGTTGCCTAGTTATATGAGAATTAATTGACACGGTAGGAGTGGGGAAGTTGTTACCAATGGGACAATCCTTGCATTGATGTCCCTTTTTCCGGCATATGTAGCATAGGCGATCCTCAAGTCTTGAAGATTTCTTCTTTCCTTGTTTCTTTCTTGCTACATGCTTAGTGAATATTTCCTTTTCTAACACTATGCCTTTTTGTTTTAAATGGGGACAAGACTTAAACAAGTGTCCCTTCTTTGAGCATTTAAAACAAAGTCTATTATCCTTGTTAATAATCAAGCCATTTTTAATGTAGGGACATGACCTAATCAAGTGCCCCTTTTCAAAGCATTCACTACACCTCTTATTTCTCTTAATGTGAAGTGTGGCTTGATCATTACCTTGGATGTTACCTTTTGTGGAGGCGTGGTTGAGGCTTTTGGAGGAGGTATTGAATGGTTTCTTCCTCTTGGCAATCCTTAAGTCCTTGACATTTTCTTCAAGGGATGTAGTGCATGCCAAGGTTGTTCCCATCTCAAGCTTCTTCACCATGTGATCACGGTTATCTTGAGAAGGTTGAGCAATGCACTTCCCTTTTAGTTGTGTCAAGCTCATTTTTAGCCTCTCATTTTCTTCTTTGAGCTTTTGATATGTATCATCATTTGTTCCTGCAAATTCTAGCTCAAAGGAAGATTTGCTTGTTGACGGACAACAAGCATTAGCACATGGTAATATAGTATCAATTTGAATACATGTGCATGACTGAGGTTGTTGGGATTTTAAGTTTTCTATCACAACCTCATGAGTAATGTTTAATATGATATGATCATCTCTAAGATTTTTATGAGAGCATAGGAGCATATCATATTTTTCTTGAAAAGCTAGATTTTCAATTTTTAGCTTTTCTACTTGGTCCTTAAGCAAGGTATTCCTATTTACTAATTGAGCGATACAATGTAACGTGTTATCTTGCTCAATTGAAACAGTTTCATACCTTTAGACCAATCAACATGAGAGCACTTTAGCTTCTCATGTTCTTTAGTCAACTCGTCAAAGTGTAGCATTTTCATGGAGAGAACATCTTCTGGCCTTTGACGAGCTTCGCTTTGCTCTCTCGCTCTTTCTAGAAGTTTGAGCATGACCGCCTTATCTTCTTGGCTTAGGCGAGCGTAGAGATGCAAGAAGCTTCTTTCTTCCTCCTCATCCTCATTTGTCCTTCCGCTATCATTTTCATTAGCCACACAACATATGTGAGAATCGAAATGGGAAGACAAACCTTTTGGAGAGGTGGATTCATCGTTTGGTCTCCATCGTTCATTTTCTTCTTCTTCCTTTAAAGGGTTAGTATCACAAGAACTAAAGGAAGTGGAAGCATCAAATGAACTAACATGTTTGGACTCATCAAATTTAGATTTAATTCTAGTCCAAATATCATGCGCATCATGAATGGATTCGTTATAATTTGATATGAAGGCACGATAATCTTCTTTGCTAAGAGAATTGCTTAAGATGTCAAAAGCTAGGTAGTTTAAGCGAAAACATTTTTGATCCTCCTCGGAAACAATTTCTTTATTATAACTAGAAGAAAAGATACTCTTGTCTATAATTTGTTCTAATCGAGGATCTATGGTTTTAAAAGCATTTAGCACAATAGTAGACCATGAATCATAGTTAGAACAATCATCAAATAAAATCTCAAGAGTTACCTCCTTCCGAGTTGTGTTCTCCTGGGTCTTCTTGTTCTTTTGGGATCTTCTACAAGCCATCACTTCGAGTTGTTAGACTCAAGATGAAGTGCCTAGCTCTGATACTAATTGAAAGTCGCCTAGAGGGGGGTGAATAGGCAAAACCTGAAAATTAAAACTTTATCCCCCAACTAGATCCCTTGATTAGTGGTTAGAACAAGATATACAAATATCGGAGTATAAAAACTAAGTTCTTGCTTGTAAAGAGTATTGCTATTAAATAATGCGGAAGTGATAAATCAATACTAACAAGTCTATGAGAATAAAGCAAGAAGGCTTAGATAAGAAGAGTAATGACACGAGTTCTTTCTTGCAATGTGTTGCTCCACTAAATGAGAATTTAAACTTAAAGCAACACCAAATAAGGTTAGCAAAGAAAAGTGCAAGAAAGATTTAGAGTGAGGGAAAACAAACAAATCACAAGCAATAAACACAATGGACACGTGTGATTTGTTTTACCGAGGTTCGGCCCTCGAAGGCCTAGTCCCCATTGAGGAGTCCACTAAGGATGGGTCTTTTTCAACCCTTTCCCTCTCTCCACCGATCACACAAGGATCGGCGAGCTCTTCTTCTCAAGGATCACTCTCGATCCCGCAAGGACCACCACACTCTTTGGTGTCTCTTGCTAGCTTTTACAAGCCTCCAAAACTTTGGAGGAAGTTCAATGGGAGTCAAAACTCCACGCACAAATGAACACAAAGATGTAGCACACACTATCTCTCAATGAATCTCACAAGGCACTAGGGCTAAACTCAATTGAGTAGCTCTCAATTTCTTGCTCTCTCTTTTGTGGCACTTGTGTTGGTTGTAGTGGTCTAAATCTTGTGTATAGGATGGATCAATGAATATATGTGGTTGGGAGGGCTTGAATATGTCAACTAGATGACTTGGAATGTTGCTTGGACTCCCACACATTGAAGTGGCTGGTTGGGGTGGTATTTATAGCCACCAAACAAAATGTAGCCGTTGGAGAAGTCTGCTGGCGATGGGCGCACCGGACAGTCCGGTGCGCCGCCACGTCATCCTCCTGTTAGGGCTTGGAGCTGGTCGACCGTTGGAGGCTTTGTCCTCATGTGGCACCGAACAGTCCGGTGCCTCTCTGACTTGTTGCTCTGACATCTGAAATCCACTGTTCACTTTGCAGAGTCGACCGTTGCGCGCAGGTAGCCGTTGCTCCGCTGGTGCACCGGACAGTCCGGTGGCACACCGGACAGTCCGGTGGCACACCGGACAGTCCGGTGAATTATAGCGGAGGTGCGCCTGGAAAACCCGAAGGTGAAGAGTTTGAAGTTGATCTTCCCTGGTGCACCGGACACTGTCCGGTGGCACACCGGATAGTCCGGTGCGCCAGACCAGGGAGCACTTCGGTTCCCTTTGCTCCTTTCTTCTTGAACCCTTTCTTGGTCTTTTTATTGACTTATTGTGAACCATTGGCACCTATAGAACTTATAGACTAGAGCAAACTAGTTAGTCCAATTATTTGTGTTGGGCAATTCAACCACCAAAATCAATTAGGAAATAGGTGTAAGCCTAATTCCCTTTCAGTAACCCATGAGGCTTGTGGCTTTAAATGTGCACTTACTCTCTTGTAGATTTCCATAAGTAAGCTCAAGAGATATGTCATTAGTAGCACAAGCACTAGTTTCCCTTTTTGTAATCAATTTGATAATGAATGAAAACATAGATTACTAAAACATGGAAACTTCATAGCATGAACTAAATTATCCATAGATGATGTTATGCTCAATTTTAACTCATAAAACAAGCATAAATAATCCTTTAAGACTGTGGGAATAAATCTAATTCATGATATGGAAAGCGATAAATGTGAAATAATCATATCCAATTTAAGCAAGTAGAAACACAGCATAAATCATTGGATTGATTTTTCTTTTCATGTTAGATTACGCATTTCCAAAGAGAAACTTATTCTCTATAAGTGAGTGTAACGCCCCGAATTTTGCAGTTGAATTTTTTCTTTTCTTTACTCGCCAAAATTCGGGCGTTACCTTTTCTTTTTCTTTTTCCCCTCGCTAAACCTTGACCTTTTCCAAAGTTTTAGCGGGATTCGGTTTGGATTTCCCATGTAAGAAAACTCTAAAGATATTTTGTGTTGTTTGATGCACCATGCCGAACCTTGCATTTTTGATTGTTTGAAAGTGCAAACGCATTCATCTAAAAGATCGGATTTCGAAAACAGGGAAATAATCTTTTCTCTCTCTTTCTCTCTCTTTCTCTCTCCTCTTTCTCTCTCTCTCCCGCGCCCTGGGCCGACCCCGGCCGGCCCAGCCGCCCCTGGCCGGCCCCAGCCGCCCCCTGGCCTGCCACGGCCAGCCCCCGGCCAGCCCCCCCCCCCCGGCCACGGCCAGCCCCCGGCCAGCCCCCCCCCCCCCCGGCCGCGCCCCCCTCGCCCAGCCGCCCCTGGCCGCCAGCTCGGCCGGCCCCGGCCCCAGCTCAGCCGCCCGACCGCCCCAGCTCGGCCGCCCCGCCCAGGGCCGGTTCAACCGCCCCTAGGGCCGGTTCAACCGCCCCCCCCCCTCTGTTTTTTTTATTTTTTTTATTATTTTATTTTATTTACTTTCTGTGATCATGATTACCTTATTTTAGGTAGACTAATCATTGTTCATGCTATTGAAATAGGAAGTTTAATTTAAAATTCCGTTATGCGGTTGATTCACGTAGTTAATTGTTTATCCCGTGCAATGTTGATCAACTAAAAATGATTAGGTTCCCATTAGTATATATATAACAGAATTCTTTTGTTAGGAACCAATTGTAACTAATCATTAGTGCATAAACTTTAACCCCCCCCTGCGAGACCTTTCCCGTTTCTTTCTAACCATAACAAATGCGATATCGAATGTCATACTTGATGCATATTCACTTTATTTGTTCCCTTGTATGGTGTACTGTTCTTTTGTATTAAATATGTGGATGTATGTATGTTTGCGCTCGCATAGAGAACGATCCGGTCGAAGAACCCGAGGAATTCGCAGGAGAAGCCCCTGAGCAGCAGTCGGTTGGTGGAGGTAAGTGTCCTTTGACCTATCTTTGTCCTATTCATTCTTTAATTCACCTCCCGCATTACACATTTATACCTAAGGATTGACTAGCTTTTGTTATCCATGTCCTTGTTTACCTATTTGGGTCGGATTATTACTGCTTAGTCTGATGCTATTGCCCAACTCTAATCAATGAACATGATGTGATTATCTATGATACGCTGTTTTCCCTTCTTATTTATGATTATATTTGTGACCTTCAAGGGGACTCGAGCGGTTTCTCGAGTGCCTCTCCGTAAGGACCTGTTCAATGGATGACCGCCCGGGAAAACAGTGCAACCATGAGGGTGGAATGGGACGCCCTTAGCTGAATAATTGGAGGAACCGGGGTGTAGACCGCTTAGCCGTTGTGCCGTCAATGGGGCTCGGTGTATGCGGCTCGCTCTGCCAAGGTTGATTTGTCCCTTGGGGAGGAGTGCGGTACATTTAGGAAACCTAACGGGCGGCTACAGCCCCGGGGAATCTTTGTAAAGGCTTCGTAGTGAATCCCTAGCCATTCACCTTGGGAGTGAATAAGGGTCTTGCAAGCTCGGGCTAGAGAGGGAATCACGGCTTATGGGTAAAGTGCGCAACCTCTGCAGAGTGTTATGAAACTGATATATCAGCCGTGCTCACGGTTATGAGCGGCCAAGGGAGCTCCAGAGATTAGTGATACTTGATCAGAGATATTTTGGTACAGGTGGCAATGAGATTGATGGTTCTGATTATGATTATGGTACTGGTAAGTGGTATTCTTTCCGTTTGGAAAGGATACATTGGGCTAATAACTTGGGTTAATGTTAAAACCTGGCTCTCTACTAGTAAGTAATAACCTGACCAACTAAAAGCAACAGCTTGACTTACCCCCACATAAAGCTAGTCCACTACAGCCAAACGGGATACTTGCTGAGTATGTTGATGTGTACTCACCCTTGCTCTACACACCAATCCCCCCCCAGGTTGTCAGCATTGCAACCACTGCTCAGGAGAAGATGAAGCTGTGGAAGGAGACTTCCAGGAGTTCCAAGACTACGACGAGTTCTAGGCGTGGGTTAGCGGCAACCCCCAGTCGGCTGCCTGTGAAGGCCGTGTTATCTACGTTTCTTTTCCGCACTTTGATTTATTGTAAGAACTATATGGACGTCTCAGACGTATGATGTAATCGACTATTATTTCCCCTTTTAATACTATTTTGAGCACTGTGTGATGATGTCCATGTTATGTAACTGCTGTGTACGTGAATAACTGATCCTGGCACGTACATGGTTCGCATTCGGTTTGCCTTCTAAAACCGGGTGTGACAGTGAGACTACTTAGGTTACTTAAAAAAATCATTAGTCTCACTATTCTAGTTATAGAGAGAGTTTTCCTTTTATAAGTGTCCTAAAGATTTGAATTCCTTACATGACACCTTATTCTTTTAAGAACATGAAATATCTCTCTATATCTAGAATCATGGCAATAATAGAGTGACTAGTGAGAAACATGCCATGAGATACTTGCAACAATTTAAAGCATGTAGATTGCCATAGTATGGAATTGATGAGTATGCAATTTACCATATGAGAGGAAATTCTTCAAAGAATGGTAATATAAATCTAAAGACATTTGAAGTGCTTCTTTTTCTATGCGACTACACAAGACACATGAGAAATCATAATTTAAGATACTTGCACTTAAAAAACACAAGTGATACCATCCTTCGGCTTTCCTCCATGTTGTAGGCCTTGATTTTTCCGCACAAGATAATTCTTTATTTCCTACAACATCAATATCTTCCCCGAGATGATATGAGTTTTAGACATAACAATTTGAAATAACTTTGGGTCAATCTTGGATATATGGATCATTGAAGATTGATAGCTTGAGTTAAATTGAATTAACTTTCTCAAGCACCCCAAAGCTTCATATCATCTCCTTCTCCTGCAAAGCTTATCAAGCATATTTTGGTACCCATCGCTTGATGGGTCCATCACGGTTAGTCAACAAAGATCTAGGAACACAAAAGTCCTTTGTGTTAGCACTAGGTAAACTCATTACCTTTCTAGCACAAGTTGCAATTTTGGGTTGCCTAGTTATATAAGAATTAATTGACAAGCTAGGAGAGGGATTGTTACCAATGGGACAATCCTTGCATTGATGTCCCTTTTTTCGGCATATGTAGCATAGGCGATCTTCAAGTCTTGAAGATTTCTTCTTTCCTTGTAGAGCTTGCTACATGGTTAGTGAATATTTTCTTTTCTAACATTATGCCTTTTTGTTTTAAATGGGGACAAGATCTAAATAAGTGTCCCGTCTTGGAGCATTTAAAACAAACTTTATCATCCTTGTTAATAATCAAGTCATTTTTAATATAGGGACATGACCTAATCGAGTGCCCCTTTTAAAGCATTCACTACACTTCTTACTTCTCTTAGTGTGAAGTGCGACTTGATTATTACCTTGGATGTTACCTTTTATGGAGGCGTAGTTGAGGCTTTTGGAGGAGGCATTGATTTTCATCTTTTGTTCCTTCCTCTTGGCAATCCTCAAGTCCTTGACATCTTCTTCAAGGGGTTTAGTGCATACCACGGTTGTTCCCGTCTCAAGCTTCTTCACCATGTGATCACGGTTATCTTGAGAAGGTTGAGCAATGCACTTCCCTTTTAGTTGTGTCAAGCTCATTTTTAGCCTCTCATTTTCTTCTTTGAGCTTTTGATATGTATCATCATTTGTTCCTGCAAATTTTAGCTCAAAGGAAGATTTGCTTGTCGGCGGACAACAGGCATTAGCACATGGTAATGTAGTTTCAATTTGAATACATGTGCACGAGTGAGGTTGTTGGGATTTTATGTTTTCTATCACAACCTCATGAGCAATATTTAATATGATATGATCATCCATAAGATTTTCATGTGAACATAGGAGCATATCATATTTTTCTTGAAAAAGCTAGATTTTTATCTTTTAGCTTTTCTACTTGGTCCTTAAGCAAGGCATTCCTATTTACTAATTGAGGATACAATGTAAAGCGTTATCTTGCTCAATTGAAATAGTTTCATACCTTTGGACCAAATCAACATGAGAGCACTTTAGCTTCTCATGTTCTTTACTCAACTCGTCAAAGTATAACATTTTCATGGAGAGAACATTTTCTATCCTTTGACGAGCTTCGCTTTGCTCTCTCGCTCTTTCTAGAAGTTTGAGCATTATGACCGCCTTATCTTCTTGGCTCAGGCGAGCGTAGAGTTGCATGAAGCTCCTTTCTTCCTCCTCATCCTCATTTGTGCTTTCGCTATCATTTTCATTAGCCACACAACATATATGGGAATCGAAATGGGAAGACAAACCTTTTGGAGAGGTGGATTCCTCATTTGGTCTCTATCGTTCATTTTCTTCTTCTTCCTTCAAAGGGTTAGTTTCACAAATACCAAAGGAAGTAGAAGCACAAAATGAACTATCATGTTTGGACTCATCAAATTTGATTTTAATTCTAGTCCAAATATCATGCGCATCATGAATGATTCATTATAATTTGATATGATGGCACGATAATCTTCATTGCTAAGAGAATTATTTAAGATGTCATAAGCTAGATAGTTTAGGCGTATACATACTTGATCCTCTTCTGAAGTATTTTTCTTATCATAACTAGGAGGTATAATACTCTTGTATAAGATTTGTTCTAATCATGAATCTACGGTTCTAAAAGCTTTTATCACACTAGTAGACCACGACACATAATTAGAACAATGCGAAAGCAATATTTCAAGAGTTACCTCCTTCCGAGTTGACTTCTTGTTCTTTTAGGATCTTCCTCGAGCCATCACTTCGAGTTGTTAGACTTAATATGAAGTGCCTAGCTCCGATACCAATTGAAAGTCGCCTAGAGGGGGGTGGATAGGCGAAATCTAAAAATTATAACTTTACACCCCACCTAGATCCCTTTTGATTAGTGGTTAGAACAATATACACAATTATCGGAGAATAAAACTAAGTCCTTGCTTGTAAAGAGTATTACTTTTAAATAATGTGGAATTGATAAATCAATACTACTAATAAGTCTATGAGAATAAAGCAAGAAGGCTTAGATAAGAAGAGTAATAACACAAGTTCTTTTTTGCAAAGTGTTGCTCGGAGAATAAAACTAAGTCCTTGCTTGTATACAAAGATTAAAACTAAGTTCATTTGCACGTGTTGCTGCAGTTGGCCTAACAAATTATGTCGTGAATGGATCTAGCCCCATAGACCGCGGTTCCCACTCCAGCCCCCTCTCCAATCGAGCTGTAAGGCTATCTCTAGTATTTTATGGGGTGTGACTAAAGTTTAATTCGTATTACATCAAATATTTAAATATTAATTATAAGTATTAAATCTAGGCTTAATTAGGTTACTAAATTTGTTTCGTTGTAACCAATTTTCTTAATTATACTATATTTAAGAATTATAATTATCATTTAAACTTTTAATGTGACAGTGACTAAATTTTAGTTAGATAGACAGATTGGGAACTAGATAGGCTGCCTTACGGCATGCTGCTGTGCGCTCGTCGATCTCCAATCCAAGGGTGATGTGCTGCCCTCCTTCAACAAAGCATGGAGCGGCCCAGTACAGAAACTCTAGCCCATTTCGTCTATTCTTTCACCAGCCAGTGGCTCCTATAACCAACCAGAGCACATAACAGCAAAGGAAAACTTGTTCGTTTTGGCGCCGAGTGCAGAGACATCGAGCAAGAGAACCAGCTGGCAGGGCAAGGGGCTAAGTCTATTCACACTTATACTACTTTAAATTCACACTTATACTGCTTTAATTTTTTATCCTAAAAAGAATATTATATCCTTGTCAGCAAAATTATTTGTTCTATATCACAATACTTAGTCATGTTTACTCTATATCTCAACCATATACCAACCACTATATATTATATCTCTACTACTATTATGTGTGTATCGTAGGCGTCCACGTTCAAGGATGGTGCACGGTTCTACCTGTCTTCCCCATGCTCAGCGCGCCTGCCATCGCCAGCATGCCCCCTCCCGCGCTCCATCCATAGACCGCGCTCCATCCTCGAATCCCGCCCGCGGCTTCCTTCGATGGCCAGCCCCGCAGCGGCTCCCTCGAATCCCACCCGCGGATCCCCCACCCTTGAATCGAGCAGCGACGGCTTCCTTCCATCCTCGAATCGAGCAGCCACGGCTTCCTTCGATGGCGCTCCTTCCTTCGACGGCCAGCCCTGCAGCGGCTCCTCGAATGGCGTTGGCAAATCTTCCATCCGGATGGCGTTGATTACGGGGAAATCCTCTCCCTCAAAGAATCTGTCCCGCCTCCGCTCCTCCCTCCGCACACCACATCTACTCCTTCCTCTCTCCGCGTGCACTCCGCGTCTGCACACAACCGAGGTGTGCCGCTGCCGGCTACGAAGGAGCCCCTGCTCCCACCCGCACACCATATCAAGGTACGTCCAATCCTTCTAATAAAGGTGAAATTATTGTCCAAGACACATCTTATACTGCATAACCTAGAAATCAAAAAGACCTATTCTTTTGGAGTTTGGCCGGTTCTTGAGCCTGTGAACAGCATGTCGCTCTTGATCCTGTGAACGAGCAGTAGATAGTTCTTTTTGATTGAGGTCACTTTGATTGTCATCTAGCGACACTTTGATTGCCATTGATTTAGCAGTCAAAGTAACCTAGAAATTGTAGGGGTTCAGTTTTGTATTTTCAGCGCTACCCATGTCTCTATTTCTCAATCCCTTTTGATTCTTCCTGATTTTTCCTCATACAAATCAATAAAGGTTCAGACAGTTCAACAAATTTACTGACGGTTCCCTTGCTTGGTTTGAATTTGAGCAAGCTGGGCAAGGATTCCGTAGCTTTTGATGAGAGACAAAAAAATGTCTCTCTTCCAGTAGCGAGGTTTGCCTTGACCAACCTTGCAAGCCAGGGCCAGTGGGCAAGGTTGGGCAACAAAACCAGACATGACACTTTCAGTTGATTAAATCAAGTCTCAAGGTAGACACAAGTGAAGTAATAATTTATACATCTGAAATTGTGCAAGATATGATGCTAAGTTCAGAGGAACAAAGCAACTGCATCTACAGACACTCGCCTATAACATTGGAAGTGGACTGACACAAACGAAACATAATCCGGAATGGTGCACCTACCCTGACACAGGAGACCAACACTCTGATAGTATGTAGTTACACTAAGCAACACGTTAACTGAGCTAATGTTAAAGGAATAGAACTGTTTTCCTCAGGAAAATGGTAGCAAGCCATATTGTATCCACAACTTTCTGTTTCCTTACCAACTCCAAACTCCTTTAGGTCACTACATATCTAATCCACAGGCTATCCTATAATAAATTATGAAATCACTACACCTACAGCTAAAGAATTGTGCATATTAATGAGCATTTCATTCATTTGGTCTCATTAGGAATCAATAAGATATGTATAGTTGAGTGTGATTCAATATGCTTGTTGTTTAGTTTTACTTGCGACTTGCTGTTGGGGCGTGTGTTTGGTTGCTGCCCTGCTAGGTAGCTTCTTCTGTTTATTGAATTAGTTATTTGCGGCAAGGAACAAACAACCATGTTTTATATTCTGTTGTTCTGAAATTGTGCTATGTCTGTAATTCATTTAAACCAAGAACAAGCTTGTGACGCTCCATTTTCAAGCACTTAACAAAGTTCTGCATTTTGCGTAACTGTGCTTGCTGTTCATCAATCCAAAATATATATTTTAGGATTTAGGGTTTAGTCCTCTTCGATGTTAATGTAAGTGCAATCAACCCTAATTGAGGGTTTTGGTGATTAAATGACAAAACAAACAGAGATTCTAACAAGTTTGCTCCTAGCATGTACGCAGTAATTCTACAGACAGGAGAAGCACAGATCTTACGAAGCATAAAAATAAAAGGCACAACAGATTTAAAATTCCACATCAAATGGCATGCTCCAAGTGCTTTGAAACAACAGCGGTACTCATTTTACAGTTCTTGAGTTATAGGAATCGTCGTACAATTAAGAGGGATCCGCGACGGTTAAGTAAGTTGTGCAATGAGCCAAGTTCAAAATCCTTTGAACACTTCTTGGAGAACATTTTTCCAGATCATGAATGCCCTTGAGAAAAACAAATTTTACTTCCCACAAAGACTCCACCTTTGCTCTCTTCAAAATTCTCAAAATTTGGTTTCAGCCCTGAAAACCGGTTCAACCGGTCCTAAAACCGGTTCAACCGGTTTTGGGACTGTTCACCTACCTCCTCTGCTCTGACCTGTCTGACAGTCAGAGCTGTCAGAAAAGTCACTGCAGATATTTTTTGAAAACCGGTTGAACTGGAATTTTCTCTTACTCAACCGGTTTTGAAACCGGTCGAGTGTTCGGCTGAGTAAGTCAGTGGACCGGGATCCCCCTAGTAGAAACCGGTTCAACCGGTCTGAAAACCGGTTCAACCGGTTTTTACTTCTTTTCTCCCAACGGCTGCTAGCTTTTGGGGGATCCTTTATATACCCCCTCACACTCTCTCTCTCATTTACTACTGCCTCTCCCACGAATTCTTGGCTGACCAACCTTCAAACAAGCGCATTCATTTCACCTTTCACACCCGCAATCGCATCTCCTTCAATCATTTGAAGGACCCTTGGTGTGAGGTGAACTCGATCGAACTCGCTGTCAATTTCATCTCGAGTCTCCCATTCTCTTTGTTCTTGAGCTCGTTGCAAACTTAACCTTGTGCGGATTTGTTACTCTTGGAACCTCGTGTTCCTTGACGGTTAGAGGTTTCTTGGGAGTCTCCAAATTTGTGGACGACCCCAAGAAGTTTGTATCACCCGCTCTTTGAGCTGATTTGAGAAGAGATTGCCTTGACCTATGTGGTCGGCTTGTGGAGGATTAGGGTTGGAAAAGACCCGGCCCTTTGTGGGTTCCTCAATGAGGAGTAGGACACCTTTGTGGTGGTTGCCGAACCTCGGGTTATATCGCGTGTTCTTGTGTGTTTTTGTTAAGCGCTTCATATTCGGTGGTTGGTGCATCTTATTCATTCGAGTAGATTTTGTGTAGGGCAAGTCTTTAGCTATATTCTTCACTACTTCGTATTTGTTCAATAGATTATCTAATTTAAGTTGAGCAGGTTCAAACTTGTTCAGTTGTAATTAAAATCGACTAAACCGGTTTGCACCAGTGCAACTTTAATTTAACCTATCTCGAAGTTTTTAGTGAAAATTTTCAGGTGTAGCTTATTCACCCCCCCTCTAGGCTACTTTCAATTGGTATCAGAGCCTCGTACCTCGTTTTACGCTTAACCGCGTGAGGAAACGATCATGTCTACTCAACGGGACCATGTGGATCCTATTCTCGAGGATATTCCCGTCACATCCTCTGGTGAGGAAGTGGACCCCAAGGTCCTCGACCTCGCCATGAAGATCGCTGAGAGGATGTTCCTCAAGATGAAAGAGGAAGATGCTAAGAAAAAGGCCGAAGAAGAAGAATCAAGAAGAAAGGCCGAAGAAGACAAAGGTAAAGGAAAATTTGATTACAATGACGATCTAGTAGATCTTTTGGTGTCAAAGGTGTTGAGCAAGGTAAGTCTCAACACCGAAGAATCATCTACCAAAAGCAAAGGTAACGAGTTTAGTAAAGTTCAATTCGATTACACTAGAAATTTTATTCCCAACTTCTCTTCTGCCCCGCTTGGAAAGTTACCAACTCTTAGTGAGTTGAACTATGACGAGTGGGCCGATAAGATGAAGTCGCATTTAATCGGTGTACATCCTAGTCTTTGGGAGATTGTTAATGTAGGTATGCATAAGCCTGCCCAAGGAGAAGAGATGACTCCAGAAATGATGCAAGAGATTCATCGCAATGCTCAAGCAGTGAGCATAATTAAAGGGAGTCTTTGTCCGGAAGAATACCGGAAAGTTCAAGGAAGAGAAGATGCCCGTGACATTTGGAACATTCTTAAAATGTCACATGAAGGAGATCCCAAAGCTAAGAGACATAGAGTTGAAGCTTTGGAGAGTGAGCTTGCTAGATATGATTGGATCAAGGGTGAGTCGCTTCAATCACTCTTTGATCGATTGATGGTGTTGGTCAACAAAATAAGAGTACTTGGGAGTGAAGATTGGAGTGACTCCAAGGTCACAAGATTGTTCATGAGAGCTTATAAAGAAAAGGATAAGAGTCTTGCAAGGATGATAAGGGATCATGATGACTATGAGGATATGACGCCTCATCAATTATTTGCAAAAATTCAACAACACGAGTCCAAAGAAGCCCCCTTCAAGACAAGAGACTCTCATGCCTTGATCACAAATGAACAAGACAACCCCAAGAAGAACAAAGACCACAAAGCAAAGAAAGTGGTCGAGACCTCAAGTGATGAAGATAGCTCAAGTGATGAAGACACAGCTATGTTCATCAAAACATTCAAGAAATTTGTAAGGAAGAATGACAAGTTCCAAAGGAAAGGAAAGAAGAGGGCATGCTATGAATGTGGCCAAACCGGTCATTTCATAGCGGGTTGTCCTAACAAGAAGGAACAAGAAGCCAAGAAGGAATACAAGAAGGACAAGTTTAAAAAGGGAGGCAAGACCAAGGGATACTTCAAGAAGAAGTATGGTCAAGCCCATATTAGTGAAGAATGGAACTCCGATGAAGAGAGTTCTAGCTCCGAGGAAGAGGAAGTGGTGGCAAATGTGGCCATCCAATCTACTTCAAGCTCACAACTCTTCACCAACCTACAAGACGACTCCTACACTCCAACTTGCCTCATGGCAAAAGGAGATAAGGTAACTTTATTTAGTAATGGTTTTCAAAATGATGATGATGATGAACAAATTGCTATAAAAAATAAAATGATTAAGGAATTTGGCTTGAATGGATATAATGTTATCATAAAATTGATGGAGAAGCTAGATAAAAGAAAAGCAACTCTTGATGCTCAAGAAGACTTGCTTATCCTTGAAAAGGAAAGAAACCTAGAGCTTCAAGGATTGCTACTCAATAAAGATGAAATGCTAGATGCCTTGACTAAGAAAGTATCTTTAGTCAATATAACTATAGAGGATAAAGAAAAGGAAGTAATCAATATGAAAACCTCTATAGCTAGTCTTGCAAATGAAAAGGATGCATTTGAATCAAGCATATTAAGCTTGAATGTCCAAAATCAAGAACTTCAAGTGCAACTTGAAAATTGCAAGAACATCAATGCTTCATCTTTATTGATTGAATCTAAGTCTAGCTCCTCAAATAATACCTTTTGCAAACATTGTGCCAAATATCATGCTTCTTGTTGTCTAACTAACCATGCAAGGAAAAAGAGCCTACAGGTGAAGGTCAAAGAAATATTGAAAAGATGCTCAAGCAATGATGGGTTAAAGAAAATTGAACCCAAGTACAAGTCCCTAAAGCCCAACAATGGAAGAAGGGGGCTTGGGTTCAACTCATCCAAGGAAAACCCTAGCACAGTGCATAAGGGGTGGAGATCCCCCAAGTTCATAGAGGGAACCACCCTATATGATGTCTTGGGGAGGATTCACTCCTCAAATGACAAGTCAACTCAAGTAAAGGTAAACTTGAGTTCCACAAAGAGTAAGATGAAGGAAGCGGCATCAACAAGTGGAGAAAAATTTAATGCTCCCATTTCTCACTCTTATCTTTGTGATTACATGTTGACTTGGGATTTAGGGAAATTGGTTGTTAAATATGTGGGTGCCTACACTAAAAGAAAAGTCATGAAAAGAAGTGTGTGGGTACCCAAGGCTATAACTAACACTACAGGACCCAATTCAATTTGGGTACCTAAAAGCATAGCCTAAATTTGTTTTGCAGGTCTACTCCTCTTGTGGGTCAAGTTGGGTGCTTGACAGTGGATGCACAAATCACATGACCGGGGAGGAAGACATGTTTCATTCCTTGCAACTAACTCAAGAAGCACAAGAAATTGTGTTTGGAGATAGTGGCAAGAGTAAGGTGATTGGTATTGGTAAAATTTCTATCTCTGACCAACAATCACTTTCAAATGTTTTATTGGTAGATTCTTTAAGCTACAATTTGATGTCCGTTTCACAACTTTGTGGAATGGGTTATAATTGCTTATTTTCTGATGTGGATGTGAAGATCCTTAGAAGGGAGGATTCCTCTGTTGCCTTTACAGGTCGCTTGAAGGGCAAACTCTATCTTGTTGATTTCACAACAAGTAGAGTGACGCCTGAGACTTGTTTAGTGGCAAAATCTGACAGGGGTTGGCTTTGGCATCGTCGGCTAGCTCATGTTGGCATGAGGAACTTGGCCAAACTTCAAAAGGATGGTCACATTATTGGACTAACAAATGTTGTGTTTGAGAAAGATAGGGTTTGTGGCGCATGCCAAGCAGGAAAGCAACATGG
The DNA here is from genome assembly GCA_029449295.1 of Zea luxurians. Lineage (NCBI taxonomy): Eukaryota > Viridiplantae > Streptophyta > Magnoliopsida > Poales > Poaceae > Zea > Zea luxurians. The sequence goes on along the minus strand of JAOPSE010000004.1, from coordinate 182,292,698 downwards.
AGTCCCACATCAATCAAAGAATGTGGTTACAACAAAAAGGCCACTGAGCTTCTTCACATGTACCTCTTCGGACCTGTGGCTTACATCAGCATTGGTGGTAGTAAGTATGGTTTAGTCATTGTTGATGATTATTCTCGTTTCACCTGGGTTTTCTTTTTAAGTGATAAAGGTGAAACTTAAGAAACTTTGAAGAAATTCATGAGAAGGGCTCAAAATGAGTTTGAGCTCAAAATCAAGAAAGTGAGGAGTGATAATGGGACGGAATTCAAGAACACAGGTGTTGAAGAATTCTTAGGTGAAGAAGGAATCAAACATGAGTTCTCGGTTCCTTATACTCCACAACAAAATGGTGTTGTGGAAAGAAAGAACCGAACTCTAATTGAAGCAACTAGAACTATGTTAGATGAGTACAAGACACCTAACAACTTTTGGGCAGAAGCGGTCAACACCGCCTGTCATGCAATCAACCGTCTCTATCTTCATAAGATCTACAAGAAGACAACTTATGAACTTCTCACTGGTAACAAACCTAAAGTTGATTATTTTAGAGTATTTGGTTGTAAATGTTTTATTCTTAACAAGAAAGTCAAGAGCTTAAAGTTTGCTCCTAGAGTGGACGAGGGGTTCTTGCTTGGATATGCATCAAATGCGCATGGATATCGCGTTTTCAACAATACCACTGGTCTTGTTGAAATAGCGATAGACGTGACATTTGATGAGTCTAATGGCTCGCAAGGGTACGTTTCTAATGGCACTGCAGGAAATGAAGAACCACCTTGCGAGGCTATAAAGAGACTTGCAATAGGTGAGGTGAGACCTCAAGAGAAGGATGATGATAAAGGAACTTTATGGATGACCAATGAGTTTTTTGATGTGGGTGCAAAGGTGGTGGGTGACAAATCCTCCACCCAAGCAAACCCATCAACCTCAAGTCATCCAAATTTTGAAGAAAATCATCAACCCCAAAGGATGCCAACGGTGGTAGAAGATGAACATGAAAGTATTGATGGTGAAGTGGCTCTTGATCCAATAGATGATGAGGAGGAACAAATTCAAAGACAACCATTAGTGCCTCATCCTCGAGTTCATCACACTATTCAAAGAGATCATCCGGTGGACAACATCCTGGGTAGCATCAGGAGAGGGGTAACAACTCGATCTCGTTTAGCAAATTTTTGTGAATTTTACTCGTTTGTTTCCTCTCTTGAGCCACTTAAGGTTGAAGAAGCATTGGGTGATCCGGATTGGATAATCGCCATGCAAGAGGAGTTGAACAACTTCACCCGGAATGAAGTCTGGTCCTTGGTTCCAAGACCCAAGCAAAATGTGATTGGGACAAAATGGGTCTTTAGGAACAAACAAGATGAGCATGGCGTGGTTACAAGAAATAAAGCACGGTTGGTTTCTCAAGGCTACACTCAAGTGGAAGTACTTGATTTTGGTGAAACATATGCGTCGGTAGCAAGGTTAGAGTCAATAAGAATATTAATTGCCTATGCTACTAACAATGATTTCAAGTTATATCAAATGGACGTCAAGAGCGCGCTTCTAAATGGTCCACTACAAGAGAGGGTCTATGTGGAGCAACCGCCGGGCTTTGAAGACCCAAGGAAGCCAAATCATGTCTATCTACTTCACAAGGCACTCTACGGGCTTAAACAAGCCCCTAGAGCTTAGTATGACTGTCTTAAAGATTTTTTAATTAAGAATAGGTTTACAATAGGAAAAGCTGACTCTATTTTATTTACTCGAAAAGTTGATAATGAATTATTTGTGTGCCAAATATATGTTGATGACATTATATTTGGTAGTACTAATGAAAAATTTTGTGAAGAGTTTAGCAAAGTAATGACGAACAGGTTTGAGATGTCCATGATGGGCGAGCTTAAATACTTCCTGGGATTTCAAATCAAACAGCTCAAGGAAGGTACTTTTCTATGCCAAACCAAATATACACAAGATATGCTCAAGAAGTTTGGCATGGAAAAAGCAAAACACGCCAAGACTCCAATGTCATCAAATGGACATCTCGATCTAAATGAGGAAGGTAAACCTGTAGATCAAAAATTATATAGATCAATGATAGGATCACTGCTTTACTTATGTGCATCTAGACCTGATATAATGTTGAGTGTTTGCATGTGTGCACGTTTTCAAGCAAACCCTAAAGATTGCCATCTTGTAGCCGTTAAGAGAATTCTAAGATACTTAGTCCACACCCAAAACCTAGGATTATGGTATCCCAAAGGCTCCCTTTTCGATTTGCTTGGCTACTCTGACTCAGATTATGTCGGTTGCAAAGTATATCGAAAAGGCACTACTGGGACTTGCCAATTCCTTGGGCGGTCCTTAGTGTCATGGAGTTCCAAGAAACAAATTTGTGTTGCACTTTCCACTGCAGAAGCTAAGTACATAGCAGCCAGGGCATGTTGTGCACAGTTGTTATGGATGAAGCAAACCCTTAGAGATTTTGGTTGTGAGTTTAACAAAATTCCACTTTTGTGTGACAATGGAAGTGCCATAAAACTTGCAAACAATCCGTTGCAACACTCTAGAACTAAACATATTGACATCAGACACCATTTCTTGAGAGACCACGAAGCCAAAAGAGATATCGAATTGTTTCATGTGAGCACCGAAAATCAACTAGCCGATATCTTCACAAAACCCCTTGATGAGAATAGGTTTTGTTTTCTTAGGAGTGAACTAAATATCTTGGATTCTCGAAACATGTCTTAATAACTAAAATTTTGATCAAATTTGATGGATGAAAATTGATTGTTTGAGCAATATGAAATGAGAAATTACATTTTTACCATTAAAATCACTCATGTCATATTTGCTAAGTGCTATTATAGCCCTTCTGGGCAATATCTGGAAACTGGTTGAGTAAACCGGCTGAGTAGGCCACTCAACCGGTTTTCCCCTGGTGGAAACCGGTTGAACCGGTATAAAAACCGGTTGAACCGGTTTTGACCTCCTCTGTATCCGCGTCGTCAGTCTGCGCGCAGTCTGCGCTGTCAGTTTCGCAGTCTGTGTTGTCAGACTGCCAGAAATTTTGCGCAGTCAACACATTTTTCTACACGCTTTTTCTGCGTAGTTTGACCAGAAACCGGTTGAACCGGTTTTAGAACCGGTTGAACCGGTTTTCTGTGGTCTGACCGGCCGACTCCCCCCTTTTATCTCTCCCTCTCTCCTCTCCTCTTCTTCTCAGTTTCACTTTCCAACCACCGCCGCCCACTCTTATTCCTCTCTCACCTTCATACCTTCTCCACTCTAAAAAAACCCACTTGTGCCCTCTCATCTTTGGAAGATCTGTTGGAGATCCGTTCACTCCGGCGTTCTCCATCATCTTCCTCAATCTCGTTGGGATTTCTTGACTAAATCTCCGGATTGAGGTATTGCCCTATTTCATTTCTTTTTACTCGATCCTACGCGTTCTTGATTATCTAATGTATCATTCGTTGGGTACATCTTAGTTTAAGTGCCTGCTACACTTAGATTATCTTCATTTATCACAAACATTGTTAGAGTTTAGCGATTTGATATTGTTCGTTGTAGTTGAACCGCTCATATGAACGGTTGAAGTGCATGCTCAATATCTTATGCGTCTCTTCTCAAACGTGTTTGATCCTTGCTCATCATAAGTTCTTTTTTTATTCTTAGAATGGTGCGTCGGAGGAACCCGTCCGTGGTCGAATCCGACTCCTCTGATGACCAAAAAATACATGGAGATACTCCCCCCTGCTCTCGATCCAAGCGTGGGCGAGGAAGCGGAAGTGTCATGCAAGGTGCTGAGGCCTCCGGGTCTCAAAGTGCTCACGGTCAGACAACCTGGAATCCTTCCGGTCGGTCCCGACCCACGACGAATCCGCAGGCGTGGGAGGCTACGAGTGATGATGAAGGCGGAAAGGATGATGAAATTGATCTTCCCCCGGCCCACGCCCCTATGATCCATGGGTTGGTTCTCCATCGGGCGGAGGCTCGGCGTGCTGGCAATGAGCCAGTAACTGATTTCACTACCAGTGGAGGTTCTGCTCTCCTTCAGGATCTCCGTTTCTAGAATCCTGCATTGCGCATTCACGATGCCAGGATTGATGGAAACCGCTTTTGGACGCTTCATCACGTGGATTTTTATAATTCCGTGATCCTCCCCAAGAAGCATCAACCTATCCTGCATCAATGTTATATCAACTGGGAAGGTTGTGAGGCCATTGGGGACCCAGAGATGACACAGGCATTGAGGGCCTGTGAAAGGAAAAAGATGAAGAGTATCATGACATTCCAATATGATTGGAATGATGAAGTGATTGCCCAGTTTTACTCAACTCTGTGGGTTAAGCTGGCAGATGAGGATAGTCCATACAACTATCCTTATCTTAACTTCTACATTGAGGGAAGCTGGTACAAGGTGAGCTAGTGTAGGTTTGCTCACATTCTTGGCTTTTCTGACAATGATATTTCTGGGGATAAGATAAAAATTCATGATTTTTGCCAACCTACTAGAGATGAAGCCAGAGACCTTCATCTCTCTGAGTCTGGGAAATTTTGGGAGTCCACCAACGTACATAAGTATTACAGATACATCAACTCCCTCAGTCGGATGACCCTCATTCCAAAAGGGGGTAATCAGATGAATATTCTTGGCGAGAGCAAGGTTTTGCTCTCTTTCATGAAACCCAGCAGCTCAGAGAGTATAAATGTCTTTGATATGATTTGGCAGGAAATCATTCATGCCGCCTGCTTTCCATTGAAGGGGTGTCTTCATGCTCCATTTATAATGAAGATGATTGAGGTTGTGACCCAGTTTAAATTTGACAAAGGTACAAGACATCAGTCATATACCCCTTTCTGGATTGATCCCAACAATTTAGCAGGGCACCTCAGGAAAGCCCCCTCCAGCTCTCGTGCTCATACCTCTGCTGGTCCGTCTGCTGGTCCTGCTGCTGCTGCTCCTGCCGGTGCCACGCGTCCCTCCCCTGGCCGCGGATCTCCCACGCCACGTGGTCGTGGTTGTGGTCGAGGTCGTGGCCGAGGGATGGGTGCCCGCTTGGCCCACGGGTTTGTGGCATTTTTCTCCATGTGCCGAAACATTGCTGCGGATGTCCATGAGGTGGCTCGACGTCAGCGGGAGACTGACGACAACCTACGTCGTCAAGCTTCCTCTTTGGGTACTCCCTTCGCCCCCCGCTCGCCTGACGTACCTCTCCATCCTCCTCCTCCGGAGATCAACGAGTGGTACCAGCAGGCATATGGGGTGCCTTTTATGACAGCGGACGACGTCGACGAAGAAGAAGAAGCTTATTTTGATGATCGTGAGCAGTTTGTCCCGCCTCCGTATCACTGGGATCCAGGCCAATCGTCCTCTCACCCTCCGCCCCAGGATCCCTCTGGCAGTGCTCCTCCCCCGGACCAGTCTAGGGAGGAACACTTTGCCTCTCACCTGGCGCACTACTTCTTTGCTCCTCATCAGCCTCCTCCAAACTGGTGATCTTGTGTTGATGGCTCTCTCCTCTTTTGGTTCTTGTTGCCAAAAAGGGGAAGAAGGTTTCTTATCATCATGGCAGTACCTACCTTTTATTTTTGTAATGAACAATTGGTCTGTAATAACTATTTGGTCTATCGTATGATGCATGCATGGCTCTAAAGCCATAAACATTTTTATGATGTGATGAGATGAGTTCTCATTATTGTAATAGCAGTAGAACTTTTCATATCATATGTTATGCGATAATGAGCTTTAATGTGTAATTTTTACTCTTTCTATCTAATTATGTTTCATTCCTCATTGTTTTGTGTATGGTGTTAATTGTTCTCTCTCTCTAAATATGTTGCAAATTGACATATCAAGTCAATGTTAATATCATAAAACTCATGCACATATTTAGGGGGAGCAATACATACACAAATGCTTTTATCTCGCAAGTACTTGTAATTTTTAATGTTTATCTCTACTCTGGTTTGTTTTGGCATCAATCACCAAAAAGGGGGAGATTGTAAGTGCAATCAACCCTAATTGAGGGTTTTGGTGATTAAATGACAAAACAAACAGAGATTCTAACAAGTTTGCTCCTAGCATGTACGCAGTAATTCTACAGACAGGAGAAGCACAGATCTTATGAAGCATAAAAATAAAAGGCACCATAGATTTAAAATTCTACATCAAATGGCGTGCTCCAAGTGCTTTGAAACAACGGCGGTACTCATTTTACAGTTCTTGAGTTATAGGAATCGTCGTACAATTAAGAGGGATCCACGACGGTTAAGTAAGTTGTGCAATGAGCCAAGTTCAAAATCCTTTGAACACTTCTTGGAGAACATTTTTCCAGATCATGAATGCCCTTGAGAAAAACAAATTTTACTTCCCACAAAGACTCCACCTTTGCTCTCTTCAAAATTCTCAAAATTTGGTTTCAGCCCTGAAAACCGGTTCAACCGGTCCTGAAACCGGTTCAACCGGTTTTGGGACTGTTCATCTGCCTCCTTTGCTCTGACCTGTCTGACAGTCAGAGCTGTCAGAAAAGTCGCTGCAGATATTTTTTGAAAACCGATTAAACCGGAATTTTCTCTTACTCAACCGGTTTTGAAACCGGTCGAGTGTCCGCCTGAGTAAGTCAGTGGACCGGGATCCCCCTAGTAGAAACCGGTTCAACCGGTCTGAAAACCGGTTCAACCGGTTTTTACTTCTTTTCTCCCAACGGCTGCTAGCTTTTGGGGGATCCTTTATATACCCCCTCACACTCTTTCTCTCATTTACTACTGCCTCTCCCACGAATTCTTGGCTGACCAACCTTCAAACAAGCGCATTCATTTCACCTTTCACACCCGCAATCACATCTCCTTCAATCATTTGAAGGACCCTTGGTGTGAGGTGAACTCGATCAAACTCGCTGTCAATTTCATCTCGAGTCTCCCATTCTCTTTGTTCTTGAGCTCGTTGCAAACTTAACCTTGTGCGGATTTGTTACTCTTGGAACCTCGTGTTCCTTGACGGTTAGAGGTTGCTTGGGAGTCTCCAAATTTGTGGACGACCCCAAGAAGTTTGTATCACCCGCTCTTTGAGCTGATTTGAGAAGAGATTGCCTTGACCTTTGTGGTCGGCTTGTGGAGGATTAGGGTTGGAAAAGACCCAGCCCTTTGTGGGTTCCTCAACGAGGAGTAGGACACCTTTGTGGTGGTTGCCGAACCTCGGGTTATATCGCGTGTTCTTGTGTGTTCTTGTTAAGCGCTTCATATTCGGTGGTTGGTTCATCTTATTCATTCGAGTAGATTTTGTGTAGGCCAAGTCTTTAGCTATATTCTTCACTACTTCGTATTTGTTCAATAGATTATTTAATTTAAGTTGAGCAGGTTCAAACTTGTTCAGTTGTAATTAAAATCGACTGAACCGGTTTGCACTAGTGCAACTTTAATTTAACCTATCTCGAAGTTTTTAGTGAAAATTTTCAGGTGTAGCCTATTCACCCCCCCTCTAGGCTACTTTCAGTTAATTCACTGTGCTTGTTGTTCATCAATCCAAAATATACATGCTAAAATCATTCATGTAAAGTTTCAGTTATGGAATGTGCCTTTTCTGTTTATAATGACTGTTGAGTGATTTTAGGATAGCAATTTAGTATAGCATGTCATTAAGTAAAGGAACAAACATCAATGTTTTTTTGTTTATTTTTGGCGCAAAGGAACAGACTATCCGAATACTCAGATGTGACGAATGCTATCTATTCTATTTTTATTTTTCTTACATCTCATCTTTGATCATTCTTTGAAGTGATGCATTGTTGTTTTTTGGTTCCTACATAAATAGAAAGGGTCGATGGGTTATTAGATTATGAGTGATGATAACAAACTATTCTATTTTTAATGAACAAGAGACATGCTTTCAATTAGCGTCAAGAGGAGGATCCATGTAACTTGATTTGTTCTGGTGTGGCCACTGGTGCTTAGGATTATGGACCAACTAATAGGATTTATCAAAGAAATAATGAGTCCTACACATTTTGTTATTATTGGTCCTACACATTTTGTACACAAACTATTTTGCTCATACAACTGGTTACATATCATAAATATTCATGCAACTTGAGTAATCTACAATGGTGTGCAATTGGTGAAACACAATGGTATTTTCCACCTTGTACTCCATCTTCTTAGGGCAGTTGAAGTCTGTAACATATCAAAGCATAAATTTTTTTAGTATGCTTCTTCATGCTTGGAGTAACTCATTTTTATCTATAGGTGTGGTTGGTGCAAGGTGATTCTTCACTGCGACGGCAACGCCAACAGCGAACTGGGAGGTGTTGCGGCTCTGCACAACCCTTGGTTAGCCTTACTCAACCTTTGCATCCCCCTCTTGCTTACGTTCTCTAACTGCAGGGATTTGTTTTTTCTGTGCTTTTACATACATAGCATATTCCCGATTAAGCTGTTACAAATGTGATCTAGGCTCATTTGCTCATTACTTTTTTTTATTTTGCTTGATCTGTTAATGAAATAAAAAAGTACCCTCTCCTTCACCGGTCCATACCATTTAGATTTCATCATACAAGACCAACTGAAAGATTCTGTCACTGTTTCTTGGTCATATTATCGTGCATGTTCGGGTGTTCTGTCAGTCTCAAACAGTGGTGATAATGTCTATCTTACAGATTACAGATTGGATCACACAGTCCTGGTTGATTTCCTCACTTAAGGTGCATGAACTCTGTAATCCTTGGTTTTTTCCGACCATGAATCAACTGAATTGTTATTTTTTTATCATGTATTGTTATGTACAGAGTTCATGCCCATACCATTTAGGTTATTCTTAGCCTGCCCATACCATTTTGATTTCATTTTTTCAACCATGTTTCTGTTGAATTTTCCTAACAAACTATGGTGTTAATGCCATGGATGCTTGTGTGTATTGGGGGTTTGTATTGGGGTATAAAGTTTATATGCATTCTTTCGGTATATATCGGTTGATGCTAATTTTTAGATAAAATGATAGTGGGGAGGCATTAGACATTCTCTCTGTAGATTCGAAGGCCTTATGGCCCCAGACTCTGCAAAGTCAGCCAAAGATTAAGACATTATAAAAAAAGGTTCTTCCATCCGATACTCATACTTATAAGGTTTAAACTTTAAAGTAACCTTACATGCAGCTATTTGTGGATGTAACAAACAAGCTGGCCAAAACAAGTCTGAAGTGTGAGACCAGGAAAAATCATTAAGCGATCACTAACTGTATCTTCTGGTAAATGTGAAACACAGTAAGATCAGCATAACCCAAACATAACCACATTCACACATGAAAGTCTCGGTCATCAACTTTTTAGTAGTGCAAGTAGCAATACGATTGGAGATGGCAGCAACAAATTGAATAGTATGGTACATTTTCATGCACAAGTAACCAGCTGACCATGAACAGTACAATGTTAACTCACGTAATTGATTATAAAATGAAAAAAGTGAAGATTTGGAAAACTGTAGAAGCATAGCACCAGATAATCAGTTCTCTGCAATGGGAAAGGTTGATCCAATTTTGTTGTTCCCCAATCGGTAGCACTTGACGTTCACACTGTACGAGCCAATATCGACGCGGTTATCTTCCCCTCCAACAAAAAAGCACAACGTGTAGAGTGCAACCTCGAACTTAGGACTGATGCCAATCAACGTGTTGGATACTGATTTCAGCACGCCATGCCACTCAAACTGAACAGTCAGCAGCTGTATCTCTGAATCAGGCTGCCAAGACCAGGGTAGAACATTTTAGCTAACATTTTTCGTATGCACAGCAGCGTTGCTTAATTATTGCATCTTTAACACTAACAGACCACATTCTGCAACGGTCGTAACAATAACTAACTAAAGCATTGGCTCCATGGCTAAATGTTGGTTGACTGTCTGTATAAATAGTAAAATAGAAGTAAAAGGACCTGAAAACTAAAACAAGAGCTTAAATATGTTCAATGAGGAAACAGAATAACAAAAAAAGAAATGTCATTTCTGATCTTTGGAAGATTGAAATCAAACCTGTTGTGGTCTTCCATGGCGCCTTTTCTCCCCGACGGACTACCAGCCTCCATTGTTTATCCTTTTTTCCTAAAATAGTCCAAATTATAAACTTGATGAGACACTCTAACAGGCAGCCAATCATTTGGGCTTGTAATTCTTCTATGAAAAGCGTAAAACCTTCAAATTTAACCAAGAAAGTTGTAGTGTTATTGCAACTTTGTACTTCGAAACATTCTATATGGGAAGAAAATTCTTGAATATTATATCATTGATTCTCCCGCTATCAGCTCATTAGTGCATCAGAGAACCATTCATTCAACCAAACGTAAACATACCACATTATTCCTGTATGATTAAAAATACAGATCCAGAATTTACCATTTCCATCGTCTGTGCGTACCATTTGAAGCAGAGTCTATGAAAGATGAGCAGGTGAATTGCCCAATTCTTGTAACGTCCCGTTTGGATCGTTGGAATTGAATTTCATTCTAATACTAATAATTTAGGCATATATCAATTAAGCTAATTCGGTTTTATACAAAATATATTTATATACTATTATTAGCAAGATGTCGGAGATATTTATGTGCTATATTTTTACTATAGAGGAGTGAGACGAAGAGTGCCATATAAGTTACAGAGTAGAAACAAATTCTACTAATGCATAAAATCATTTCCCACCCTCCACCCCATGAATTTGAGATAGCCTTATATCTGAACTTTGGAAAGTGGTGGAATGTCAAATTCCAAACTAAATAAGTTACTTTATTGAGTGAATTACAATTCCTCTAAAATGAAGGGATCCAAACGCCCCGTAAGAGAAGTAAAAAAATGAGAGGAACACAAACCTGGTGCTGATTCCTGTATCCTTGTGCTTGCTGCTGTTGCTGACGCCGCTGGCTGCCATCCCACCTTTCCTCCTCCTCGCACTGCAGAAATTGAAACCCGCGTAGCTGCATCAGCATGCTTCGGAAGAAGCAACCCAGAAATGGACACTTAAATCATTGTAAATCCGGTCAACCTGGTTCTGCCGGCCTGCGTGGTGGTGCTGCTGGTTCCGACTCATCAAACAGAACCACGTTCACACATGAAAGTCTTATTCATATATACCATGAATATTTCCTGTTAATTCAGCATATAACAAACACATGTAACACCTGTTAATATTTACTGTTTTTACTCATGAATGAAATGTTGCAATCAGGTTAGACAATGTAGTCAGATTACTTCCATTTGTTCACATTGCAAATTTGCAATAATAGAAATAATTCTTACAAATTCAACAATGAACAAGCCTCTCACCTTCTGGAGAACATAGTCCATGATATCTGTACATGTTGGCTTCCTGTTCATCTTTATTGTTGCCGGGGAAACAGAGGGGGGCTCTTTACAAACTGTTGTACACTTCCTCTCCTCATGAAGTTCATCAACATATGGTGACTCCTCCTGTCCTCCAGCACTTGTCTGCTAGGGAACTTCCTCTTAGTCCTAAAGATGCATCTGTTCATTGCCTTTTCCTCCTTGACCTCCAACCTAGTAATCTCCTTGGCATCTGCCTTCTTGTCAACCACTGCAGCTTCTGTGGCAGGAACTGTTACCATGCCATTCTCGAGCTTAAATCCGGCAGGCAGTGATGGCCACCTCGTGGTGGGCATCCGGCCACAACACATCGACTGGGCTGGCAATGTTGGGGGTGTATCCTTGGGCTACTCATCGCGCTTCTTTAGCTTCTCAAGCAAGACCTCAAGGGAGCTCTTCTACGTGGCTGCTGCCGGCGCCATCATCTGCGGCATCTGGATCTCACTAATATAAGATATCAAAGAAGTTCCAGAACGGTTAACTGTTTTGTTGCCACGACACTGCAACAACTGTTGCTGAAGATTTTGGACAATGTCTGCATTGTGCCTGGGAAGATTATCTATTTTCTTGAGTGAAGATTATCTGAAACAAGTATAAGGTAATAGCCAAATTTGAAAACTGGTGCGAAAGTATGATATGTGTTTCATTTAAATTTAAATTTTAAATTATGTTAAAGGCTACAAGGTTTTGATGGAACCGGTCGTATTGAACCGTGAAAGAGCCGCAGCGGACCGCCTAAAACAGATGCCTATGTAAGTTATTATATAAATATATTTACACAAAATTTGTCTATCAAAGTTAAGACCGTTATTTAGTCGTATGTTTAATATAGCTTCAAATTGTTCGACGACTACCGTGATAAAAATTTTTATGGGCTACCGCGGAAATACAGTATTGTCGCTCGGGTAGAAGTTAAATTCCCGATTGAACCACGTTTTCGTGACAGACAACATTTCATTTTATCTGGCATCAATGTAAGCCAACAATTCTTTAAGTTTCATTTTTAAAGGTACACGATCTTCATACCATCGCCTCTTCTCCTACTGAAATACTATTAGGGAGCCAAGATCGAGGCCATAACATATTTGTATAAAACAGTCAAACATTTCGACAATTTGCTCCATGAAAAGCATATTTACAAGATGCATAACGTAAAGTTTGATCTTTATCCGAGTGAATATAATTTTCGACATCTAAATGGTCCCATGGAATTGTATCTCAACCAACAAACTATTGTGGAGCCATACACTGTTCCAATTCAAATGGCGCCATTCCCAAAACATATATTCTTGAACCTTGTTGATATTGCCGAGTTGCCAAACAAAACTTTAGTCGGTAAGAATTAATCGATCTCTTAAAATTATTAAAATATTGTTTACACAAAATCTGTACTACTTCTTAAGCACACAATGTAGACGTCCACAGTGTCGTGGCGCACGTTCTGCCTCCCTCCCGTGCTCACAGCCGTGCCCCACCAGCTTTGCACAGAACATGGCACGAAAATCGGCCCGCTGCCCCTTTCCTTGCGCGGCGCGAGAATCTCGCCGATCCATGGCAGCCGCGCCCGCTCCCCTAGCAGCGCCGAGCTTCCATCCATGGCTGCCCGCGCGCCCCGCTCCTCCTTACCTTGCGCGATGCGAGAATCTCGCCGATCCATGACAGCCGCGCCCCGCTCCCCCAGCCATGCCATCGCAGAGCGAGAAGCCACCCCACCGCAGTAGCCTGCCGCCACCGCCGCCCACGGTAAGGCCATCCCCACGAACTCAAGCTCCTCCTCTTCCCACTAGCGCTGGACGCCACACCCACGCCACTACGCTCCATCTCTGACTTCTACTTCGCTCGACCATTTCCAGATCACTGCTTTGGATGGGATAGAGTGTATTTTATTTGCTTCAAAGTTTTTCTGCTGGTTAGACATATGGAGCTTCTTCTTTGGACGAGATAGAGTGTATTTTGTAGTCACTCTATGCTTACAACTGTCTTCGGTCCATCACATTGAATTGTCGTTCAAGATTCTGCCAGGATAAACAGTGGCCCTGCATTTTTTAACTATAATAATAATGTTGGTTGGTACATTTGACTCTTGTGCCTTGTCCCCTGCCGACGCTTGTCGGGGACCATAATTAGGGGTACCCTCAAGACGCCTAATTCTCAGCTGGTAACCCCCATCAGCATAAAGCTGCGGAGGCCTGATGGGTTTGATTAAGTCAGGGATCAGTCCATACGAGCGACTCGATCACGCCACGCCCGAGCCTAGCCTCGGGCAAGGGCAGCCGACCCTAAGATGATTCCGTCTCGCCCGAGGCCTCCTCTTTCACGGCAGACGCATCTCCGGCTCGCCCGAGGCCTTGCCTTTGATAAGAAGTAACCCTGACTAAATCACCGCGCCGACCGACCAAGTCACTGGGGCCTTTAACGCAAAGAGTAAGACTGACGGGCAGCCAGGCTTGGCCAAAAGCGCCAGAGGAAACTCCGCTCCGCCCGACCCAGGGCTCGGACTCGGGCTAAGGCCCCGGAAGACGGCGAACTCCGCTCCGCCCGACCCAGGGCTCGGACTCGGGCTAAGGCCCCGGAAGACGGCGAACTCCGCTCTGCCCGACCCAGGGCTCGGACTCGGGCTAAGGCCCCGGAAGACGGCGAACTCCGCTCCGCCCGACCCAGGGCTCGGACTCGGGCTAAGGCCCCGGAAGACGGCGAACTCCGCTCCGCCCGACCTAGGGCTCGGACTCGGGCTAAGGCCCCGGAAGACGACGAACTCCGCCTCGCCCGACCCAGGGCTCGGACTCCGCCCTGGCCTCCGCCGAACGACCTCCGCCTCACCCGACCCGGGAGCTCAGGTTCGGCCTCGGCCATGCAGGACAGACTCGACCCCGACTTCGGAGGAGCCTCCACGTCGCCCGACCTAGGACACAAGACCGCCACGTCAACAGGAAGCGTCATCATCACCCTGCCCTGAGCCGACTTGGGTCGCAGAGAACAAGACCGGCGTCCCATCTGGCCAGCTCCGCTAGATAGGCAATGATGGCGCCCCACTAGACCCTGACGACGGCGACTCTCGGCTCCCTTACGAAAGCAGGGAGACGTCAGCAAGAGCACAGCTGTTCCAACAGCTGTCCCTCCATCAAGCTCCACCGCTTCTCCGACAGCCACGACGCCACACTAACAGGGTGCCAAGATCTCTCCGGCTGCCACCTTGGCATGTACTTAGGGCACTAGCTCTCCCCCGCTAGACACGTAGCACCTTGCTACACCCCCATTTTGTACACCTGGATCCTCTCCTTACGCTTATAAAAGGAAGGACCAGGGCCTTCTTAGAGAAGGTTGGCCTCGCGGGAACGAGGGCAGGGGCAGGCGCTCTCTTGGGGCCGCTCGCTCCCCTCACCCGCGCGGACGCTTGTAACCCCCTACTGCAAGCGCACCCGACCTGGGCGCGGGGCGAACACGAAAGGCCGCGGGAATCTCCGTCTCCCTCGCCACGACCCGGCTCCGGCCACCGACCTCGCTCTTTCCCCCCTTCGCGCTCGCCCACGCGCTCGACCCATCTGGGCTGGGGCACGCGGCACTCTCACTCGTCGGCTCGGGGACCCCCCGGTCTCGAAACGCCGACAGTTGGCGCGCCAGGTAGGGGCACGCTGCGTGTTGACGAGCAGTTTCCCGTCAAGCTCCAGATGGGCAGTCTCCAACGACCTCTCCAACCCGGGACGGTGCTCCGTTTCGGGAGCCTCGAGTTCATGTCTCTCGACAGCGGCTACGACATGGTACTCCTTCCACCGCCGCGCGACGGCGACAATGGCGGTCGACAGCCCGCCCGCCGGCGGCGGAATCGACGACGTCTTTCCCGCGTGGGGGAAGGACAACTTTCGAGCTTGCCCCATCCTCTCCCTCGCCATCGGAGGAGGAGGAGGTGGGGCAACCAGGGCAGAGCGGGAGGCTGCGCTCCGACGGCTGTCGAGCAAATCGACATCCCCAGTGCCCCAACGGAGGACACGCTAAGCGTCACCCTCGCGTTCAAGGCAAAGGCGAGCGCCATCCCCCCGCAACACGTCGACTCCGAGCAGGTGGACGACGCCAGCGCGCTCATGAAGGGCCTGCAGGACGTCGCCCTCGTACCCAAGACGACGGCGCGATCAGCCCCCGACGTGACTCCGTCGCTCCTCGTCGACAAAAAGGTACCGACTGCTTCCCATCTTTCGTCATTTCGACTCGACCTCAACCCGCCTGGCGACCTCGCTTTGGCGGACACTCACGTTGAGGCGAGTGCAACCCCTCTGGGGTTTCGTGTGCGGTCGCCCTGGGACCGATTGACGGGCGTCTCGACCTATGAACCCTCTGGGTCCGAGGAAGATGACGACCCCAGCATCTGCTGGGATTTCTCCGGATCTAGCAACCCCAGTGCCATGCGGGACTTCATGACCGCATGCGACTACTGCCTCTCCGACTGTTCCGACGGCAGCCGCAGCCTTGACGACAAGGACTGCGGCCCGAGCCGCGAATGTTTCCACGTCGAGCTAGGGGATCCCTCCGGAGGCAGCTGTCTCGGCATGCCGGAGGATGGTGATCCCCCTAGGCCAGCGCCTCGCGCCGACATCCCGCGGGAGCTAGCTGTGGTCCCCGTTCCGGCGGGGGGTCACGACCCACAGCTCGAGCAAGTCCGCGGGGCGCAGGCCGGGCTCGACGAGGGAGCAGGAGCGCTCGAGGCAATCCGCCGGGACGTCGGGCAGGTATGGGCAAGCCAGCCCCCGGCCGGAGAAATACGTCACCTGCCCCAGGGTCTCCAGCACCGCATCGCCAACGATGCCAGGGGCAGACCGCCACCCGCATCCGGCGGAACCGGTCAGGACCTGGCAGCCGCGGCGATGCTCCTCCGCGCGATGCCGGAGTCATCAACCACCGAGGGTCGGCGAATCCAGGGAAAGCTCAAGCATCTCCTGGAGAGCGCTGCGGCCCGGCGGGCCGAGAGCTCTGCCTCCCGAAGGCAGGGGTACCCCTCGGAACCTCGTGCCGCGACTTCCCGACTCATGCGGGAAGCCTCGGTCTACACCGGGCGCACGCGCAACACCGCGCCGGCAGCCCCGGGCCACCTCGACGACGAGCACCCTCATCGCGACCGTCGGGCTCGCCTCGACGAAAGGGTGCGCCGAGGCTATCACCCCAGGCGTGGGGGACGCTACGACAGCGGGGAGGATCGGAGTCCCTCGCCCGAACCACCCGGTCCGCAGGTCTTCAGCCGAGCCATTCGGCGGGCGCCGTTTCCGCCCCGATTCCGACCCTCGACTACTATCACAAAGTACTCGGGGGAAACGAGGCCGAAATTGTGGCTCGCGGACTTCCGCCTGGCCTGTCAACTGGGAGGAACGGACGACGATAACCTCATCATCCGCAACCTCCCCCTGTTCCTCTCCGACACTGCTCGCGCTTGGTTGGAGCACCTGCCTCCCGGGCAGATTTCCAACTGGGAGGATTTGGTCCAAGCTTTCGCCGGCAACTTCCAGGGCACGTACGTGCGCCCCGGGAATTCCTAGGACCTCCGAAGCTGTCGGCAACTGCCGGGAGAATCTCTTCGGGACTACATCCGGCGATTCTCGAAGCAGCGCACCGAGCTGCCCAACATCACCGACTCCGATGTCATCGGCGCGTTCCTTGCCGGCACCACCTGCCGTGACCTGGTGAGCAAGTTGGGTCGCAAGACCCCCACCAGGGCGAGCGAGCTGATGGACATCGCCACCAAGTTCGCCTCCAGCCAGGAGGCGGTCGAGGCCATCTTCCGAAAAGACAAGCAGCCCCAGGGCCGCCCGTCGGAAGATGCTCCCGAGGCGTCTGCCCTGCGCGGCGCCAAGAAGAAAGGCAGGAGGAAGTCGCAAGCGAAACGCGACGCTCCCGATGCAGACCTTGTCGCCGCCGCCGAGCACAAGAACCCTCGGAAGCCCCCCGAAGGTGCTAACCTCTTCGACAAGGCACTCAAGGAGACGTGCCCCTACCATCAGGGGCCCGTCAAGCACACCCTCGAAGAGTGCGTCATGCTTCGGCGCCACTTCCACCGGGCCGGGCCACCCGCAGAGGGCGGCAGGGCTCACGACGACGACAAAAGGGAAGATCGCCAAGCAGGAGAGTTCCCCGAGGTCCGCGACTGCTTCATGATCTACGGAGGGCATGCGGCGAACGCCTCGGCTCGGCATCGTAAGCAAGAGCGTCGGGAGGTCTGCTCGGTGAAGGTGGCGGCACCAGTCTACCTAGACTGGTCCGACAAGCCCATCACCTTCGACCGGGACGACCACCCCGACCACGTGCCGAGCCCGGGGAAGTACCCGCTCGTCGTCGACCCCGTCATCGGCGACGTCAGGCTCACCAAGGTCCTGATGGATGGGGGCAGCTGCCTCAATATCATCTACGCCGAGACCCTCAGGCTCCTGCGCGTCGACCTGTCGTCCGTCTGAGCAGGCGCTGCGCCCTTCCACGGGATCGTTCTCGGGAAGCGCGTCCAGCCCCTCGGACAGATCGACCTCCCTGTCTGCTTCGGAACACCCTCCAACTTCCGAAGGGAGACTTTGATGTTCGAGGTGGTCGGGTTCCGAGGAACCTACCACGCAGTGCTGGGAAGACCATGCTACGCGAAGTTCATGGCCATCCCCAACTACACCTACCTGAAGCTCAAGATGCCGGGCCCCAACGAGGTCATCACCGTCGGCCCCACGTACAAACACGCGTTCGAATGCGATGTGGAGTGCGTGGAGTATGCCGAGGCCCTCGCCGAGTCCGAGGCCCTCATCGCCGACCTGGAAAGCCTCACCCGAGAGGTGCCAGACGTGAAGCGACACGCCGGCAACTTCGAGCCAGCGGAGACGGTCAAGGCCGTCCCTCTCGACCCCAGTGGTGACACCTCCAAGCAGATCCGGATCGGTTCCGGGCTCGACCCCAAATAGGAAGCAGTGCTCGTCGACTTTCTCCGCGCAAACGCCGACGTCTTTGCGTGGAGTCCCTCGGACATGCCCGGCATACCGAGGGATGTCGCCGAGCACTCGCTGGATATTCGGGCCGGGGCCCGGCCGGTCAGACAGCCTCTGCGCCGATTCGACGAGGAGAGGCGTAGGGTGATAGGCGAAGAGATCCACAAGCTGATGGCGGCAGGGTTCATCAAAGAGGTATTCTATCCCGAATGGCTTACCAACCCTGTACTTGTGAGGAAGAAAGGGGGGAAATGGCGGATGTGTGTAGACTACACTGGTCTCAACAAAGCATGTCCGAAGGTCCCCTACCCTCTACCTCGCATCGATCAGATCGTGGACTCCACTGCAGGGTGCGAAACCTTGTCTTTCCTCGATGCCTACTCAGGGTATCATCAGATCAAGATGAAAGAGTCCGACCAGCTCGCGACTTCTTTCATCACGCCCTTCGGCATGTACTGTTATGTCACCATGTCGTTCGGTTTGAGGAACGCGGGTGCAACGTACCAGCGGTGCATGAACCATGTGTTCGGCGAACACATCGGTCGCACGGTCGAGGCCTACGTCGATGACATCGTAGTCAAGACGAGGAAAGCCTCTGGCCTTCTCTCCGACCTCGAACTGACATTCCGGTGTCTCAAGGTGAAGGGCGTCAAGCTCAATCCCGAGAAGTGCGTCTTCGGGGTGCCCCGAGGCATGCTCTTGGGATTCATCGTCTCTGAGCGGGGCATCGAAGCCAATCCGGAGAAGATCGCAGCCATCACAAACATGGGGCCCATCAAGGACTTAAAAGGCGTACAGAGGGTCATGGGATGTCTCGCGGCCTTGAGCCGTTTCATCTCGCGCCTCGGCGAAAGAGGCCTGCCCCTGTACCGTCTCTTAAGGAAGGTCGAGTGCTTCACTTGGACACCCGAGGCCGAGGAAGCTCTCGGGAACCTGAAGGCGCTCCTCACCCAGGCGCCCATCTTGGTACCCCCAGCTGATGGAGAAGCCCTCCTGGTCTACGTCGCCGCTACCACTCAGGTGGTCAGCGCCGCGATCGTGGTCGAAAGGCAGGAAGAGGGGCATGCTTTGCCCATTCAGAGGCCAGTTTACTTCGTCAGCGAGGTACTGTCCGAGACCAAGATCCGCTACCCACAAGTCCAGAAGCTGCTGTATGCAGTGATCCTGACGAGGCGAAAGCTGCGACATTACTTCGAGTCTCATCCGGTGACTGTGGTGTCATCCTTCCCTCTGGGGGAGATCATCCAGTGCCGAGAAGCCTCGGGACGGATCGCAAAGTGGGCGGTGGAAATCATGGGCGAGGCAATCTCGTTCGCCCCTCGGAAGGCCATCAAGTCCCAGGTACTGGCGGATTTCGTAGCCGAATGGGTCGATACCCAGTTGCCAACGGCTCTGATCCAACCAGAGCTCTGGACCATGTTTTTCGATGGGTCGCTGATGAAGACGGGAGCCGGCGCGGGCCTGCTCTTCGTCTCGCCCCTCGGGAAGCACCTGCGCTACGTGCTCCGCCTCCATTTCCCGGCGTCCAACAATGTGGCTGAGTACGAGGCTCTGGTCAACGGATTGCGAATCGCCATCGAGCTAGGGGTCCGACGCCTCGATGCACGCGGCGACTCGTAGCTCGTCATCGACCAAGTCATGAAGAACTCCCACTGCCGCGACCCGAAGATGGAGGCCTACTGTGAGGAGGTTCGACGCCTGGAAGACAAGTTCTACGGGCTCGAGCTTAACCACATCGCCCGGCGCTACAACGAGACTGCGGATGAGCTGGCGAAGATGGCCGCGGGGCGAACGACGGTTCCCCCGGACGTCTTCTCCCGGGATCTGCACCAACCCTCCGTCAAGATAGGCGACGCGCCCGAGCCCGAGGTGCCCTCGGCCCCGTCCGAGGTGACCTCGGCCCAGCCCGAGCCATCCTCGGCTCAACCCGAGGAACCCTCGGAGCCCGAGGGCGAAGCACTGCGCATCGAGGAGGAGCAGAACGGGGTCATGCCAGATCAAGATTGGCAAACCCCATACCTGCAATATCTCCGCCAAGGGGAACTGCCCCTCGACCGAGCCGAGGCTCGGCGGGTAGCGCGACGCGCCAAGTCGTTCGTCTTGCTGGGCGATGAGAAGGAGCTCTACCACCGAAGCCCCTCGGGCATCCTCCAGCGATGCATCTCCATCGCCGAAGGTCAGGAACTCCTGCGGGAAATACACTCGGGGGCTTGCGGCCATCATGCAGCACCTCGAACCCTCGTCGGGAACGCTTTCCGCCAAGGCTTCTATTGGCCGACGGCGGTGGCTGACGCCACTAGAATTGTCCGCGCCTGCGGAGGGTGCCAATTCTATGCGAAGCAGACCCACCTGCCCGCTCAGGCTCTGCAGACGATACCCATCACCTGGCCCTTCGCTGTGTGGGGTCTGGACCTCGTTGGCCCTCTGCAGAAGGCGCCCGGGGGCTACACGCACCTGCTGGTCGCTGTCGACAAATTCTCCAAGTGGATCGAGGTCCGACCCCTGAACAGCATCAGATCCGAGCAGGCGGTGGCGTTCTTCACCAACATCATCCATCGCTTCGGGGTCCCGAACTCCATCATCACCAACAATGGCACCCAGTTCACCGGCAAAAAATTCTTGGATTTTTGCGAGGATCACAACATCCGGGTGGACTGGGCCGCCGTAGCTCATCCCATGTCGAATGGGCAAGTGGAACGTGCCAACGGCATGATCCTACAAGGGCTCAAGCCTCGGATTTACAACGACCTCAACGAGTTCGGCAAGCGATGGATGAAGGAACTCCCCTCGGTGGTCTGGAGCCTGAGGACGACGCCAAGCCGAGCCACAGGTTTCACGCCGTTCTTCCTGGTCTACGGGGCCGAGGCCGTCCTGCCCACTGACCTGGAATACGGCTCCCCGAGGACGAGGGCCTACGACGACGAAAGCAACCAAGCTAGCCGAGAAGACTCGCTGGACCAGCTGGACGAGGCTCGGGACAGGGCCTTACTACACTCGGCGCGATACCAGCAGTCCCTGCGACGCTACCACGCCCGAGGGGTCCGACCCCGAGACCTCCAGGTGGGCGACCTGGTGCTTCGGCTGCGGCAAGACGCCCGAGGGAGGCACAAGCTCACGCCCCCCTGGGAGGGGCCGTTCATCATCGCCAAAGTTCTGAAGCCCGGAACGTACAAGCTGGCCAACAGTCAAGGCGAGGTCTACGGCAACGCTTGGAACATCCAACAGCTACGTCGCTTCTACCCTTAAGATGTTTCCAAGTTGTTCATATACCTCACACCCACGCAAAGTTTAGTCAACAAGGAAGGGTCGGCCTCGCCTCGGCAAAGCCCGACCCTCCCTCGGGGGCTAAAAGGGGGGAAACCCCCTCTGCGTCGAAATTTTCCTCGAACAGAAAATCTCTTTTACCAGAATATCTTTCGTGCTTTTTGACTACTTCGAAAAGTGGATCCTGGAAACGACGGGGTACACGTAAGCAGTCAAGACTGACCGAGCCGAGGGACTCCCACGCCTCCGGGATACGGATACCTCACTCATCACCTTCTGTGATAAGTAACTCGCGTTCGGATAAGGTGAATCCGCGGATCGAACAAGTCTTTACGTTCGGAAGCCCTTCTGTCGAAGCGATTCTTCGAGCCTTCTCGACCGAGTCGGTGACAGGGCCTCATGGACGGGTGAAAGTACGCGTAAGCGGCGAGGCCGACCGAGCCGAGGGACTCCCACGCCTCCGGGATACGGATACCTCACTCATCACCTCCCGCGAGAAGCAACTCTCGCTCGCACTAACATCCCTGCTACCGACAAAAAGTCCAGATACTCGAAACAAGAGGAAAAGAGACGCAGCTTTATAACGCAGCAAGGGTGTGTGTTCTGGCCTCGACGGCCGCACAAGGCCCACGCTACAAGACGATTTGACCTTGCAGGCTCGGGTCTTGACGCTGGAAGGGGGCAGCGACGCCCTCGGCATCGACGGCATCTTCGGCGAGGCCCGACCTAGCCTCGGATGGCGACGCGGTCCGAAGGCCTCCGCTCCGAAGGACGACGTCATCACCACGCCCGAGCGATCGCCGTCAGGGACTTTTTTGGATCCGGGCCGAGCGGGCAGCTCGGCCGGCCACCTCCGAGGCCTCGGCCGACCACCTTCCGAGGGCGCCAACCCGGTCCGAAGCCTCGGCTGATCAGCTCCGACGTCGATCCTGCCAACGGACAACTCGGCTAGGCTCCGGCCAACCAGGTTTCATTTTCGAGCCAACTCCGCCTCTGCTCGTGCTGATATCGCTACCCCCGGCCTCGGCTCGTCGAAGAGCAGCCGAGGGGTTTCTTTAACTAAGCTAGAGGAGCCTCGGACAACAGGGCCGACCGAGCCGAGGGACTCCTACGCCTCCGGGATACGGATACCTCACTCGTCACCTTGACACGGGGCGACTCATGCTTGGTGAAGCGGTTCAGACAATCAGCAGACGAGTCTTAGTGCTCGGAAATGAGGAAAAAACACGGCTCTGTGCCGGAGTTACAAACATGTTCAGGCCCCGAAAGCCGAAATGAACAAAAAACCCGGCACTCGAAGTGCCATAACAAACGGAACTCCGGTTCCCCCCTCCGCAGCAGCGCAGGCCTCAGGAGTAGGCACTGCTGCTGTCTTGCCCTCGCCCATAACGCCACCCGAGGGGCGAGGACAAGTACAAAGAGCCGGAGGCCCGAAGCGCGGATAGTGGCGGTGACCCCGCCGGCGACGGGGGCTTCTCGAGCCGCCTCCGCCTCGACGCTGACGGCAGAAGCCATCAGCCCCCCGGCAGATCCCCACTCAAATCCTCCTAGATGAGTGGGGCACCGGCCTCCGCGTGAGGACGTCGTCCTGGTGCAAAGGCAGGGCCACCCCAGAACACGAGCGCCGCCCTAGCGGCGTGCGGCGTCTAGGGTGGACCTCCCGTGTACACGGCGCGGCAGCCGCCCCCCGACAAAAGGGGCCGCCGGAGCCGAGCCAGCGGACCCGACACGCTGGAGGTGACGGCGTTCGCCGCCGATCCATCCCACGTTGTCGAAGTCCGGGCCGCCCGCAGGGTCAGTGAGCGCCCTCTCCCACGAACGTAGTGGGAGAGGATGACCCACCAACCCACGTGGGAGGTAGAGCGCCGGCTCAGTCCGGCACCCACCCCAGCGAGGATGATGAACATCCTTGAAGCTGAGGGTGGGACCTAGATTGCAGTCCGGTTTGCCCCTCCCCACCATCAAGCTGGAGGTCACCACCTTAGGTGGCCGCCGGTGGAGGGGTGCAGCCGGGCTGCATGATGAAAATCCTTGAAGCCGAACGATGGCTGAAAGGTACCAACTCCCACGGAGTTGCGTTCCTCCAACGATGGAGCGAAAAGACGGCGGTTCCCCCCATCCGGGGGCTTGGAAGATGGAGAGACACAATGCATAGGGGAGGAAGAAGACATGGTCACCATACAAAGGGGGTCGCCCTCCTTTTTAAAGGCAACTCCCCCTGCTTGCGCCCCCAACCGTGATGGGCTAAGTCTTCTCCAACACGCCTCCAAAGCCCTCCCCCGCGGCGCGGGGGCTGGGACCCACAAGTCATGGAGACAGGCTCCGAGCAGAAGAAGCCGAACCGCCGCGCACGGCGCGCGCAACCACCCAGCGGTTACAAGTAACCCTCCACTTTTGCCCAGACCAGCGGACGAAAGGGGCAGGCGGCCATGCAGGCGGCATGCAACCGCGTCAAGTGGACGCGCCTCTCCGACTCCTGACAGGCCAGCGCGGAGGCCCAAGCCCACGCGTCGCGCAACCGGCGCGCCGGATGCTGCATGCACGCCGCTGTGCCACTTGCGCCACCACCGCACCTCCTCGATTGCGGAACCGATACCGCGATTCGAGGCGACCCAGCGCGCGACCCAGCAGCGCCAGCCTGACGCAGCGGTCAAACACGGTCAAAAGTGGGCCGGCAGTAATGACGGTGGCAGGCGCGCGAGAGCAGCGGTCACGCCATCGGCCAAGCTCATGTCCCATCCGGAGGCGGCGAGAGAACCCCCTCTCACAGTGTGAAGACGACGCGCCCGTGACCCGTACCTCGAACGGCTCGCGCACGCAACGGCGGCCTCGCCAACTACTCGCCCCGGCGCATTGACTCCGCGGCTGGACAGGCGACGCTTCTAGCAGGAGCGGCTGGCGACGTTTCGCCTTCACCAAAACGACCACACCAAAAAAAAGGTACGCCACGTCGTTCAATTTCGTATCCTTTTTCCCTTTTTCCCCTTTCTCTATCTCTTGCAACAGGGACCGGGAAGGGGGATACCCCCAAAGGGATCCTTCCCCGTGAAGGAACTAGGCTCCGAGCCTCCTTACTGATCAGGGGTTCGAAGGCTGGCCCCCCGAAGGGTTCAACGGCCACCTCAGATCGCGTGGGCCCGACACCCACTACTGGTCAGGGGTTCGAAGGTCGGCCCCCCGAAAGGTTCCACGACCGCCTCAGGCTACTCGGGCTCCGCGCCCATTACTGATCAGGGGTTCGAAGGCTGGCCCTCCGAAGGGTTCACAGTCGCCTCAGACGCCGAGCGAGGGATGACCAGGGGTACGTTCGATACATAACCAAGGCTCGGGCTGCGCTCCCGAGGTACCCTAGGACATTTCCGTGACCAGCGGGAACGACTCTGTAACGGAATCCCATCGGAGGGAGGCAACGAGCCCTCGGACCCCGTCGCCAGGGGACCGGGTCCGGCAGATCACCCGCAGGTACTTTTGGGCGTGCCTCCGGGCCCCTAGCCGACCCCCAACGAACGGGGCACGGACGTCCACTCGGATTACCCGATTGCAGCTCACCGGAGACACCATGTTCGGTGCCCATCGAGGGTAACATGGCGCTCTCCCCCCCTCCTCCTTGCGGAAAGGCAACGTAGGGGCGTATATAAAAAAGCCGAGTCTGTCCCTGATCGTCCTCTCGCTCTGTGCGGAGGCTCGGGGGCTGCTCTCGCAAACCCGGCTCCGGCCAAACCGTTGACAGCGTCAACATACCAGCTCGAGAACTTGGGCCCCGACAGAGCATCTGGGCTACGGCCTGTTCGCATGAGGGAACCGCCAGACCAGCCGAAGCATTACGCAAGGCATTAAGACCTCGAAGGTGTGAAACCACTCCTCCGAGGCCTCGGGGGCTACACCCGGCGGGTGCGCTCGCGCGCACCCACCGGAACAAAGTACAACCGAGAAAGGCTGGTCCCCTTGCAAAAAAGTGCGACGGAAAGCCTCCAAGCGAGTGTTAACACTCCCTTCGAGGCTCGGGGGCTACTGTTGGGGACCATAATTAGGGGTACCCTCAAGACGCCTAATTCTCAGCTGGTAACCCCCATCAGCATAAAGCTGCAGAGGCCTGATGGGTTTGATTAAGTCAGGGATCAGTCCATACGAGCGACTCGATCACGCCACGCCCGAGCCTAGCCTCGGGCAAGGGCAGCCGACCCTGAGATGATTCCGTCTCGCCCGAGGCCTCCTCTTTCACGGCAGACGCATCTCCGGCTCGCCCGAGGCCTTGCCTTCGATAAGAAGTAACCCTGACTAAATCACTGCGTCGACCGACCAAGTCACTGGGGCCTTTAACGCAAAGAGTAAGACTGACGGGCAGCCAGGCTTGGCCAAAAGCGCCAGAGGAAACTCCGCTCCGCCCGACCCAGGGCTCGGACTCGGGCTAAGGCCCCGGAAGACGGCGAACTCCGCTCCGCCCGACCCAGGGCTCGGACTCGGGCTAAGGCCCCGGAAGACGGCGAACTCCGCTCCGCCCGACCCAGGGCTCGGACTCGGGCTAAGGCCCCGGAAGACGGCGAACTCCGCTCCGCCCGACCCAGGGCTCGGACTCGGGCTAAGGCCCCGGAAGACGACGAACTCCGCCTCGCCCGACCCAGGGCTCGGACTCCGCCCTGGCCTCCGCCGAACGACCTCCGCCTCGCCCGACCCGGGAGCTCAGGTTCGGCCTTGGCCATGCAGGACAGACTCGACCCCGACTTCGGAGGAGCCTCCACGTCGCCCGACCTAGGACACAAGACCGCCACGTCAACAGGAAGCGTCATCATCACCCTGCCCTGAGCCGACTTGGGTCGCAGAGAACAAGACCGGCGTCCCATCTGGCCAGCTCCGCCAGATAGACAATGATGGCGCCCCACTAGACCCTGACGACGGCGACTCTCGGCTCCCTTACGAAAGCAGGGAGACGTCAGCAAGAGCACAGCTGTTCCAACAGCTGTCCCTCCATCAAGCTCCACCGCTTCTCCGACAGCCACGACGCCACACTAACAGGGTGCCAAGATCTCTCCGGCTGCCACCTTGGCATGTACTTAGGGCACTAGCTCTCCCCCGCTAGACACGTAGCACCTTGCTACACCCCCATTTTGTACACCTGGATCCTCTCCTTACGCTTATAAAAGGAAGGACCAGGGCCTTCTTAGAGAAGGTTGGCCTCGCGGGAACGAGGGCAGGGGCAGGCGCTCTCTTGGGGCCGCTCGCTCCCCTCACCCGCGCGGACGCTTGTAACCCCCTACTGCAAGCGCACCCGACCTGGGCGCGGGGCAAACACGAAAGGCCGCGGGAATCTCCGTCTCCCTCGCCACGACCCGGCTCCGGCCACCGACCTCGCTCTTTCCCCCCTTCGCGCTCGCCCACGCGCTCGACCCATCTGGGCTGGGGCACGCGGCACTCTCACTCGTCGGCTCGGGGACCCCCCGATCTCGAAACGCCGACAACGCTGTAGTGCTTTGCTAGATTAGTAAAGATTACTCTTACCACCAGATGTGGAGCCTAACCGGTTGGTAGGGATACCAATGGTGCTCCTCTGTTAATGGTGCTTATTGTCATATTGTCATATTGGAGGAAGGGCTTATTGTCATATTGGAGGAAGGGCTTGAAGCTCAATGGAAGTACACATATCACTTTAATTTAGTACTACAAAAGTATGCCTGCTACTGTATCTTCACAGATCGCTTTAATTTAGTACTACAACATTCACTGTACCCAAATACCTTGTATTGCTCAACACATTTTCTCCCATATTGCAGGGTGAAGTAGATTGCTCATTTCTATTTGTCGCTTCAACCATCATGATCTATCAGGTCTTTTTGTTTCATAACTATTAATTTGGTTGAGTTAAATGATCATTGACATCCTATAGGCCATTTTGTTCGGTTTCCATTGTGTTCTAGAAGGGTAGAGAAACCATCTGGGCGCTTCTTTGATAAGAAACCAGTGAGGGATTTTAGGATGAGAAATATGGTGCTGGTTTCAAGAAGTGCCATATGTTGATGAAAGACAATAATGTGGTGTTTCACCAAGCACTGCCTACCACATCACAGTTCTTTGCACAGGATGGCGATAGGCTCAAACTGCAACTCTCATCAGCAGTCACTATGTCTTCAGACAGGGCCTGCAGTATGTCAGCTGATGATCCAGCAACTAATCATGATTACATGACTGTACTAGCAGTAAAAGGTATCCTTCCTTGCTTATTTAATAAACCATTCTGTCTAAATTTGCATTGGGTACTACTTATGGAAATATCTGTCTCAATACTTTTTCTTGCTATTCTGATGATTAGCGGCCACTATTGTTTCTCAGTGGTTGGAATTACTGCATCAGGACATCAGGGGGCGCCTCGCCGGTATAATTCTGAAATCTGATGTAAATGTGAATGTTGTACTCATGCATTGTACTTAACACATTTGTTTGTTTTTCTTGAAGCTTTAAAGCGCAGCAGGAAGAGAGTCAGAAATGCTCTTCATACAGAATTGCCTTACCTAATATCGACAAAATTTCCATCTAACCAAGAGAACGAATCATCCATTGCAAATACTTGTGATGCTGGATGTATTAAAAAAGCAGTTTCAGAAGCGCATTTGGCATGATGGAGGTCTCTGTTTGTCCAGATGGACCGAGCACTTCAGGAGGAAGGAAACAGCTGGTGAGTTTGCCGGTTGGATTAGTTTGTGTTGTAGGAAAGGACTATGCCATCCGTCATTGTTTGTGTTGGTACATAGCCCTATTCATACTACTTATAAAATGTATATGCTCATAGAGTATATACATGAATCACCGGAGTACCTGATTGCCTAATACTTGTCGCAGGAGAACCGGTTAAAGCAAGTGCAAGAAATGCAATCGAATTGTGATAAAGGCCTCAAACACATGAGCTGTGAAGCTCCTCTGCTAGGGACATGCATTCTACTATGTAGTGATGAAATAGCTAGATTAAAATAACAAAATTTATGTATGACTAGGATCACAAATAGATTACGAAATTTTTTCTCATAACAGTATAACACACATTTGTAGATAAGTTATCAGGGTATTATATGTTTCCGTTGCAACGCACGGACACTCACCTAGTTATTTCTTAATTCTCTCTCATGCACATGTGACCGCCGTTTATTCAGCGAGCCTACCATACAATGGCCGTCGTTGATTTAGCAAGCCAACAAAAATGGAGGAGGATGCGACCTATAGATCAAACATGTGATATACACCACTTTATTTTTCTTTTTAATATTGATCAAACATGTGATATACACCACTTTATTTTTCTTTTTAATATTATGGTCCACCTTTTTCTCCTTTCAAAATTTAGTTGTCTTCTTTTAGGGAGAACATGATGCCCTGTTTGGTTCCTCGTATTGGAATGTGAAAGTCGTCTAGAGGGGGTGGATAGGCGAAACCTGAAAATTATAACTTTACACCCCACCTAGATCCCTTTTGACTAGTGGTTAGAACAAGATACACAATTATCGGAGAATAAAACTAAGTCCTTGCTTATAAAGAGTATTGCTTTTAAATAATGCGGAATTGATAAATCAATACTACTAATAAGTCTATGAGAATAAAGCAAGAGGGCTTAGATAAGAAGAGTAATAACACAAGTTCTTTCTTGCAAAGTGTTGCTCGGAGAATAAAACTAAGTCCTTGCTTGTAAAGAGTATTGCTTTTAAATAATGCGGAATTGATAAATCAATACTACTAAT
This sequence comes from Zea luxurians, assembly GCA_029449295.1. Taxonomy (NCBI): domain Eukaryota; kingdom Viridiplantae; phylum Streptophyta; class Magnoliopsida; order Poales; family Poaceae; genus Zea; species Zea luxurians. The sequence goes on along the minus strand of JAOPSE010000004.1, from coordinate 182,263,417 downwards.
AAGTCTATGAGAATAAAGCAAGAGAGCTTAGATAAGAAGAGTAATAACACAAGTTCTTTCTTGCAAAGTGTTGCTTCACAAAATAAGAATTTAACTTAAAGCAACACCAAATAGTATTAGCAAAGAATAGTGCAATAAGAAACTTAGAAAGGGAAAGAACAAACAAATCACAAGCAATGAGCACACGAGACACGGGTGATTTGTTTTACCGAGGTTCGGCCCTCGAAGGCCTAGTCCCCGTTGAGGAGTCCACTAAGGATGGGTCTCTTTCAACCCTTTCCCTCTTTCCACCGATCACCAAAGACCGACGAGCTCTTCTTCTTCTCAAGGATCACTTAAGACCCCGCAAGTACCACCACACTCTTTGATGTCTCTTGCTAGCTTTACAATCCTCCAAAACTTTGGAGGAAGTTCAATGGGAGTCAAAACTCCATGCGCAAATGAACACAAAGATGTAGCACACACTATCTCTCAATGAATCTCACAAGGCACTAGAGCTAAACTCACACGAGAGGCTTTCTTTTGCTTGCACTCTCTTTTGTGGCACTTGTGTGGATTGTAGTGGTCTAAATCTTGTGTATAGGATTGATCAATGAATATATGTGGTTGGGAGGGCTTGGATATGTCAACTATATGTCTTGGAATGTTGCTTGGGCTCCCTCACCTTGAAATGGCCGGTTGGAGTGGTATTTATAGCCACCATCCAAAATATAGCCGTTGGAGAAGGCTGCTGGTGATGGGCGCACCGGACAGTCCGGTGCACCACCGGACAGTGTCCGGTGTGCCGCCACGTCATCCTCCCGTTAGGGCTTGGAGCTGGTCGACCGTTGGAGGCTTTGTTCTCATGCGGCACCGGACAGTCTGGTGCTACACCGGACAGTCCGGTGCCACACCGGACAGTCCGGTGCCACTCTGATCTTCTGCTCTGACTTCTGTCGCGTGTACTATTCAACACTGTTCACTGTTAGAGTCGACCGTTGCGCGCTGATAGCTGTTGCTCCGCTGGCGCACCGGACAGTCCGGTGGTGCACCAGACAGTCCGATGAATTATAGCGGAGCTGCGTCTGAGAAACCCGAAGGTGAAGAGTTTGAGGTCGATCCTCCTTGGTGCACCGGACACTGTCCGGTGCGCCAGACCAGGGAGAACTTCGGTTTCGCTCCTTTTTTTTGAACCCTTTTTAATCTTTGTATTGGTTTTGAGTTGAACCTTTGACCCTTGTAGAACATATACACTAGAGCAAACTAGTTAGTCCAATTATTTGTGTTGGGCATTTCAACCACCAAAATCATTTAGGAAAAGGTTTAAAGCCTATTTCCCTTTTAGAATGAAATTTAGAAATCTAGATGAGGACATGAGATTTTGGTTAGGCTATGGTTGTCAAAAAGGTTTTGATCTTAGAAAAGTACTCTAACACAAGTAAGGTTAATGTAAAGGTCACGTCATGCAGGTTTGTTTGTGCTAACTGAGGTCATCGAGGGAAAGATAGAAAGGGGTATGAACTAAAATGTCATCGAGCTGAAACTAAAACAGTTTGTGAAGTCTATATGTGTCAGTGTTTGGTACTGACGATGCACTACGGGATATATCGCGTACTACTTTTGAGATGAAGGCGTAACTCAATGGTTTGTGCCTAGCATGACGGAACACAACATATTATACATGTTTTGTCCTTCTAGATACGTAATACCCTACATTGTGTCAGTTTCTGGTGGTTGTATTGCTTTGAGTCTGAAGATTACCAGTGATTGGTGAAGGTAGAATATAAGAGTGACGTATGGATCTAACAGGGTCTAATGGAGTTTCCCCTTTTTTGTAGGGGCATATCTTCAGCCTTATATGGCTGACTGAAGAGATAACCTTGTATATATCAAAACAGGGCATCATGTCGCCATATAGCTTGGGTTGTACAGATCAAAACAGGGCATCATTTCCCCTGCTCCTCCTCCTCCGGGATTGGGTTGAAGTCGCTGTCGTTGGCTGCGACCTTGGGCGCCAGCAGCGGCTCGTTGTCGCCATATAGCTTCGCAGGCAGCAGCATCTTGCGACCATCGCCGCCTCCTTGATGTTTGCTCTATGCGTCGTCGTGGAAGGAGCAGTGGAGGCGGAGGGAGGCGAAGAAGGGTGCATGGCGCCACGGCGAGGCACAGACGGGACAGGACAAGATAGGATGTTGTTGGCAGAGGAGGAGCTAAGCGGGAGACTATGCAGGGGAAGTGGAAGGCGTGGGAGCACTTGCTGTGAACACACCACCGAACTGTCACCACTCTGCAAAAAGCTGTTGTGATCTGATTGGATTCATCCTTTTGTGTTCTAGGCCCAATTGAATGGGTAACAATATCAAATGACATTAATGACAGTAATGGCTTGAAAGGGACTTAAAATCAAAATTGATGGTATTGAAGGGAACTCATAATTTTTGATGGCATATAAGTGTTTGGTATAAGTTTTGATGGCAATGAGGGAATTTTCTCATTTTTATGCTAGGCCGTTTCATGCGCTATTGAAGAAGAAGGGCAGCACATTATCGTTGGATTGGAGATCCACGAGCGCACGGCAGCGTGCCGCCGTGAGGCAACCGATCTAGTTCCGACATATTGGTACGGTATGACTGTTTGGCTGTGTTAGAAGATTGACACGTTCAAACAGGCTACTACATCGATTTTACAAATATATGACATCATTGACTTAAGAAATTTGGCCACCGGTCTTATTCAAAATATTTATTAAAATATAAAATTTAAGTAAAGCACAAACTACATTAAGGAATAAAAGAAATCAAAAAATATATTATTTTTAGAATAGGACGAGTGGTCAAGTTTTTTTAAAGTTAACGGTGTCCTATATTTATATTTACGATGTAGGAAGTATTTTTAAAAATAGATGAAATTTTTAGAAATAGTTAAAAAGGCTGAAATAAAAAAAAATCCATTGACCGCGGTGCACGAGTCGGCGAGTCGAGGTGTATGCAACCTTCTCTTGTATGCGGGCGAGTCGGCAAGTCCTCCACGGCGAGCCCTATATTACCCACCCAAACCAACTCGGACCAAGCAAAACCACACACACACACGCCACCTCCTTGTCGGCTCGCCATCGCCACCATCATTTCGTGTCGAGTCTCCGTTTCACCCTCCCCAAATTCCCCTCAAATCGATCTCCCCCGCACCCCGAATCCCCGCGCCCCAGCGTCTGAATCCGGCGCGCCCCGCCCCGATCCGTCCGATCCGCGCCGAATCGCCGTTGCTCGGGGCGGAACCCTAGCCCGATCTCCACCTGTTTCCTCGCGATGGGCGCCGGTCGTGTCTGCCGCGGCGGCCCCTTCTCTGCCTCCCCCGCCGCCGGCGCCGCCGCGGGGCGGCCGTTCCCGCCGCTCACCGCGTCCTCCTCATCATCTCCTTCATCGGCCCCTTCCGAGACAGCGTCCACGTCGGTCACCAAGACGGTGAACGGCTCCCACCACTTCAAGATCGCGGGCTACTCCCTCTCCAAGGGGATCGGCGTGGGGAAGTTCATCGCCTCCGAGTCCTTCAACGTGGGGGGATTCGACTGGGCGATCTACTTCTACCCCGACGGGAAGAGCGGCGAGGATGGCGCTGCCTACGTCTCGCTCTTCATAGCCCTGGCCAGCGAAGGCACCGATGTGCGCGCGCTGTTCGAGCTCACGCTCGTCGACCAGAGCGGCAAGGGGCAAGACAAGGTGCATACCCACTTTGGGAGGTCTCTCGAGAGCGGCCCATACACCCTCAAGTACCGCGGCAGCATGTGGTGAGTCTGTGTACAGGTTGCATAGCTTTGTGGTGCCTGCCAAATTGAACTAACCTGCCCAATCGGAATTTGCTGTTTTGATCATTATCTTGAGTAGGAAGTAAGTGATGTATGTGCTCTAAGATACGTGGCTATGAAGCTGAAACTTTACTTTTGTATGTTAAAACTGAGAAACGTTGGCCCCTTCATTTTTAGTCATTTTGTATTCACAACTACTACTGGTTTGAAGTGAAGTACATTCAGGATGTGAAGTAAGTGTCATGTGGTTTAGATGCAGAACTTAATTGTCCTTTTGCCTTATTAGTTTGTGAATCGATGAGGTGACAAGTGATATAGATTTATGCCGTGCCCTGTACATAGTAACTGGTCATCGGATTGTTATTATTGATTGGGCCATATTATTTGGTTTTGATGACTCTGTATTGAGAAAAGAACTGAGTTTTCAGTTGTTTTTCAAATTGCCTTGCTGTAGATTGTATAGCTTTTAGCTAATTTGTTAATTTTGACACCAGTATTGCAATATTGTTTGCTGGTTGATCCCTGCATTTTTCATTAGATCTGAAATTCGGGCAAATAAAGACATACATATGAGTTGGTAGTTGGCGAGTTCATAATCAGTGCTAGATGAGAACTAGTTTATTTTTTAATGTTATCATGCACTTTAAACTATTCTTAATTTTGCATTGTTGCAGCGCCATAGCCCTGTCATCATTGGACTTTGAACAATATGTCTATATCAGTAACCTTTGTATCTTTCTAGTGTTGTGTGTTTTCCTGACTTTTAGTGCATTTCACACTAGAAAAAAAATATCTACTGGTCGGCACAGCTTTCAAAATATTTGTGGGCCTATGGACTGTAATTAGATGCAGTGATGCTCCTCTCAAATCATTACTATTCTCATTGTAAGCTAACTTGTCCCAGAATTAAGGAGTTCTGTGTCAATTTTTTGCATAATGTTTCTCTTTGAATTGTCAAAGGCGTGTTTTATTAGCATAGTCTGATGGATTTGTTTCTGTCATTAAACCATCATGTTCTCATTTCTAACTAGCAAATTTGATGTTTCTGGTGCTAATGTGCACCATTTGTGATGTCTTTATATGAGGACTACAGTGTGAACGGATTGTTGGATGATATTGCTTCACCATTCTGGTTATGTATTTGCGTATATTGCTTGCACCTTATGTATAAGATTTGAGATTTTATTTTTTTATGAAGTGCAAGTATGCTGCATATATCAGGGAATGATCAGTTAACAGATACTTCCAATTGATGTATGTGTTGATTCGTCTTTGTTCTCTTTGGGCTTCCTTTATTACACATGATTTAATCCATCCAGTACCCAGTTTGAGTGGCTGTTTAGTTGCTTCATGGATATAGCCGCATGCTTTCATCCTTGATTATTCTTTCTGTTTACTAGTTATGGGGAGTAACTTATCTTTCTATGCATGCAGGGGCTACAAGCGTTTCTTCAAACGAGTTGCCCTGGAAACATCAGACTATCTTAAAGATGATTGCCTTTTAGTGAACTGCACCGTTGGTGTTGTTCAATCACATACTGAAGGACCAAAGATATACACAATTCCAGTACCACGGTCCAACATGGCTCTACATATTGGTCAGCTATTGACAAGTGGGAAGAGGACAGACATTGCATTTGAAGTTGATGGAGAGATGTTTCCTGCCCACAAGGTGATTCTTTCAGCCCGGTCTCCTGTTTTTAGGGCGCAACTTTTTGGACCAATGAAGGATAAGGACATGAAGTGTATAAAGATTGAAGACATGGAGGCTCCAGTATTCAAGGTGACCCTAGCCCCCTGGTGTTATTTGGTTATATGTCTGCTTTGGTTTTGTTACAGTCATATAATCTCTCCCATGATACTATCTCTGTGCTATAATTAGTTAAAATATAGTTCATGCATATTGACATCAACACTATATACTACCTCGCACCACTAAAATACGACATTTCAAACACTAAAGATAGGTAGAAGATGTGTCATTTATATTGTCTGAAACGTCATATCTAATTGACTGTAGGTAGTATCAACATCCAGAACATATGCATGGTTAAAGTATGCCCGAAGCCCCCAACTTGCAAAGATTCGAAAAATTTGTACTCAAGCAATTAAAATCTATACTTATATTCCATTTAGAATGTCTGAGGAAGCAAATAAAGCAGAATTATGCTGATTTTCTGTTTGATGGTTGCTACTAACTAATGTTGCATGGTGTGCACCATTTTTAGGACATTTCAGCGGCCCAATGTGCTGCTAGCAAGCATTTTCGAGTTTCACTTAGACCATCTCCAACAGATATGCTATCCAATCTCCTATACCTAAAAAGTATCATTTTTGGAGATATAGGTGCTTCAGTGGATCTCCTATTTTATCTCCTATACCTGTAATTTTTAAGAGTCTCCTAAAAGAAGCATCCTTTCTCCTAAATAAAGGAGACAACCCCCTCTCTCCTATTCCTAAAGAAATATAGGAGACATATTTTAGGTAATTTGCTACAACAATGTTCTCTTATATCCTAAATTGTTTTTGAGGCACTCCTGAAACAACTTATATCAGATGCATTATAAGAGATCTGGTCAAGACACTCTTAGTAACTATAGTTAAGCGGTCAAGTTCATCTAGTGGTACTTGTTCTATTGTATGGTACTCCCTCCATTTCTCTTCGTATAAGGTATGCACACATTTCAAGATTCAAACCTTGTATTTTTAACCAATAAGTAACATGACATGATGTAGATTTTATTATTCAAAAGTGATATCATTTGATTCATAATTTCATATTTGAAAGTACCATAGTATATGGTTATGCTTTGTTGCTACAGAGTTCATATTATAAGAGAAATTATAGGTCAAAGTTAAATTTTGAGTACATTGTTAGTCGGTGAGATGTATGTTCCCTAAGTTTTGCTTTTGCATTCCTTTTGCTGTCAGAAGCATGTCGCATTCAATTTTCTTGCTTGTAAACGTTTATCATTTATTTATTTATTTATTCATTCATTCTGAGTTTATACGCATTGAATTTTTGCAGGCTTTGCTCCATTTCATGTACTGGGATGAGTTGCCGGATCTTGAAGAGCTTACTGGTGTAAATACAACTTGGGTATCCACCTTGATGGCTCAACATTTACTTGCTGCTGCAGACCGTTATGCATTGGAGAGATTAAAGTTGCTCTGTGAACTTAAGCTGTGTGAAGATGTTGCAATAAACACAGTGGCAAATACTTTGGCACTGGCTGAACAGCACCACTGCTATCAGCTAAAAACTGTTTGCTTGAAATTTGTGGCTCTGCCTGAGAATTTGAAAGGTAAGTGCAATATTTCTCTATGTTATCTTGATTTTTTATTGATTATTAATATAAACGGTTGGCTCTCAGAAGGTCAAATTGAGTATGTACCTACTCTAGTTATTTAGTTTTATGATTAGCCAGACTTATCCATTTGCTGAAAAACTGCAACTATACTTATCTGCACTGGTCTTTGAACACTATTGTAAGGCTTAAAACTTGGATAGTTGAGAGGCCTACGAGACATAAATTTCCTGGTTCGATTCTGTGCATTTTAGCTTGAGTTATACTGGAACACTTCAATTTCTTCTTAATTTGATTCTGATAAATGCATAGATATGATGGTTATGCATCACAGTTGTAATGAGTAGTGAAGTTCTGTTTATAATTTGTTAAGAGTTTAAATTTTGCTAACTGTTTCTTAGTTTTAGAACTTTTTTCACCGGTTCTTGCTTGGGTGGGTTGGTGGGGGGTCGACATAGTGGTCCTTTGTAAATTTCATGGTGTTTTTTTATACATGAAACATGTGGGTTCTTTTGAAAAATGCGTGAACAGTTTGTCTTAAGACAATTTGAGGAACGAGCAAAAAGCTTGTCAAAAAACATTTCGTTAGTCATAACTCATAACTGTTTATTGCTTATTTTGGCTGGGTAGTAACTGATGTGGAATGCTAGCTGCAAAATAGAACCGTTTACTCTGTATCTGTATCATGTGTTTCAGTATCATTATTATGTCTTGTGCTTTCAAATCACTTATATGCTGGTTTCATATATCAGCATCTGCTTAACTATGTTTTTTTCTTCTTTGCAGCTGTCATGCAAACCGATGGGTTTGATTATTTGCAGCAAAGCTGCCCATCCCTCCTGACCGAGCTTCTTGAATATGTGGCCAAGATAGGAGAGCACTCCGTGAGCCCCTGCCTGTATTCAACTGAAGTCCTTGATGGTGGAGATGCCAATGGACGACGCGTGAAACCAAGGATCTAACGGCTGCCCAGATGAGCCTAGAAGAGGGAGTTCCTTGTCTTTTTTTTTGTTGTTGTTGTAAAGTGATTCCAATGACGGGCGCTTCTGTGGTGCCATAATCATGCATGTTGTAGCGTTGGTTTGTGTGTGTTGTGATTTCCCCAGCCCCATTGCTGCTACTGTAGAGGGACTGATATACATCCTACTGACTAGACTGCGTTGCTGCTGCAAAGCAGCTTTTCATCATATGCCAAGGATGGTCTGGTGCAAAGGTTTGATCAAGGGGGGAGAATGGCGCAGAATATGTTCTGCAGAAGTTTTACCTTTCGCTAGGCCAGATTTGTCGATTCATGGTCATCTGTATTGACTGTATTCAATTGAAATGAAATGTATCCGTTGAACATTCACTTTCATACTGAAACGTTCATCTGTCCTACCCTTAAATCTCAAATACCTTTTACCTGTGTGAGGTAACCGTTTGATTATTGCCTTTTAACTTTGTGAAATGCCCGTTTGATTCGTGACAGGAAATTATTTGTTACTTATTATATTGATTAAACAAATGGTGGCAGAAGGACCGGCACTTTAGCTGCTTCGTTATAGAATAGTTGATGTTATAGCTGCTCTGTTCTAAAATTGTTCTAAATAGTTAAGGTTGTAGTTCTAAAATGGTGATATAGGATTTAAATATCATATGTTCTTATTTTACAATATATTTTTCTCTTATATTTTTTCTTTAACCAATGCATCTCTATTTTCTATATACTATATATTTTTACTTTTATTTTAAAAATTTATGTTCAAATAAAAAAACATCAACTATATTAGAGAGGATGGATTATACATTCATAAATCTCTTATTCACTTCGACATTGCATATCAAACCTTCGTGGTTTCTTCTCTTTGAACTAGTTATTCTAGACTAGAAGAGATTGCCGCTGGAACTAAGCAAGATTGGGACTAAGGGTATGTTTGTTACCTGATTAAAGTTTAGTTTATATTATATCAGATGTTTAAATGTCACTTACGTGTATTAAATATAATCTAGCTATAAAACTAAATACATATATAAAGATTAAATGATGAGATAAATTTATTAAACTTAATTAATCCATAACTAACAAATGTTTGTTGTAGCATCATATCATGATATGCGCGAATCATGAACTAATTATGTTAACGACGAGATAAATTTGTTAAACTTAATTAATCCATAACTAACAAATATTTGTTGTAGCATCATATCATGATATGCGTGAACTAATTATGTTTATAGACTCGTTTGACCATTTATTTTTTTATCTACACAATTGGTTCTATAATTAAATTATATTAAATACTTTTAACTAGCATTTAAAACAGAATTAAAAGTTAGTCCTTATCATGCTTTAAGCTAAGTTATACAAGGAGATAGAAGAAACCTATTTAGAATATGTTTGGTTCACCAATAGATTCTTAAAAATCTAATTTTATCTATATAAGAAAGCTATTGAGAGTTGATGATTTTGGAAAAGCTAAAATATATTTAGTTAAACAATTGTCAACTGTAAGAGTATGATAGCTTGCGGCAAGGATGGCATAAATCTAAAAAAATCTGAGGTGAGAGGTGATTAATCAAACTATAGAAATATATGTAGATTTTTAAGAATCTATTACGATGTTTTGCACTGAATCTGGTTGTGAACCAAGCACACCCCAGCTGCTCTGTCCAAACGCACCCTGACTTCCGAGTTCCGACCCCCACTGCTTTGCTTGCTCTGCACTCCGCTAATTCCTTCCGCGGCGATCCCGAGCAAGAAACCCAGCAGCGCGGCGGATCTCGTCGGGCGGCGGCCGCCACTATGATGAGCGGTAGCTCGCCTCCGCCGCCCTCGCTTCCCGCCGGGGTACACCTCTCTCCATCTCTTCCTTCCCGCCGGGGTACACCTCTCTCATCTCTCTCGTCCCTCTGGGTACACCTCTCCCATCTCTATCTAGATCTGGGAGTAGCCTGTTTGTTTAGAGCGGGCGCCATGAATCAGGAGACCTCGTGATCTGATACTATCTGCCATATCTAAGATTGAATCGGCCCCAACGTGTTCGCGCGTGCTGCTATCGACAGGCTAACCGATTTGTTGTTTGCTAGATGGATAGATATTGTCTGGCGACTGAATTTTGTTTGAAATTACTGTATGTCCCATTATGCCCTTTGCCACCGATTAGATAGATGCCATGTGTTTGAATGGAAAATAATCAGTTCTCTCCCTCTCATGACATATGGTCTCGCCAACGAATGCAGAGTGGAGGCTTCTTCAGGGGATACACGAAGCTGTGCAAGGGCCTCGCCGTCATATTGCTCCTTGTGCACCTTGTAGTCCAGTTGTTTCCGTCCGCCGTCACCTATCTCGCGCTTATCCCTGGAAGGTAGAAGCTCAGATCTCCACTGTATTGGAATTCTGTATCCAGAGCAACATCTTTAGTTGCCTGTTTGGCTCCTAGCTTGCCTAGATCTGTTTCCTAGTTACCACGTTATGGGTTTCCACTGGTTGCCCAGTTGTTTCTTAGTCACCCTCTGTGGTAAAATGCTTGTTCTTCTGGTACTACTGAGTACTGACTGTTATGTGGATCCAGAACATCCATTTGAAATACAGGTTTAAGCTGCTGGGTTATTGCAATTACAATAATTAGTCAGCGTATTAAATTAATAACATGTTGGTCAGTTGGTCTCATGGTTTCACACCACTAAATGTCTAGATCTAGACTGCATTCAGCATTGCATCTGGTTTGCTTTAGCCTATGCAATTATTTTACCAAATATTCTCTAAAGGAAAAAAAAACACCGAACCAAATGTGTGTCTCGAATATTCAGCTATCTGTTTTTTTATCTGCAGAACGATCCCTTTTGCTTGGAACCTGATAACTGCAGGCTATGTCGAGCAAACAATTCCAGGGGTAAATTTTCCCATCCCATCGTTGAATTTATTATCCGCACCTTCGTCAATTCGTCATGTATGCATGTTTACTCTTTGATTTTTATGTGAAAGAAAATCCTTCCAAATCAAGTCAAAAACCTAGTGATGCTTATATTATATCTAGTTAGTTATTGAAAGAAGCTGCTAACAACAAAAAAAGTAGTGAACTCGGTGAAGTTCAGGTAGGGGTAGAGTATATTACAGTTTGCTGGTATCTGCTTGTTTGGATGTAATTTATGTCATGGAGTCAATCGCATCAGAAAATCTGATCTAATTTAGCTTCTAGCTTTCTCTTATTACAGTATTGGAAACATAGCATGGTTCTTGTTAATTATTACCTAGAATTCTTCTAGTTGTTTGTTGTACACTTGAATGCCACCTTAGGCAATGGAAAATACTTTCCGTTCTGTTTTATAGATGTTTTGCCCTCGAATGGTTGATCTGCTGCTTGCTGTTTTTGTTCTAAATAAAGTATGGCATCGCATTTGTTAATGCATCTGCTTACTGGCCCTTCTGAGTATCACAAACATTTTGACAAATATGTCATCTTTATTAACATATTGGAGCTCCTTCAACTCACATGACCAATATTTCTGCAGATGGTTGTCAGCATCATTGGCCTTCTTTTATTTGGGAAGTTGTTAGAACCTCTATGGGGTTCAAAAGAGTTATCAAAGTTCATTTTTATTGTCAACCTTTCAACTTCTGCTTGTGTTTTCATGACTGCTATTGTGCTGTACTATATAACTCAGCAAGAGATCTACCTGTACGTACCATATTTCTCTTATATCTACAAAATAAGTAGTTTGGCATTTCATATTAGGTCCAGCTTTGGTGTTCTTACAATCTGCTTTTTTCCAGCTATACTCCTTTTTCTGGATTTTATGGGGTTCTATCAGGATTGTTGGTGGGCATTAAACAGCTTTTACCTGATCAAGAGCTTAATCTTTTTGTGCTAAAAATTAAGGCAAAGGTCGGTCTCTTCGAATATCAATGAAAGTAATCTTGTTTTTCGTCCTACCATTAATGTTCGCTAATGATCTTGTTTTTTCTGGGTATACAGTGGATTCCATCTCTTGTTGCATTGATATCCATTCTTGGAAGCATCTTCATATACGACTTTATGTCTTACCTCCCAGTTCTGTTGTTTGGCATGTATATGAGTTGGATCTACCTCCGTTACTTTCAAAAGAGACTTGAGACCAGCCTGAAAGGGGATCCAAGTGAGGAGTTCTCTTTCTCAAGCTTCTTCCCTGAATTTGTAAGGTAGTTCATTTTCCCTACATAGAGCTCTAGACTATTCTGCTGCTCGCTGAAGTAGATTCTGACAAATTTGTCAAAACATGCAGACCATTTCTCGACCCAATAGCATCTGTATTCCATAGGTTACTTTGTGGAAGATCTGATGCCAGGGGAGAAACATTAGACACCTCACCATTACCTGGTTCAGATTCGTTTGAGGCAAACAGGAGGAGGTTGGCTTTCATGGCTCGGTCTTCAGTTTTACCAGTGCATGACTTTTTCCTGCTAGTAACATTTTGTTCGTAATAAGCAATATTACTTCTATTGTCCTGCCTTTTCACAAACAAATGATACTGTGTTCTACCTCATGGTTTCTGCACCGTCATGTTTTCTGTTGTCAGGTCCGTGAGCTAGTGGAGTCACCAATTGTTCCTGTGACTGTCATGTTTTCTGTGTTTGTTCGACTATTGCAGATCTGCAGTAGCTTGTAGCTCCATTTGGTTGTTTCATATCACATGACTTTGTTGGCACTTGCCACTTGCTAGTTGCGTGCAACCGTGGTTCTATTCTGTCTGGCATAATGCTCTTTATCTCATTGTAGAGAGAGGGGTCAACGGGCACTGGAGCAAAGATTAGCTGAGAAGCTGGCTGCAGTCAGGAGTTCAGAGGGCGGCACGTCACTGGATGCCGCTGACAAAGTTTGAGTCTTCTATGCAACGAACAACGAGCTGTGCGGTGCAGTTTGTGATTTCCTGGCAATTCGTTTCTATGTGATTTCCTGAAGGATTGAACGGACGCGAATGTTTCATGTACCTTCACCAGCCCCAGCCTCACCGCCGAGTGCTTCATTTTTTTATGGTTTCTCATCTTAATCATCATCGGGAACCAACTAATGAAGCATTGCGCCCCATTTTCCCCATGGTTTCTCTGTAATCAACTAGAAGTGATCAAGTACCAAGCAGTGTACAATGCGATGCTCCGTAGGACAAGAGCTCATCTATGTTCGGTTTCCTGTTTTTTTCTTCCAAATGGTGAGGTTGATACTTGATAGTAGTTGACACTTGACAGGAACAAAATTATTTTTGTAACCTTTTAGAGCTCTGTGTTGGATGGCATATTGACCGTGCGAACGGTCCGGCCCTGAGTCTGGACGGTCCGCGCGCGCAGTCAGTTATGGTTCCGATTTTCTTGCTACAGTTGTTGGCTAGATTCGCAGAATTAACTCGGGAGATTTGTATATAACGGTTTCAGCTTCCTTCTCTATAAAGATAGAGGAATATAGTCGATTAAACATTATCAATTGAATTAATAATCATTTTATTTCTTATTTTTATCTTAGGCATTATGAGTAGTTCTAGTTTAGCCTCTCAATCTTCAAATTATTCGCTTCTCTTCGGCTCTACGTCGATTAGAGGCGTCTAGAGTGGTATGTCGATCCTAGACAATATATAGGATCTCTCCTCCCGACGGGTCCCTCCCGAGAGCGAGATTCAGGTGCTGTTGGCGAACTTTGTCGCCTCTGAGCACGCGCAGACCGTCCACCTTATAGGCGCGGATCGTCCGGCCCGTCAGGCAGGAAACCCGAGCCCTGTGTCAGGTTGTGGACCGTCCGGCCCCTGGCCGCGGACCGTCTACACATGTGCAGAGAGCACCGCCACTGGTTCTCAACGCAGTGATTGGCGTCCGGAGCCAACACTCTGTATTCGTCATTTCCTCTTCGATAGCTAAGGAAGACGAACCCAGCACATTGTCCATTGAGCTCACCCGCTTGCCATACTTATAGCGGATCATGCATATTTTACACTGTATATTGTACTATTTAAAAAAGAGGATGTGTATGTAAGGTTATCGATAGCTTTTCCATCCTATCTCTTATACCATTTGCTATTTTAAACTCACTTTATGAATAATGCGGTCAATAGTGCTTTGCGTGACATTGTTTTAGGTTATCTTTATCAAATTGCGTATATAACCGAGTGTTTATGCAAAACACTGTTTTGTACTATAGATTATACTGTTTATATAAGGTTTGATGATAAGTGCTTAGATAGCCTAAGCCACGATAAATTGCAGAACTACCCAAAAAAGAAAAGATCTACCATAAGTCAGAGTAGGGAGGCCAAAATAACCTCACAGCTAGAAATCAGACAGATACTCCGTGTAACCACGAGATTACCAAACTACTTTTAGAAAAAGATATGATGTTATTGGGAGGAGACATGTCGTATATTCTACATATCCTATATTTTAAACTTCACTCCGTAAACATTGTTGTATAAAGTGCAAAACAGTTTTTTACTCAGCCATATGTGTGATCTACTGGTCATAGCCTAAGAACTGTAATCCTCGTATGGGTGGACTTGGCTACAAAGGAAAATAGAAAATAAAATAAATAGATAAAAGAAAAGAAAGAGGAGTCTATTGTCCTTCATTATCCACCTGAGATGTCTTCTTGTCGCGCTTATGTTTAGGTTATATTTGAAACATTTTAGATTCTGTTGCTCACGCTCAACAATGAACTACCAAATGTAAAACTTGGTCTCTTGGTTAAAATTACATGACTAAAAGAATATGCTCATATAAAAAATATAAAGTTATATGAGCTCCTATGGTATACAGTTATGATCATTTTATGGTATAAGAAAAAATACCAGTACACCTAGAATATAAAGTTATGATCATTTTATATACTACTAGTAGGGTGCCCGTGCGTTGCAACGGAACCGAATTATAACACGATAACTTACATGTCTCTGTTGTATATATGTTATAGATATGTGTTCGTGCGTTGTGACGGAAGTAAAAGATTTGTATGAAACATTAATACGGAACGACAAACATCACTATAACATGCAAAATCCGTGTGGAAAATATTATCAATATCACACTAATCAGCTAATACTTTTTAGCGATATCGATAAGTCTCTGTTGCATATTTGCAGGGATGGCATATCGGCACGAATTATCCTCATAACTTAACAGATCAATCACAAAGTTCCTTCGAACAATCTTTATATCCTACAGACAAAGACATAAGAGAACAAAACATATTATCTTATAAAAAGAGATAACTAGAATATATGTTTTGAATATAGAACGAACGTACTACACTTACCCCAACAAATTTCATTCGTCTGTCATTCCCCCACATGGCCATAGCTTGTAGAACGAGGTAGCTGGTATTAAACCTATAATATATATAATGTTTAGGCAACTATGTTTTATACAATGATTATCATAGAAAAAATTTAAACTGCTGAGAAGGTGGTACGAAGAAAATACCCTCTTAAGTCAATTGGAACACCAGTCTGAATTGTATGTTCCCACTTAAAGATATCCTCCGTCCATCCAGAACGTTTCTTGCTGTAAGCAATCTTATATTTCTTTGAGGCCATGATAATCGCTTCCGCAAACCTCTTGTATGGCATGTTTTTACACCAATCTTGAGTCGGTGTAAAGTCGATAAAAGTCACATGCTTTTTAACATGATCTATTACGAAAAGGGCGTGACATCCGTTGAATTTCCATGGCATAAGAACCTGCAAAATATCAGTCATTAGGATTGCAAAGAAGTGTCCTTTATAAATACATTCTAAATGAACACATACTTACATATCTACAACCCGTGATATAATAATTCATTGATGGCCAACAATCGAGTGTTTTGGCTAACTCTTCTGCTGTAGGATCCTGATGGTACTTTGAAAGTTTACCAAAACCAACCATTCTCTGGAGAGTATATATACATGTCCACATGAGGATTAGATGTAGATACTATATATTAATACATTAATGATTGGAAACAAACTTACCTAAAAACGCATGTCCATATAATGCTTTCTATTATTTATGATTTCTCCTTTCGGCCTACATGACTCTTTATTGGCAAGCAGCCGAACAACCATGTCAAAACATCTTAGAGTCATATCTTTATTTATCGTTAATATATTTTGTAGGTCTTTAACAGAGATTTCTATCTTAAAAGGATTGAAACTTCGCACCCATGTCATCCTGTAATGTAGCATGACGAAAGTCTATATCAAGAATCTAAGTAGTTGATATACATAAAATAGATAAATCAATGAGCACTTACTCTAGTGTCGTATCGTCTTCTATTGCCATGATATAATCACATAAAACATCTATTGAATCGGCTTTGGTCACTGGCATGTCCTTTGTGGAAAGACCAACCATTAAAAAGTCATTGGTGCACCCATCGTTAGATACTTTTACAGGAGTTCTTTTATCCCAATCATCAACAAACCACTTTTGCAAGTCTGCTTGAGTAATAGGGCCTTCCTCATCTTCATACACTACTTCGCTATCATCAAGCACGTGGAGTAGCTTCCTCTTCTTAGAATCTGTTGGGTTTTCTAATATCTCAACATCCGATGGGCTTCCAGAGTCAACTTCTTTATCATTTTTGTATAACAGACACCCCCTTCTCTTATTCAGTTCTGAAGATAGTAAAATAGCAGCCATTTTTTTCTAAAGTGTGACATGTCATCCTACAAATAAGAAATAATTATTATATTAGCATTATATATGTAACACTGACTGTAGATGTGCATATATGTCATAGTAGTAATAATATACCTGGGTAAAACTGTCAGACAGTTCATCCCCTGTCCAGTATTCGATATAGTTCAAAAGAAAGAGGCCACATGAAGAGCTACATATACATTAATATCAACATAAAGATTAGTATGAATGAAAAAATAGGTAAAGAAGATTTTAGGGCGTACCTATCTATCTGCTTTGCATATCCCATGTCTATTTCTCTGAGCGGCCAAGAAGCAACTTGGAGGTTTGGCCACCTGTGCTCTTTTTCTTCCTTACGTTGAGATATCATATCAATTTGTCTTTGGAGTCCTTTAATCTTTATATATTGTAAAACAAAATTAGAGATTGGGATAAGTTAATAGTGAATTCATAATTGTTTAGTTTGTGCATACTCACAGAGTTAGTGAGGTCTTTACGATCTTGTGAAGTACCAAGTGAATCGAGCACTTGTATCTCCATATTTCTTGCATGGATCACGGTAAGATACCAGTGCGTCTCTCGGATGTTTATCGGAATAAACACCTACAAAATAGTTATAAATACTTTCATAAGAATAAAATACATGTAAACACTAACTGTTTTGTTTAGATTATAAACTCATATGTACCATGTCATGGTCTAGGTAAAGTAACACCCTTCGTTCAGCGCTACATATTTGTGTCATGTCTTCAATTGGATATAGCTCCTCTGTTTTAATTTCAACATCGCCATCTCGCTTCAAGAAATTAAACTGGAAAGCATTTTCTATGTGAACGTGACCTCCAGATCGGCACTTTAGATGCTTTTGAGCTTTTATCAAATTTATATAACAGTCTATAACCTGTAAGTGTGTAAGTTGTGGTTAAAAATACTAAGATGAGTAAAAAAATCTATACATAACAAGGTCGCCAAATTTTAAAACTAAGCATGGATTACCTCGTCACCTAGATATGCATTCGGCTGAAATAAACATTCCATCGACTTTCTTTCAACAAAGGCATCATCAATAAGCACGACTTCCACCCTTGGTTCACAAGGGATTTCCTTAATAAAATCGATGAGTGCAAGGTCGCCCTGCGTGCAAATATAGTCTAGAGCAAACAATCGTGAGATACAACTAAAATTAGTTATTACAATAAAATACAAATTGATCCATACAGAACTATGAAAATTATAATACCTTCCGGAACTACTGCGGTTGCCACCGATTTTTTTGGCTTGTTATGACACAAGCCTACAGATAGAAATTCCATTCTCGCGGGACAAAAACCTACATTTATAAGGTAAGGTAGGCCAGTGTCCATGCTTTGCCATGTTAGTGGAAAAAATAAATGATGATTTAGGATAGTAAGCCAACATGCATAGCAAATTGTTAGATGCATAATAAACTAATAAATATAAATCACCTAGTTTCATATACGTATAGGCCTACTCGGGAAATGGAAACCCCCTTTAGTTGTTTCATATCACCTAGTAATAAATAAATCACCTAGTTTCTAAATTGTTAGCTGCAGTTTAGAAGGTGACTTCGTACCTAAGTGATAAGTATATTCTTGAGTCTGCTTGATTTGGCTATAACATATGAACACATATATTCTCGGATTTCGTATGTAATCCGGGGGTATCACACAAAAACACCCAACAATTTTGAAGCATGAGAGTAAAACCTGATAAAAGCGTCTGCTCAAAATCAAGGTTAGTTCTTGTCTATGCGAGCAGACAAGTTGCTGGCTTCATGCAGCAGAGGACCACACACATGCTGAAACAGAACTAACCAAACGCAAGGAAAACTACAACACCTTGGCAAGTCAAAATGGAATCTGAATACAAGAAAAAATAAAGGTGCAAGGCAATGAGCACCTTTTTATTGAGGAGATCCCTGTTGAAGATGTCGCGGACAAACCAAAAGAAGACTTGGTTGGTTGTCAAGGTAGCTGAGATCAAACTTGTCGTCGTTCTTTGCCCTTGCCTCCACAACCTCGAACCCCTCTGCCTGCCTTCACCGCTTCTTCTTCCACGAGCGCTTATTACATGCAGTGCCACTATCTTCCTCCTCACTTTTGCTGTTTGGAGTCACCGTACAAGGTAGGAGGAGGAACGGGAGGCGAGGAAAAAGATGGTAAGAGGCCGTTGTGTTTCCTTTTGTTTTGTTGACGGGAGGTGAGGAAGATCCAGGGAAGCGACGCGCGCCGGGAGGCGAGGATGGTGGGGAAGATCCAGGGAGGCGTCGCGCGCGGGGAGGCGAGAACGGGCCTTCCATGACGGGATTGACGAGGGCGATGGAGGGAGGTGCAGGGGCTGCGGTCCAGGGCGCACGGTGGCATGCCGATCTGTGCGGCGGAGACTGAGGTGCGGCAGAGACATGACGAGATTGACGATCGTTGGGTTTCCTTTTTTTTGACTTAACATAGGTAGCTGAGCTCTAAATCCAGCAAGGGAAATCCACTCTTGGTCGCTCCGCCATTCTCGCCCCGCGTCGACGCTCGGTCGATGGAGGATCCTCTCGCCCCCGCCTCGCTGACCTTCGACGGAAGGCGCATCCCAGGAATTCTCCATGGTCATGCCCTGCCATCCTTGCCCCACGCTTCCTGCCCGCCCGCTCGCATCCTCCGCTCCGCTGCTCACGCCATCTCAGCGTCATCCGCCCGTCCGCATCCTCCGCGACTGTCGCTCAACCACCTCCGCGCATACACCAGCAGTCCGCAGAGGGACGAGTGGAGGAGGCACCCGATGGTGGAAAACCCACTGCGCCACACCACACCCAGGCTCGACATTGCCATTGTCGGCTTTGGAATCTACCTCATCATCGAGGCCGCCTACAACCGCCTTAAGCGCCCCTCCGACAACCACCACCACTAAATCGCCCGCTAGGATTCATGACTCTAAGGTAAGGCCCCACCTGTGCCTGTCCCCTTGTTTACTTAGTGAATTGAGTTTGTTTGGTCAAGCTGGTACTCGGCGGCGCGATGGGCGGTGGTCAAGCCTCAGTCGAGCAGTGCTCAGGCCTCAAGAGGCCAGTGGGCGGCTCTTCGGCCTTAAGCGCACGGTGGGAGTAGCATTTTCAGAAGTGTGCGAGCCTACCTGTCAGAAATTAGGCCTACCGTCCAACACAAGACGTCCATGTATGTACATTTCCATTTTTCATTTTGTAGTATCATTGGCCGTTACTCTATAGTTTGGTCAGAGAACTTTTAATTCGTAATCACTGTTGAGATTTGCAAATTGCAGTTGTTTACTATTTTCTCCATATGTTGATGTGTTTGTAATCAAAATGGGGTGGATGGGTAGAGAAGACGAATCATTTTTTGTAGTTGGTTTCAATTGAGTATTTGAGTAAGCTTAATTGCATGAAACCCACACCAAAAGATTTTTGAATTTATGATTTATTGTATTTGTTTTCTGTTGGTAAAATCTTGTGATGTCCTGTGAAGCTCCTCTATTTTATTTACCTTTGTAACCAGTTTTGGGATGTTGCTTACTGTTCACTGTAGTTGTTTGTTAGCATTGTCAATAATGTAATGTAAGATCACTGACTGAAATTATGATGCACATTTCTGCAGGGTATTGATCAACCTCGAACTTTTCTGGATGTTGACGAACCTCGTTCAAAAGCACAAAAGTACTGCTCTTTTGTTTCCTGTACAATTGGGACCAAGACTTGTTTGTTTTGCTTTGAAATATCAACAGTTCGGAGAATAATCTGTATCTGACATTTGTTTCATTGAACAAAGCCAAATACTTTGTCAATTGTGTATGCACAATTATTTCCGCCGCCGGGGCAAATCCATGAACACCGAAAAAAACATGTTTCCCAGTTGTTTTCGCTTTTTGTTTAATATATGTTTTGATCTGTCCACGGTGGATCCAAACGGGGTACATCTAGATGATATAATGATACCCATTCCACGGAAACGAAAATACTTAAACAACACCGGTAGCCCCATCTGATTAAAAAAACACAAGTAGCCCCATACCTAGCGATATGGTTTCAATTGGTCACGCTATGCAATTACAGAAATCATTCCACCATTGTCGCGTCAATTGGTCACGTCTAGACTATAAATATATTTATAGTTTCAATTCAGGCTGCCATCTGAACAATATTACAAATAAGAGCAGGCAAGAAAGATGAGACAACATAACTCATTCCACCATTGCCGCGTCAAAGTTCACAGTTGCTGCGGCAGAAAAGCCTCAGGCGAAAAACAACACAGGAACCAGACAAAAAGGGCGAAGCAAAAAATCACAGAAAATCAGTTTAACTTATGATAGATTGCCATCTTTTGCGGTCTGGGGTACCATTACACCACATGCGGAAAAAAGTATGTTCGTCTTCAGCTCAACATCTTAAGCAGACTTCACGGTGGCCACGTTGATGATGTCGATGAACTCAGGCTGCAGCATTTAACAGCAAGACAAGGCCAAAATAACCCCACTTCAAAAAAGTTGCAGTTCACGACTTCTGCTCAGAATCGAAATCTGTAAAAGGGCACTGCTCATCTTGTACCAGTGAAAAAAAGAAACTCCAAATCGAAATCCTGTGGGCAGGCAGCTCATGCAGTAATGACACCTGACATCCATGGCACAACAACAGGGGCAGTCGGATGAGAATCTCTGTATGGCTCAGGGTACCGGTCTTTGAAGTTTAATCTAGGGTGGTCAGCCTGAATTGCAAACCAATACAGTCACCTACTGAAAGTTGCCTAGGGGGGGGTGAATAGGCAAGTTAAAACTTTTTCAACAAAAACTAGAAGCAAACTGGGTAAAACTGAATTGATCTCGAAATTCACCCAGTTAACTTTGGAAATAAGATGTTCTAAATGATCCACAGGGTTCAAAGTAGTAGATCTGAGAAGGGCACTTCTCAAAATCCACACACCAAAAAGATATGAACAAATCTTCCACGGAATGGTGAGAGAACGAAGAACCCGTATAAGCACAATGAACAAGAACACAAGAGACACACGATTTATCCCGAGGTTCGGTCACACCACCAAGGTGCCCTACTTCCTCGTTGAGGCGCCCACCTAGAGCCGGGTCTCTTTCAACCCTAATCCTCCCTTTGCCGACCACAAAGGTCAAGCCCACACAATAATCTTTGCTCAAGCGAGCGGGTAATACAAACTTTCTTGTGGTATTCCACAAGATTTGGAGACTCACAAGCGACACCTAGTCGTCTAGGAGCTAGAAGCTCCAAGAGTAATGAATCCACAAAGAACTCGATGTAGTACCAAAGCTCGAATCAAGAAGAGCAAGAGAGATTTGGAGATGAAGCACAAAAACCGCAGCTCTCAAACTCACTCAAAGATTTCTCTCCAAAGATTTGAAATGGGAGAGACAAGAGGTGTGTGAGAGAGAGTGGGAGGTGTTTCTCAGGTTAGAAATGGAGTTTTGTGTGTGCTCTCCTGTGGGGAAGAGTGTGGGAGGTGTATATAAAGGATCCCCAAAAGCTGGTGGCCGTTGGGAGAAAAGGGGTAAAAACCGGTTGAACCGGTTTTCAGACTGGTTGAACCGGTTTCCACCAGGAAGATCTCGGTTCACTAACCTACTCAGCCGGAGACTCGACCAGATCCAAAACCGGTTGAGCCGGGAAAAATTCCGGTTGAACCGGTTTTCCCAAAAGATCTGCAACGACTTTTTCTGACAGCTCTGACTGTCAGACAGGTCAGAGCAGGGGAGGCAGAGGAGCAGTCCCAAAACCGGTTGAACCGGTTTCAGGACCGGATTAACCGGTTTCCACGGCTGAAACCAAATTTTGAGTATTTTGAAGAGAACAAAAGTGGAGTCTTTGTGGGAAGTAAAATTGGTTTTTCTCAAGGGCATTCATGATCTGGAAAAATGTTCTCAAAGATGATTTCAAAGGATTTTGACTGAGCTTTAGCACCAACACCAATATTCTTTTTGGACCCCCCTTGATAGTACGACAATTCCTATACTCAAGCTAAATAGAATATAATTAAGTAAACTCCTTGAGTCATTGGTGTTTCAGTGTGATTTCTCCATGATGTTGCTTCATAAGGATCACAAACATCTTTGTCTCACCTTTTTGAAGCAAACACAAATCAAACCCTGTGACTTGTACCATTTCACCATATATGAGTTCTAATCATGGCTTCAAGTCACCTTACTGATGCATCAACATGTTGTAACTCTTCATAGCTGATTAGTTCATCGACTTAGTGCAAGTACTCTCTTCTTCACCTTAGCCATGGTACCTCGGTCTACAAGCCGTCGCTTGGCCTTCACCTTCGCTTAGTTCCTCGAAGCCCTTTCCTTGCTATCTTCACCCTATCAAGCCATTCTTGAGTCACATCCTATTGAGCATCCATTGAGAGAATCATTTCTTCAATATTGTGAACCTTGCTTGAATGTCATCTAGATATAAATGCTAAGATCAATCAAGCTCTAGTTTGATTCTCATAGAAGCATATATGGACTAATAGTAATATGGTCAAGCCAATTCACGATTCCTAATATATTATTCACTTTGGCTTGACTAATCCTCTTAATCACTTCAACCTCTATTATGATCATATTTATGCATAGTGATTTCTCAGGACTTGTCCATATATTCAAACCAATATAGAGACCATGTTATATCCATTTGCATTGTCTCACTGGTTATTTGACCTTGTGTTGGACCTTGTTCACATTATACACTATTCAAGTATGTTCATCATACTGAATTTCCTGTTCAACACTTAGCAAACTTGTTAGACCTTTAAATGTGTTGTTATCCAAATCACCAAAACTCACAAAAGGGATGAATGCACTTTCAATCTCCCCCTTTTTGGTGATTGATGACAACACATTTAAAGCTTACATAAGATTTGATAAATAAAATTTTGAATCCTATGATATAGTTTCCTCCCCCTAAATATGTGCATTTCAGAAAATACCAATTTTGTACTCAAATGCCAAAAGCACATATTTGGGTTAAAGTATGGAGACAACTTATATCATACTATTCGTGGGGTGCAGTGTGTCATAAAATAAACGTGATGCTCATGACATAGTATGCACTCATCAACTTTCTACATCTTATGTTTTTCTTATGATTCCCCCTTTTGTTAATTATTTCTCCCCCTTTTCAAAAGTCTTCTTACACTTAGTTACATAAGACTAAAGGTAAGCTTTAATGCACAATTTCTCCCCCTTTGTCATAAATCTCCAAAAAGATATAAAGAATATAAAGGGTAGAAATTATGATTAATCAAGATTTGAACACACTATCATGAAAAGGGTCCTTATATGGCACAAAGGTAATGGAGAAGTGTCATAAGTGATGTACGTTTGCGTTTTACCTTTTCAAAGGGGTGTTCCACACTTGTGTTGTATTTAGAGTTCATTTTGCAATCTCTTGTTGGCATAATTGTGACATAGGTTCGAGATATCAAATGAATATTGTCATACTAATTGAAAGATAAATCTTGATACCTGGAGTCTAGATGTCACCTAGCATTTTCTTATCATAACAAGAGGCAGCATGAAAATTGCACAGGTATGAATTATACAACTAGTGATCATGTACGAAAAATATCAATTGAAAACCACCAATTGATACAATTTGATAGATAATCAGATCACTAATTGCATATTACACTAAGTTCTCCTCAAGTTTTAGTGCACACATATATATGAATTCAATTGATACCTGTTGAGAGTACTTATTTGCAACTTAAAGTACCATTGGCATACAAGGAGTATCAATTGAACATAATCATGCAACATAAGGAACATGTGCACTATTTAATCAATTAAGTTCTAGACAAGAGAATTTATAAGCTATGCTACTTTATACATTTGCAATCCAAAAGAATATGATACATGTTTACCAGTTTTAGATGATGTTGGAGTAGCATATAAAAGAGAAACTCATTCTCTTATGAAATGTATAAAAGATACATTTATTGAAGCAAAGAATCTTTGATACCCATCAAAATTTACAGTGGAAGCGATTGACTTTGCTTGAAGATTCCTTTCTAATTTGAGACTACACACATAATAGACTTGAAAATGAAGTTAGTCTCAAAGATTCAAATTATAGACCATTCTCCCCCTAAATGTGTGCATACAAGTGATGAATACTTGTTTAGCTTATGCACTTGGACTTGTGAGGCCAGGGGATTAAGTTCTACAATTTGAACCTTGGTACAAATAAAGTATGAAAATATGAAATTGCACCAATTGAAGGAATTACTCATAATCAAAAAGGTATACTAATAGACATGATATGCAATATTTTAAGCCAAGATTCTTGAGAAGTTAGCATGATTGACTCATACCTCACTAAGATGACTTAAGACTAACTTATGACATCACCACAAGAGGTATTAATCAAATATCTAGAGATTCTTTAATCGTCACCGCAAGTGCAACCTTATGATGTGACTTAAGATATTGCATATATATGCACACACTAGCATGTAAGAGCCTAGATACAAAAAGCAATACAATAGTTCATGGAGTGACACACCTTTGCTCCATGCCATATGGTCTTCATTATAATCATGAATTTCTATCTTAGCTTTTGATAGGCTTGACATTTCAAAGAGAAACTTATCCTCTTTAAACGATCAAGAGAAACTCATTCTCTTCAAAGAACTACACAAATTCACTAAAAGAAAATGTTAGTCTTTAAGGACACAAGATATAGAATGAGCTCCCCTAAATGTATGCATCAAGTACTCGAATTACTTGTAACATGCACTTGATTCAATTAAGATTCATAGAGGAGTTCATCATATATCTTGGTCAAGGCATAATATATTTGAAACAATTGAATTTATGCTAGAGAACACATATCGTTCCCCAATAGAACTAATCCATGGGGTGACATGTGGTAAATATTTGATCATTTCCTTGGAACCACTCATCCTCATTTAATGTTATCCAAGGTGTGAGACTACACAACATGTACTTGAAAGAAATCATTAGTCTCACAAGATATAGGCTAAACTCTTCCTCAATTTGTGCATGAAAGAGTACACAAAGTACACTTATGCACATCAACAATACGAGGTTAAAGAAGATGTTTGCACTATATCTTGGTTTAACACAACATGCTTTACATAGATGATGAAAATTAAACCAATTGAAAGTTTAAGAACTAAAAGTATATCAATTGAAATCTTGAAGGGTAAAGCATGCTAATATGAACCTCAAACCTCATAATGAAGGATATCATATAAATATGTCACTACATCTTCATTATTTGGTTGACAAAAAGTATAACTCCCTTCTTGATTCACTGTGATTTCTTTTCTCTTTATGATTTCATCCAACCAGGCGATCTTGAACTTCATTCATCTTGGCTTGGTTCAATCATACTTGATATGAGACCCATTGAAACTCAATGATTGAAACAACCAAGATTCTTATATCCGTAGATTTTGAATCCATCTTGAAAGCACTTGGAAGGACCTTATTGAGACACTTAGAAAAGAGAGCATTAGAAACACAAGGGAGGGTTTCACAAATGATGATCCTTATATATGGATGGCAAATGAATCATCATTATTGAAACCCAAAAGGATAGACTAAATTCCTTTAAATAAGTGCACACATATAGTTGATGTCAAAGTTATATGCACTATTGAACATTTTATATTGCGAGGAATTTAACCTATACTATGGTACATTCCACTAAGGATAAAATACTAAAACAACTGAAGGAGAGGAAGTTTTCATACCTTGGCCTCTTATCAACTTCATCTTACTTTAGTTGAATAGTATCCTTTAAGCTTGTGATTTATCCAATTTAATAATAAGCACCATCTCTCAACATAGATTTTCTTATGGATAAACTCAACACAAGAGATGACATTAGTAGCACAAGCACTAGTTTCTTATTTAGCAACCCTTTGTATGTGAGAGGCAAACGAGTTGCTAAAATGGAGAAACCTCATAATATGGACTAAATTTCCCTTGATCCCTCATGCACAATATATTTTGAATGACATGGATAATATGCATGGTTGTTCAATGAAGTCTAAAGGGCTGACTTAATCCATATTATGGTGAGTGTCTAATATGGAAGAATAAAATCCAAATTAACTAGATAGAGAATACATCACATAATTTTGGATTGTTCACCATATGATAATATTCATTCAACTTCCAATTAGACCTTTATTTCATAATCAACAACTGATGTATATCCTCAAGTGCTTCTTTTTCCTTAGTGGCTACACAAGTCACAAAAGAGATAAGATTTGAAAATAATATGCACTTGAGATTCAGTTGTTACCACCCTAGCTACTATCTCTAAGGATTATTTATACATTCATTATCGAGCACCCAACTTGATCCATTGAAGGAGAGATCCTGCAAAACAAGTTTAAGCTTCATATCTTGGTACCCAATTTGAATTGGGTCCTTTGAGATTAGTAGTAAGAGCCTTGAGTACCCACACAATCCTTATTGTGGCCTTTCTCTTTGTGTAGGCACCCACATATACTTGACAACCATCTTACATGGTTTCAAGTCAATATTTAATCACATAGATAAAAACTAGAGTTAAGAATAGGAGCCTTTTCTCCTTTTTCTTAATGCATCGTTGTGTTGCCTTCTTGATGATGAACCTAGCTTGACCTTGGGTGCACCTAGCTTATCAAGGTTAGTCGCACAAGCATTCATATCATGAAGACAAGTTATGCATGTAATTTACAACTTAGTGATCCAATTCAATGTGAAGCATATGGATATCGATTGAAGTATATTTCTAAGATATCAAAATATGGGTTTCCAAAATTTAGAGAGTATGGATCACTAATTGTATCTGTCGGGGACCATAATTAGGGGTACCCCCGAGGTTCCTAATTCTCAGCTGGTAACCCCCATCAGCATAAAGCTGCAAAGGCCTGATGGGTGCGATTAAGTCAGGGATCAGTCCATTCGAAGGACGCGATCACGCCTCGCCCGAGCCTAGCCTCGAACAAGGGCGGCCGACCTCGGAGGATCTCCGCCTCGCCCGAGGCCCCCCTCCAGCGGCTAATGCATTTCCGGCTCGTCCGAGGCCCTATCTTCGCCAGGAAGCAACCCTGACCAAGTCGCCGCGCGGACCGACCAAATCGCAGGAGCATTTAATGCAAAGGCAGCCTGACGCCCTTATCCTGACGCGCGCCCTGCAGTCGACAGAGCCGAAGTGACCGCCGTCACTTCGCCGCTCCACTGACCGGCCTGACAGAAAGACAGCGCTGCCTGCTCCACTCTGACTGCGGTGCCGCCTGACAGAGTGAGGCTGACAGGCGGTCAGGCCCGGCCGCGGGCACCATAGGAAACTCCGCTCCGCCCGACCCAGGGCTCGGACTCGGGCTAAGTCCCGGAAGACGGCGAACTCCGCTCCGCCCGACCCAGGGCTCAGACTCGGGCTAGGTCCCGGAAGACGGCGAAATCCGCTCCGCCCGACCCAGGGCTCGAACTCGGGCTAGGTCCCGGAAGACGGCGAACTCCGCTCCGCCCGACCCAGGGCTCGGACTCGGGCTCAGCTCCAGAAGACGACGAACTCCGCTTCGCCCGACCCCAGGGCTGGGACTCCGCTCTGGCCTCAGCCGACGATCTCCGCCTCGCCCGACCCAGGGGTTCGGACTCGACCTCGGCCACGAAAGACAGACTCGACCTCGGCTTCGGAGGAGCTTCCACATCGCCCAACCTAGGGCACGGACCGGTCACGTCAACAGGAGGCGCCATCATCACCCTACCCCGAGCTGACTCGAGCCACGGGGAACAAGACCGGCGTCCCATCTGGCTCGCTCCACCAGATGGGTAATGATGGCGTCCCGCATACCCAGTGACGATGGCAGCTCTTAGCCCCCTTACGGAAGCAAGAGGACGTCACCAAGGACTCCACAGCTCCGACAGCTGTCCCTCCGCCAGGCTCCAGTGCTCCTCCGACGGCCACGACATCACGCCAGCAGGGTGCCAAAATCTCTCAGGCTGCCACAACGGCATGTACCTAGGGCGCTAGCTCTCCCCCGCTAGACACGTAGCACTCTGCTACACCCCCCATTGTACACCTGTGTCCTCTCCTTACGCCTATAAAAGGAAGGACCAGGGCCCTCTTAGAGAAGGTTGGCCGCGCGGGGACGAGGACGAGACAGGCGCTCGCGTGGGGCCGCTCGCTCCCTCTCACTCGTGGACGCTTGTAACCCCCTACTGCAAGCGCACCCGACCTGGGCGCGGGACGAACACGAAGGCCGCGGGATTTCCACTCCTCTCTCACGCCCACTTCCGGCCACCTCTCTTCCCCCCTTCGCGCTCGGCCTCGCGTCGACCCATCTGGGCTGGGGCACGCGGCGACATTCACTCGTCGGCTTAGGGACCCCCCGGTCTCGAAACGCCGACAGTTGGCGTGCCAGGTAGGGGCCTGCTGCGTGCTGACGAACAGCTTCCCGTCAAGCTCCAGATGGGCAGTCTCCAGCAACCTCTCCAACCCGGGACGATGCTCCGTTTCGGGAGCCTTGAGTTCATGTCCCTCGACGGCGGCTACGACATGATACTCATTCCACCGCCGGGCGACAGCGACAATGGCGGCCGACAACCCGCCCGCCGGCGGCAGAATCGACGACGTCTTCCCCGCGGGGTGGAAGAACAACCTTCGAGCTCGCCCCGTCCTCTCCCCCACCAACGGAGGAGGAGGCGGGGCCACCAAGGCCAAGCAGGAGGCAGCACCTCGTCGACTGTCGAGCGAGTCGACGGCCCCAGCGCTCCAACGGGGGGCGCGTCGGGCATCGACCTCTCGTTTGAGACGGAGGCGAGCGCTGTCTCCCCGCGACACGCCAACTCCAAGCAAACGGATGACGCCGGCACGCTCGCGGAAAGCTTGCTGGACGTCACCCTCGTACCTGGGACGACGGTGCAGTCAGCCCCCGACGTGACTTCATCACCGCCCGTCGACCAAGAGGTACCGACCGATTCCCATCTCGCGCCTTTCGCATTCAGCCTCGACCCGCCAAGCGGCCTCGCTTTGGCGGACGCTCTCATAGAGGCGAGTCCCAACACTTTGGGGTTTCGTATGCGGTCACTTTGGGACCGGCTGACGGACGTCTCGACCTACGGGCCCTCTGGGTCCGAGGAAGACGACGAGCCCAGCTTCTGTTGGGATTTCTCTGGACTTGGCAACCCCAGTGCCATGCGGGACTTCATGACCGCATGCGACTACTGCCTTTCCGACTGTTCCAACGGTAGCCGCAGCTTCGGCGACGAAGACTGCGGCCCGAGTCGTGAATGTTTCCACGTCGATCTAGGGGGTCCCGACGAAGGCAACCATCTTGGTATGCCGGAAAGCGGTGATCTCCCCAGGCTTGCGCCTCGCGTTGACATCCTTCGGGAGCTAGCTGTGGTCCCAGTCCCTGCGGGGGTCAGGACACACAGCTCGAGCAAATCCGCGAGGTGCAGGCCAGGCTCGACGAGGGAGCAGGAGCGCTTGAGCCGATCCGCCGGGACGTCGGGCAGGCAGGGGTGGCCCAACCTCCAGCCGGAGAAATACGTCATCTACCCCAGGGCTTCTAGCACCGCATCACCGACGATGTCAGGGTCAGGCCGCCACTCACATCCAGTGGGGTTGGCCAGAACCTGGCCGCAGCAGCAATGCTCCTCCGTGCGATGCCGGAGCCATCAACCACCGAAGGGCGGCGAATCCAGGGAGAGCTCAAGAATCTCCTGGAAGGCGCCGCGGTCCGACGGGTCGAGAGCTCTGCCTCCCGAAGGCAGGGGTACACCTCGGAACCTCATGCCGCGACTTCCCGATTCATGCGGGAAGCCTCGGTCTACACCGGGCGCACGCGCCACACAGCGCCTGCGGCCCCGGGTCGCCTCGGCAACGAGCACCCCCACCACGACCGTCGGGCCCGCCTCGACGAGAGGGTGCGCCGAGGCTACCACCCCAGGCGTGGGGGACGCTACGACAGCGGGGAGGATCGGAGTCCTTCGCCCGAACCACCCGGTCCGCAGGCCTTCAGCCGGGCCATACGACAGGCGCCGTTCCCAACCCGGTTCCGACCCCCGACTACTATCACAAAGTACTCGGGGGAGACGAGGCCGGAACTGTGGCTCGCGGACTATCGTCTGGCCTGCCAACTGGGTGGAACGGACGATGACAACCTCATCATCCGCAACCTCCCCCCTGTTCCTCTCCGACACCGCTCGCGCCTGGTTGGAGCACCTGCCTCCGGGGCAGATCTCCAACTGGGACGACCTAGTCCAAGCCTTCGCCGGCAATTTCCAGGGCACATACGTGCGCCCCGGGAATTCCTGGGACCTCCGAAGCTGCCAACAGCAGCCGGGAGAGTCTCTCCGGGACTATATCCAGCGATTCTCGAAGCAACGCACCGAGCTACCCAACGTCACCGACTCGGATGTCATCGGCGCGTTCCTCGCCGGCACCACCTGTCGCGACCTGTATCTATCAAATCGTGGATTCCACTGCTGGGTGCGAAACCCCGTCTCTTGGCAGACTTTGTGGCTGAATGGGTCGACACCCAGCTTCCAGAGGCTCCGATCCAACAGGAACTCTGGACCGTGTTTTTCGACGGGTCGTTAATGAAGACGGGAGCCGGCGCAGGCCTACACTTCATCTCGCCCCTCGGGAAGCACATACGCTATGTGCTACGCCTCCATTTCCCGGCGTCCAACAATGTGGCCGAATATGAGGCTCTGGTCAACGGGTTGCGGATCGCCATCGAGCTAGGGGTCCGACGCCTCGACGCTCGCGGTGACTCGCAGCTCGTCATCGACCAAGTCATGAAGAACTCCCACTGCCGCGACCCGAAGATGGAGGCCTATTGCAATGAGGTTCGGCGCCTGGAAGACAAGTTCTACGGGCTCGAGCTCAACCACGTCGCCCGACGATACAACGAGACTGCGGACGAGCTGGCTAAGATAGCCTCAGGGCGAACAACGGTTCCCCCGGACGTCTTCTCCCAAGACCTACATCAACCCTCAGTCAAGACTGACGACTCGCCCGAGCCCGAGAAGGCCTCGGTCCAGCCCGAGGCACCCTCGGCCGAGCCCGAGGCGCCCTCGGCCCTCGAGGGTGAGGCACTGCGCGTCGAGGAGGAGCGGAGCGGGGTCGCGCCTAATCGAAACAGGCAGACCCCGTACCTGCAATATCTCCACCGAGGAGAGCTACCACCTGACCAAGCCGAAGCTCGGCGATTGGCACGGCGTGCCAAGTCGTTCGTCCTACTAGGGGACGGGAAGGAGCTCTACCACCGCAGCCCCTCAGGCATCCTCCAGCGATGCATCCCCATCACCGAAGGTCAGGAGTTACTACAAGAAATACACTCGGGGGCTTGTGGTTATCACGCAGCGCCTCGAGCCCTCGTCGGAAAAGCTTTCCGACAAGGTTTCTACTGGCCGACCGCGGTGGCCGACGCCACTAGGATTGTCCGCACCTGCCAAGGGTGCCAATTCTACGCAAGGCAGACTCACCTGCCCGCTCAGGCTCTACAGACGATTCCCATCACCTGGCCTTTTGCTGTGTGGGGTCTGGACCTCGTCGGCCCCTTGCAGAAGGCACCCGGGGCTACACGCACCTGTTAGTCGCCATCGATAAATTCTCCAAGTGGATCGAGGTCCGACCCCTAAACAGCATCAGGTCCGAGCAGGCGGTTGCGTTCTTCACCAACATCATCCATCGTTTCGGGGTCCCGAACTCCATCATCACCGACAACGGCACCCAGTTCACTGGCAGAAAGTTCCTGGACTTCTGCGAGGATCACCACACCCGGGTGGACTGGGTCGCCGTGGCTCATCCCATGACGAATGGGCAAGTAGAGCGTGCCAACGGCATGATTCTACAAGGACTCAAGCCTCGGATCTACAACGACCTCAACAAGTTCGGCAAGCGATGGATAAAGGAACTCCCCTCGGTGGTCTGGAGCCTGAGGACGACACCGAGCCGAGCCATGGGCTTAACGCCGTTCTTTTTGGTCTATGGGGCCGAGGCCATCTTGCCCACGGACTTAGAATACGGTTCCCCGAGGGCGAAGGCCTATGCTGACTAAAGCAACCAAGCTAGTTGAGAAGACTCGCTGGACCAGCTGGAAGAGGCTCGGGACAGGGCCTTACTACACTCGGCACGGTACCAGCAGTCCCTGCGACGCTACCACGCCCGAGGGGTTCGGTCCCGAGACCTCCAGGTGGGCGATCTGGTGCTTCAGCTGCGACAAGACGCCCGAGGGCGGCACAAGCTCGCGCCTCCCTGGGAGGGGCCGTTCGTCATTGCCAAGGTTCTGAAGCCCGGAACGTACAAGCTGGCCAACAGTCAAGGCGAGGTCTACGGCAACGCTTGGAACATCCGACAGCTACGTCGCTTCTACCCTTAAGATGTTTTCAAGTTGTTCATATACCTCGCTCCTACGCAAAGTTTAGTCATCAAGGAAGGGTCAGCCTTGCCTCGGCAAAGTCCGACCCTCCCTCGGGGGCTAAAAGGGGGGAACCCCCTCTACGTCTAATTTTTCCCCAAAAAAAGATCCTTTCCGCCAGATTGTCTTTCGTGCTTTTTGACTACTTTGAAAGTGGATCCTGAAAACGACGGAGTACACGTAAGTGGCCAAGGCCGACCGAGCCGAGGGACTCCTACGCCTCCGGGATACGGATACCTCACTCGTCACCTTCTGCGATAAGTAACTCGCGCTCGGATAAGTGACTCCGCAGACCGAACAAGTCTTCATGCTCGAGAGCTCCTCTGCCGAAATGATTTTTCGGGCCTTCTCGACCGCGTCGGTAACAGAACCCTATGGACGAGTAAGAGCGCGCGTAAGCGGCAAGGCCGACCGAGCCGAGGGATTCCTACGCCTCTGGGATACGGATACATCACTCATTGCCTTTCGTGAAAAGCAACTCTCGCCCGCACAAACAATTCTGTTACCGACAAATAAGCCCGGGTACTCGAAACAAGAGGAAAAGGAACGCAGCTTTACAACACGACGACAGTGTGTTTAGGCCTCGGCGGCCGCAGAAAACATACACACACTACAAGACAACCTGATCCTGCAGGCTCGGACGTCGACAGCTGAAGGGGGCGGCAGCACCCTCGGCATCAACTATACCTTCGGTGGGGTCTGACCTAGCCTCGGACGGCGACGCGGTCGGAGAGCCCCCACTCTGAAGGACGACATCAGCACCACACCCGAGCCATCGCCGCCGGGGTTTTCTCCAAGAACCCGACCCGAGGCCTCGACAGGTCAATTCCGGCGTCGGTCCTGCTAACGGACGACCCGGCCAGGCTTCGGCCGACCAGATCTTCTTCTCAGGCCAACTCTGCCTCTGTTCGCGCTGACACCGCTACCCCTGGCCTCGGCTCATCGAAAAGCGGCCGAGGGGTTCCTCTAACTAAGCAAGGGAAGCCTCGGACAACAAGGCTGACCGAGCCGAGGGACTCCTACGCCTCTGGGATATGGATACCTCACTCGTCACCTTTACATGGGGCGACTCACGCTTGGTGAAGCGGTTCAAGCAATCAACAGGCGAGTCCTAGTGCTCGAAGAGAGGAAAAAACACGGCTCTGCGCCGAAATTGCATACATGTTCAGGCCTCGACAGCCACAATGAACAAAAAACACTGGCATTCGAAGTGCCATTACAGACGGAACTCTGGTTCCGGCCCCGCAGGTATGAACAGCCTCCACACCGGGGAGCCTGTGGGGCAACGAGCACCGGGGGACCCGCCAGTGACCTCCGCAGCAGCAGCCATGGTCCCAGACGGACGCGGCCGCCGGAGAGCTCTCGTTCGCGTCCCCGCTCAAGGGACGCGAACCAGCTATTAAAGCCAAAGAGCGGGCCGCTCCAAAGCGCACCGGCAGGTCCTCGCTCCCGTCCTCGCCACGAAAGCGAGGAAGAGGGCGGAATGTTGCATCCTAGCTGGGCAGCAACAGTTCGCCTTCCCTGGTGTGGCTGGAGGACGTCTCCTCCACAGAGCTGGGGGATGGTTGCCACCACCAGAAGCTAGAAGAAGAGGTGGTCAGCCGGCCCGTGCAGGAGGTAGAGCCCCGGCTCGCCTCGCCCCCTGCCCCAGCAAGGATGACGAACATCCTCGAGGCTGAGGGCGGGACCGAGATCACAGCCCGGCTCGCCTCTCCCCGCCCAGGGGCTA
Organism: Zea luxurians; assembly: GCA_029449295.1. Classification (NCBI taxonomy): domain Eukaryota; kingdom Viridiplantae; phylum Streptophyta; class Magnoliopsida; order Poales; family Poaceae; genus Zea; species Zea luxurians. The sequence continues at coordinate 182,228,556 of JAOPSE010000004.1, read as the reverse complement.
GAGGTCACCGTTTTGGGTGACCGCCGGCGGAGGGGTACAGCCGGGCTGGATGACGAAAATCCTTGAAGTCGAACGACGGCTGAAAGGTACCAACTTCCCTGGAGTTGTGTTCCTCCGATGACGACCAGGCGGAAGAACCCCGGGCGCTCCCCACCCGGGGGCTCGAAAGGTGGAAAGACACGATGCATGAGGATAGCACGAAGACATGGTTGCCTTTCAAGGGGGTCACCCTCCTTTTAAAGGCGACTCTCCCTACTTGCGTCCCCAGCCGTCGTGGGCTGAGTCTTCTCCAACACGTTCCAAGGTCCTTCCCCCACGACGCGGGGGCTAGGTCCCACACGTCATGCAAGCTGCCCCAAGGCGAAAGAAGTCAAACTGCCGCGCGTGGTGCGCGTAACTGCCTAGCGGTTACAAGCGCTCCTCCGCTTTTGCCCAGACCAGTGGGTGAAAGGGCGGACCGCCATGCAGGCGGCATGCAACCGCACCAAGGGGGCGCACCTGTTCGACTTCGACGCGCCCAGCATGGAGACCCAGGCCCACACGTCATGTAACCGGCGTGCCAGTTACTACGTGCAAGAGACTGCACCGCCACTCGCGCCACTACCGCGCCTCCTCGACTGCGGAACCAGCACCGCAACTCGAGGCAACCCCGCGCATGACCCAACGGTGCCGACCGGGCACACCAGTCACGGGTGAGCCAGCCGCGGGAGAAGGCGTGATGGTCGATGCGGCCAAAGATGGGCCGGCAGTGATGGCGGTGGCGGGTAGACGGAAGCAGCGGTCAAGTCGTCTGCAGGCTCGCGTCCCCTCCAGGGACAGCAAGGGAACCCTCTCCCACGGCGTGAAGACGACGCGCCCGTGGTTCGTTCCTCGAACGGCTCGCGCACGCGCAATGGCTGCCCCGTGAACCACTCGTCCCGTCGCATTAACTCTGCGGCAGGGCAGGCGGCGCCTCTGGCAGGAGAAGCGAGCGACGCTTCGCCTTCGCCACAATGACCGCGTCGAAAAAGGTATGCCACGTCGTTCGATTTCGTATCCTTTTCCTTTTTTCCTCTTTCTCTCTCTTGCAATAGGGACCGGGAAAGGGGGATACCCCGAAAAGGATCCTTCCCTGTGAAGGAACCAGGCTCCGAGCCTCCCTACTGATCAGAGGTTCGAAGGCTGGCCCCTCGGAAGGGTTCGACAGCCGCCTCAGATCGCGTGGGCTCTACACCCACTACTGGTTAGAGGTTCGAAGGCCGACCCCTCGGAAGGGTTCAATGACCGCCTCAGGCTACTCGGGCTCCGCGCCCACTACTGATCAGGGGTTCGAAGGCTGGCCCCCGAAGGGTTCACAGCCGCCTCAGACACAGAGCGAGGGATGACCATGGGTACGTTCGATACATAACCAAGGCTCGGGCTGCGCTCCCGAGGTACCCTAGGACATTTCCGAGACCAGCGGGAACGATCTTGTAACGGAATCCCATCAGAGGGAGGCATCGAGCCCTCGGACCCCGTCGCCAGGGGACCAGGTCCGGCAAATCACCCGCAGGTACTTTTGGGCACGCCTCCGGGCCACAGCCGACCCCTAACGAATGGGGCACGGGCGTCCACTCGGATCACCCGTTCGCAGCTCGCTGGAGACACCATGTTCGATGCCCACCGAGGGCAACATGGCGCTTTCCACCCCTCCTCCTTGCGGAAAGGCGACGCAGGGGCGTATGTAAAAAAGTCGAGTCTGTCCTTGATTGTCCTCTCGCTCTGTGCGGAGGCTCGGGGGCTGCTCTCGCAAACTCGGCTCCGGCCAAACCGTTGACAGTGTCAACATACCAGCCCGAGAACTTGGGACTCGACGGTGCACCCGGGTTACGGCCGTTCGCATGAGGGGACAACCAGACCGGCCAAAGCATCACGAAACGCATTAAGACCTCGAAGGAGTCTAACCACTCCTCCAAGGCCTCGGGGGCTACACCCAGCGGGTGCGCTCGCACGCCCCCGCCGAAACAAACAGCAACCGAGAAAGGCTGGTCCCCTTGCAAAAAAGTGCGACAAAAGCCTCCAAGCGAGTATTAACACTCCCTTGGAGGCTCGGGGGCTACTGTCGAGGACCATAATTAGGGGTACCCCCGAGGTTCCTAATTCTCAGGTGGTAACCCCATCAGCATAAAGCTGCAAAGGCCTGATGGGTGCGATTAAGTCAGGGATCAGTCCATTCGAAGGACGCGATCACGCCTCGCCCGAGCCTAGCCTCGAACAAGGGCGGCCGACCCCGGAGGATCTCCGCCTCGCCCGAGGCCCCCCTCCAACGGCTAATGCATTTCCGGCTCGTCCGAGGCCCTGTCTTCGCCAGGAAGCAACCCTGACCAAGTCGCCGCGCCGACCGACCAAATCGCAGGAGCATTTAATGCAAAGGCAGCCTGACGCCCTTATCCTGACGCGCGCCCTACAGTCGACAGAGCCGAAGTGACCGCCGTCACTTCGCCGCTCCACTGACCGGCCTGACAGAAAGACAGCGCCGCCTGCGCCACTCCGACTGCGGTGCCGCCTGATAGAGTGAGGCTGACAGGCGGTCAGGCCCGGCCGCGGGCACCATAGGAAACTCCGCTCCGCCCGACCCAGGGCTCGGACTCGGGCTAAGTCCCGGAAGACGGCGAACTCCGCTCCGCCCGACCCAGGGCTCGGACTCGGGCTAAGTCCCGGAAGACGGCGAACTCCGCTCCGCCCGACCCAGGGCTCGGATTCGGGCTAGGTCCCGGAAGACGGCGAACTCCGCTCCGCCCGACCCAGGGCTCGGACTCGGGCTAGGTCCCGGAAGACGGCGAACTCCGCTCCGCCCGACCTAGGGCTCGGACTGGGGCTCAGCCCCAGATGATGACGAACTCCGCTTCGCCCGACCCCAGGGCTCGAACTCCGCTCTGGCCTCAGCCGACGATCTCCGCCTCGCCCGACCCAGGGGTTCGGACTCGACCTTGGCCATGAAAGACAGACTCGACCTCAGCTTCGGAGGAGCTTCCACATCGCCCAACCTAGGGCGCGGACCGGTCACGTCAACAGGAGGCGCCATCATCACCCTACCCCGAGCTGACTCGAGCCACGGGGAACAAGACCGGTGTCCCATCTGGCTCGCTCCACCAGATGGGCAATGATGGCGTCTCGCATACCCAGTGACGATGGCAGCTCTCAGCCCCCTTACGGAAGCAAGAGGACGTCAGCAAGAACTCCACAGCTCCGACAGCTGTCCCTCCGCCAGGCTCCAGCGCTCCTCTGACGGCCACGACATCACGCCAGCAGGGTGCCAAAATCTCTCCGGCTGCCACAACGGCATGTACCTAGGGCACTAGCTCTCCCCCGCTAGACACGTAGCACTCTGCTACACCCCCCATTGTACACCTGTGTCCTCTCCTTACGCCTATAAAAGGAAGGACCAGGGCCCTCTTAGAGAAGGTTGGCCGCGCGGGGACGAGGACGAGACAGGCGCTCGCGTGGGGCCGCTCGCTCCCTCTCTCACGTGGACGCTTGTAACCCCCTATTGCAAGCGCACCCGACCTGGGCGCGGGACGAACACGAAGGCCACGAGATTTCCACTCCTCTCTCACGCCCACTTCCGGCCACCTCTCTTCCCCCCTTCGCGCTCGGCCTCGCGTCGACCCATCTGGGCTGGGGCACGCGACGACATTCACTCGTCGGCTTAGGGACCCCCCGGTCTCGAAACGCCGACAATATCTTTTACAATTTAAAAATCATATCCATGTTAGTGCATATGTATGTGATGAATATCAACAAAAAGATTCTTATGCACTTTTAGAATTAATGATAAGGGAATTTTAAACTGCATCAAGAGTAGCTATTTAGAAAACAAAGATTACAATCCATATGAATGAGATACAAATTTACCATTTTGGATTGTCTTAGTATAGCTTACTCAAGTGAAACTTAATCTCTACGACACAAGATATATAATGTTCTCCCACTAGATATGTGCATTAAGTATTTGAATGACTTGCCACATGCACTTTCAATTCAGTTAAGAGTCTCATGGGGAGTACATTACATATCATGGTCAAGGCATGACAAATTTGCAACAAATTAACTTATGCCTAAGAATACTTACCACCATATAGAACGTACCATTTGTTATACCAATTTGAAAGATCTTACTATCTGTGGTGGTGTCATCGTAGTATTCATCTTTTCATCATTTGTGGAGACTTCCTTCTTTAGCTTGTTATCTCTTTTCCTTTTAATACTAGTTGAAAAAGAACTTTGAAAAGAGATATTAGTAGTACAAGGAAGTATTTAATGAGTAGTGATCTTTAGATATGAATTGCAAACAAATCATCATTTATGAGGCATAAAGGCATAAATTAAATTCCTTTTAAGTTAATGCACATGGAGCAGTGAGTTCACAATATCCACTAATTTACAAATTTAAGCCAAAAGGAATTTAACCTTTATATTGACATTTCTTTCCATAGAATAGATTATTACCAATTGAAAGAATGCCACTTGAAAGGAACTATTATTGATCACATACCAAATGAAACAATTAGTTCCATACCTTTGCCTTGAGCATTCCTAATCTTTCTTTTAGGTGAAGAATAACCTTTAATACTTATGATTTTACCAATTGAAAGAGCACAATCTCTACTTATGAATATCATGAAATAGCTTAAAAGAGATTGCATTAGAAACACAAGCAATAGTTTCCTATTTAGCAACCTCTAGTATATGAATGACAAGAAGGTTACTAAAACAAGGAAACCTCATGATATGAACTAAATTACCCTTACAAGCATCATGCATAACATCAATTGAAACAAGATAAAAGTAGCATGATTGTTTAATTAAATTTATAGGGCAAGTTTAATTCATAACATGGTGAGTGATTAATGTAGAAGACTCAAAACCAATTTAAACAAGAATGAATACATCACATAGTATTGGTTCAATCTTCTTTGAATGTTTAATGACACACTCCATTTGGGAAACACATTCTCATGTTGTGAGACTACATAAACACTTAGATAGAAACATTAGTCTCACAACTCTAGTCATATAGAGAATTCCCCATTTGGTAAGTGCTATAAGAATTTGAATTTCTTACTTAGCACTCTATTCATTTAAGAACATGGGATAATACTCTTTATGTCTAGGTCATGGCAATAATATGATGATTAACTTGAAATATGCCACAAGATACATACAATCAATTTAAAGCATGTAGATTGTCACGATATAAAAATATGAACTTGCAATCTACCATATAATTAGATCCTTTCCAAAGCAAGGTAAAATCATTTAAGTTCATTCTCAAGTGCTTCATTTTTTCTATGTGGCTACAAAAGACACAAAGGAATATACCAATTAAAAGAAATGTGCACTTAAGAATTAATTGTTACCATCCTTTGGATATCACTTGGTTGTAGGCCTTTTGCTTGATTCCCATAAAGGTTAGTCCTTATTCCCTACAACACAAGTTCTTGCTGGAGATGAATATGAAGTTAGTGATATAACAACTCAATTCATCTTTGGGTCAATCTTAAAGGATAGACAATGTAAGATTGATAGCTTGAGATAAGAATTGAGTTAAACCGCTCAAGCACCCCAAAGCTTCATATCATCTCTGGGTACCTACAAAACTTATTAAGTACATTTTGGTACCCATTTTTGGATGGGTCCACCAAGGTTAGCTAATAAGTACTTAGGCACCCAAATAGCCTTGGTCCTAGAATGTGGTGAACTCATCACCTTTCTAGCACAAGAGTCAAATTTGGGTCTCCTAAGCATATTTGAATGTGTTGACAAGTTAGGCTTTGGAGTTTTACCCTTTGGACAAACCTTGAATAGATGACCTTTTTCACGGCAATTGTAGCAAATGCGATGCTTGTCCTTGCAATGCATTTGCCTTTTGCTTTCATCCTTTTTGATGGTCATCTTTCTTGATCGTGCAAGGTCTTGATTCTTCATGTGGGGGCATGAATCAATTTCATGGCCCTTCTCCTTGCATCCATAGCACCTCCTATCGCTTCTCTTTGATCTTTCTTTGTTGAAGCACATAGGTACATTGTTAGAGCAAATCATATGAGCATTAATTTTCTCACCATGGATTTTGCTCATGCCCTTCTTGGAAAGCTTGGTATTCTTTTGAAGGGGTTTTGTGCATGCTACGGTTGTCTCCTTCTCAAGCTTTTTCACCATATTATCACGGTTATCTTGAGAAGGTTGAGCATGACCCTTTCCCTTCAAACGAGTTAAGCTCCTTCTTAGTATTCCAACTTCTTCCTTGAGCTCTTTATTTTCTTGTGTGATAGAAATATCACTAATTCCTTAAATTTCTAGCTCAATGGAAGATTGGCTTTCTTGAGAGCAACATTTGTTAGCACATAATAACATAGTTTCTACTTGAGTACATGTGCATATGTGAGGTTGGTATGATTTCAAATTAGTTAACACAACCTCATGAGCCATTTCTAACATGATATGTGAATCCATCAATTTATTATGAGAGCACACAAGCATATCATGTTTTTCTTGTAAAGCTAGATTTTCAATATTTAGCCTTTCTATCATGTTCTTGAACATAGCATTTTTATTTTCTAATTGAGCAATATATGATGAATGATTAATAGCTTTAATTTTCTCAATTGAAATGTCTTCATACCTTTGGACCAAATCATCATGAGAGCACTTTAGCTTCTCATGCTCTTTGGTCAACTTCTCTAAGTCTTCAATTTTTCTGATGAGGAAGTCTTCTTGCTTATGAAGCATTTCTTTTTGTTCTTCCGCTCTTTTCATGAGTTTAAGCAAGCTTATCCGATGTTTCTTGCTTAGTTGAGCGAAGAATTGTTGAAGATCATCCTCATCTTCACTATCACTTTCTTGCTCCTCCTCATCCTCACTTTCGCTTTCACTGTCACTCCCATTAGCAATAAAGCACATATGAGAAGTGGATTTGAAAGACGAACCTTGTGAAGAGGTGGATTCGTCGTTTGGTCTCCATCGATCATTTTCTTCTTCAATTTTGTTCTTCGCCTCATCTTCCTTCATTTTGAGGAACATTCTTTCGGCGATTCTCATGGCAAGATCTATTGCCCTAGGATCAACATCTGCACCAAAAGATGAAGTCGAGGCAACCTCAACTTTTTCAAGCTTAGAAGCACTTTTGTTTCTTAGTCCCCCCGACATGATCTTTCCTCACGCGGTTAAGCGTTAGAACGAGGATTAGGCTCCGATACCAATTGAAAGTTGCCTAGAGGGGGGGTGAATAGGCAAGTTAAAACTTTTTCAACAAAAACTAGAAGCAAACTGGGTAAAACTGAATTGATCTTAAAATTCACCCAGTTAACTTTGGAAATAAGATGTTCTAAATGATCCACAGGGTTCAAAGTAGTAGATCTGAGAAGGGCACTTCTCAAAATCCACACACCAAAAAGATATGAACAAATCTTCCACGGAATGGTGAGAGAACGAAGAACCCGTATAAGCACAATGAACAAGAACACAAGAGACACACGATTTATCCTGAGGTTCGGTCACACCACCAAGGTGCCCTACTTCCTCGTTGAGGCGCCCACCAAGAGCCGGGTCTCTTTCAACCCTAATACTCCCTTTGCCGACCACAAAGGTCAAGCCCACACAATAATCTTTGCTCAAGCGAGCGGGTAATACAAACTTTCTTGTGGTCTTCCACAAGATTTGGAGACTCACAAGCGACACCTAGTCGTCTAGTAGCTAGAAGCTCCAAGAGTAATGAATCCACAAAGAACTCGATGTAGTACCAAAGCTCGAATCAAGAAGAGCAAGAGAGATTTGGAGATGAAGCACAAAAACCGCAGCTCTCAAACTCACTCAAAGATTTCTCTCCAAAGATTTGAAATGGGAGAGGCAAGAGGTGTGTGAGAGAGAGTGGGAGGTGTTTCTCAGGATAGAAATGGAGTTTTGTGCGTGCTCTCCTTTGGGGAAGAGTGTGGGAGGTGTATATAAAGGATCCCCCAAAAGCTGGTGGCCGTTGGGAGAAAAGGGGTAAAAACCGGTTGAACCGGTTTTCAGACCGGTTGAACCGGTTTCCACCAGGAAGATCTCGGTTCACTAACCTACTCAGCCGGAGACTCGACCGGATCCAAAACCGGTTGAGCCAGGAAAAATTCCGGTTGAACCGATTTTCCCAAAAGATCTGCAACGACTTTTTCTGACAGCTCTGACTGTCAGACAGGTCAGAGCAGGGGAGGCAGAGGAGCAGTCCCAAAACCGGTTGAACCGGTTTCAGGACCGGTTGAACCGGTTTCCAAGGCTGAAACCAAATTTTGAGTATTTTGAAGAGAACAAAAGTGGAGTCTTTGTGGGAAGTAAAATTGGTTTTTCTCAAGGGCATTCATGATCTGGAAAAATGTTCTCAAAGATGATTTCAAAGGATTTTGACTGAGCTTTAGCACCAACACCAATATTCTTTTTGGACCCCCCTTGATAGTACGACGATTCCTATACTCAAGCTAAATAAAATATAATTAAGTAAACTCCTTGAGTCATTGGTGTCTCAGTGTGATTTCTCCATGACGTTGCTTCATAAGGATCACAAACATCTTTGTCTCACCTTTTTGAAGCAAACACAAATCAAACCCTGTGACTTGTACCATTTCACCATATATGAGTTCTAATCATGGCTTCAAGTCACCTTACTGATGCATCAACATGTTGTAACTCTTCATAGCTGATTAGTTCATCGACTTAGTGCAAGTACTCTCTTCTTCACCTTAGCCATGGTACCTCGGTCTACAAGCCGTTGCTTGGCCTTCACCTTCGCTTAGTTCCTCGAAGCCCTTTCCTTGCTATCTTCACCCTATCAAGCCATTCTTGAGTCACATCCTATTGAGCATCCATTGAGAGAATCATTTCTTCAATATTGTGAACCTTGCTTGAATGTCATCTAGATATAAATGCTAAGATCAATCAAGCTCTAGTTTGATTCTCATAGAAGCATATATGGACTAATAGTAATATGGTCAAGCTAATTCACGATTCCTCATATCTTATTCACTTTGGCTTGACCAATCCTCTTAATCACTTCAACCTCTATTATGATCATATTTATGCATAGTGATTTCTCAGGACTTGTCCATATATTCAAACCAATATAGAGACCATGTTATATCCATTTGCATTGTCTCACTGGTTATTTGACCTTGTGTTGAACCTTGTTCACTAATCATTATACACTATTCAAGTATGTTCATCATACTGAATTTCCTGTTCAACACTTAGCAAACTTGTTAGACCTTTAAATGTGTTGTTATCCAAATCACCAAAACTCACAAAAGGGATGAATGCACTTTCACCTACCAACTCTGCAATTTTCTGGAACTCTACAATCTTAGCCAAAGCACCACCTAAGGCTAAAATACAGCTCGTGTGCTTCGCCTGCACTTCATGGATCAATTCAGCCATGACTTCATGCAGCTGATGCCTTGACATTCTGGCCAAATAATGAGTAAGAGGATCATTTCCAAGTCCATACTGGACAGGTAAACCATTTTGAACATTTGCAGTCTGAGCTCCACCAAGGACGCCAGCCATCACAGACGCAGCATGTATTGCTGGTGGAAGACCAACAGGCTGGTGAAGGCTTGCCTCTCCAACAACAGAAGTTCCAGCTAACTGTTTCTGACTATCTGTGCCAGTCGATAAGGAAATCAGTGTTAGCATCGATGAACATAAAATATGCATAAGAATTGAAATCATATACATAAATAAATGGTGAATGAAAAAAAAGAAACCAACCAACATTAGATGTCATCTCTGGCCCTCCATGACCCTGCAATGCATAAATGTATCCAACATAAGCCAACAAGTTGGTCTAATTTAAGCTAAATCAACTTCAGTTAGTTGAGATGTTCTAATGAACGAACACGCACCAACTTCATCTCCACAATGAAAGCTACTTAATTTCCAAAAGGAAAAGCTCACAGATCGACATAGATTCTTTTCTGTATAGTAACATCATGCTAATCATTTCACATGTCTCAAAGATAGTTCAAGAAAAACATGTCTTGAAGATAAGTTAGCATAAAAAGATGTGTCCTTATATAAATCAACTGCATCTGGTTGATAGCTTGTAAATAGCAGTATCTGTTGTGTAAACTCAACAATTTGGCAACAAAAACTGGCACATATGTATCAGCATTGGACACTCATTGGTAGTGATTTACAAAGCCTGCTGGTAGAAACTACAGTGAGGGGAAATGTTAACACAACGCCGAAAAAGATATAAAGGCCGATTGGATATATACTATTTTTCAGCAATCAATTTACCAACAGTGGTAATCTCTTCTTTTGCTATTTGCAGAAAGTAAACCTCATATTCAGCAGTCAGCAAACTTCTGAAGGGCTCTTTCAACCATAACATATATTATAAGACAATAGCTTCGCCAGACTACAATCCAACTTCTTTGGCACGCTACTTCCATGAAGGGGAAAGGTCGAGATAACGGGTATTTTTTCCAACCGCAAAGCATTGGCACCACACCATAACAATATAATTCAATGAAGGAATTGAACCATACAGCAGGTGTGTGTATGTACAACCAAGCAGCTGTACATACACAAACACGCTTGTAAGAGATCGAAATAGGAGACACAGGGTGGTTGGAGAAGGCGCAACTATTATCATTCACAGAACGAAGACAATACAACTTCTCAGATTAACAGAGATCTCCAAAGGTGGTAGGAAAGGCTCTTCTACAGTAAAAATTTGAGGATCATCGACCTTTTCTCTATTTCTGTCAGTGTTCCTCCCATTTTCAGCAAAATCAACCCGTAACTGACGACCATTGATCTCGTAACCCTGAAGGTTCCGCCGTGCACTTAGAGCAGTTTCCTCGTCCTTGTACTCGCAAAAGCCATAACCTTTTGGCTTGCCAGTCTCTTTGTCAATCACCAACCTGCAAGCAATTTGTAGCAGTCAGTTGCCAAAAAGCATAGCTCAATAGCATTTTAATCAAATTCACAAGTTGCAAAAACATAACCGTAGCAAACATGTTACTGGACCAAAATCAGTTTCAGCAAATATTCACCTAGGAGGAATCTGATCAAATAAAGGCACATGTGTATATGTCAGACATGTCAGATACCAGTGCTGCTCTGGACTTACTAAGATTTATGGTTAAGCATCAGTCTAACTCAAAATATCACTTGTGATAGTCTTCATAAGAAAACTGTGGTTCTATAGTATGCCAGGCATGCCCAACGAAACTTGGTAAGTTCCACATATGGCTACATTAGTTTATACATCAATGTTATATATCATTACCATTCCTAAAGGTAAATTTACAAGAATCATAACGCCCCCCCCCCCCCCCGCGCGTCTGAGGGAGACATGAATCTTTGAAAGCAAAGCAAGATTAGCGAGGGGGCATCTATTTTTTTTAGTTCACCCTGTTCTGCTCATCACAACATATACAACTTTCTTCTGTCATATTTGCTCAAAAGATATGTGCTGCACAAGCACAATTCAGCCATCAAACTTGTGTAATCTTTGAACACGCACCACCTTGTTATCTATGGATGGAGAATTTGGTGCGAACCATGTGTCCTGCAGCTCACTCTGGCAATGCGCGAAGTAGGAGTTGATGAACACCCATGCCTCTCGGTTTGCTTTCAAACTGTCTCAAAGATGTCAGCATTCCACTTCTCAGTCCTGCCCAAAAAAATCAAAATCAATTGAGTGTTAGTCTTGTGTCGGTGTATTTAGTACCCACGGTCCATTTGATCATTTGCTGCGGTACCAAAGTTCAATCATCATCTTCAGTTGAAAGAGTATTATTGAAACAAACAATTGGGTTTTAACAGACTTACTGTAGGTCTAGTTTGTTAGGACCTCCTTGTAGACGATGTTCTTAGTATATGTTCCACAATCAACTGTGGGGTTCTTTCTTACACCCTTCTTCAAAGTTTTCTTCCCATCGACGGGTGGGATTGCAAGAATCTTTATGTTTGATCGGGCTATCGCTCTAGATACAGCAACGTATAGTTGGCCATGAGAGAACACTGGTTCGGGCAAGTATACACCAACATTGGGAATGGTCTGACCCTGTGCTTTGTTAACCATCATTGCAAAGCTAAGTCGTACAGGAAACTGCTTTCTTTTGAACTGGAAAGGGAACATCTCTTCATCGGAGGGACACAGAGGTATACGCAGCAGGAAAATCTGTTTTCCAGCGTGTTGACCCAGTACAATTTCTGCGTCAATGCTATTTCTTTGGAAACCACGAACGACCAGCCTGGTGCCATTGCAAAGTCCATTCGCAGGGTCTATATTCCGAAGCAATATAACAGGGCATCCAATCTTGAGCTTCAAAACATGTGGTGGCAGCCCATTAGGCGTCAGTGTGTTTAGGAACTCGGGTGGGTAGTAGTTATGGGGATCATCCATGGCGCTATCGAAACTATGGTACACCATATGTTCCCCTTGAAAACGATCAATCATCTTAACATTTATCATATCCACCCATTCGTTCTGTGTTGACAGTATCGCCCTTGAAGTGATGTAGGTCGAATCAGACATATTTTTGTTGAGATTTGGGAAAACGAAGTCTATTAGGTTGTCAAGATCGGTGTCACTCCCACTATAAGGCACACATACCTCGTCAGGAAGACGGATGTCACCGTCACTATTTGTGTCCTCAGTTCCACCGCCTACGCGCAGCAAATACTCCACAAACCATGGGTCGTTTTTTGCCCTCATATTGGTAACAAGCTTTAAGTGGGACATGGACTCCCATAAGTAAGACATCCGTAGCGAAGAAGCGACCACTTGAGCCCTTGACCCTTTACGAACAACAGGCAAGACCTGTCTGAAATCCCCACCAAAAACAATGGTTTTACCACCGAATGGCAGTCCGGGCCGACCCATTATATCGCGCATGCTATTGTCCAGTGCCTCCACAGCTTGTCTCTTAGTCATAGAAGCCTCGTCCCAGATAATGAGAGATGCTTTCCGTAGCAACTCTGCGGTTCCACTCTGCTTCGTGAAGCTACATACAGCGCCATCATCAATAGTGAGAGGTATCTTGAAGCGTGAATGGGCGGTTCTTCCTCTAGGCATTATGGAAGCCGCAACGCCAGATGTAGCTGTTGCCACTGCAATCTTGCCCTGGCTGCGTAGCGTCGTGAGCAGCACTCTATATAGGTAAGTCTTTCCGGTGCCACCAGGTCCATCCACAAAGAATAATCCGCCCTGATCAGTGTCAACGGCAGATAAAATCTTATCATAGGCGGCCCTCTGTTCCTTGTTAAGACAGTCTTTGAGAGCCACATCTTCTGCTGCTGGTTCGATAATTTCCTCCTCGTAAACCTCCCTAGCAGTACCAATAGCATCGTCATACGCGTCCATGATAGGAGGAAGAGGGAATGTCTTTATGTCCTTTCCCATTGACTGCAACATGTTCCTAATGTCAATCAATACCATCTGCTCAACATGAGTTTTGCACGGATTCCTGTGTTGATAGTCCTCGGACATAGAATCTAGGTGTTTCTGCCAGAGTACAACCACATCGCTTGGCTCACAGTACACAAGTATTGTGGCAAAAAGCCGTCGCAACGCCGATGGCATCTGGAAAAGAGCACGTTCAGTGAGACACTCATCCAGTGTGGTGTCCGACTCAAGCAGTCCCCTTCTCTCTGCTGCCTCACGAAAAGTCGGTAGCGTGACACCATCTACTGTCCTTAGATCCACATAGGAAGTGGCGCCAGTCACATGGTTTAGGAGAACACGAAGATAGTAGCGCTCCCCTCGGTCGGATGAGCAGAGACTATTCTACCGACTTGTCCACCCGTATCTCGTTTCCTCTTTTGCCATATTTTTCCCTTACCACTCTGCCAAGTGTACCATTCAGGGAAGTCACGATACAGGATGCCACGAGCCTCCTTGTGTAGACTATTCGCCTCAAAATATGCTGTGAGCATTGACCTATCAACACCTGGATGGTTGACGACTCGCTCGACCATTTGCCGCTCGTGAAACGCCACCATGTGCATGTTTGGAAGATGGAGTTGCAGCTGCATCACAGGTGGAGATATCTGACTAAGCTCAAAGCCGTATATCCTCCATAAGGCTTCTGGAGGAGTCACCCACATTGCATCTCTGTACTGCTTGATCTCATCTACATCATCATCTGCCTTGCTCGCATCTCTCATAACAACAGAAGCACGATCATGGCCTTTGTATATGTACTTGAACAGGTATTTAACAGCCTTGATGCTCCCACACGCCTCAACATTGATGTGATAGTTAAAGAGATGAAGGAGGTATGGGTTGTAAGGGACAACCCATCTATTGTCCAATTCGCACCCTCGAACCTTTTCGGTACGACCATCGTCACGACGTCTGTAAACAAGGTACGAATCCTTCCCTTGCAAGGTTGTGTCACTAAAAGGCCAAGGGTAATGATTCTTGCACGATTTACGACCCTTAGTGCATGGGCAGTTAGGGTTTAGCGACCCACACGGGCCATGCATCATATGCTTGATAACCATCTTTCGTAGTTCAGGGTCTTGTTGCTTGGGATCTCAGCTGAGATCAAAAGGTCATACTGCTCAGGGCATGTGAGCTTGTACTTCCTCTACATTATGAGTAGAAAATGGGCATGCGGCAAACCCCGCTTCTGAAACTCCACGACATAGACGTAGGCTCGGACCTTACCAAGAATATCCTATTTTGTCAGCCTATGCTTTAACTCCTGTAGCTTTGCATGAAAGACACGCACTACAAGATCCGGACGATCTTGTGGTGTCTGCCCAGGGAGAAGCTCCCTCCTTATCTCATCCCAGTTAGGGTTACATGTCATGGTAAGAAAGATGTCTGGTTTACCAAACTTGCGCACCAGAGCCATAGCATCCATATACCGACGTCTCATGTCACGAGGACCGCCAATAAACGATGTTGACAGCACAGTTCGCTTGCCAATCTTCTCTGCTCTAATATCTCCATCTAGCATGCTATCCACCAAGCCCTGGTATAGGTCTGCCCTTAACCGATCTTGATTCTTACGTATGAAATCTAAACGAGAGCTCTCAATCTTTATGTACGTGTCGACCACGAACTGCTAGAAAAGCCGCTTTCCATGAAGTATTGGATTGAATACCTCGGGACGAATCTAGAATTTGTAGCAGTAGTAGTCACGTACAGAGACACATAAATGGCTAGGAGATTCTGCATATGCAAGGATTGAAAAGTGAGTGATGTCGAAAGCATAGTTAATAATGTGCAAATATCTCAAATATCAAATTAACAACTAACCCGCATCTTCATCATTTGCATTACTTGCCCTATGTGTTGCGTGGTATGCATCCACTTCGTCCATGGATACTCCAACCTTTGGGATATTTGCATGCCATCCAAGTTTGCCTCTAGGGAAGAACAATGGATATGATAGTGCATCGTAGCATCCATGGTATGAGCGGATGCA
This sequence comes from Zea luxurians, assembly GCA_029449295.1. Taxonomy (NCBI): domain Eukaryota; kingdom Viridiplantae; phylum Streptophyta; class Magnoliopsida; order Poales; family Poaceae; genus Zea; species Zea luxurians. The sequence goes on along the minus strand of JAOPSE010000004.1, from coordinate 182,213,119 downwards.
GTGGCTTGAATTGTCCTTCCCATGGAGCATAACACTCTTGCTGAATTGGCCTCGCCCTTCGCTCCCTTCGATCCAGACAGCGGCCACCTCCGAAGTGAGAGGTGCGTTATATGTCTTCTAGTTCAACGTCTGGTCAAGGTTCAACGCGATACGATAGTCATCAAGGTTGTCAACGTGGCCCATGGTCCTAAGGTGCTCGGAGTACGGGTTTCCATGTAGTATGTCGACTATCTGTTTGATAACCTCCTTGTCTTTCTGTTGATGCTCTTCACGGCACTTACGGTACCGATGCTCGAGGCTGGGATCGTCATCATAAAAGTAAAGCTCAAGGTGTTTATGCTCTGCCCCATCTTCCCTACCAAATGACTTAATATTGTGGTACATCATGCCCTGTGCTCGAAACGTGTATATACCAGAATCCCTTACATTAGTTGTCATACTATCGAGGCAACAGTATAGGGAAGTGAAAGAGAAATGGCCATTGAAAAACCTAATGCTATCACGAAAGTGCCTAGCATCAGAGTCTGTACTATCCCACAACCTCTTCAGTTGGGGAGGGGTCTCCACTGGAGCTAGCTCAACCTTCCCACCACGACAACAAAACCCAGGTGGCTCATACTCAAACTTCTTCGCGGTGCAATAACCGCAGTTGGGAACAAGCTTGAGCATATGTGTCTCTTTAGGGATGTTGTTGTACACCTTGTTGTACGGGTCAGAAACATAAGTGGCAGTAGATTCATCTTGAGTACCATCGATCTCGATATCCTCATCGGTATCCTCATCTGATATTTTTTTGAAAACAATGAGTAAGACATGAATATTTACATAAGCCTTGCTAGGATAATAAAAATTGAAAAGAGTACATTGCGCAGCGAATAGGTATCCCTCGTTCTCATCATCATCGTCTTCGAATATGACACCCTCATCGTCATCACCTAAATGGTTCCAAGATGATGTAAGCACATGTTTAGTCAGACTACATACTATCGATGTCTTGCAAGATCCATATAAACTTGGATAGTAATTACCATTGTTGGTGATCTTCATAGGCGTATGGCGCTGTGTCCAATCATCCCCTTCAACAACGTCACCGCTAGTATCCTCAATCGAAGTACCCACCTTCCTTGATATGGCTGATTCAAATAGCTGGTTTCGACGAGCTAATATAGCTTGTCTTTTCCCATGAGGAACATGATGTTTACGCTTTAGTGTATTGGTAGACATATCGGGTGAAGCGACATCCTCGGTCTGGGTTGGAGATGGCAACAAAGGTGCGTTGACGAATTCAGGGATAACCCAGTCGCAGACAGATAATATGGATCCATCAGATCCCTTTGCATCTGCTGTAGGGTGTACAAACTCAGGGGTATATGTTGGGTCCTCCATGGCGATGGATGTGGGATTCAAAGTGTTGGCTTGCATAACTCTACGTCTCCTGTTGTGGTCTACCTTTGCCTCTTTTCGCCTTGGTGTTCTATTATACAACCTAAGGCGTTCACGCCTAAACTCCTTCTCGACGGGAGTTAAGTTTTTGTACCACTCGCTAAAGTAGGCGGTCCTCTGCCTAGTATGCTTAGGTGTGTGGCCAACAGTTTCGTGCACACTGCCTGTAATAAGGCATACTACGTTAAACCGTATGAAACTTGATTTTTTTGCATGTTTAGTCTAATGAACAGTCATGTACCTGGTGTTAGAACTTCTGTCGTTGCGTCAATGTCGTTTAACTGTACTGTATAATTGATATGCAAACAGTCGGAATCATCATTTGGATCAACATTTACTTTTTCGTCTCCACCTACAAAATATGAACACATTCATTTTAGTAGTAGGTTTATGCACAGAAACATTACTCTAAAGTTGACGCATTTCATCACCTCTTGGCGCGTTGGGCATCATATTTTGGCAATTGTTTTGTTGACGCGCTTCAGGACGCTTCTTATTCAACTCTTTATTCCGTAGACGTGCTTCTCGACGCTTTTTGTTTTTCTCGTTTTTCTGTTCATCGGACATCGTGGCATATCTTTCCTTATCTCTTTGCCTCTTACATTCCTTAGCATCAACAATTGGTCGTAAAGAGTTTGATCCATTTTGATCACCTACAATGTAACTTTGTATATTAGTGTTCTATTACATACTACGTTGCATTCATTAATATACACGCATGTACTAAGCTTTACCTGTATTAATGGTGTTTGAGATGTCTGCACATGGTGTGCGAGCAACATTATGTCCCATCTGATTTGTTTGTGTTTGTTCTCTGTTCTCCATAAAGAAAACCTGATAGGGGCAATGGACTTTTTTAATAATCTGGTCTGTAGTGTTCAACTGGAATATAAGATTTCGCTGCATAGGTAAAAGGTTTGTACGAGTGAAAAATGTATTTATTTTTAAGTTCATTTAGTATTATTTTGGCTGGCTGAATTGTATATTTCTATGTTATTTTTACTAATTGCCATCAAGACTCAAAACTAGATATTCTGTCATTTTGGCATATTGCTTGGATAATTGGGATTTGGATAATTTGGTCATGCAATCATGTATGTAGAAATAACCTTGGAAAGATTTTTATATCCCTCTACTTATTGGATGTGGAAACTGTTTTCTTTTGATTTATCTAATCTCTAATGATTCATTTAGGTCCGCTTGAATTCTGTTCACGGTTCGGGTATCAAGACCGTCAGGCCAAACTATTCCAAAGAAATTTTCAGATATTCATTCTACTGTTATGTTTTGTTTTGATGGCAGAATCAGAGTACATGAAGTACAAGGATCTAAAACAACCTATTAACTCTAGAACAGGGATCTTATTGGTAGAATGACCCTTGCTAAAAAAATTGGCAAAATGACACAGATTGAGTATCTAATCTTTCCCTATACATTTGACAAGAAAAGAAAGTGTTGCACCATATTCATGGTGACTGAATAACTACAATAGTCACCCCACATTGATGATTGGTGTCCTAGAGCTAATATAAACTGAAGGTGGTTGATTTTGTGCTTACTGGCACAATCTGTGCCTAGCTTAAATTAGCAGACAATGGCTTAAAAGACTTCCATTGTCAGAAGATTCTTGCCAGTAAAAACAAAAAAAATGCATTATTGGGGTTATCATATTCATGGTGATTTATTCATGTAATTGGATTAGCGCAGTCTATCTCTAGCAGCCTTACTCATCTTCCATTTCAAGCTCCAACTCTGTGAACAGTGTATTGCAAAATAGGCCAAATCTTTTCCCCTTAAACACTTTCTATGTTATTTTTACTATACTATTTTTAAGTTCATTTAGTATTATTTTGGCTGGCTGAATTGTATATTTCTATGTTATTTTTACTATACTATTGAAAAAAATGAGTAAATTGTATGTTGTGATAATCTGAACTTTTACATGACAGACCAGCAGATACTGTCATGGCTCAGGATGAAGCTGTGGCTACCTAGAAGACTGGAAATACAACATCTCCTTCCTCGCTAATAATTTCTTATGTACAAATAATGTCATGGCTCACAATAATATAACACACATTTCTTATGTACAGATAGATTGTACAAATAATAACTCACAATTTCAAAGCCAACTCATGCATACAATTAGAACTTCTCATAAAACTGAAGCAAGGACATAACTCTGAACCACTTCCCTTCACACCTACATGTCACATGTGTTCTTAATCTGTCAAAATATGACTGTATAGTGAAAGTTGCTTGGTCATGCTCATTCTTATTGCTGTTTTTGATATCTTACAAGGAATAATAACATAATTTATTTCTGACTGCGAGGGTTTGATAACATAAACGGCGAAATACAAATAATTGTGACCATCTTGAGTTGATACATAACTTCAAATCCTATAATGTAACAAGCTATCACACTACACATCCGGAACCACTGTTGCCAGATAAGCCCGTCTCCTCTCTAGATAATTGTTTATTAAAGCACTCCTCGGATTTTGGATCATGGAGCGCCGAATTGCTGCAATTTAGTAAATGATATCTAATAACACAATTACTTAATTATAATTTCTAAATTATTGCAAGAAACACTCACTCTGCAACCGTTGTGTGGTGTGATGATCTAGATCGAATTCAATAGCGCTATAGTCCGAGGTTTGCAAGCATCCTATTGTTATAGTAGTAGACTTAGTTACTAAAGAAGGTCATTGAGTTTACTCCAACAAAGACGTTTTAGTATAATAGAATTTACTGTGTAGCTTGTTACGATGCAGCATAGTTGTCACACCCGGTTTTTAGAAGGTAAACCGAATGCGAACCATGTACGTGCCAGGATCAGTTATTCACGTACACAGCAGTTACATAACATGGACATCATCACACAGTGCTCAAAATAGTATTAAAAGGGGAAATAATAGTCGATTACATCATACGTCTGAGACGTCCATATAGTTCTTACAATAAATCAAAGTGCGAAAACGAAACGTAGATAACACGGCCTTCACAGGCAGCCGACTGGGGGTTGCCGCTAACCCACGCCTAGAACTCGTCGTAGTCTTGGAACTCCTGGAAGTCTCCTTCCACAGCTTCATCTTCTCCTGAGCAGTGGTTGCAATGCTGACAACCTGGGGGGGGAATTTGGTGTGTAGAGCAAGGGTGAGTACACATCAACATACTCAGCAAGCATCCCGTTTGGCTATAGTGGACTAGCTTTATGTGGGGATAAGTCAAGCAGTTGCTTTTAGTTGGTCAGGTTATTACTTACTAGTAGAGAGCCAGGTTTTAACATTAACCCAAGTTATTAGCCCAAAGTATCCTTCCCAAACGGAAAGAATACCACTTACCAATACCATAATCATAACCAGAATCATCAATCTCATTACCACCTGTACCAAAGTATCTCTGATCAAGTATCACTAATCTCTGGAGCTCCCTTGGCCGCTCATAACCGCGAGCACGGCTGATATATCAGTTTCATAACACTCTGCAGAGGTTGCGCACTTTACCCACAAGCTGTGATTCCCTCTTGCCTCGGGCTGATCAAACCCTTAAACACTACCAAGGTGAATAGGCAGGGTCTCACTACGTAGCCTTTACAAAGATTCCCCGGGGCTGTAGCCACCCGTTAGGTTTCCTAAATGTACCGCACTCCTCCCCAAGAGACAAATCAACCTTGGCAGAGCGAGCCGCATACACCGAGCCCCATTGACGGCACAACGGCTAAGCGAACTACACCCCGGTTCCTCCAATTATTCAGCTAAGGGCGTCCCATTCCACCCTCATGGTTGCACTGTTTTCCCGGGCGGTCATCCATTGAACAGGTCCTTACGGAGAGGCACTCGAGAAACCGCTCGAGTCCCCTTGAAGGCCACAAATATAATCATAAATAAGAAGGGGAAAACAGCGTATCATAGATAATCACATCATGTTCATTGATTAGAGTTGAGCAATAGCATCAGACTAAGCAGTAATAATCCGACCCAAATAGGTAAACAAGGACATGGATAACAAAAGCTAGTCAATCCTTAGGTATAAATGTGTAATGCGGGAGGTGAATTAAAGAATGAATAGGACAGAGATAGGTCAAAGGACACTTGCCTCCACCAACCGACTGCTGCTCAGGGGCTTCTCCTGCGAATTCCTCGGGCTCTTCGACCGGATCGTTCTCTATGCGAGCGCAAACATACATACATCCACATATTTAATACAAAAGAACAGTACACCATGCAAGGGAACAGGTAAAACGAATATGCATCAAGTATGACATTTGACATCGCATTTGTTATGGTTAGAAAGAAACGGGAAAGGTCTCGCAGGGGGGGGTTAAAGTTTATGCACTAATGATTAGTTACAATTGGTTCTTAACAAAAGAATTCTGTTATATATATACTAATGGAAACCTAATCATTTTTAGTTGGTCAACATTGAATGAGATAACCAATTGACTACGTGAATCAATAGCATAACGGAATTTTAAATTAAACTTCCTATTTTCCATAGCATAAACAATGATTAGTCTACCTAACATAAGGTAATCATGATCACAGAAAGTAAATAAAATAAAATAAAAAAATAAAAAAAACAGGGGGGGGCGGTTGAACCGGCCCTGGGCTGGGCGGCTGAACGCGGGGGAGGGCGGCCGAGCCGGCCGGTTGAACCGGCGGCCAGGACCGGCCGAGCTGGCGGCCAAGGCCGGCCGAGCTGGCGGCCAGGGGCCAGGCGGGCGGGGGGGGCGCGGCCGGGGGGGGGGGGGGCTGGCCGGGGGCTGGCTGGGCGCGGCCGGGGGCGGCCGTGGCCGGCTGGGGCTGGGGTTGGCCGGGCGGCGCGGCCAGGGGCGGCCGAGCGGCCGGGCGGGGGAAAGAGGAGGGGAGGGGGAAGGAGGGAGGAGGGAGGAGGGGGAGGGGGAGGGGGCTCACCGGCGGGGGCGGCCGACGGCGAGGGGCGGCGGCCGAGCAAGGGCGGCGGCGGCTTAGGGCAGGGGGTAGGGCGGCGGTGGGGAGAGAGAGGGAGAGAATGAGGGAGAGGGAGAGGGGGTTTTGGGAAAAAAAGGAGGGGGTGGGGGCGGTTGGGCCTTCCAGGCCCAAGAGGGGGGGCGCGCAGGGGCTTGGGCCGGCCGGGGTCGGCCCACGGCGCGGGAGAGAGAAAAAGAGGAGAGAGAAAGAGAGAGAAAGAAAATGAAAAGATTATTTCCCTGTTTTCGAAATCCGATCTTTCTAGATGAATGCATTTGCACTTTCAAACAATCAAAAAATGCAAGGTTCGGCATGGTGCATCAAACAACATAAAGTATTTTTAGAGTTTTTCTTACACGGGGAATTCCAAACCGAATCCCGCTAAACTTTTGGAAAAGGTCAAGGTTTAGCGAGGGGAAAAGAAAAAGAAAAGGTAACGCCCGAATTTTGGCGAGTAAAGAAAAGAAAAAAATTCAACTGCAAAATTCGGGGCGTTACAAACCTATCCCCCTTAAAAGAATCTCGCCCTCGAGATTCAGGGCTGGCTAGCAAAGAGCTCTGGGTATTTGGCCATCAGATCATCTTCACGCTCCCAGGTTGCTTCTTCCTCAGAGTGGTGACTCCATCTAACTTTGCACATTCTGATGGTCTTCCTTCGGGTGACTCTATCTGCAATCTCAAGGATCTGAGCTGGCTTCTCAACATAGGTCAAGTCCTCCTGGACTTCCAGACCTTCCACTGGCAACTGCTCTTCTGGCACACGCAAGCACTTCTTCAACTGAGACACATGAAAGACATCATGCACAGCTGACAAATTCTCTGGCAGACTGAGCTGATAGGCCACTTCTCCACGCTTTGAGAGGATCTGGTACGGACCAATGTAGCGGGGTGCTAGCTTGCCTTTGATTCCGAACCTTCTGACTCCCCTGATCGGTGACACTTTCAGATAGACAAAGTCTCCGACTTCAAAACTCAGCTCTCTTCTTCTTGTGTCTGCATAGCTTCGCTGCCTCGATTGCGCTATCTTCAGATTCTCTCGGACCATCTTGATGTTCTCTTCGGCTTCAAGCAGAATGTCTGGCCCAAACACTTGCTTCTCTCCAGGCTGATCCCATTGCAACGGAGTTCTACAACTCCTTCCATAAAGCGCTTGAAATGGTGACATCTTCAAACTGGCCTGATAACTGTTGTTATAGGAAAACTCTGCATACGGCAATCGCTTATCCCATCCGGACTGATCTTGCAACGCACAGGCTCTCAACATGTCTTCAAGAATTTGATTGGTTCTTTCAGTCTGACCATCTGTCTGCGGGTGATAAGCTGAACTGAAATTCAGATGTGTGCCTAAGGCTTCATGCAACTGCTGCCAGAAATGAGAGGTGAACTGCGTTCCTCTGTCTGACACTATCTTCTTTGGCACACCATGAAGACAAACGATCCGAGACATGTACAACTCTGCCAATACTGCGCTGTTGTAGGTGGTCTTGACAGGTATGAAGTGGGCTGACTTGGTCAAACGGTCCACTACTACCCAAATGGAATCGTAGCCGGCTCGAGTGCGAGGCAATCCGACTATGAAATCCATACCGACTTCATCCCATTTCCACTGAGGGATCTGCAACGGTTGCAACAATCCAGCAGGTCTCTGGTGTTCGGCCTTGATTCGCCGACAACTATCGCACTTAGCCACATGCTCTACGATTTCCCTCTTCATTCCGTACCACCAGAATTTCTTCCTCAGATCCTGATACATCTTCTCACTGCCAGGGTGAATCGAATAAGCTGTCTCATGAGCTTCCTTGAGAATCAACTCCCGAATAGACTGGACATTGGGAACACACAAGCGGTCTTTGAACCATATCACGCCTTCTGCATCTTCTCGAAAATCTTTGCCTCTGCCATCTAGAATCAGTCGCCGAATCTCACTGACCTTCTCATCATTCTTCTGCGCTTCTTTGATTTCGCGCTCTAAGGTAGGTTCCAATTCAACTGTGACTCCTCGCGAATTGTTCAGAAATCCGAGACTCAACCTGTCAAACTCTTTGGCCAACTCATAAGGCATCGGACGAGCGACCATCAGATTGACTTGACTCTTTCTGCTCAAAGCATCTGCCACTACGTTCGCTTTGCCTGGATGGTAATGGATCTCCAACTCATAGTCTTTGATCAACTCTAACCATCTTCGCTGCCTCATATTCAATTCTGACTGAGTGAATATGTACTTCAGACTCTTGTGATCTGTGTAAACATCGCATTTCTGTCCATACAGATAGTGCCTCCATGTCTTCAGTGCGTGAACCACTGCTGCCAACTCTAGATCATGGATTGGGTAGTTCTTCTCATGAACCTTCAGCTGTCGGGACGAGTAAGCCACAACTCTTCCCTCTTGCATCAACACGCATCCCAAACCTGTGTAACAAGCATCACAGTACACAGAGAAGGGCTTGTGCACATCAGGCAAGACTAGGACAGGCGCTGTTGTCAACTTCTCTTTCAGCGCTTCAAAGGCCTCCTGACATTTCTGGGTCCACTTGAACTCAACCTTGTTGCCTAGCAACGCTGTCATTGGTTTCGCAATCTTCGAAAACCCTTCAATGAATCGCCGATAATATCCGGCCATTCCAATGAAGCTCTTGATTCCTCGAGCATCCGTTGGCGCTTTCCAGTTCAGAATGTCTGCCACTTTCTTCGGATCCATAGCCAATCCTTCTTTGTTGATTATGTGACCCAAGAACAGGACTTCATTGATCCAGAACTCACACTTGCTCAACTTTGCATACAACTGGTGCTCTCGCAATCTCTGCAATACCATCCTCAAATGATCTGCATGCTCTTCTTCGCTTTGAGAATAAATCAGAATGTCATCGATGAATACCACCACAAACTTGTCAAGATAATCCATGAATACACTGTTCATCAAGTTCATAAAGAACGCTGGTGCATTGGTCAAACCAAAAGACATCACTGTGAACTCATACAAACCATACTTGGTAATGAATGCTGTCTTCGGAATGTCCGAAGGTCGGATCCTGAGCTGATGATAACCTGACCTCAGATCGATCTTGGAGAACACACTGGCTCCTCTCAACTGGTCGAACAGATCTTCTATTCTGGGCAAGGGATACTTGTTCTTGATCGTGACTTCATTCAAAGCTCGATAATCGATACACATCCTTTTGGTGCCATCTTTCTTTTCCACAAACAAGACAGGGGCGGCCCAAGGCGAGGTGCTTGGCCGGATGTAACCTTTCTCTGACAGCTCATCAATTTGCTTCTTAAGCTCAACCAACTCTGGTCCAGATATTCTGTAAGCTCTCTTAAAGATAGGGGCGGTTCCAGGAAGTAGCTCTATGGCAAACTCAACTTTCCGCTCTGGTGGCATACCCGGTAAGTCCTTTGGAAACACATCTGGGAATTCAGACACAACCTTGATACTCTCAATTGGGTCTGCTTCACTGCTATCGACAGCCATCTGATAACAACTTCCTTTCTTCGGCTCAGGCGGGACTAACTCGGTCACCACTTCCTCTCCTAGTGGGGACACCAACTTGATTGTCCTTTTATCACAACTGATAACTGCCTGATACTTATCTAGCCAATTCATCCCTAGGATGACATCTATTCCCTGAGTACCCATTACTATAAGGTTGGCGGGAAACGCTATCCCCCTTATTTCCACACTTACATTCAAACAAATGCTATCGGCTCGAATTCTACCACCGGCTGAGTCAATTTGAATGGGGGTTGACATGGTAGTAATTGGAAGATTATGTGCTTTCACCCATGATGCAGTAATGAAAGAATGCGTTGCTCCAGTATCAAATAACACTTCTGCAATATGGGAATCGACTGGGAACATACCTACTGTCATGCCGGGGATCTCCTGAACTGCTTCAGCCTCCAAGTGATTCAATCTTCCGTGGTTATAACGCTGCTGAGGGCGGTTGCCTGCTCCAGACTGAGACGCATTCTGCTTTGCTGGGGCATTGGGGCCTAACTGCTGCTGGGCTGCCTTCTTCGGACATTGCATCACCCAGTGGCCTTGCTCTCCACAGTGGAAACATGCTCTGTTTCCAACCTGAGCTGGTGTTGCCTGATTGTTCTGCTGGCTTGCTGGGGCAGGAAGACGAGGTGTCTGCTGATTCTGCCTCTGAAACTGGCCTCCTCCTAACTGATTGCTCTAACGGTTCTGGTACTGATGCTGAGGGTACTGCCTTTGGAACTGCTGATACTGCTGACGCTGCTGATGCTGCTGAGGTGGACGCTGGTTCTGCCTGAACTGCTGAGGTTGATTGCCTGAAAAACGGGGACGGCTGCTGCTTCCAGACTGGGGTCCACTGATCTTGCGCTTACGATCCTCCATCTCCTTACGCTTCCTTTCTGTCATGATTGCTCTGTCAATCAGGTGCTGGAATGTCGGGAAGGTATGATTCATCAGTTGGTACTGAAGAGGGTCGACCAAGCCTCTCAAGAAACGGTACTGTCGCTTGGCGTCGGTGTTGACATCTTCAGGAGCATAGCGGGACAACTGCAGAAACCTGTCTCGATACTCACTGACAGATGATGACCCTTGCTTAAGGGCCAGGAACTCCTCCTTCTTCACTGTCATCAGACCTGCAGGCACATGGTACTGACGAAAGCTACCTCTGAACTCTTCCCAGGTGATGGCATCGGGGTTGGCATGGGTGGCGAGGTAAGACTCCCACCATGATTGGGCTGCTCCTCTCAACAGACGGGGACCATACAAGACTTTCTCCCTGTCATCACACTGAGCGGTATGCAACTCCCGCTCCACAGTGCGCAGCCAATCTTCAGCATCCATGGGGTCAGAAGAGTGAGCGAACGTTGGGGGATGACCTCTCATGAATTCAGCACGCTTGTCTCTAGGCATCTGAGGCGTCTGAGGCTGGGGTGGTGCTTGCTGCTGCTGCTGCTGAATGGCGGCCAGAGTCTGACCGATGGCCTGAACTGCCTGAGTCTGCATCAGAAACATCTGCTCGATCGACATCGGGGGCGGGGGCGGCAGCTGCTGCTGCTGGGGCGCCTCATCTTGCTGACCGGCTTGCTCCTGCTGAGCATGCCTTCCTCCTCTGCGCCTGTTCTCTGACATCTGCAGAACGCAACCACACATCAGAACTGATCTGGCAAATCTTGCAGCATAAGAAAAGAGTATAGAATTCTCCAACAGCACTGAACAGATGAGCATCTTCACTGATCTCCAACACAGACCACACAGCTTCTCAGATAAAGAGGAAAGTAGAATAAAGGGTTTCCCAACTATATAACTAACTCCATTAACATAATAGGTAAACCAAAATGCAGGGGATACCCACACTCTGGTGACAATCATTACAAAGATCCAAACCAAACATAGTTCATCATGACAAACATGAATGCACAGGATATAGCAAACTACCCTGTCTAACTAAGACTAACTAAGACTGAGACTAACGCTAAGACTGAAGCTTCTATGTATATATTTTGTATTAATTACAAGATCTAACTCTAACGAGCTATGGTTCTAGATTTATCTTGGTCTTGCAGTCGGGATTGCCATAAGACTGGAGTCCACGCCGAGGTGAGCGGTACGGGTGCTGAGTCCCGACGGGAGCGGGGGAACCATCATCCAAGTGACGACGCTCCGCGCGCTCAGCCCGCAGCAGGGCGATCTCAGCACGAGCCCTACTCAGCTCGTCTAATGCATGGTCCAGCTCCGTGTTTAGCACGGCGGCTAGGTTGACTGTGCTGCTCAACCTAGGATTGTCCTCACCAGCAGGTGAAACAATCACGCCTCCTGTGCTGCCAGATGGACGGCGGGGGTAATACTTCAGGTCGAGGCCGTCAGCTACCCCACCGAGAACCGAGCAGTAGTGCGAAAGCGCACGCCGTGCAGCATCCTGCATGGCTGCCTCAGCTGAGTCCCGCTCAGAGATAGAATAGTGCTCTGAGCAAGCCTCCGCGCCCTGGAGACTGTTCTCCGGACGGCGCACCAAGCAGGTCGCCTCCCAGCGGTCCGGGTAGACCCCGCGACTATGCTGGTAGACCACACAGCGATACTCGATGGACCAAGTACGCCGGTCAAGTGCCCGACGTAGCAGGGTGTCGAGCGCGTCGTGGAAGTGACACCCGCGAGCAGCGTCGCGAGTGATGGGTCGAGCAACCCATCCTTTCGGCTCATGGTTAGAGAGGTCGAGGTCGTGGCTCGAGCTGTCGTCGCCACCTCCGTCGTCTGGGTCTCCTCCAGCAGCTACTCCAGAAGCTGGGGCGCCCAGTGGTGGTGCAGGGGGCGCCTCCAGGGGAAGCACAGGGGAGCAGCTCCTCACAGACTCTATCTCCTGCTGGAGCGAGAAGGAAGAGCCCTGCTGCTCCTGTCGTCGACGTTCCTGCTCCTCATGCAGGCGGTGGTGCAGTCTCTCCAAGTGGCTGGACTGTCCGGCCACGGGACGGCGAAGCGGACGCTCAGCAAGGCGGGAGGGTAAGAAGGGGATGACGGACTTTCGTGCAGTGTGTCTAAGTCGAGCCATCTACAAAAGACATCGCAAGCAAAAGGGTGAGAACAGAATTAATATGACCAGCAAATAATGAATCATAAATAAATGAAGGATCAGAATAAACAAAATTTTCAGCAAGGCATATTATATAGTAGAACATAGGTTTGGTCAGTAGGACCAACTTTTGAAGGGATATCAAAGTCAAGGCAGGGACAGAGGTCTATAATCCTTAGAACGACCATTCTACTCTAGGTTAGCGGTCCTACAGTCAGCACGGCTTTGATACCACTTATGTCACACCCGGTTTTTAGAAGGTAAACCGAATGCGAACCATGTACGTGCCAGGATCAGTTATTCACGTACACAGCAGTTACATAACATGGACATCATCACACAGTGCTCAAAATAGTATTAAAAGGGGAAATAATAGTCGATTACATCATACGTCTGAGACGTCCATATAGTTCTTACAATAAATCAAAGTGCGAAAACGAAACGTAGATAACACGGCCTTCACAGGCAGCCGACTGGGGGTTGCCGCTAACCCACGCCTAGAACTCGTCGTAGTCTTGGAACTCCTGGAAGTCTCCTTCCACAGCTTCATCTTCTCCTGAGCAGTGGTTGCAATGCTGACAACCTGGGGGGGGAATTTGGTGTGTAGAGCAAGGGTGAGTACACATCAACATACTCAGCAAGCATCCCGTTTGGCTATAGTGGACTAGCTTTATGTGGGGATAAGTCAAGCAGTTGCTTTTAGTTGGTCAGGTTATTACTTACTAGTAGAGAGCCAGGTTTTAACATTAACCCAAGATATTAGCCCAAAGTATCCTTCCCAAACGGAAAGAATACCACTTACCAATACCATAATCATAATCGGAACCATCAATCTCATTGCCACCTGTACCAAAATATCTCTGATCAAGTATCACTAATCTCTGGAGCTCCCTTGGCCGCTCATAACCGCGAGCACGGCTGATATATCAGTTTCATAACACTCTGCAGAGGTTGCGCACTTTACCCACAAGCCGTGATTCCCTCTTGCCTCGGGCTGATCAAACCCTTAAACACTACCAAGGTGAATAGGCAGGGTCTCACTACGTAGCCTTTACAAAGATTCCCCGGGGCTGTAGCCACCCGTTAGGTTTCCTAAATGTACCGCACTCCTCCCCAAGAGACAAATCAACCTTGGCAGAGCGAGCCGCATACACCGAGCCCCATTGACGGCACAACGGCTAAGCGAACTACACCCCGGTTCCTCCAATTATTCAGCTAAGGGCGTCCCATTCCACCCTCATGGTTGCACTGTTTTCCCGGGCGGTCATCCATTGAACAGGTCCTTACGGAGAGGCACTCGAGAAACCGCTCGAGTCCCCTTGAAGGTCACAAATATAATCATAAATAAGAAGGGGAAAACAGCGTATCATAGATAATCACATCATGTTCATTGATTAGAGTTGAGCAATAGCATCAGACTAAGCAGTAATAATCCGACCCAAATAGGTAAACAAGGACATGGATAACAAAAGCTAGTCAATCCTTAGGTATAAATGTGTAATGCGGGAGGTGAATTAAAGAATGAATAGGACAGAGATAGGTCAAAGGACACTTGCCTCCACCAACCGACTGCTGCTCAGGGGCTTCTCCTGCGAATTCCTCGGGCTCTTCGACCGGATCGTTCTCTATGCGAGCGCAAACATACATACATCCACATATTTAATACAAAAGAACAGTACACCATGCAAGGGAACAAGTAAAACGAATATGCATCAAGTATGACATTTGACATCGCATTTGTTATGGTTAGAAAGAAACGGGAAAGGTCTCGCAGGGGGGGGGGGTTAAAGTTTATGCACTAATGATTAGTTACAATTGGTTCTTAACAAAAGAATTCTGTTATATATATACTAATGGAAACCTAATCATTTTTAGTTGGTCAACATTGAATGAGATAACCAATTGACTACGTGAATCAATAGCATAACGGAATTTTAAATTAAACTTCCTATTTTCCATAGCATAAACAATGATTAGTCTACCTAACATAAGGTAATCATGATCACAGAAAGTAAATAAAATAAAATAAAAAAAATAAAAAAAACAGGGGGGGGCGGTTGAACCGGCCCTAGGGCGGTTGAACCGGCCCTGGGCTGGGCGGCTGAACGCGGGGGAGGGCGGCCGAGCCGGCCGGTTGAACCGGCGGCCAGGACCGGCCGAGCTGGCGGCCAAGGCCGGCCGAGCTGGCGGCCAGGGGCCAGGCGGGCGGGGGGGCGCGGCCGGGGGGGGCTGGCTGGGCGCGGCCGGGGGCGGCCGTGGCCGGCTGGGGCTGGGGTTGGCCGGGCGGCGCGGCCAGGGCCGGCGCGGCCAGGGGCGGCCGAGCGGCCGGGCGGGGGAAAGAGGAGGGGAGGGGGAAGGAGGGAGGAGGGAGGAGGGGGAGGGGGAGGGGGCTCACCGGCGGGGGCGGCCGACGGCGAGGGGCGGCGGCCGAGCAAGGGCGGCGGCGGCTTAGGGCAGGGGGTAGGGCGGCGGTGGGGAGAGAGAGGGAGAGAATGAGGGAGAGGGAGAGGGGGTTTTGGGAAAAAAAGGAGGGGGTGGGGGCGGTTGGGCCTTCCAGGCCCAAGAGGGGGGGCGCGCAGGGGCTTGGGCCGGCCGGGGTCGGCCCACGGCGCGGGAGAGAGAAAAAGAGGAGAGAGAAAGAGAGAGAAAGAAAAAGAAAAGATTATTTCCCTGTTTTCGAAATCCGATCTTTCTAGATGAATGCATTTGCACTTTCAAACAATCAAAAAATGCAAGGTTCGGCATGGTGCATCAAACAACATAAAGTATTTTTAGAGTTTTTCTTACACGGGGAATTCCAAACCGAATCCCGCTAAACTTTTGGAAAAGGTCAAGGTTTAGCGAGGGGAAAAGAAAAAGAAAAGGTAACGCCCGAATTTTGGCGAGTAAAGAAAAGAAAAAAATTCAACTGCAAAATTCGGGGCGTTACAATAGTTCCGATAATTATGCTCTTGTTTTCTCTAGCTAACACCCACCGTAGAGCATTTCTTTGCAACAGTTCAGGCCATATACCCACGACGATTATATCCCACCTATAAATAAAGCTTTTATTGTTTGAATAAAATATAACACGTCTGCAGTTTAAAAAAGATTGTAGCTATAAATTAATGACCTGGAATCCATTAGTATGGCCTCTCTGTACGGCCTTCCACCGATGTGTTCTAACGGCGCCAAATGAATGACTATTCCTATTACATCTGAGACATTCATATTTGAGGGGTTAAATTTCGAGTATATTTTTTATGGTTTAGTGCAGTATAAGTATATATTCCATATAGAAAGACAGGTACATACCTATAAACCTCTTATGAGGTTGTTGGAGGACCTCATGAAATGGCATAAGATGTTTTGGATACAGCGGGAACTGAATTGGCAAGTGGAATGGGTCCACAACAGTCCGAGTTGCCGAGGTCAATTCTAGCCTATGTCCAAAATTACGAAATAGATACGCCCCCCAGCTTACACAGAACGCCACTCCATATAATGTATATGTAGATCCTTGTTGGAGTAAGGTGTCAAATCTTTGTACATTATCGCGGTATGAAATTGCTTCTATTTTTGACCCCTAGTCATTTCAGAATGCACGCCGTATGAGTAAGAGAAATACGTTGACGTCATTTATTTTTGTTTGAATGTTTGACCCAGTGACTTACAGTGATGTCTTGTAGAATAAAATGTTGGCTGTCATGACGTCTAGGGAACTTAACAACGATTCTGGCTACGATACTCTTAAATTTTGGTAAGTCATTGCTCTCAACATCATCAAATAACACGAAACTACATGAAAAGTGAGTTTAGATTCTTTTGTCCACGCATATATATATGCGACAAGTGAAATGTGTACTTACGGAAACTCTGTAGGGACGTGATGAGGGGCTGCAACCGACCTATGTTGGTTAATTGTAGATGGTGCCATTGATCTTATAGTATTGATCATAGTTACAAATATGTTTGAAATAAATCAAAACATAAAAAAAGCCATGTAAATCTCCACATTTGAAGGAAGTATGAAACAAAAAAGAAAAATAAATCAAAAAGGCATAGATTTGAGGTTTATAACATGAAATATGCTTTCTTAATCATGAATAAATCAAAACCATGCAACTGAAATAAATCACAACTTCATAATAAAAATACAAAGCATAAACATAACAATGCATTTTAGGTCTAAATCAATAATGTAACCAAATGAACAGTCCAATCTTGTGCAAAAGTGGACTCAAACTTGTGTACCGTGATTATTACACGTGGTAGGAGAAGAAGTTGTCGATGAGGCTGCGCTCGCCGCTGATTTCCAAGACCTTCGGAATCTCCTCTGGGCCGGATCACGCTGTGTAAGAAACAAAAGTGATCAAAGAAAATCATATATATCGTCAAGATGGCGTTACGAAAAAAACACCCTCTTAAGTCAATTGGTCTAGTAGCAGTGATTTTCTTAAGAACCAAAGAAATAATTTAAAATAAAAATTAATGATGTGTACATTTTACAATGCAACTATGCAAGTAACAATGTATTAAGCCACATAGTAAGCTAGCTCCCACACATACAACAGAAATTTTGAAAGGTATACAAAAAATGATATACAATTATGGAAAGCCAAAGTCAAGATAACACGATAACTGAATAAATAATGCATGTCTGGACAACAACAATATGCAGTTTAAACTCGAAAAAGGATAATTTCTAAAACTCGAAGCCACTGTTGGGGTGACTACTGGCAACAACAATATGCAGTTTAAATAGAACACAACCACTGCCATCAGGCTCCAATCCACATGTGAAGAAAATGAATAAACTGCATAGGCATATTCAAAGCACCACAGGGAAATAATCATAACGCATATACAACACAACCCAGAATTTGGTAGAACAGATAAAATATAGATGTTCATGGAACAAAAAAAATCATGGACCAAAAAAAACAAGCAAGCATCAATGCATCAATGCAAAAAGTGCCAACAAGGCTGATGGCACAAAATCTACCAGCATTACAACACAACCCAGAAAATGGTCAATCACTTTTATAGAGATAGACATGTGATTTGGTCTATTGAGCTTGATTAGTAGGTTGGGCACATCATTACATCATTCCAAGTCGTCACAGCCACATTGATGATTGGGAATGTTAAAATTTTAGAGCCTTACTACAGGGAGAACATGAGTATGAACAATCAAAACTAACATGAATAAGTGGATGTTCAGATTATGTATTGTAGCACAGAACAATGTATAAACAAATAGTAAGTATCAACCAAGATGCACAAGACAAAATTACAAAGATTTGTGCATGACAGAATTAACCAAACCTTTTTCACAGCAAAAAATTGGTTGTAATTGGACCCAAGCTCTAGACAGCACACAGCACGAACCAAAGAAGGATGAGGGTGATGAATCGGTGAATCTGAGGAGAGTGGGGATGGGATGGAGACCTCACCTCTGTCCATCCTTTTAATAGCTGCCGTCGCTGCCACGTATGGAATAGAGCGCGTCCGCGTATCTCGCCTTCCATGAAGGTGCCGTCGAGGGCGCGCGCAGGGGCGCGACGCGGTGTGGGCGGGATCTGCGACGCTGCGCGCAGGGGCGCGGTTTGGTGTGGGCAGGATCTGCGACAAAAAATGGGCGCTGTTGGCGGGGGCGGGATACCCGGCGGCGGGGGCAGGGCGTGCGCTGCGGGGGCAGGGCATCACGGCGTCGGGGTGCCTGGCGAGGGCGGGAGAATCGGCGACGAGGGCGACGCGCGCGGGGTGAGGAACGCGGGCGGGGGCAGGGCGTGCGTTGCGAGGTGAACCAAAGCTGCCAGATATGGAATAGAGCGGCATCACGCGCGCGGGGTGAGCAACGCGGGCGGGGGCGCGCGGGGGATAATCGGCGGCGAGGCCTCCGCGCGCGGATTGAGCAATGCGGGCGGGATTAGCCGGCGGCGAGGGCAACGCGCGCGGGGATTGAGCAACACGGACGAGGGGGGGGGGGGATAATCGGCGGCGAGGCCTCCGTGCGGGGATTGAGCAACGCGGGCGGGATTAGCCGGTGGCGAGGGCAACGCGCGGGATAATTGGCGGCGAGGCCTCCGCGCGCGGGGCGTGATTGGCGGTCGCGAGGAAGACGCGCACAGAGGCAAAAAAATTCACGGGCAGGGGCACGATGTCGTGGTGGACGCCCTCCGTTGCTCCTTAAGGATTAGTAGAGATTATACATAATTATTTTCTCTCCATACATAGCATATATCTAAGTGCATAAAGTAATATTCATGTAAGTCTTATTATACTTAGAATATAGTATAATAATAATACATAACAGTAGCAGGTAGCACGCCCTCCTGTTGCGGTAGTTTCTGCTGCTGCTCCTGTTTTCAGCAGCAGAGCAGTGCAATTTGCAAGCATTTTAACAGCAGCAACATTGTACAGAAGCAGCACAACAGAACCAAGCATGGTATTTGACAAGAGCGTAAAGCGTTGCTCCATCAGAACAAACAAACTACTTAACTCCCCAGGATTTCACCAAAGCCCATAGGCGCTGAAGTGCTTCACCCTGAACTTCCACTCTTCCTTGACAGCGTCGAAGGACACAAACTCTGCGCCCTGCTCCTCCGCCTTCTTCACCAGCATCTCCCTGTACTTCTCCACCCTTGCCCCCTCGTAGTACTGCACCCCGGTCTTCTTGTTTACGCACTTGATGTTCAGTAGAGTCACCTCTGCAGCCTTGTTCAGCCCCTCGCCCACAGGGGGCTTCTTGCTATCGTCCTTGTACACAATAACCTCCCGGTTGTTAAACTCCACAATTGACTCCAGATCCAGGCACCTCACGTCCGTCTCCCCGAAAAATTTGATGCTGCCGTAGTCATGCCGACCCACAACGAAGTCCCTCACTCGACCGCAGTAGCCTGGCTCCGCACGTTCTTTGGCCGCAAGCTCCTCTATACTAGGCTCTGTGAAGTAATCTGCACGTGGAAGCTTAGGCAACAGCCTCTCAACTGAAGTAGCATTTCCATTCGCATGTTGAGCCATGGCCCTGGCCTCATGCTGTTTGTCATTTTCCACTGCAGGTGGCCTGCTGCTTGGTGACATGGCAGACTTACCACGCTCACTTTCAATGGAAGCATCTGCACAACTTAATGAGATCAGTAATTGCCATTTGGCCCTTGCTAGGGACAATATTTATATGAAAATTCCAGCACTGCCATGAAAAGATTTACCTTCATATTTGTTCGAATCAGTAACATTCTTTGCAGTATATTGCCGGCCAGTTTCTCTCCGTGAAGACCACTGCTCTATTGGACGAATTACCAGGTTCCTTGGGTTCTCTCTAGGAATGAAAAAAGCATCTGCCTTTGGTGTTGCTGGAGATTCTTCATCATCAGCAAAGAATGGAACCTATAGGAATAACAGAAGAAACTGAGCAACATGTTCAATGCTTTATCAATGGCTACCAAAAGCTCCATAAACAAAATTTTGCACACAAAACTATTATATCGTTACAGGCCAGGCCAGGTCATTCATTACCTTGCCATCAGATATTGCATTATATTTTCTTGGCAGCAGTTTTATCCTTCTCTGTGACAAATGCCTAGGAACCGCCATGGACAATGATCTACTTGGAAGAGGCTTCTCCGCAACCTGCAAGACAGTAAGAAGTTACAATCAAACAAACCCCCTTCACATGTGGTACCTGCTAATGGCACCCTTAGTACTACACCTTCCTAATCAACAACCACCATATTGCTACTATCTCTACTGTCCACCTGCTCTACATAAGGAGAAACAAAACTAACCGGCAAACTTGATATTCCATATTGAACTGAAGGTGAAGATCCACCATTCCCGATGGACATCTGAGGCATTGCTGGTAGCATCCCAAATGGATTTGAAACAAGAGCAGGCTGCATGACCATACTGGACAGGCTAGAAGTTCTGTGTAAAAATGCAACAGGATACACCATGTTAACAGGGGGGGAGGAACCATTGCCAAAATTCACTCGTGAATTATGATCTATGCCAAAACCATGCTCTACAGATATAAAATTACAATCCAGCAGTCTCATGTCATCAAATATAAAGTAGTCTCCATGAACCATCAAGTTTTTTCCCTTCTGTGCCTACACCATTCTACACATTAGACTGGTCATAATATTTTTCCTTCACCTTGTTATAACTAATCGGTGTTTTAATCCATCAAAAGGAAATTGCTAAATAGGAAAGGAATAATGATGTGTATTTGAAAAGTAGCAGCAGATCATACGGCTGTCCCGTCAAGGCCTGATTTGTGTTGGGAAAAAAAGGGAGTCCACCGGTAGAAGCTGCTGTATCCATGCATGCATGCATTCGAACACAAGTTAAGGCAAAATTAGTCTTTGAAGATAAAATTGTAAAACGAAGAGAGGTTTAAATATAAAATACTGACCTGGTTGAATTGGGGGTTGGAAGGAGAACATGTTCGAACTCTGAGCAGGGGCAGATTGTTGAAATGTTGGCTGAATCATTAGCAGCAAAATAAATTGTACTAATAAATAAGAAATGATAACAAGAATCTAGTAACAAAATATAAGGGGCAAAGACAAAATGACAAACACAAAGCATGCTTACTGTTGAAAAAAGTGAAGGACCGCTGCTGGTAAACAGACTGCCAGGATTAGTTGAGCCAAATAGGCTCCCAGAGGAGAAAGCCGGTGTACTTGATGTCGGTTGAGCAAATGCTGAGGAAAATAGTGGGGCTGATTGAGTGTTAGCCAATGATGTGCCAGTGCCGAATGGACTTGGATTATTCGTCACTGACGTGGCAAATATTGACGATGTAGCAGGAGCAGGATTGATATTTCCAAATAATGATGGTGAATTACTTGATGGAGCTGGAAGTGTAGAAACACCTGGTTGCCCAAACATTGTGGTACCAGGGGATGATGTGAATAGACTCGAACTTGCAACTGATGCATTGTTAAATGAGGTGTTGAATGGTGAACTAGTAGTTGTAGTGGGCTTAGGAGCGAACGGATTGTTTGTTGAAAATGGGTTCGTTGAGAATGGATTACTTGTCGAAGCAAAAGTGTTATGTTGTATTGGTGATGGAAAGCTAGGTGCCAATGCTGGAGTTCCAGAAGTGTTCGGTCCCCCTGCAAGTCCAAATATTAAGAATGATGCAAATGTTCCACAAGAAAAAAGTACATCGACCAAAGAAACCTAGCAATGATATAATAAACAATTAATAAAGGGAATAGCAGTTATTTCTCAATTCTATTCAGGGTTAAAGCTGTATCATAAGCCAGGGAATAACATAATGAATACCCCAGTACATACAAAACAAGGAGGGCAGAAGAATAAATGGAACTAAAGACATGGTTTAAAGAGTGTTTGCAAATCAAGCAAAACCCTTGATCTCCAAACATTTTTTTCCTCACCCTTGTCTCCACGCTGGTAGTCTTCCCACCTCAATTCTTCATGACTCTTTTCTTTGTACTCAGGCATTGCTGATATGGAATCAAGTTTTGCAGCAGGCTGAGTACCACTAGTAGCACTGTCAACATCTGGTGTTTGAGAATAAGGTTTTATTCTGGTTCCTCCAGCTTGATTAGCAAATTGTGGTTGTCCAAAAGTTGGTGCTGCTGTCTGAGAGCCTGAAACCCAAAGGAAACAAACAATTGGTGAAACAGGTAAAAAAAGATGACCTCGCCAGTGTAAAAACGGTTAAAAAGAATATATGCAATAAAGTAGGCCTGCTGGAGTTAGAAAGAACAAAAGAATCAGTAAATATTAACTGCTACACCATATGTACTCAGTAATTCAGTGAGCATTATATCATAGCTAGCTAAAAATAATGTATACGTCCAAAGAGAAAACCTACCAAATGCAGGAGCTGGTGCACCAAAAGGTGAGGGAGTTGTTCCAAAGGGAGTGCTACCAGAGGAAACTGCTGTTTGTCCAAAAGATGGTGACGAACCAAAACTGAACGCACTAGCTGATGTGCCAAATGAAGGTGTGCTTGATGATCCAAAACCCGGAGTAGTACTACTCACACCAAATGCTGTAGTCCCTGAAGTTCCAAAACCAGTAGCAGATGTGCCAAAGGCTGAAGAACCAAACATTGGGGTGCTAGAAGCACCAAATAAAGATGTTGAAGTTGAACCAAATGCTGGGCTAGTCGTGGCACCGAAGGCTGGTGCAGTTGTGGTGCCAAAGGCTGGTGTAGTTGTGCCAAATGCAGGAGCCGTGGCACCAAACGCCGGTGGAGTTGATGAACCAAAATTGCTGCTGCCAAATGTTGGTTGTGTTTGCTGGAACGTGCTACCAAAAGGACTTGACTGGCTAGAAGATGATCCAAAACCCCCAAAACTTGGCTTCTGTCCGAACAAAGATCCTATAACATGTGCAGAGCAGAATATGACATCACGAATAATACAGCAGATCTTGTTAGGCCAACCTAGTAAAAAATGAACTAGCATAATTCTGCATCAGTAGCTACTTAGAACAATCAGTAGCTACTAAGAACAAATGCAGCATGCAGATTGCAGACAAACCCAAAGATAAATAAAACTTGCAAGATATGGGCAAAACTGCCAATGGCTCATGCTGTTTCCAGTGCATAATAAGTTAATTGTTCCCTAACAAAAAAACGAATTACACATAAAACTGGCATCATTAATTAGACAATCTAGAAAATGGCTTCCTCTGACAACCTAGTATGATCAGCATGCTGAACCAGCAAGAGAGGGAAGCAATAGAGAGCATAGTACATACCAGAGGATGTGGCACCAAAGGCAGGAGTGGGGGATGCACCGAAGGCTGGTGTAGAGCTCCCAAACTGAGATGAGGATGTTGTGCCAAATGTGGGAGCGGATTGCTGCTGGCCAAAGGCACCAGTGGATGTTGTGCCAAATGCAGGAGTGGATTGCTGCTGGCCAAAGGCACCAGTGGATGTTGTGCCAAAGAGCGAGCTTCCGGTCTGTGCCCCAAAAGCTGTGGTCGGGCTGCCAAATGGTTTTGGGGCAAAAGGATTGTTGGCAGCAGTGGAAGACTGGCCAAATCCCTGTGGAGTTCCAAACGAGGTCTGGCCAAATGGGCTTGTGGACGACTGCCCAAATGCTGCAATTGAGATAGCACACACAAGAGGTGAGATGATAATCAACATTGCGAAAAAAAGGAAACATAAAAAAAGTATACTCTGTATGCAACCATGTAAGGGTTTGCAGCAAAGAAAACTTACAATCATAATCAGGCATTGATTGTATGAGCTAGCGTATATATAGATAGTAACGATGAGCACTGAAGTGTTGTTCTGTTTTGTTTGCAAGTAGATAGAAGAGACAGTGAGGTCTGGGCCCTATTGGGTCGTCTATGCACATGGAAGCTTAGGTTAGGTGTTCCATGGATCCTGGAAGTTGAGACTGCAAACGGCCTATTTGATTGAAATAGAGAAATGAAACCCTAGTGTGCGGAGGCATATGGACAATCCATCGAAATATAAGTACTCGATTAGTCAAACGAAAGGGAAGGAAACGCAACAGTAGCAACCCATAAATACATACGAGAACGAGATCGAGGATTTAAAAGTAAGGCTATGGAATCAAATGCGATGGAATCGACGAGAATAGGAGGGTATTAGGAGGTGAGCGCTTACGGTTGGTGGAGCCGAACATGTCTGCCGATGCTTATTGTCTTCTAGCGTGAAGGTAGCGCCGACGCGACTCGATCACCAGCGGAGGTGGCGGCGGAGGTGGCGGCGGCGTGGTCTGGGTCTGCGATGCGACCCTTGCCTCTCCCTCTATCTTTTCTCTCTGGGCGTGAGGAAAGGGATCTGCCTGGCGATGCGAGACACGAATGTATCAGGAACAGGAAGGATGGGCTCCTGTTGCGCCGCGGGCCCGCGGCTTTATAAACTACGACGAAACAGCGTCGCTTACATCCGACGCTTTTCCCCAATATTTTTATATTTTAGCCTTTTAAAAAACTTTATATACACGACCATTGACGAAATAGCGTCGCTTACATCCGACGCTTTTCTCGAATTTTTCATTTTGATTTTTTTATTTAACCTTTTAGAGCATCTTCAGTTGTCCCAAATTAAATTACAGAGTTCAAGCCAAAAAAAATTGCTCCAACTATGGCTTATTTTATAAAAAAATTTCAAAAAATATAAATCACCTCCTTATGTACTATAAATATACTGCACCTTATAGTATCTCAAACAGTGACTTATCTCAGTGCCCTAAATTTAATTATAAGGCTTAAACTACAAAAAAAATCTCCAGCGGTGTTCTATTTTATAAAAAATGTCAAAAATATAGGTTATCTCCTAAAATACTATAAATATATTGTATCTTTTTAAGCTGCTCCGTATCTAGATCTAGATGAATGGACGTTTCACAAAACTTTTCTTTCCAAATGAATAGGATAGATTAATATATTTCGGTTAATCACTTGATTTGGGGTTTTGCTCTTGAAGCTTATTTTTTTGTTGGTGTCATAAATTATATAAAATATATCTATTTTAAAATTTTAGGGTATTTTTAGCACGCATTCTTGGAGATGCTCTAAGAGCATCTCCAACAATGCCTCAAACTAGTGCCTCAAATTGAAAATATGTGGCTCTACACAGGAAAAACTACTCCAACATTGCGACATTTCATAAAATTTTGTCAAAAAACTACAGGGCACCCTCTCAAGTGACTCAAATATACTACACCGTAGTGGGCTGCCCTATAATCTAGATTTGAGGCTTTACTGTTGAAGCAGAGTGTTTTGTTGGTGCCCTAAATTCTATAAAATATACTTATTTCAAAATTATAGGACATTTTTATAGGTCACGTTGTTGGAGATGCTCTAATTGGGTTGCCCCATATCTAGACGAACGAACGCTTCACAAAACTTTCCTTTCCAAATGAACAGAGTATATTAACAGATTTCAGCTAATCACTTGATTTGGGCCTTTACTATTAGAGTTTATTTTTTTAGTGCCCTAGAATATATTCATTTTTAATTGTTAGGGCAATTTATAGGGCACATTGTTTGAAATGCTCTTAAAACACTTTTTAGGTCCTGTCAAAAAATGACTGCTTTTACGGCATAACAAATTTTTTTGTTTTAGCCTTTTAAAAAGGGAGCAGTTATGATTATACCCTTCTCTAACCTTGCAATTGTGATTTTATTGTTCGTTTTTTAACTTTATGATTTTACTCTCTGTTTTTAAAACGAAACCGTCATTTGCCCCTTAACACCATTAGAGAAAATCAGAATGAGTGATTAAAAATTAAATATAAACTACGACGAAACAGCGTTGCTTACATCCGACGCTTTTCCCCAATATTTTTATATTTTAGCCTTTTTAAAAACTTTATATACACGACGATTGACGAAAACAGCGTCGCTTACATCCGACGCTTTTCTCGAATTTTTCATTTTGATTTTTTATTTAACCTTTTAGAGCCTCTTCAGTTGTCCCAAATTAAATTATAGAGTTCAAGCCAAAAAAATTGCTCCAACTATGGCTTATTTTATAAAAAATATCAGAAAATATAAATCATCTCCTTAAGTACTATAAATATACTGCACCTTATAGTATCTCAAACAGTGACTTATCTCAGTGCCCTAAATTTAATTATAAGGCTTAAACTACAAAAAAAATCTCCAGCGGTGTTCTATTTTATAAAAAATGTCAAAAATATAGGTTATCTCCTAAAATACTATAAATATATTGTATCTTTTTAAGCTGCTCCGTATCTAGATCTAGATGAATGGACGTTTCACAAAACTTTTCTTTCCAAATGAATAGGGTAGATTAATATATTTCGGTTAATCACTTGATTTGAGGTTTTACTCTTGAAGCTTATTTTTTTGTTGGTGTCATAAATTATATAAAATATATCTATTTTAAAATTTTAGGGTATTTTTAGCACGCATTCTTGGAGATGCTCTAAGAGCATCTCCAACAATGCCTCAAACTAGTGCCTCAAATTGAAATATGTGGCTCTACACAGGAAAAACTACTCCAACATTGCGACATTTCATAAAATTTTATCAAAAAACTATAGGGCACCCTCTCAAGTGACTCAAATATACTACACCGTAGTGGGCTGCCCTATAATCTAGATTTGAGGCTTTACTGTTGGAGCAGAGTGTTTTGTTGGTGCCCTAAATTCTATAAAATATACTTATTTTCAAATTATAGGACATTTTTATAGGTCACGTTGTTGGAGATGCTCTAATTGGGTTGCCCCATATCTAGACGAACGAACGATTCACAAAACTTTTCTTTCCAAATGAACAGAGTATATTAACAGATTTCAGCTAATCACTTGATTTGGGGCTTTACTATTAGAGTTTATTTTTTAGTGCCCTAGAATATATTCATTTTTAATTGTTAGGGCATTTTATAGGGCACATTGTTTGAAATGCTCTTAAAACACCTTTTAGGTCCTGTCAAAAAATGACTGCTTTTACGGCGTAACAAATTTTTTTGTTTCAGCCTTTTAAAAAGGGAGCAGTTATGATTATACCCTTCTCTAACCTTGCAATTGTGATTTTATTGTTCGTTTTTTAACTTTATGATTTTACTCTCTGTTTTTAAAACGAAACCGTCATTTGCCCCTTAACACCATTAGAGAAAATCAGAATGAGTGATTAAAAATTAAAAAATGAAGGGTAAAATCACAATTGCAAGGTGAGAGAAGGGTATAATTACAATTAAACCTGAAAATTTCAACCTTATTTTTAGGGTTAATTGTGATTATACATTTCTCTCACATTGCAATTGAGATTTTACCCTCGTTTTTTATTTTTTAATCACTAATTCTGATTTTCACTGACGGTGTTAAGAGGGAGAGGCAAATGACTGCTTTATTTTTAAAACAGAGAGGTAAAATCATAAAGTTGAAAACGAGGGGTAAAGTCATAATTGCAAAGTCAGAGAAGTGTATAATCACAATTGGCCATTTAAAAACATGTTTATACCTCTAATAAAATTATAATAATTTTAATTATTTTTGTCGGCGTTTCGACCCGGGGGGTCCTTAGACCGACGAGTAAATTGTCTGCGTGTCCCAGCCCAGATGGGTCGGCGCGAGATGGAGCACAAGGGGGGAAACCAGCGAGGGGGAAACCGCGGCCTCGTGTTGTCCTGCGCCCAGGGCGGATGCACTTGCAGTAGGGGGTTACAAGCGTTCGCGAGGGAGAGAGAGGGCGTGAGACTGTGCGTCAGCTCGTTCTCCCGCGCGGCCACCTTTTTCGTACGAGGACCCTGGACCTTCCTTTTATAGACGTAAGGAGAGGGTCCAGGTGTATAACGGGGGGTGTAGCAGTGTGCTAACGTGTCTAGCAGAGAGGAGCCAGAGCCCTATGTACATGCCGACGTGGCTGTCAGAGAGGTGTTGGAGCCCTGTTCATGTGGCGTCGTGGCCGTCGGAGGAGCGCTTGAGCCCTGTAGAAGCACAGCTGTCGGAGCTATCGGATCCTTGTTGACGTCTCCTTGCTTCCGTAAGGGGCTGGGAACCACCGTCGTTAAGGAGTACGCGAGGTGTCATCATTACTTGTTTTACCGGGGCGAGCCTGATGGGACGCTGGTCTTGTTCCCCGTAGCCTGGGTTAGCCTGGGCTAGCTAGGGGTAGGGTAATGATGGCCCTCCCTTGTGGCGTGGTCGGCCCGAGCGAGGTGATGACTCCTCCGAGGTCGAGGTTGAGTCCGAGCCCGGGGGTCGGGTGAGGCGGAGACCGTCTTCCAAGTCGAGGTCTTGCCCGAGCCCTGGGGTCGGGCGAGGCGGAGACCGTCGTTCGGAGGTCGAGGTTGAGCCTGAGCCCTGGGGTCGGGCGAGGCGGAGACCGTCGTCCGGAGGTCGAGGTTGAGTCCGAGCCCGGGGGTCGGGCAAGGCGGAGACCGTCTTCCGGAGTCGAGGTTGAGTCCGAGCCCCTGGGTTGGGTGAGGCGGAGATTCCTATGGCGCCCGAGGCTGGACTTGGCTGCTGTCAGCCTCACCCTTGCGGGTGGCACAGCAGTCGGAGCAGCGCAGGCGGCGCTGTTTTCCGTCAGGTCGGTCAGTGGAGGGGCGAAGTGACTGCGGTCACTTCGGCCTTGTCGACTGGAGAGCGCGCGTCAGGATAAGGTGTCAGGCGATCCTTGCATTAAATGCTCCTGCGATCCGGTCGGCTGGCGAGGCGATCTGGCCAAGGTTGCTTCTCTATGAAGCCTGCCCGAGCTGAGCCTCAGGCGAGTCGAAGGTGCGCCCGTTGCTTGAGGGGACCCTCGGGCGAGGCGTGAATCTCCCTTGGTCTAACGTTCCTGTCCGAGGCTGGGCTCGGGCGAGGCGAGATCATGTTCCTTGAGTGGACGGAGCCTTTGACCGGAATTGCGTCCATCAGGCCTTTGCAGCTTTGTGCTGATGAGGGTTACCAGCTGAGATTAGGAGCCTTGGGTACCCCTAATTACGGTCCCCGATAATTTTCAAATATATTTTGTTAAAAAGTAACATCAATTAAATTTTATTTGAAATTTAATTTGTTGCCACGCCAATCTCTCTAGCACTGTTAAATTATGTTATCTCGCTTAGTACAGAGATGACAGTGCGAACCACGATTCCCCACGATAAATTTTTCCATGAGATGATGTAGACAAGGAAGTTTGTTTCCCACGGGGATGTAAATGAAAAAAAATTTCCCCAACAGGTAAACGGGGACGAGATGGGGAAGCACGTTCCCCGCGGGCACTTGTTAAACTTACATGTGACGATGTTTTCGTATAATAGTTAATGATAAAAATAAATAACTATCTAGTCAAGAGATCAATCAACACTCATTGAACAAATATGTTTGTTTTGATGTGTACACAATGATTTCTTACATCTGACAATGTGTATAATTGATAATATTTTGCATTAATATTAATAACATATAAAATACATTTTAATTATAATTTAAGCAGGGGATGGGGATCCCCGATGGAGATTTATCCCGTGGAAAATAGGGATAGGGAAGAAATGTCCCTACAAATGTTTATGGGATCCCCACCGAGATTTTTTTATCGCGGAGACGAGGAGCTAAAACCCGACGTGGAATTCATGTTGCTATCCCTAGCTTAGTATGATTGGTTTACCAACATGACAAACTATCTATATATACCTTATAAGGCTATCCGCAAGCGTTACCCCTAAATTTTTCCCCTTATATAACTTTTTTGGGTCACATCATCAACATTTCACACCCTATGTTTTCATCTCCCACAGCGGTTCCCCCTAAATACTCCCCTATACCCCTCTACAACTATAAAATATCATTTTCTATATCTACTACCAATTTTTATCTACTAACAATTACTCGTGGCCCCACAGCACAGTTCTGGAGGGGATGAATAGTGATCCCCTTGAGGCTATCCGCAACCGTTACCTCTAAATTTCCCCTTATATCACTTTTCCCCCTATTTCCCCCCTATTTTTTCATCTTCCGCAGCGGTTCCCCCTAAATACTCCCCCTATACCTCACTACAACCATAAAATATTATTTTCTATACCTACTTTTTATCCACTATCAATTTTTTATCTACTAATAATTCATCGCGGGTCCACAACACAGTGCCAAACAGTGTAAGGGCGCATGAACAGTGTACCGCCAGGAGTGGAGGGAGAGAGAAGCGCTCCCCTCGCTAGGGGGCTCCGTAGAGGCAACCGTTGCGCGGGTGGGGGGTCTTCTGTACCCGGCATGAAGGGGAGAGGAAAGTATAGCGGCGACCCGTGCAGACAGTCTGATCTGGGGGGCTCGCGCGCTCACCCCTACGGCTGCAGTGCGTAGGGGGCTCTCTAGCGTCAGCCGCTGCGCGTATAGAGGCCCCCTACGCAGGGGAGTGGGCGCGGTAGCGTTAAACGTTGCAGATAGTCTAAGTGACATGGTCCTCTGTCGCGTGGGCATCCCTCTCCTCTCCTAGTCCTAGCTGCACCTTGCTCCCATCGCCATCACCGCACCCGCACTCCCACCATCGCTGTTCCTAATTTTGCCCGCCACATCTTAACAGTCGTAGCCCACCTTCACCCCTTTGTCTCCCTCCCCTCTCCCTCTAGACGTGTGAAAGCTCCCCAACTTTGTTTTCATTTCCCCAATTTCGTAGTATTTTCCTTTTTATTTGTTATTTGCATTAAGGTTGCTAGGTAGGGTTAATACTTTAGAACTTCTAGATAGTTACTTAGTACCTTTAGTTAATCTAGGTTTGTGTCGAGAATTATTCAATAGTGAATTTACGGGGTGGACTGTGAAAACAATAATTGAAGATAAAAACACAAGATACTCGTAGATTTAGATAAGTTTAGACTCTCGATGTGAGATATTACCCTATATGTGTGAGGGTATCTATTGTCTATGCAATATGATTGGATGATTTGCCCTTTTAAGGTGTCGCAATTTTCTTTTATAGCCCAAAAGGGTTGGTAGTTATGGGAAGGTTGTCTCGGCCAATCATCATATAAGGATAATGGTCGGACTATATGTGTCTATATCTAAATATTGGGATGCTTGTCTTTATCTTTATATGTAGACTAGGTGAGTACCCGTGCGTTGCAACGAGAACATATAATACCATGATAATTTATATACAAAATGTGTCTTATATTGTTATAAAAAATGTTTCATCATCTATTTGTGATCCTAGCCATACATAAATTTTGTTATTTTAATTTAGTTGTTTCACTACTACATTGCAACCATCAGTATCATGCAGACTTCGATATATGTCATGATTTGCATGGTCTCATCATTAGAGAGCACGTGCCACACCTGCCGGTAGAAGTTCCGTCGTACATCGTTAGTCATCAGGCACGCACCATCATACACGCTTGCTTAAACAAAAAGCCAAGTGTGTGTTTGCGAAGAGAATTAAAGGCAGGCCGGCACAAAAGCTACCCCGACGATGGCGAGTGGTCATTGTTGTCGGTCCTCCTCTGCTCACCTCCGGCGCCGAGATGACGCCACAATCCTTGATATAGTAGTCGTCGAACGCGCGCGACATGGTGAGTACTGATGACTCTTGACTGGGCTGCCAAATGAAGTGCACCCGGGCTCATCAGCGAGGTAGTACACATGGTCGTTGCACCACCGGATGTGCTACTCCTCTACATACATGTTGTTCGAGGACACTCACACAATAGCAACAATGGTTGTTATCCCAGCGCACAAGAATTCATGGCCGGTCAGTAGTGACTTACGTGGCAGGTTGGGTTTTAGGTGGATGATGAGCTGGACGGCGTGATGGCGCTGTCGTTGGTTGCGGTGCCCAGAACAATCTGAGAGTCGTCGGCATTGGCGACGACCATGAGGTCCCCCTGTTTGACGATGGACAGCGCGGTGCAGCCGCTCTGGACCGTGTCCAAGCGGCGCATGGGCCACTTAGGGCTGCTTACAAAGGTCGAACTGGCAGTCGTCAAGCTTCTTCTCGTCGTCGATGAGCGACACCAACGCGAGCACCTCGTGCTAGTGGTGTTTGTTTGGGGTTTGCAAGTAAGAAACATGGATTCATCTTTGGTATTGATTTATGAAAATGATTTGTAAGTCAGATCCATGAAAAAATATTACGGAGAATAAATGTCACACATGCAAAAAAAAGAAATTTAAGTTGAAAACATTATTCAAACAAAAGAAATTGCATGCAAGACTCTTCTTTAAATACTACTCCCTAAATCTAAAAATATAATTTAATAATCTCAGTGATACTTATCTACTACTACACATTGTGCAAGGGTAGCAGGTGGACTTTAGGAGAGATGTAGTATATGTTTTTACTATAATAGATGTAGACATAAACACACATGCGGTGTAGTGGTAGCTACGAGCATATTTGCTTGAGGGGTCACGGGTTTGAATCCCTTTAGGGCTTGTTTTTTTTAATTAAATTTTAGCTACGCGTGGAATGCACTTTGTGAGAGGGGGGAGGGGGAATGAGAAAGGAAATAGGAAACCGACCTATTAGGGGACGCATGAGAATGAAAATGGCAGAACTAGGAATAATAGTCTACCCCTTAGCGTCTTAATAGTAGTAAAGATTACCCTAATCTAATAGGACATTTGTCATATTTATCTTCCAAGTACTTCCTTACGGATAGGACACCTTGCTAGCATGTGAGCTGAGGCATTGGATATCTCGCCCACGGACTAACCTATCATATTCTTGTTCGTTGAATTGGTCTTCAATATCCTAGTACATATCTTTAACAATAGCGCCCCTCCCCAGTCTTATTTGGCTAAATTATTGGCTCAGGTAGATTATACTCTTGTCTTAAATCTTGGTAAGTAAGACTTGTCTTTGATGTTTCGAGTTGTTCCACTTTGGTTTGAGTCTCTAATTCTGTCATGCAGTCCCCCTCTTCCCCCAAGTCTTTAGAGTTGACATTTTATTGTTTAGAACTCGACCATTCCTCCATATTGACACTCCAAATTTTGAAATTTTGTGCCACTTTGGCTTGCTATATCGTCTTATTGGGAAAAGGATCCACGACACTTGGTCTTTTTTAACTGATTACTAGTCGGTTACCCGTGGGTTGTGACGGCTCACAACAATACTTACGCAAATTATTCATTAAAAAGATCTCAAGATTTTTTATTGATTGTTTTCGCTCTTCGCATAATATTTTTTTATGAACGCACGGGTACCATAGGCAGCAAATCAGAGACCCTCATCCCTCGTCTCCCCACTTCCAAGGTTTCGTAGAGCATGAGCGGAAAGAAAGAGGCGGACATACATGTTCGTTGCCGGAGAAAGACACGACGAAGACCTGGACATCTAGAGACGATATAGGTAGTATACTGCTAGATATATAGGGAGAGAGA
Organism: Zea luxurians; assembly: GCA_029449295.1. Lineage (NCBI taxonomy): Eukaryota > Viridiplantae > Streptophyta > Magnoliopsida > Poales > Poaceae > Zea > Zea luxurians. The sequence goes on along the minus strand of JAOPSE010000004.1, from coordinate 182,179,396 downwards.
ACGCGAGCGGAGAAAGAAGCCCAACCGGAGCAGCTCCAAACTGAGAGGCACCCGCACCAGGCGTCAATCCGAGAAGGGCGAGAGAATGCGAGTGACTTCCCAGCCCTGGACCCGCCGAAACGACATAACACCACCACCAACTCCGTAGTATATGCCGTCTGCTGCCACACTACGGGTCTTGGTTGTCCAATATCTCAGACCTAGACTCCTTATCGCCAAGATAACCTAAGCATGACAGACACCACCATGTCCTCCTCGATGGCACACACGGATAAAGGCCAGCAGCATGACCGACTCGCCCCCGTACCCGCGTCGACGAGCGTCGGTCGGCTCGCGGCTGCGACCGTGGGCGAGGGCAGCAGGTTGAGGAGGAAGAACATGGCGAAGGCCAGAAAGACGAACGAGACGTCCGACGACGGCAAAAACGATGGTACGTGCATGATGTGAAACGTTCTCGTAGACGTGCAATAACCACTGTGCGAGTCGGTGTTGGGGCTGGTGTCGGATAAATACGGGAAGGAGGCGCATGCTCCTACGCCCTCTGCCGAAAATGGGGTGGCACGAAGGTGGAGACATGAGGGGAAAGAGAAAAAAATAGAATGACGAACGAGGTGGTGGCAACTGAGGCGAGAACCATTATTATCGTACGAAGGTATAGATGGCCAAATGAGCCATGTCTAGCGAGCCGGCCTGAGGCACGACCCATTTAATAGTGTCTGGACCAACTCGGCACGAGCACCTTGCGGTGCTTGGGTCGTAGCCTCGGCCCGTAGTGCTGGCCTGGCCCGACACAATTATTTTTTTATTTAAAAAATCATATATATATATATACAATTTATATTTAATATTATAAATACATGAGTATGGTGTTCTACTTGTTAGACAGCTTCACCCAGTGTCTTCCACCCTTCTTCTATCAGCTTGTGGGTTTAAACCCCACCTCTTGCGCTTCTTTTTAACATAACCCACCTCCTGCACCGTTTTTAATATTTTACGCTGAGTTGATTTAGAATAGGGACTTTTTATAAAAATATGACGCAAGACGACCGTTGAAACTGGTGCTTTAAGTATAGTGGAGATAAAGTACAATAAAGATAAGTAGGACCATCTTGTAGCCCTTACGCTTCCACGGTTCATCTACTCTCCAACGCGCACTTTAAAATATATATATTTTTAATTTTAGGGTATTTTTTTAGGACACATTGTTGAAAATTGTCGAGGACCATAATTAGGGGTACCCTCGAGGTTCCTAAATCTCAGCTGATAACCCCCATCAGCATAAAGCTGCAAAGGTCTGATGGGTACGACTAAGTCAGGGATCGGTCCATTCGAAGGACGTGATCGCGCCTCGCCCGAGCCTAGCCTCGGACAAGGGCAGCCGACCCCGGGGATCTCCGTCTCGCCCGAGGCCCCCCTCCAAAGCCTAATATACTCCCGGCTCGCTCGAGGCCCTGCCTTCGCCAAGAAGCAACCCTAACCAAATCGCCGCACCGACCGACCAAATCGCAGGGGCATTTAATGCAAAGGTGGCCTGACACCTTATCCTGACGCGCGCCCTGCGGTCGACAGAGCCGAAGTGACCGCCGTCACTTCGCCGCTCCACTGACCGGCCTGCTAGACAGACAGCGCTGCATGCGCCACTCCGACTGCGGTGCCACTCGACAGAGTGAGGCTGACAGGCGGTCAGGCTCGGCTGCAGACACCATAGGAAACTCCGCTCTGCCCGACCCCAGGGCTCGGACTCGGGCTAAGTCCCGGAAGACGACGAACTCCGCTCCGCCCGACCCCAGGGCTCGGACTCGGGCTAAGTCCCGGAAGACGGCGAACTCCGCTCCGCCCGACCCCAAGGCTCGGACTCGGGCTAAGTCCCGGAAGACGGCGAACTCCGCTCCGCCCGACCCAGGGCTCGGACTCGGGCTCAGCCCCAGAAGACGACGAATTCCGCCTCGCCCGACCCCAGAGCTCGGACTCCGCACGGGCCCCAATCAACGAACTCTGCCTCGCCCGACCCCAGGGCTCGGACTCCGCCTCGCCCGACCCCAGGGCTCGGACTCCGCCCTGGCCTCAGCCGATGGTCTCCGCCTCGCCCGACCCAGGGGTTCGGACTCGGCCTAGGCCACAGAAGACAGACTCGACTTTGGCTTCGGAGGAGCTCCCACGTCGCCCAACCTAGGGCGCGGACCGACCACGTCAACAGGAGGCGCCATCATCACCCTACCCCGAGCTGACTCGAACCACGGGGGACAAGACCGGCGTCCCATCTGGCGCGCTCCGCCAGACAGGCAATGATGGCGTCCCCGCGTACTCAGCGACGGAGGCAGCTCGCAGCCCCCTTACGGAAGCAAGAGGACGTCAGCAAGGACTCGACGGCTCCGACAGCTGTCCCTCCACCAGGCTCCAACGCTCCTCCGACGGCCACGACATCACACCAACAGGGTGCCTAGATCTCTCCGGCTGCCACAATGGCATGTACTTAGGGCGCTAGCTCTCCCCCGCTAGACACGTAGCACTCTGCTACACCCCCCATTGTACACCTGGATCCTCTCCTTACGCCTATAAAAGGAAGGACCAGGGCCCTCTTAGAGAGGGTCGGCCGCGCGGGGACGAGGACGAGACGAAGGCGCTCGCGTGAGGCCGCTCGCTCCCTCTCCCGCGTGGACGCTTGTAACCCCCTACTGCAAGCGCACCCGACCTGGGCACGGGACGAACATGAAGGCCGCGAGATTCCCACCTCTCTCCCTCTCTCTAGGGCCGTCTCCGGCCGCCTCGCTCTCCCCCCTTCGCGCTCGGCCTCGCGCTCGACCCATCTGGGCTGGGGCACGCGGCGACATTCACTCGTCGGCATTAGGGACCCCCGGTCTCGAAACGCCGACAGTTGGCGCGCCAGGTAGGGGCCTGCTGCGTGTTGACGAACAGCTACCCGTCAAGCTCTAGATGGGCAGTCTCCAGCGACCTCTTCGACCCGGGACGGTGCTCCGTTTCGGGAGCCTTGAGTTCATGTCCCTCGACGGCGGCTACGACATGATACTCCTTCTTCCGCCGCGCGACGACGACAATGGCGGCCAACAACCCGCACGTCGGCGGCGGAATCGACGACGTCTTCCCCACGCGGCGGAAGAACTACCTTCGAGCTCGCCCCGTCGCCTCCCCCGCCGGCGGAGGAGGAGGCGGGGCCACCAAGGCCAAGCGGGAGGCAGCGCCTCATCGACTGTCGAGCGAGTCGACGGCCCCAACGCTCCAACGAGGGGCGCGCCGGGCATCGACCCCACGTTTGAGATGGAGACGAGCGCCGTTTCCCCGCGACACGCCTACTCCGAGCAGACGGACGACGCCAGCACGCTCGCGAAGGGCTTGCTGGGCGTCACCCTCGTACCCGAGACGACGGTGTGGTCTACTCCCGACGCGACTTCATCACCGCCCGTCGACCAGGAGGTACCGACCGACTCCCATCTCGCACCTTTCGGATTCAGCCTCGAGCCGCCAAGCGGCCTCGCTTTGGCGGGCGCCCTCGTAGAGGCAAGTCTGGACCCTTTGGGGTTTCGTATGCGGTCACCTTGGGACCGGCTGACGGACGTCTCGACCTACGGGCCCTCTGGGTCCGAGGAAGTCGACAAACCCAGCTTCTGTTGGGATTTCTCTGGACTTGGCAACCCCTGTGCCATGCGGGACTTTATGACTGCATGCGACTACTGCCCTTCCGACTGTTCTGACGGTAGCCGCGGCTTCGGCGACGAAGACTGCGGCCCGAGTCATGAATGTTTCCACGTCGATCTAGGGGGTCCCGCCGAAGGCAACCATCTTAGTGTGCCGGCGGACGGTGACCCCCCTATGCCGGTGCCTCGCGTTGACATCCTTCGGGAGCTAGCTGTGGTCCCAGTCCCTGCGGGGGGTCAGGACGCACAGCTCGAGCAAATCCGCGAGGTGCAGGCCAGGCTCGACGAGGGAGCAGGAGCGCTTGAGCCGATCCGCCGGGACGTCGGGCAGGCATGGGTGGTCCAACCTCCAGCCGGAGAAATACGTCATCTACCCCAGGGCTTCCAGCACCGCGTCACCGATGAAGTCAGGGTCAGGCCGCCACCCACATCCAGCGGGGTTGGCCAGAACCTGGCTGCAGCAACAATGCTCCTCCGCGCGATGCCGGAGCCTTCAACCACCGAGGGGCGACGCATCTAGGGGGAGCTCAAGGATCTCCTGGAAGGCGCCGCGGTCCGACGTGCCGAGAGCTCTGCCTCCCGAAGGCAGGGCTACCCCTCGGAACCTCATGCCGCGACTTCCCGATTCATGCGGGAAGCCTCGGTCTACACCGGGCGCACGCGCCACACGGCGCCTGCGGCCTCGGGTCACCTCGGCAACGAGCAACCTCGCCGCGACCGTCGAGCCCACCTCGACGAGAGGGTGCGCCGAGGCTACCACCCCAGGCGTGGGGGACGCTACGACAGTGGGGAGGATCGGAGTCCTTCGCCCGAACCACCCGGTCCGCAGGCCTTCAGCCAGCCATACGACGGGCGCCGTTCCCGACCCGTTTCCGACCCCCGGCTACTATCACAAAGTACTCAGGGGAGACGAGGCCGGAACTGTGGCTCGCGGACTACCGTCTGGCCTGCCAACTGGGTGGAACGGACGATGACAACCTCATCATCCGCAACCTCCCCCTTTTCCTCTCCGACACCGCTCGCGCCTGGTTGGAGCACCTACCTCTGGGGCAGATCTCCAACTGGGACGACCTAGTCCAAGCTTTCGCCGGCAACTTCCAGGGCACGTATGTGCGCCCCGGGAACTCCTGGGACCTCCGAAGCTGCCGACAGCAGCCGGGAGAGTCTCTCCGGGACTACATCCGGCGATTCTCGAAGCAGCGCACCGAGCTGCCCAACGTCACCGACTCGGATGTCATCGGCGCGTTCCTCGCTGGCACCACCTGCTGCGACCTGGTGAGCAAGCTGGGTCGCAAGACCCCCACTAGGGCGAGCGAGCTGATGGACATCGCCACCAAGTTTGCCTCCGGCCAGGAGGCGGTCAAGGCTATCTTCCGGAAGGACAAGCAGTCCCAGGGCTGCCCATTGGAAGATGCCCTCGAGGCGTCAACTCAGCGCGGCGCCAAGAAGAAGGCAAGAAGAAGTCGCAAGTGAAACGCGACGCCGCCGACGCGGACCTCATCGCCGCCGCCGAGTTCAAGAACCCTCGGAAACCCCCAGGAGGTGCCAACCTCTTCGACAAGATGCTCAAGGAGCCGTGCCCCTATCACCAGGGGCCCGTCAAGCACACCCTTGAGGAGTGCATCATGCTTCAGCGCCACTTCCACAAGGCCGGGCCACCCGCGGAGGGTGGCAGGGCCCACGACGACGACAAGAAGGAAGATCACCAAGCAGGAGAGTTCCCCGTGGTCCGCGACTGCTTCATGATCTACGGTGGGCAAGCGGCGAATTCCTCGGCTCGGCACCGCAAGCAAGAGCGCCGGGAGGTCTGCTCGGTGAAGGTGGCGACGCCAGTCTACTTAGACTGGTCCGACAAGCCCATCACCTTTGACCGAGCCGACCACCCCGACCATGTGCCGAGCCCGGGGAAATACCCGCTCGTCGTCGACCCCGTCATCGGCAACGTCAGACTCACCAAGGTCCTCATGGACGGAGGCAGCAGCCTCAACATCATCTACGCCGAAACCCTCGGGCTCCTGCGTGTCGATCTGTCCTGCGTCCGGGCAGGCGCTGCGCCCTTCCACGGGATCATTCCTGGGAAACGCGTCTAGCCCCTCGGACAACTCGACCTTCCCGTCTGCTTCGGAACACCCTCCAACTTCCGAAGGGAGACCCTGACGTTCGAGGTGGTCGGGTTCCGAGGAACCTACCACGCAGTACTGGGAAGACCATGCTACGCGAAGTTCATGGCCGTCCCCAACTACACCTACCTGAAGCTCAAGATGTCGGGCCCCAACGGGGTCATCACCGTTGGCCCCACGTACAAACACGCGTTCGAATGCGACGTGGAGTGCGTGGAGTACGCCGAGGCCCTCGCCGAATCCGAGGTCCTCATCACCGACCTAAAGAGCCTCGCTAAGGAGGTACCAGACGTGAAGCGTCATGCCGGCAATTTCAAGCCAGCAGAGACGGTCAAGTCTGTCCCTCTCGACTCCAGCGACGGCGTCTCCAAGCAAGTCCAGATCGGCTCCGAGCTCGACCCCAAATAGGAAGCAGTGCTCGTCGACTTCCTCCGCGCAAACACCGACGTTTTCGCGTGGAGTCCCTCGGACATGCCTGGCATACCGAGGGAGGTCGCCGAGCACTCGCTGGATATCCGAGCTGGAGCCCGACCCGTCAAGCAGCCTCTTCGCCGATTCGACGAGGAGAAACGCGGAGCCATAGGCGAAGAGATCCACAAGCTATTGGCGGCAGGGTTCATCAAAGAGGTATTCCACCCCGAATGGCTTGCCAACCCTGTGCTTGTGAGAAAGAAAGGTGGGAAATGGCGGATGTGCGTAGACTACACTGGTCTGAACAAAGCATGTTCGAAGGTTCCCTACCCTCTGCCTCGCATCGATCAAATTATGGATTCCACTGCTCGGTGCGAAACCCTGTCTTTCCTTGATGCCTACTCAGGGTATCACCAAATCAGGATGAAAGAGTCCGACCAGCTCGCGACTTCTTTCATCACACCCTTTGGCATGTACTGCTATGTCACTATGCCGATTGGCTTGAGGAATGCGGGCGCGATGTACCAGCGGTGCATGAACCATGTGTTCGGCAAACACATCGGCCGCACGGTCGAGGCTTACGTCGATGACATCGTAGTCAAGACGAGGAAAGCCTCCGACCTCCTTTCCGACCTCGAAATGACATTCCGATGTCTCAAGGCGAAAGGCGTCAAGCTCAACCCCGAAAAGTGTGTCTTCGGGGTGCCCCGAGGCATGCTCTTGGGGTTCATCGTCTCCGAGCGGGGCATCGAAGCCAACCCGGAGAAGATCGCAGCCATCACCGGCATGGGGCCCATCAAGGACTTGAAGGGCGTACAGAGGGTCATGGGATGTCTCGCGGCTCTGAGCCGCTTCATCTCACGCCTTGGCGAAAGAGATCTACCTCTGTACCGCCTCCTAAGGAAGGCCGAGTGCTTCACCTGGACCCTCGAGGCCGAGGAAGCCCTCGAGAACCTGAAGGCGCTCCTCACGAAGGCGCCTATCTTGGTGCCTCCAGCCGTCGGAGAAGCCCTCTTGGTCTACGTCGCCGCAACCACTCAGGTGGTTAGCGCCGCGATTGTGGTCGAGAGGCAAGAAGAGGGGCACGCATTGCTCGTTCAGAGGCCAGTCTACTTCATCAGTGAGGTACTGTCCGAAACCAAGATCCGCTACCCACAAGTTCAGAAGCTGCTGTATGCGGTGATTCTGACACGGCGCAAGTTGCGACACTACTTCGAGTCTCATCCGGTAACTGTGGTGTCTTCCTTCCCCCTGGGAGAGATCATCCAGTGCCAGGAGGCCTCGGGGAGAATTGCAAAGTGGGCGGTGGAAATCATGGGCGAGACGATCTCGTTCGCCCCCCGGAAGGCTATCAAGTCCCAGGTCTTAGCGGACTTCGTAGCTGAATGGGTCGACACTCAGCTCCCAACAGCTCCGATCCAGCCGGAGCTCTGGACCATGTTCTTCGACGGGTCGCTGATGAAGACAGGAGCCGGTGCAGGCTTACTCTTCATTTCGCCCCTCGGAAAGCACATACGCTATGTGCTACGCCTCCATTTCCCGGCGTCCAACAATGTGGCCGAATATGAGGCTCTGGTCAACGGGTTGCGGATCGCCATCGAGCTAGGGGTCCGACGCCTCGACGCTCGCGGTGACTTGCAGCTCATCATCGACCAAGTCATGAAGAACTCCCACTGCCGCGACCCGAAGATGGAGGCCTATTGCGATGAGGTTCAGCGCCTGGAAGACAAGTTCTACGGGCTCGAGCTCAACCACATCGCCCGACGCTACAACGAGACTGCGGATGAGCTGGCTAAGATAGCCTTGGGGCGGACAACGGTTCCCCCGGACGTCTTCTCCCGAGACCTACATCAACCCTCAGTCAAGACTGACGACTCGCCCGAGCCCGAGAAGGCCTCGGCCCAGCCCGAGGCACCCTTGGCCCTCGAGGGTGAGGCACTGCGCGTCGAGGAGGAGCGGAGCGGGGTCGCGCCTAATCGAAACTGGCAGACCCCGTACCTACAATATCTCTGTCGAGGAGAGCTACCACCTGATCAAGCCGAAGCTCGACGATTGGCACGGCGTGCCAAGTCGTTCGTCCTACTCGGGGACGACAAGGAGCTCTACCACCGCAGCCCTTCAGGCATCCTCCAGCGGTGCATCTCCATCACCGAAGGTCAGGAACTCCTTTGAGAGATACACTCGGGGGCTTGCGGCCATCACGCGACACCTCGAGCACTTGTCGGAAATGCTTTCCGACAAGGTTTCTACTGGCCGACGGCGGTGGCTGACGCCACTAGAATTGTCCGCACCTGCGAGGGGTGTCAGTTCTACGCAAGGCAGACCCACCTGCCTGCTCAGGCTCTGCAGACGATACCTATCACCTAGCCTTTTTCTGTATGGGGTCTGGACCTCGTCGGCCCCTTGCAGAGGGCACCCGGGGGCTACACGCACCTGTTGGTCGCCATCGACAAATTCTCCAAGTGGATCGAGGTCCGACCCCTGAACAGCATCAGGTCCGAGCAGGCGGTGGCGTTCTTCACCAACATCATCCATCGTTTCGGGGTCCCGAACTCTATCATCACCGACAACGGCACCCAGTTCACCGGCAGAAAGTTCCTGGACTTCTGCGAGGATCACCACATCCGGGTGGACTGGGCCGCCGTAGCTCATCCCATGACGAATGGGCAAGTAGAGCGTGCCAACGACATGATTCTACAAGGACTCAAGCCTCGGATCTACAACGACCTCAACAAGTTCGGCAAGCGATGGATAAAGGAACTCCCCTCGGTGGTCTGGAGCCTGAGGACAACACCGAGCCGAGCCACGGGCTTCACGCCGTTCTTTCTAGTCTATGGGGCCGAGGCCATCTTGCCCACAGACTTAGAATACGGTTCCCCGAGGACGAGGGCCTACGCCGACCAAAGCAACCAAGCTAGCCGAGAAGACTCACTGGACCAGCTGGAAGAGGCTCGGGACAGGGCCTTACTGCACTCGGCACGGTATCAGCAGTCCATGCGACGCTACCACGCCCGAGGGGTCCGGTTCCGAGACCTCCAGGTGGGCGATCTGGTGCTTCGGCTGCGATAAGACGCCCGAGGGCGGCACAAGCTCACGCCCCCCTGGGAGGGGCCATTCGTCATCGCCAAAGTTCTGAAGCCCAGAACGTACAAGCTGGCCAACAGTCAAGGCGAGATCTACGGCAACGCTTGGAACATCCAACAGCTACGTCGCTTCTACCCTTAAGATGTTTTCAAGTCGTTCATATACCTCGCTCCTATGCAAAGTTTAGTCGTCAAGGAAGGGTCAACTTTGCCTCGGCAAAGTCCGACCCTCCCTCGGGGGCTAAAAGGGGGGACCCCCTCCTCTGCGTCGAATTTTTTCCTCAAAAAAATATCCTTTCTGCCAGAATGCCTTTCGTGATTTTTGACTACTTCGAAAGTGGATCCTGAAAACGGCGGAGTACACGTAAGCAGCCAAGGCTGACCGAGCTGAGGGACTCCTACGCCTCCGGGATACGGATACCTCACTCATCACCTTCTGCGATAAGTAACTCGCGCTCGGATAAGTGACTCCACGGACCGAACAAGTCTTCACGCTCGGAAGCTCTTCTGCCCAAGCGATCTTTCGAGTCTTCACGACTGCGTCGGTGACAGAACCCCATGGATGGGTAAGAGTGTGCGTAAGCAGTAAGGCCGGCCGAGCCGAGGGACTCCTACGCCTCCGGGATACGGATACCTCACTCGCCACCTTCCGCGAAAAGCAACTCTTGCCCGCACAAACAATTCTGTTACCGACAAATAAGTCCGGATACTCGAAACAAGAGGAAAGGGAACGCAGCTTTACAACACGACGATGGTGTGTTTTGGCCTCGGCGGCCGCAGAAAACATACACGCACTACAAGACAACCTGATCCTGCAGGCTCGGACGTCGACAGCCGAAGGGGGCAGCAACACCCTCGGCATCGACTACACCTTTGGCGGGGTCTGACCTAGCCTCTGGCGGCGACGTGGTTGGAGGGCCCCCACTCCGAAGGACGGCATCAGCACCACACCTGGGCCATCGCCGCCAGGGTCTTCTTCGAGAATCCGCCCCGAGCAGGCGGCTCGGCCGGCTACCCCGAGGCCTAGGCCCGCTGTCCTCTGAGGACATCAGCCCGACCCGAAGCCTCGGCAACTCAACTCCGGCGCCGGTTCCGCCAGTGGATAACCCGGCCTGGCTCTGGCCAATCACACCTCCTTCTCGGGCCAACTCTGCCTCTGTTCGTGCTGACACCGCTACCCCTGGCCTCGGCTCATCGAAGAGCGACCGAGGGGTTCCTTTAACCAAGCAAGGGAAGCCTCGGGCAACAAGGCTGATCGAGCCGAGGGACTCCTACGCCTCCGGGATACAGATACCTCACTCGTCACCTTTACATGGGGCGACTCACGCTTGGTGAAGCGGTTCACGCAATCAACAGGCGAGTCTTAGCGCTCGAAAAATGAGGAAGAAACACGGCTCCGTGCCGAAATTACATACGTGTCCAGGCCCCGAAAGCCACAATGAACGAACACTGGCATTCGAAGTGCCATTACAGACGGAACTCCGGTTCCGCCCCCCCCCCCCGCGGGTATGAACAACCCCCATACCAGGGGGCCCGCGGGACGACGAACTCCAAGCGGCTCACCGCCACCCGCTCCGACAAGCTACGGCAATGGCTTCCGGGCAAGTGTTGCGGCGAAAGAGTTCTCGCCCACCGAGGATGAGAACCAGCCATTCAGGCTAGGGAGGGGCGACGCCCACCTGTCCACCAACACCGCGCCAGCGGACACCGGCCGCCCCGAAGCGCACCGGTAGGTCCTCGCTCCCGCCCTCACCGAGGCCGCCCCAGAACATGAGCACCGCCCTCGCGGTGTGCGGCGTGCTAGGCGACCCTTTGGTGCGGCTGTCGGTGTGAGGAAGACCCGGATGCGGCCGGCCCGCGCGCGGTGCGACCACCGTCCGGACAGAGGGCGGAATGCTGCACCCCGGCTGGGCAGCAGCAGTTCGCCTTCCCCGGCATGGCCGAAGGAAGCTTCCGCGGGGCTGGTAAAGACCTTTTTCCCCCAAACAACGGGGGAAGAAAAGGGCAACCGACCCACGCGGAGACGACCCTCCGCTCGGTGCGCCCCTCCGCCTCAGCTTGGATGACGAAAATCCTTGAGGCTGAGGGGGAGGCAGAGGCCACAGCCTGGTTTGCTTCTCCCCACCAGACCAACCATTGGTGAGGGGATGCAGCCAGGCTGCATGACGAAAATCCTTGAAGCCGAACGATGGCTGAAAGGTACCAACTCCCACGGAGTTGCGTTCCTCCAACGACAAAGCGGGGAGACTGCAAGTGTCCCCCATCTGGGGGCTTGGAAGGAGGAGAGACACGATGCATAAGGGGAGCACGAAGACATGGTCGCTTTCGAAGGGGGTCACCCTCCTTTTAAAGGCGACTCTCCCCACTTGCGTCCTCAGACGTCGCGCGTCGAGTCTTCTCCAACACACTCCAAGGTCCTCCCCCCCCACGACGCGGGGGCTGGGTCCCACACGTCATGCAAGTTGCCCCAAGATGGAAGAAGCCAAACCGCCGCGCGAGGTGCGCGTAACTGCCCAGCGGTTACGGGCGCTCCTCCACTTTTACCTAGACCAGCGGGTGAAAGGGCGGATAGCCGTGCAGGCGGCATGCAACCGTGCCAAGTGGACGCGCCCTTTCGACTCCAACGAGCCCAGCATGGAGGTCCAGGCCCACGCGTCATGCATCCGGCGCGTCGGGTGCCACGTGCAAGAAACTGCACCGCCGCTCACGCCACTACCGTGCCTCCTCGACTGCGGAGTCGAGACCGTGACTCGAGGCGACCCAGCGGCGTCGGCCTGGCGCGACGGTCGAAAGCGGTCAAAAATGGGCCGACAGTAATGGCGGTGGCAGGCAGGCAGGAGCAGCGGTCAAGTCGTCTGCAAGCTCACGTCCTCTCCAGGGACAGCGAGAGAACCCTCTCCCACGGCGTGAAGACGACGCGCCCGTGATCCGTACCTCGAACGGCTCGCGCACGCGCAACGGCTACCCCGCGAACCACTCGTCCCAACGCATTAACTCTGCGGCGGGACACGCGGCGCCTCCGGCAGAAGAAGTGAGCGACGCTTTACCTTCGCCATAATAACCGCATCGAAAAAGGTACGCCACGTCGTTCAATTTCACGTCCTTTTCCCTTTTTCCTCTTTCTCTCTCTTGCAACAGGGACCGGGAAAGGGGGAAACCCCGGAAAGGATCCTTCTCCGTGAAGGAACCAGGCTCCGAGCCCCCCTACTGATCAGAGGTTCGAAAGCTGGCCCCTCGGAGGGGTTCAACAGCCGCCTCAGATCGCGTGGGCTCTACACCCACTACTGGTCAGAGGTTCGAAGGCCGACCCTTCGAAAGGGTTCAACGACCGCCTCAGGCTACTCGGGCTCCACACCCACTACTGATCAGGGGTTCGAAGGCTGGCCCCCGAAGGGTTCACAGTTGCCTCAGACACAGAGCGAGGAATGACCAGGGGTACGTTCGATACATAACCAAGGCTCGGGCTACGCTCCCGAGGTACCCTAGGACATTTCCGAGACCAGCGGGAGTGATCTTGTAACAGAATCCCATCGGAGGGAGGCATCGAGCCCTCGGACCCCGTCGCTAGGGGACCGGGTCTGGCAGATCACCCGCAGGTACTTTTGGGCACGCCTCCGGGCCACAGCCGACCCCTAACGAATGGGGCACGGGCGTCCACTCGGATCACCCATTCGTAGCTCACTGGAGACACCATGTTCGTCGCCCATCGAGGGCAACATGGCGCTTTCCCCCCTCCTCCTTGCGGAAAGGCGATGCAGGGGCGTATGTAAAAAAGTCGAGTCTGTCCTTGATCGCCCTCTCGCTCTGTGTGGAGGCTTGGGGGCTGCTCTCGCAAACTCGGCTCCAGCCAAACCGTTGACAGCGTCAACATACCAGCCCGAGAACTTGGGACTCGACGGTGCACCCGGGCTACGGCCAGCTCGCATGAGGGAACGACCAGACCAGCCGAGCCATTGCGCGAGGCATTAAGACCTCGAAGGAGTCTAACCACTCCTCCGAGGCCTCGGGGGCTACACCCGGCGGGTGCGCTCGCGCGCCCCCGCCGGAACAAACAGCAACCGAGAAAGGCTGGTCCCCTTGCAAAAAAGTGCGACAAAAGCCTCCAAGCGAGTGATGACACTCCCTTGGAGGCTCGGGGGCTACTGTCGGGGACCATAATTAGGGGTACCCCCGAGGTTCCTCAATCTCAGTTGGTAACCCCCATCAGCATAAAGCTGCAAAGGCCTGATGGGTACGACTAAGTCAGGGATCGGTCCATTCGAAGGACGCGATCGCGCCTCGCCCGAGCCTAGCCTCGGACAAGGGCAGCCGACCCCGGGGATCTCCGTCTCGCCCGAGGCCCCCCTCCAGAGCCTAATATACTCCCGGCTCGCCCGAGGCCCTGCCTTCGCCAAGAAGCAACCCTGACCAAATCGCCGCACCGACCGACCAAATCGCAGGGGCATTTAATGCAAAGGTGGCCTGACACCTTATCCTGACGCGCGCCCTGCGGTCAACAGAGCCGAAGTGACCGCTGTCACTTCGCCGCTCCACTGACCGGCCTGCCAGACAGACAGTGCTGCCTGCGCCACTCCGACTGTGGTGCCACTCGACAGAGTGAGGCTAACAGGCGGTCAGGCTCGGCTGCAGACACCATAGGAAACTCCGCTCCGCCCGACCCCAGGGCTCGGACTCGGGCTAAGTCCCGGAAGACGACGAACTCCGCTCCGCCCGACCCCAGGGCTCGGACTCGGGCTAAGTCCCGGAAGACGATGAACTCCGCTCCGCCCGACCCCAGGGCTCGGACTCGGGCTAAGTCCCGGAAGACGGCGAACTCCGCTCCACCCGACCCCAGGGCTCGGACTCGGGCTAAGTCCCGGAAGACGGCGAACTCCGCTCCGCCCGACCCCAGGGCTCGGAATCAGGCTAAGTCCCGGAAGACGACGAACTCCGCTCCGCCCGACCCAGGGCTCGGACTCGGGCTCAGCCCCAGAAGATGACGAATTCCGCCTCGCCCGACCCCAGGGCTCGGACTCCGCATGGGCCCCAATCAACGAACTCTGCCTCGCCCGACCCCAGGGCTCAGACTCTGCCCTGGTCTCTGCAGACGGACTCCGCCTCGCCCGACCCCAGGGCTCGGACTCCACCCTGGCCTCAGCCGATGGTCTCCGCCTCGCCCGACCTAGGGGTTCGGACTCGGCCTAGGCCACAGAAGACAGACTCGACTTCGGCTTCGGAGGAGCTCCCACGTCGCCCAACCTAGGGCGTGGACCGGCCACGTCAACAGGAGGCGCCATCATCACCCTACCCCGAGCTGACTCGAACCACAGGGGACAAGACCGGCGTCCCATCTGGCGCGCTCCGCCAGACAGGCAATGATGGCGTCCCCGCGTACTCAGCGACGGAGGCAGCTCGCAGCCCCCTTACGGAAGCAAGATGCGTCAGCAAGGACTCGATGGCTCTGACAGCTGTCCCTCCACCAGGCTCCAACGCTCCTCCGACGGCCACGACATCACACCAACAGGGTGCCCAGATCTCTCCGGCTGCCACAATGGCATGTACTTAGGGCGCTAGCTCTCCCCCGCTAGACACGTAGCACTCTGCTACACCCCCTATTGTACACCTGGATCCTCTTCTTACGCCTATAAAAGGAAGGACCAGGGCCCTCTTAGAGAGGGTCGACCGCGCGGGGACGAGGACGAGACGAAGGCGCTCGCGTGAGGCCGCTCGCTCCCTCTCCCGCGTGGACGCTTGTAACCCCCTACTGCAAGCGCACCCGACCTGGGCGCGGGACGAACACGAAGGTCGGGATTCCCACCTCTCTCCCTCTCTCCAGGGCCGTCTCCGGCCGCCTCACTCTCCCCCCTTCGCGCTCGGCCTCGCGCTCGACCCATCTGGGCTGGGGCACGCGGCGACATTCACTCGTCGGCATTAGGGACCCCCGGTCTCGAAACGCCGACAAAAATGCTCTTAAAACACTTTGTAGGTCCTGCCAAAGAAAACCCGTTTTTGTAGCGTAACGTTTTTTTATTTAACCTTTTAAAAAACATGTTTATTCCTCTAATGAAACTACTTGGTCTATAAAAGAGAAGGGTTAGTAATAATCAGGGGCGAAGACGGAACAAAGAATACACACGACGTAGCTAGGTAGCGAACACCCAATATGTAGCCCCTTAGAACCCACTACTCGCAAAGACTTGAGAATTCCATCTCTCACCTACTACGAGCATTGAGCAATAAGGTGCCGGTAGCGCGAGTCGCGAGCCATCGAGGATTGGATATACGGACGTTGTGTGAACCAGTATAAATCTTGCGGCCACTGAGCACACCATCCGTATTCAGAATATATATATATATATATATATATATATATATATATATATATATATTTACTTGTCGGGGCTGGTTTGATACACCGATAATATACTTTAAGTATGACTTTGAAGTTTTCATTTTTTACATAAAAAAATTAAATAAAAGAAGTTGGACAAACTTTGTGCAAAAGGTCAAACGAATTATAAGTTGAAACAAAGGGAGTATTGCGTTAAGGTGCTAGCTAATAACAAATTTGTGGGTTTCATATAAGGTCCAGTTTGTTTTCTTTCATTTTGAGGAATTAGAATCTTACTAATGGAATAGGCTATTTTTTTTAGAATGTGACATTCCACCACTTTTCAAAGTTATCATATAAGTCTATCTCAAATTCATGAGGTGAGAGATGGAAATTCATTCTATAGATTTACATGCTATTTTTTCGATATACAACTTATAGCACACTTTGTACTTGTTTCGCTATAACATAAATGTAGTATATAACCATCTCTCTTATATGATTTAGGATAGTATATAAATATATTACATATATAAATATATAAACTTAATTAGTTTTGTCTAAATTATAATTATCAAAATGGAATTCAATTCCGACGAAACAAACGGGGTCTAAGGAGGGTTTGATTCTCAAATGAAACTAATCCATGTGAAATGTTGGTTTGTTGACAAGTATAGATGGTTAGTATATTTTAGTATATCTGATTATGTTTTATCCCGGTGATCATCTTCAAAAGTTTTTTTTTGTTTTTATCTAATTTTAGTAGGAACTGGGTGCTTATAATTCAGACCAACTATTGTACAGTAAAGTTGGCTATGTTTTGTAACTGAGGTGTTAGGTACCTAGTTTAGTGTATTTTTATTATCAATCATATTTTCATACGTATTAAATATTTAGATGGATATTTTTATTTACTACTATTATTCGCTTCAACAAATAATTTTGGATGGACACATGTGCAATAAACTTTAGTGGTACGAGACTTTTGATATATAGATGAAGATACTTTTTATTATCAATAGATTAAAATATACTAGCGATTCTTAAACTTTAGTCCATAAACTTCTGAAGTGCACATCTAAATTTAAAGACTGCAAGTACATTTTACTCTTATCGATATCATTATTTTTTTTCATAAACAATCTACATGGATTCATGTGCAGTAAACCTAGCTATTCTACTCATCTTGACATTAAGTAGTATATCGTGAGGATAAGAACGGCGAGGCTAGGAAGACCGCTAAGAACTGAAAGGACCTCTATCCTCGTCAAGCACTCAAGCTCATTGTACAGAACCGAAAGGCCAAGGTCTTCATCGTTCCCTCCCGCTCTAGTTGTTGGTTTTCGTAACTGTTGAGCTCTAGCACATATTAAATAATTTGTGTGTCGTTAAAATGCATGAGCATTATACTAGTGGATATAATAATAAAGAGTAAAATATATCACCAGTTCGAACTTTGACATGATATGTCGCTTGATCTCCGAACTCATGAAACCAACAAAACATGTCGTCTAACTGAGTCGATCCATGCAAAATCATCTAAAACCGGGTTTAATCAAACAAGATATTGACTTGTGCATTTTACACACTAAGAGCTCATTCACAACCTCTTCTCCGCCGGTTAGTTTGAAAACTTAAATCCTCTCCAAAATTGGAGGGAATTAAAACGTGTCTAGCAGTTCACCCATATGGTTACCAAAACACTGTTTTGCATAGTGTTGCACTGTTCTTAAAGTAGAGTTTAAATACGGGTATGAGGATGTGTAAGATGCTAAGGATAGCCTTGTTGAAATATAATATAAGTGAATTGTTCATCACTTTCTATCAGCTTAAACTTTTGAGTTGAATTAGTTGGTGCATGCAACCTAATATAGTATTAGAGACAGAGGTCATGAATTCGAATCCTGGTTAGCACTATTAAAATAAGATAAATTTTGCTCGCTTTTATTCCACGTCTGAGACACAGTACAGGCTCGACGTGTAATATAAGTGAATTGTCCACCTCTTGCTATCAGATTAAACTTTTGAGTTAAATTGTTTGGTACATACAACTTAATAAACCCTAAAAATGTCTAGAACAAGACCTCTCGGCTAAATTTTGCGAATGACGGCCAACCTCCACGCCGTCGTCGGAGCGCTTTCGATCATCAAGGTCCGTCATGCTCGAGCTCCCTGCCCCCTCCCGGGATGACGCTAGAGGTGTTCGACGTTTTGCTCCAGCCGACGAGATGCTGCATTTGATGCTTAAAAATACGAAGATGAACGTTATCATGTTATTTTGAGCCATTTGGCTGCTCATTTTATATTTGTAAAGTTAAAATTTAACGAAGCAATTGTACCCGGTGCTGCTACGCATTTGTTTTATACTAGATATTTAGTTAAAACAAATATTTTGTTATCTAAGATGTGCACGTTATTTTTTTCAATATAATATTTATACGTTCACAAATTTGTAGTATTGAAAAATTATTATTTTTATATTTTTAATGTCGTACGTTACATCCAAGTAAAATATACGAAAAACAAAATGAAAAATAATGGTAGTTTATGTATTCTGTTGACACCGTAGATATAGAGAACCAAAATTAGAGGACATTGCTGGAAATAAAGAAAATATAGAGAACAAAATTTTTTAGAAAGAGGACGTTGTTGGAGGCTGTTGGAGAGTGCGAGAGACTGTCTAAGAGAGAAATGAATTAATTTATCTATCAACTCCTCCCGTACCGGAGGAGATTTGAGTTATCAAACTAGTCTTAAGGGTTTGTTCGATTCAAAGGGAATTAAAGAAGATTAAATCTTTTCTAATAAAAAATTGAATATAGAGGGTTTAATCCTCTTCGACTGAATAAGGCCTAATGGCTTGTTCGGTTGCGTCTAGATGGAAGTACAGATGGCAACGGGTATGTGTCCATCAAGTAGTAGCATTCCATACCTGTACCCATCACAAAAATCATATCCATCGGGTTACCTAAATATAATCGTGGATATAAAATCTTACACATATCCATACATGTGTAGGTAATTTCCCATCACTCAAAATGTCAAATAAATACACAAAAATAATTTCAACTTGAAATATAACAAACCATATGATTATATAACTTGATAGTTAAATAAACAATAGCCGAATAAAGGTTTTATTTTAACTAAGATGGATTTTATTGGATAATAATAGTGGTATTATTGAAAGGAAAATGGTCTCAACCATTTCCTATAATTAATTTTGGTGCTTGACGCCCATCACAAATCTCATGGACTAACTAGTTGATCATTTCTCAGGTGCATAAAGTTCGTATTCATCTATTCTAAGTCGACTATCCGACTGTAGATTATTCCGGACAGGGGAAGCTTTTTGGAAATTCACCTATGCGCGGACCGTCCAGTTCCTTGCGGCGGACCGTCCGCGAACCAGGGTGAGCCTTGGACAGGAACACTGCAAAAACACGAGTTAACACTACGAACTGTCCAAAGGAGAAGCGAGCACCGTCTAGGATCAAGCTCGGACCGTTCGGCCTTAGGCGCGGACCGTCCGGTCGTTGAAAAAACATAAAAACCAAAAGGTGACGGGATCAGTAAAATACATTTTTAGCGTTCTCGCGGACCGTGCGGGGTGCACGACCGGACCATCCGCGACTGCTTTATCTGACATCTGACGACGCATTAAATGCACTATAGGCGTTGATATTGTTGTTACTATTGATCGTTGCGATTTCAGCCGTTGATGTGCAGGGATGGACCGTCTGGACCAGGTGTAGGATCTAGGACACCAACTAGATAGGGGTGAATAGACGGTTTTGACTAAAATAAAACACACTAGACAAATTTAATCAAAACAACAAGAGATGTAAATGTTTCTAGCCTTGATGACATAACAAAATGTAATGAGCGACTTAATCTAATGCCACAAGGATAAACAATGTATGAGTTACCAACTACTTGTAAACAATGTAAAATAGTTGAGAGAATGACACCGAGGTTTATCCCATGGTATCGGTGATTTGCGGGTCACCCCTAATTCACGTTGTAGGAAACGGGTGACGCCTAAGAGGGGGGGGGGGTGAATTAGGACTTCTAAACTTTTACTAAACTAGGCCACAAATAAATCCTTAGAGCAAAACCTATGCAAATAATCAAACTAGAATGTGCAAACTAGGTTTTGTCTAAGTGTTGCTATCTCTACCGCAAAGGCTAAGTTTCAATCTACACTAGATAAGTATGAATACAATATTAAAACTTAAATGCTTAATGTAAATGCAGAAACTTAAAGAGCAAAGTAGAGAAGCAAACTCTCGTGGATGACGCCGGTATTTTTACCGAGGTATCTGGAACCGCGCAAGGTCCCGACTAATCCTCGTTGGTGCCCCTACGCAAAGGGAAGCCCACGCGAGGGCCAAGCACCTCGGTCGAGTAACTCCGTAGAGAGCCGCGGGCCTTCTCCACGCGCAAGTGGTGCTCCGCTTCCGGCTCCTCTCGGACGCTCCCCGCCGTCTCCACTATCGAGCTTCCGGCCGAAACGCTGCGGGCCTCGTTCCCTTCGGTACACGGTGGCGGCCGTGACACAAATGCGGTTGTCACGGTCTCGCAAGACTCTCGCCCCACTCGGTACAATTACAACAGCTCTCACAAGAGCCGAGGGGTTGTGTGGTTTTTCTAAACTCACTCAACTAACTAGGATTCACCTAGAGCAAGCGCTAAAGCGGTCTAACTAACCTAAGCACTTCGCAAAGCACCTACGCTAATCACCGAGTGATTCTATTAAGCACTTGGGTGTTTGAGCTCTTGGAAATGTGCACTATATGCCTTGGTATGTTGCTTGGGCTCCCACACTTGAGAATGGCCGGTTGGGGTGGTATTTATAGCCTCCAAACCCCAAACTAGGCGTTGGACAGAAAGCAGCAACTTTCTGTCGTCAGGTGCACCGGACAGTCCGGTGCACCACCGGACAGCCACTGTGCAGTGTCCGGTGCACGCCACGTCAGCCGACCGTTGGCGCCTGTAGCAGTCGACCGTTGGATCCGATCGTTGCCGTCTGTCCGATGCACACCGGACAGTCCGGTGCTGACTGTTCGGTGCTCCACCGGACAGACCGGTGCTACAGCCAGAGAGCGCCTGTCTGTGGGCCTCTCTGCGCAGACTGTCCGGTGCACACCGGACAACACTGTCCGGTGCGCCACCAGGCGCTGGCTGACAGCCCGCTTCTTGGATTCCTTCGCTGATTTTTTCAGGCTTCTTTTGTTCTTGAGTATTGGACTCCTATGCATCTTTTTATGTCTTCTTTTGAGGTGTTGCATCCTCATTGCCTTGGTCCAATTCTATTCGCATCCTGTGAACTATAATTATAAACACTAGCAAACATATTAGTCCACAGGTTGTGTTAATCATCAAACACCAAAACTCAATTAGCCAAATGGCCGGGGTCCATTTTCCTTACACACGTTAAGGTGGAATTCAAGCTCTCACTTGCTCCTCTACCAAGACATGGCTTGATCTTTGAGCCAAGTGAACAAAAATTCACTCAATACCTCGATTTCACTAGTGTCACCTTTGCCGCTCCGGCAAGGTAGGCGCAAACCACTCACAATCAACTCAGCGGCTCCTCCACAATCTTCACAAAGAGCTCAACGAAGACAACACCCAAGCCGTCTAAGAGGCGTCAACCTCCAAGAGTAACAAGTTGATGACGCTTGTCCGATGTATCACCTAGTGCCTCAAAGATTACAACGAATGCAAATGCACTAGAGTGTCTCAATCACTCACTAGAATGTGATCTCAATCAACTAGTGTGAGTGTTTGAGTGGGAGGCTCATAAATGAGTTCAATGTCTGCTAGAAATGGCCAAGAAAGCCTCCACACACAAGCTACACTTCTAATTATAGTCTCTCAACACTTATGTAGCCGTTATGTGCAACTTGTACAGATTCTGCGCACACGCGGACGGTCCGCGCCCTATGGCCGGACGGTCCACCGTACCAGTAACGACTATATCGACCGTTTGAAACCTATCAGAGTTGTCAGAATAGTCAGGGTCGGATGATCCGCCCACTGGGACCAGACGGTCCGGATCCTGATACACTTGAGTAACAAAGTGCTTGATCAGTCTCAGTAATACGAGCGGACGGTCCGCCAATCATGGTCGGACGGTCCGCACATGGACCACTTACCGTCCGGCTAAAACCCTCGGACGATCCGTAGTACAAAGTCCCAAAAACACACCGTCCCTGCCCAAACTTGATTTTTCCTATGCGGACGGTCCGCCACAACAAGGCAGAGACAGACCTCTCTGGCAGAGTCGCGGACGGTCCGATCATCTGGCCTGGACGGTCCGCCGTCCTCATGGAAACAAGTTTTTGCACTAATTCAAAAGAATTTTAATTTTGAAACTCGTAGTGCTGTTAGCCCTCATGCACATGTTGCTGTTTATGCTCTACGAGGCACTAAGTTATACACATTCAAGTTCATTGACCCCCCTTAATAGTACGACCATCTATCCTATTAATCTAGATAGTTTCTGTGGCGGAACCGCCCAAATTATTCCAATTTAAGTGCCTAAGTCCCGCCTTAGAGGCTAGACCACACTTAAATAGGAATAACACGTCAGTCCCTCGGATCTAGTCCGACGAGGCCACTAACAGGATCAAGTACCACGTACTCACTCGATGGTGAGGCACAGAGCAAATACAATAAAGCATAAAACCATACATTAAGGAGTACCAAATTTATTACATCATCATCGGAGTTTTTAGCAAAAGTAGTGTCGGCGTTTCGAGACCGGGGGTCCCTAATGCCGACGAGTGAGTGTCGCCGCGTGCCCCAGCCCAGATGGGTTGAGCGCGAGAGCAAGCGCGAAGGGGGGAGAGCGAGGTGGCCGGAGACGGCGAGAGAGAGAGGTGTTCGTCCCGCGGCCTTCGTGTTCGTCCCGCGCCCAGGTCGGGTGCGCTTGCAGTAGGGGGTTACAAGCGTCCACGCGGGAGAGGGAGCGAGCGGCCTCACGCGAGCGCCTTCGTCTCGTCCTCGTCCCCGTGCGGCCGACCCTCTCTAAGAGGGCCCTGGTCCTTCCTTTTATAGGCGCAAGGAGAGGATCCAGGTGTACAATGGGGGCGTAGCAGAGTGCTACGTGTCTAGTGGGGGAGAGCTAGTGCCCTAAGTACATGCCATGGTGGCAGCTAGAGAGATCTTGGCGCCCTGTTGGGGTAATGTCGTGGCTGTCGGAGGAGCGCTGGAGCCTGGCGGAGGGACAGCTGTCGGAGCTGTTGAGTCCTTGCTGACGTCCTCTTGCTTCCGTAAGGGGGCTGAGAGCCGCCGTCGTCACTGCGTATGCGGGGCACCATCATTGCCTATCTGGTGGAGTGAGCCAGATGGGACGCCAGTTTTGTTCCCTGTGGCTCGAGTCAGCTCGGGATAGGGTGACGATGGCGCCTCCTGTTGATGTAGCCGGTCCGCGCCCTAGGTTGGGCGATGTGGAAGCTCCTCCGAAGCCGAGGTCGAGTCCGTCTTCTGCGGTTGAGGTCGAGTTCGAACCCCTGGGTTGGGCGAGGCGGAGGCCGTCGGCTGGAGCCCGGGCGGAGTCCGAGCCCTGGGGTCGGGCGAGGCGGAGGCCTCGGAGGAGTGGTTAGACTCCTTCGA
Source organism: Zea luxurians (assembly GCA_029449295.1). Classification (NCBI taxonomy): domain Eukaryota; kingdom Viridiplantae; phylum Streptophyta; class Magnoliopsida; order Poales; family Poaceae; genus Zea; species Zea luxurians. The sequence continues at coordinate 182,156,196 of JAOPSE010000004.1, read as the reverse complement.
GGTCTTAATGCCTTGCAATGGCTCGGCTGGTCTGGTCGTTCCCTCATGCGAGCTGGCCGGAGCCCGGGTGCACCGTCGAGTCCCAAGTTCTTGGGCTGGTATGTTGACGCTGTCAACGGTTTGGCCGGAGCCGAGTTTGCGAGAGCAGCCCCCGAGCCTCCGCACAGAGCGAGAGGACGATCAAGGACAAACTCGACTTTTTTACATACGCCCCTACGTCGCCTTTCCGCAAGGAGGAGGGGGGGAAAGCGCCATGTTGCCCTCGATGGGCGACGAACATGGTGTCTCCAGTGAGCTGCGAACGGGTGATCCGAGTGGACGCCCGTGCCCCATTCGTTAGGGGTCGGCTGTGGCCCGGAGGCGTGCCCAAAAGTACCTGCGGGTGATCTGCCAGACCCGGTCCCCTGGCGACGGGGTCCGAGGGCTTGATGCCTCCCTCCGATGGGATTCTGTTACAAGATCGCTCCCGCTGGTCTCGGAAATGTCCTAGGGTACCTCGGGAGCGTAGCCCGAGCCTTGGTTATGTATCGAACGTACCCCTAGTCATCCCTCGCTCTGTGTCTGAGGCGACTGTGAACCCTTCGGGGGCCAGCCTTCGAACCCCTAATCAGTAGTGCGCGGAGCCCGAGTAGCCTGAGGCGGTCGTTGAACCCTTTCGAAGGGCCGGCCTTCGAACCCCTGACCAGTAGTGGGTGTAGAGCCCATGCGATCTGAGGCGGCTGTTGAACCCTTCCGAGGGGCCAGCCTTCGAACCTCTGATCAGTAGGGAGGCTCGGAGCCTGGTTCCTTCACGGAGAAGGATCCATTTCGGGGTTTCCCCCTTTTCCGGTCCCTGTTGCAAGAGAGAGAAAGAGGAGAAAGGGAAAAGGACGTGAAATTGAACGACGTGGCGTACCTTTTTTCGACGCGGTTATTGTGGCGAAGGCGAAGCGTCGCTCGCTCCTCCCGCCAGAGACGCCGTGTGTCCTGCCGCAGAGTTAATGTGACGGGACGAGTGCTTCGCGGGGTGGCCGTTGCGCGTGCGCGAGCCGTTCGAGGAACGGCCGCTTTGCTTCGTGTTTTTGAATCATGCGGCCGGTCCGGGCGGAACGTTGAACGTGTCTTGCTTTGGCCTTTATATACTCGAGAGAGGTCCCGGTGATGGCTCCTTGCTCTGCCTCTTGCCTTCCTCTTTGGTTTCCGTAACCCAAGAGATTTAGCCAGAGAAAGAGAAACCACTCACCCTGTCCCTCGCGCCGCCACCCCTTCTGCTAGGTGATGGATGACCGGGTGACCGTCGTCCCGCCGTGCGACCCATGGCCTTTCTCCACAGTGACGGCGGGCGATCTGGAGGATCTTGTCGCTGAGGGTTTACTCCGCCGTCTCTCTGATGAAAGGCGGCCGGAGTGGATCCCCCCGTGAGCGGAGCCGCTCCGTCCCCACCGCCGGGGTACATTGTGAGTTTCGTCTCCTTCCACGAGCGGGGGTTTGGTGTGCCGGCGATCCTACACCATTACGGGGTGGAGCTGCACAACCTCAGCCCCAACTCCATCTCGCAGGCCGCCATCTTCGTAGCGGTGTGCGAAGGGTTCTTGGGGATAACCCCCCACTAGGATTTGTGGACCCATGTAACACCCCTGGTGTTACTGTAACTAAAAACTTGAGCATGACATCATAAACATTGGCATTGCATATGTTTGACACACCTAGAGTGCATTCACTAGGTAAAAATTTCAAACAAGTGTATTGTTTTTGGTATTTTGCAAATAGACCCCTGGTTAAGGAACTTAACCCTAAATAGAGTTTAATGGGGTAAAACTTAACCCAACTAAAGAAAACCTAAAGGCTTTAGGGGAAAGAGTCATAAATGTCCCAAAAAACAAAGTTGAATCACATTTATACCCCTAGGATACCAAAGATCTCAAATAGAACCCTGGAAAACCCAAAGATCAAATCCTAGGGGCCTATGTGCAAAATTAGTCCACTTTTGGACTAAAGTGCAAAAACCAAGTCAAATATGTATCTCAAATCCTTTGGTTCCCAAATGTGTGGACTTGTAAGCCAAATATTGAGTTTTGGACTTAAATGCAAAATGGACCTCAAGTAGGTTCTATTCTAAGTCTGAAATTTAGTGTTAAAGGCTCAACTTTGGAGCATTGTATCTTGCAAATTCTAGGGTTTTTGCCCTAGGTCACCACATCAAAATTATAGCCCAATTAAAGGTGAACAACTTTGCTTAAGAGTGGGAGCATTGTTGTTAAGGAAAAATTGGAAATAATCAAGCCTAAAGATAGGTGGTCAGGCTGATTCAGTCTGAATTTCAGAGTTTCAGTGTAATGGAGCCAACTTTGAGCCCGAATTCAACCTTGATTTAATTCTCAAATGTGTTCAAGTCCTATAATTGAATTGTAGCTGGTTTATAACTCTACAACTTTGCTACAGAGAGTTGATAAAGTTCTTATGAAAAATTTAGAGAAAACCTGGCCCAAACCTGCTCTGTCAGGTTGTCTGAGTGAACACCTTCCATGGTACAGTGCCTGCACTGGATTAGATCGCCAGCGGGACTATCCTCGCCGCCGACGACTCCCTCCGCCGTGATTCGTGCTGTGGTCACCGTGATTTGTGCCCAAGTTGATCTGGTAGCGCTCAAGCCACGTCGCCGTGGATAAGTCCGGCCGGTAAAGCAAATCCGACCACCGTACTAGCTCGTCGCGGTGGAAACCGATAGGCACGCCGGTGAACGCCGCTTTCCGGTCGTGTGCCACGTGCCTGAGTACCTCCACCACATCGCCGTGATTCGTTTTAGCTTCCCGTCGATCACCGGAATGATCGCCACGACGGGTGACACGAATTCATTTGCACCAGTAACCTTTCCCCTCTCCGGCCGCCACCGCACCATCTTCAATTCAAGCGCCACCGTCCCTGGAATCTATAAATTGAGCCCGTCGTTATCTCCGCAACATCATCACACGTCGCACCGTCCAGTATCACCCCCAATCTTGCAACCGTGAGCTCCAATTTCAAGTTTCCCCAATTTCGTACTAAAACAGTGCAGGATCAAGCTCACCGCGGCCAACCCAATTCAGGTCAATTCATGTTGCTCTGTTACCTGTTCTAGCATTCCTAAGCTCTTCTCAAACTCCCTGACCCATTAGATTGAGCTAAACCGCCATAGATCACTAAGAACACGCGATTCTATTTGATGCCTCCGCTGTTCCCGTGGGCAGGGCGGAGTAGGTCACCACCCGTGCAATTAACTTAGGGGAAACGCTAGTTGGGGCGCGAATTTGGTTTTGGCCGAAGTAGGGTGTCAGTCGTTGCCCCAATCAGTCGGTCTGTGAGCTCACCGGAGCTCTGCTAAGCTCATCACCGTCGGGGATCAGGAGGGGTAAAGAAATAGAAATCCAGGGATTATATCGCAAACTGTTAGTGACTGTGTTAAATAGTGAATGAACCTACTTCGGTTTAGCCGGTAAGCCGAGGGTCCTTCTGCAAAATTGTAGAAAAATCCTAAAATTGTGAAACTAATTTTCCCAGGCTCCTTATTTTCCCTAGAATTTAATAAAAATAGTTTTAGGATTTTTAGTTTAAACAAAGAATTTTAGGGCATTTAAAATAGCTTAAAGAAGTAATCCTGGATTTTTAAAAGATAAATGGTAATTCCAAAAATATTCAAAATTTTTATATGAGTTCCTTATATTACTTAGGAGCCTTGGGTAGAATTTGGATTGATTTGGACTTTGTTTGATACTTAGAACCCAAAACCACCCCCCTCTTCCCTTTAAACTCCTTTACTGACTCCGGAAACCCTAAGTTCTCGGAGTTCCGTGAAGGAAAGTTGTATTCAAGACTTAGATAATAAGTTTACATTATCTTTGCATTCTCATAAGCATCCCATGGCATTCATTCTTATATATATATGGTTATGTTAGAACGTGAAGAAGAAGCAGAAGTCACCGAAGAAAGGACACCACCACCCTCGGATTCTCAAGCAGGCAACTGCTTCTACTTTGATATTTGTGGATCCGAGCCAGACTCACCTGTTAACGAAGGCAAGCCCCGGTGCATTTGCCACCTCCTTGATGTTTTAAATTCTTTCTCACCTGCTTGATGCATTAGGTGATAGGAGTTGCTTGATTAAACACTTCCTGCATTACCTTCCTTGTTTTTGATTACTCTCCTTGATACCCTGATTTACAAAAAGGTTTTACTATGCTTAGTATTGCTTTAGAAAAACCAAATGTTTTGTTTTTTTACAAAATGTGATGTGGCAAAAGTGGGTGGAATGTTTTGAAAATAAAAACTTGATGGTGGATCCATCATGGCCATGATGGGTCCAACATCGGAAAAGATGTACCTCTGTCAGGTACCAAGTTTTTGGGTAAATGATTAAGCTGAGACCGGGCGGGTGACTTGCACGAGAAGAGAGTCTCGGTGTAGTGTCTCCGTCTGAGTCGATTAAGGACCGTGTCGATGTAGGCTTGCTGACCGAGGACCCTTTAACTGGTCACATGCCTCGTCATGGGTAAGCCTTGCCTCGGGCAGACTAAGGCCAGAATAAGATAACACGAAATGGGCATGGAGCGGTGGCGAGAGTAGCGTGTACCCTCCGTGGCAAGAGGCTGGACGGTGGTGTATCTGTGCTCTCGGTTTGCGTGAACCTGATCTGGTCTTAAGAACCCCGGTGGCGGGTTGACATATGCAAGGGTTAAGTGCTACATATGTCGTGTGATTGGAGATCCTCAGCTGAGTATAATCGATTCGGATCGCCGTACCTTCGCGGTTATGAAGACTTGGTCACTGCCCTATACGTAGCAATCCACAAAAGGTAAAGGGACTGCTGAGAAACTGGCTAGTTCAGGACAAGTGTTTGAACTAGGGTAGCAGGAACTCTAGATACAGGTAATTTACTTAATCTGACAATAAAATTGGATTTCTAAGGATCCACTCTTAGTAAGTTTTTCCGCAAAACAGAGTCTTTGATCCTTGTTAAGCCTTACCTTGACTCTCTTATAACCAGCATACCCTTGAGAGTCTTTTCTTTAGTCGGGTAAGACTTGCTGAGTAATTCCATACTCAGGGTTTATTCCCTCGTTGTTTTTAGGTGAGGGAGCAGCAGATTTCTGTTGCTTTTGTGCCAAGGTGGTTCCTCATGAAGAGAATCAGGAATGAAGATGCGGGAGGACAGGGTCCTCCATAAAAACTTTTATGTATAAACTTTTATGGGAGGAGTTTTTGCCTCCCTTGGTTATGTAATAATACTACTCAGCACTCGTTTATATTTCTGGTCTGTAATAAATAACCTAATCTTACTTTTTAAATAAATGTAAGTTTATGTAATCACTTCCGCATTTCGATATCTCCGATGTTCTGTAATGTCTGCAAGACGGGTGAAACGTTCCTGGTAAGGTAAGGAGAGATACCGAACTTATCAAGTAATTCAGGAACATCTACGGGGTTGTCTGATGTCTGTTGGACAAGGACAACCGTAGGTGGGCCTAATGACTTGGAAGGTTCCGTCACAACCCATCTCTTTTTCACGAAGGTCTTCGCTTCACCGACGGGGGAGAGAAAGGTCCGCGCGGCAGTGCGGGCCGGCGGCTGCATCCTCCAGCTGAGGCAGTCGCGGGCGTCGCTATATATTCCCGCCATCCTCGCGTCCTCGAACAAGGGGTGGCAGCACCGATGGTTCTACCTCCGGAATGACGGCGAGTTGCTCCCGCCGTTCTCCCAGCGGGTGGTCACCACCGCCGCCGAGGCTTGGCGCCACGGGACCCCGCACGAGAGACAGAAGAATCTCGAACCCCTTCTTCAGGCCTTGGAGGCGTTGCGGAGGGGGGGGACTCACCGCCTCAGGGGTGATTGCCGCCATCCATCGCCGGAGGGTGCTTCCCTTGGAGGAGCGACGGCTGCAGCTCTGGGAGATGACACCGGAGGCCGACCTGGAGGGCTCGCGGATGTCCTCGGATCCTCTTCCCTTCGACGTCCTTCACGGGCGAGTGGCCGTTGCGATGGGGAAGCCGGACCCCAGCGCCTTCTCCCAGCCTTTGATGCGCCCTGACCGAGGGTGCGTGACTCTGGTGAGTGTTCGCCCCTTCCTTCTCCTTGCGTCAGGTTGCCCTTGGTTCTGACGGTCGGGATTTCCATTCGTCTCCAGGAGGTGGGGTGGCACAAGCCTTCCCGGCCGCGGGTCCCGGAGGACGCGGTCGACCGAGCAGCGCGGCGGGTTGCCACAGAGGAGAAGAAGAAGAAGAAGGACGCGGAGAAGGCCCGGGCACGCGAGCGGACGCGGGCCCGAGACGCCTTGGAAAAGCTCCGTCGTCGGCAGGAGAGGGAGGGGCTCCCGAGGGAGCCGTCGCCGGAAACGCCCGACGACGACGACGATGACGAAGATGACGATGAGGTGGGCGACATGGCTGCTCGTCTCGGCCTCAGCCCAGATTTGAGGCTAGGCCAGGAGTCGTCAGGCCAGCCCCCGAGTGGGCCGGTGCCATCAGTTCCCGGAGTCGGGACGCCGAGGTCCCGGCCCGGTGAGCGGGGGCAGACCAAGGGGGGACTTGACCTCTCGGCCGGGGAAGCTGAGGTGCCCCCGGGGAGTCAGGCCGAGGCGGCCATTCCCAGGGAGCTTTCACCCATGCCGGCAGCGCAGGAGAGCGACCCTCAGGTCGCCGTGGCAGCACCTGGGCAGTCTGTCTCCCGGGCGTCTGAGGTGCCCAAGACGAGGGTCGCTCCAAAGTCGGCGGCGAGGCGGATTTTGGCGGCGCCTCGGGAGGTCGAGGTCCGAGAGGCTTCTCCCTCGGCGCGGTTGATCATGGCCCGGAGCGGGTAAGTACTTTGGAATGCCTTCGTCCTGGCTCCTCACTCCTATGCCCCGACCATAACTTTTCTTTCCTCCTCAGTAAGCGAAGCCATGGCCTGACCGATCTGGCTCCCCGAAAAGCCCTTAAGACGGCGTCGGCCTCCGCAGCCGGTGTCGTGCCGGGCCTCATTGTTCAGCCGGCCTCCTCGCAAGGCGCTCCACAGTGGGGGGCTCAGGCGGCACCGGTTGCCGTGGAGCGAGTTCCCGAGGCCGGCTCTTCTGCCAAGGCGGCCGTCGTGCTGGAGGAGGCGGCCGACGCGGGCGTGGCCTCAGGCCCACCGGACATGCCGCCGGTGCCGGCGCCTGCTGCTGCTGAAGCCGCTGCCGTCCCAGTCGGGGGGCGGCCCGTTGCTGCCGACGCTGAGATGGCCGAGGCGTCGGTGTTCGGTGCCTCGGAGGAGGAGAGCGTGGAAACGCGATCCGTCCCACCGAGCGGCAGCCTTGTTCCTGCACGGCGGAGCTCCGAGGGGCGATGCCAGTTGCTCCGGTTCCGGACCCGTGGGGCTTCGGATCCCCTCTTCGTTCTTGACGATGAGCGGGAGGAGCAGTCTTGGGACGAGCTCCGCGAGTGTGCCGAAGCAACGATGGGGTCGCTCTGGTCGTCGCTGGAGGTCTTTTGCAGGGACGTCCCCAAGATCCTCCAGGTAACGGTTTCAGGCATACCTTTTTTGTGATCAAGACGTCTTTTGTGACGCCTCGCTTCCTTCGCTCAGGATCTGACGGATCTGAGCGCCGCCAAGTCGTCGTTTATCCGCCACGAGGTCGACATCTGGGGCTCGCTGCGATCCCTGAGGACCTCGCTTGCCGGGGCTACTGCGCACCTCTCCCAGTAGGGCACCGAGGTGGCGGACCTTCGGTTGCTCTGCGCCGATCTGAGAGAAGAGGCGGCAGCGGCACGCGCAGAGGCGGCAGCAGCACGCGTAGAGGCGCAACGACGGTAGTCGGAATTTGACCAGGTCGCCAACGAGCGAGACCAGTCTCGGGGCCAGGCTGCCGAGGCCGAAAGCCGGGCTGGAGCCCTTGCAGCAGACTTAGCCGTAGCCCAGGCCGCAGCCTCGGAGCAGCGTGCCCGAGCCGGAGGTACGTCCTGGCCATCTTCGGTCTCCGTTTCTGCTTGTTTCCTCCGCCTGCGTCAGGGATCTTTCTTCTGATCGTTCACAGAACTCGAGTCCGCCCTGATGCGTCCGCCAAGGCGCTCGCCGAGGCGCTTGCCAGGGCGGCCGAGCAGAGGGAGGCCGACCACGCGGCCATGTCCAAGGCCGTCTCGGACTTCTGCTGGGTCCTTGGCTCCGGCGACGTCCCCTCGGGGAGCTCTCCTCTGAGTCGCCTGCAGGTGTTGGGCGATCACGTGCGCGGGAGACTCCGCGAGGCGCTACATCATGGCGTCAGGCGGGCCTTCGCCGTGCTCGCTTCCCAGTACGTTGTGGACCTGGAGCGAGTCAGCGAGGGGTATTGCCTTCCTGACGAAGATGAAGCCGCCCTGGCAGAAGTCCAGAGGCTCGACGCGGCCGCCGCGGGCCCGAGCTCAGTGCTGGCGACCACCTTCGAGGCGGAGATCCTCCCGCCCGTGCCGTCGTCCGAAGCCGGGATGGGCTTTACCGAGGGCGAGGACGAAGCCGAAGGCGCGACTCCTTCCCAGGGCGACGCCTAACTCTGTGGGAGGAATTTCTGTTGGATAGACGTGTGTCTTTCTGCGGCCGCTGAGGCCTGAACACCTTATTACCGTTGCATGAAGTCGTGGTCCTTTCCCTTTTATTTTGCGTGTCCGGCTTCGCCTGTTAGTAGCAGGATGGCTTCCCCGAGTAGGGGTCACTTTTCGTGGCGGGTGACGAGTGAGGTGTCCGTAACCCGGAGGCGTAGGAGTCCCTCGGCTCAGTCAGCCTTGCCACTTAAATGCACCCACGTTCGCTCCTCGGGGTCCTGCTTCCGACTTAGTCGGAGGGACACAAAAGCTTTTCCGATTGAAAATTTTAACGCAGAGGGGTTCCCCCTTCTTAGCCCCCGAGGGAGGGTCGGGTTCTGCCGAGGCAAGGCCGACCCTTCCTTGACGACTAACACCTCGCCTTGATTGTCGGCCGGTTCGTAGCCCCCGAGTGTAGCCCCCGGGTGTCTCCAACAAGGGCTCGGGGTGCTTCGATGCCCCGCTCGGAGACGATGAACCCCAAGAGCATGCCTCGGGACGCCCCGAAGACACACTTCTCGGGATTGAGCTTGACGCCTTTCGCCTTGAGACATCAGAATGCCATTTCGAGGTCGGAAAGGAGGTCGGAGGCTTTCCTCGTCTTGACTACGATGTCATCGACGTAAGCCTCGACCGTGCGGCCGATGTGTTCGCCGAACACATGGTTCATGCACCGCTAGTACGTCGCGCCCGCATTCCTCAAGTCGAACGGCATAGTGACATAGCAGTATATGCCGAAGGGTGTGATGAAAGAAGTCGCGAGCTGGTCGGATTCTTTCATCCTGATTTGGTGATACCCTGAGTAGGCATCGAGGAAAGACAGGGTCTCACACCCAGGAGTGGAATCCACAATTTGGTCGATGCGAGGCAGAGGGTAGGGAACCTTCGGACATGCTTTGTTCAGACCAGTGTAGTCTACGCACATCCACCATTTCCCACCTTTCTTTCTCACAAGCACAGGGTTGGCAAGCCATTCGGGGTGGAATACCTCTTTGATGAACCCTGCCGCCAATAGCTTGTGGATCTCTTCGCCTATGGCTCTGCGCTTCTCCTCGTTGAATCGGCGCAGAGGCTGCTTGACGGGTCGAGCTCCAGCTCAGATATCCAGCGAGTGCTCGGCGACCTCCCTCGGTATGCCAGGCATGTCCGAGGGACTCCACGCGAAGACGTCGGCGTTTGCGCGGAGGAAGTCGACGAGCACTGCTTCCTATTTGGGGTCGAGCTCGGAGCCGATCCGGACTTGCTTGGGGACGTCGTTGCTTGGGTCGAGAGGGACAGACTTGACCGTCTCTGTCGGCTCGAAATTGCCGGCATGACGCTTCACGTCTGGCACCTCCCTAGGGAGGCTCCCCAGGTCGGCGATGAGGGCCTCGGATTCGGCGAGGGCCTCGGCGTACTCCACGCACTCCACATCGCATTCGAACGCGTGTTTGTACGTGGGGCCGACGGTGATGACCCCGTTGGGGCCCGGCATCTTGAGCTTCAGGTAGGTGTAGTTGGGGACGGCCATGAACTTCGCGTAGCATGGTCTTCCCAGTACCGCGTGGTAGGTTCCTCGGAACCCAACCACCTCGAATGTCAGGGTCTCCCTTCGGAAGTTGGAGGGTGTTCCGAAGCAGACAGGAAGGTCGAGTTGTTCGAGGGGCCGGACGCGTTTCCCGGGAATGATCCCGTGGAAGGGCGCAGCGCCTGCCCAGACGGAGGACAGACCGACACGCAGGAGCCAGAGAGTCTCGGCGTAGATGATGTTGAGGCTGCTGCCTCCATCCATGAGGACCTTGGTGAGTCTGACGTTGCCGATGACGGGGTCGACGACGAGCGGGTATTTCCCCGGGCTCAGCACATGGTCGGGGTGGTCGGCTCGGTCAAAGGTGATGGGCTTGTCGGACCAGTCTAAGTAGACTGGCGCCGCCACCTTCACCGAGTAGACCTCCCGGCGCTCTTGCTTGCAGTGCCGAGCCGAGGAATTCGCCGCTTGCCCACCGTTGATCATGGAGCAGTCGCGGACCTCGGGGAACTCTCCTGCTTGGTGATCTTCCTTCTCGTTGTCGTCGTGGGCCCTGCCACCCTCCGCGGGTGGCCCGGCCTTGTGGAAGTGGTGCCGAAGCATGATGCACTCCTCAAGGGTGTGCTTGACGGGCCCCTGGTGATAGGGGCATGGCTCCTTGAGCATCTTGTCGAAGAGGTTGGCACCTCCTGGGGGTTTCCGAGGGTTCTTGAACTCGGCGGCGGCGACAAGGTCCGCGTCGGCAGCGTCGCGCTTCGCTTGCGACTTCTTCTTGCCCTTCTTCTTGGCGCCGCGCTGAGTTGACGCCTCGGGGGCATCTTCCGATGGGCAGCCCTGGGGCTGCTTGTCCTTTCGGAAGATAGCCTCGACCGCCTCCTGGCCGGAGGCAAACTTGGTGGCGATGTCCATCAGCTCGCTCGCCCTGGTGGGGGTCTTGCGACCTAGCTTGCTCACCAGGTCGCGGCAGGTGGTGCCAGCGAGGAACGCATCGATGACATCCGAGTCGGTGACGTTAGGCAGCTCGGTGCGCTGCTTCGAGAATCGCCAGATGTAGTCCCGGAGAGACTCTCCCGGCTGCTGTTGGCAGCTCCGGAGGTCCCAGGAGTTCCCGGGGCGCACGTACGTGCCCTGGAAATTGCCGGCGAAAGCTTGGACTAGGTCGTCCCAGTTGGAGATCTGCCCCAGAGGCAGGTGCTCCAACCAGGCACGAGCGGTGTCGGAGAGAAACAGGGGGAGGTTGCGGATGATGAGGTTGTCATCGTCCGTTCCACCCAGCTGGCAAGCAAGACGGTAGTCCGCGAGCCACAGTTCCGGCCTCGTCTCCCCCGAGTACTTTGTGATAGTAGCTGGGGGTTGGAACCGGGTCGAGAACGGCGCCCGTCGTATGGCCCGGCTGAAGGCCTGCGGACCAGGTGGTTCAGGCGAAGGACTCCGATCCTCCCCGCTGTCGTAGCGTCCCCCACGCCTGGGGTGGTAGCCTCGGCGCACCCTCTCGTCGAGGCGGGCTCGACGGTCGCGGCGAGGTTGCTCGTTGCCGAGGTGTCCCGGGGCCGCAGGCGCTGTGTGGCGCGTGCGCCCGGTGTAGACCGAGGCTTCCCGCATGAATTAGGAAGTCGCGGCATGAGGTTCCGAGGGGTAGCCCTGCCTTCGGGAGGCAGAGCTCTCGGCCCGTCGGACCGCGGCGCCTTCCAGGAGATCCTTGAGCTCCCCCTGGATGCGTCACCCCTCGGTGGTTGAAGGCTCCGACATTGCGCGGAGGAGCATTGCTGCTGCAGCCAGGTTCTGGCCAACCCCGCTGGATGCGGGGGGGCGGCCCGACCCTGACGTCGTCGGCGACACGGTGCTGGAAGCCCTGGGGTAGATGACGTATTTCTCCGGCTAGAGGTTGGACCACCCATGCCTGCCCGACGTCTCGGCGGATCGGCTCAAGCGCTCCTACTCCCTCGCCGAGCCTGGCTTGCGCCCCGCGGATTTGCTCGAGCTGTGTGTCCCGACCCCCCGCAGGGACTGGGACCACAGCCAGCTCCCGAAGGATGTCAACGCGAGGCGCCGGCCTAGGGGGATCACCGTCCGCCGGCATACCAAGATGGTTGCCTTCGGCGGGACCCCCTAGATCGACGTGGAAACATTCACGACTCGGGCCGCGGTCCTCGTCGCCGAAGCCGCGGCTACCGTCGGAACAGTCGGAAAGGCAGTTGTCGCATGCGGTCATAAAGTCCCGCATGGCACAGGGATTGACAAGTCCAGAGAAATCCCAACAGAAGCTGGGTTCGTCGTCTTCCTCGGACCCAGAGGGCCCGCAGGTCGAGACGTCCGTCAGCCGGTCCCAAGGTGACCACATACGAAACCCCAAAGGGTTTGGACATGCCTTTACGAGGGCTCCCACCGAAGCAGGGTCGCTCGGTGGGTGGAGGCTGGATCCGAAAGGTGCGAGGTGGGAGTCAGTCGATACCTCCTGGTCGATGGGCGGTGATGCAGTCGCGTCAGGGGCAGACCGCGCCGTCGTCTCAGGTGCGAGGGTGACGCCTAGCAAGCCTTCCGCGAGCGTGCTAGCGTCGTCTGTCTGCTTGGAGTAGGCGTGTCACGGAGAAACGACGCTCGTCTCCATCTCAAACGTGAGGTCGATGCCCGGCGCGCCCCTTGGCGGAGCGCTGGGGCCGTCAACTCGCTCGACAGTCGACAAGGCGCTGCCTCTCGCTTGGCCTTGGTTGCCCCGCTTCCTCCTCCGCCGGCGGGGGAGGCGACGGGGCAAGCTCGAAGGTAGCTCTTCCGCCGCGTGGGGAAGACATCGTCGATTCCGCTGCCGACGTGCGGCTTGTTGGCCGCCATTGTCGTCGTCGCGCGGCGGAAGAAGGAGTATCATGTCGTAGCCACCGTCGAGGGACATGAACTCAAGGCTCCCAAAACGGAGCATCGTCCTGGGTCGAAGAGGTTGCTGGAGACTGCCCATCTGGAGCCTGACGGGTAGTTGTTCGTCAACACGCAGCAGGCCCCTACCTGGCGCGCCAACTGTCGGCGTTTCGAGACCGGGGGTCCCTAATGCCGACGAGTGAGTGTCGCCGCGTGCCCCAGCCCAGATGGGTCGAGCGCGAGAGCGAGCGTGAAGGGGGAGAGCGAGGTGGCCGGAGACGGCGAGAGAGAGAGGTGGAAGTCCCGCGGCCTTCGTGTTCGTCCCGCGCCCAGGTCAGGTGCGCTTGCAGTAGGGGGTTACAAGCGTCCACGCGGGAGAGGGAGCGAGCGGCCTCACGCGAGCGCCTTCGTCTCATCCTCGTCCCTGTGCGGCCGACCCTCTCTAAGAGGGCCCTGGTCCTTCCTTTTATAGGCGCAAGGAGAGGATCCAGGTATACAATGGGGGCGTAGCAGAGTGCTACGTGTCTAGCGGGGGAGAGCTAGTGCCCTAAGTACATGCCATGGTGGCAGCTGGAGAGATCTTGGCGCCCTGTTGGGGTAATGTCGTGGCTGTCGGAGGAGCGCTGGAGCCTGGCGGAGGGACAGCTATCGGAGCTGTTGAGTCCTTGCTGACGTCCTCTTGCTTCTGTAAGGGGGCTGAGAGCCGCCGTCGTCACTGCGTATGCGGGGCGCCATCATTGCCTATCTGGTGGAGTGAGCCAGATGGGACGCCGGTCTTGTTCCCTGTGGCTCGAGTCAGCTCGGGGTAGGGTGATGATGGCGCCTCCTGCTGATGTAGCCGGTCCGCGCCCTAGGTTGGGCGATGTGGAAGCTCCTCCGAAGCCGACGAGTCCATCTTCTGCGGTTGAGGTCGAGTCTGAACCCCTGGGTTGGGCGAGGCGGAGGCCGTCGGCTGGAGCCCGGGCGGAGTCCGAGCCCTGGGGTCGGGTGAGGCGGAGGTCGTCGGCAGAGGCCAGGGCGGAGTCCGAGCCCTGGGGTCGGGCGAGGCGGAGGTCGTCGTCTTCTGAGGTCGTAGCCTAGTTCGAGCCCTGGGTCGGGCGGAGTTCGCCGGCTTCCGAGGCCGTAGCCTAGTCTGAGCCCCTGGTCGGGGGGAATTCGCCGTCTTCCGAGGCCGTAGCCTAGTCCGAGCCCCTGGTCGGGGGGAGTTCACCGTCTTCCGAGGCCGTAGCCTAGTCCGAGCCCTGGGTCGGGCGGAGTTCGCCATCTTCCGAGGCCGTAGCCTAGTCCGAGCCCCTGGTCGGGGGGAGTTCGCCGTCTTCCGAGGCCGTAGCCTAGTCCGAGCCCCTGGTCGGGGGGAGTTCGCCGTCTTCCGAGGCCGTAGCCTAGCTCGAGCCCCTGGTCGGGCGGAGTTTCCTACGGTGTCTGCAGCCGGGTCTGACTGCCTGTCAGCCTCACTCTGTCGAGTGGCACCGCAGTCAGAGTGGCGCAGGCGGCGCTGTCTGTCTGGCAGGCAGGTCAGTGGAGCGGCGAAGTGACGGCGGTCACTTCGGCTCTATCGACTGTAGGAGCGCGTGTCAGGATAAGGTGTCAGGCCACCTTTGCATTAAATGCCCCTGCTGTTGGGGACTTGTTCTCAAATGCTAAGAGTTAAGAACAAGGCAACATAAAAAATGTTAAGTGTTAAAGTCCTTCGTCCTTCGGAGCATTAAGTCCCTTCGGGAAATAATGAATTTCGGACGAAGGTCACAAGAGACATACCTTCGTAAACATAACAAATAATGACGAAGGATTCATATAGAGCATGAAATATAATATAAACACCATCATAGAATCATTTCTATTTTATTAACATGGAAAAATAGAAATGATTTCAAATTACAAATGTACCTTCGGTCCTGAGAGAAGGTAAAAAGTACAAGCGTGACGCAAAAGCAAATGCCAAGTCAGCGTGAACAGTACGGGAGTACTGTTCATCTATTTATAGACGTGGGACGCAGCCCACGTAAAATTACATTCATGTCCATTACATTTGTCAATGACTTATGAAAATCTGTCAAGGTCCACGTAGTCTTTTCATCTCTAAGTCGGTTCCCCCCTCTGCTATCGCGACAAAGCTTCCCTGCGCACAGCTTCGGCTGTGCACCATCCTTCGTAGAGCTTGGTAATCAGCTCGTCCTTCGTCTGGTTCAGGCTTCGTCCTGACCGTGCTTCATGTTCATAATTCTGAGTCCGAAGATACCTGTTCACATAATCCACTTGGAAAACATTGTCAAATCATGTTTTTGAGGACCTTCGGAGGACGAAGGCCCCCAACAGTAGCCCCTCGCAATATTAATTTGTTAATAATAAATTCAGATTGCGATATGGACGAAGGCCTTGAGCCGAAGGTCCGAAAAAACACCTTCCCTTTGCTAGAATAGCAACATTCACTGACAAGTGGGGTCTTTCAATTTTCAACGCCCTGGGGGTATAAATAAGATCATACCGCAAACTTATTTGGTACGCACACTTGCCATCTGCTTCGGCCCACTAAATTTTTAGCTCTTGTGCACTAAGATTTGCTGGTCTTTTTGATTTTGAAGCTTCGGCCTTAAAAACAGTTTTTTAGCGTTTCCGAAGATGTCTGAAAGTAAGAAGATCGCTGCCGAGACGAAGCTGAGCCTCGACGAAGAGAAGAACTTGGGGTTCCTTATAGCGATGGCGGAAACCAACACAGAGAAAATCACCAAGGAAATTCTTGAAGGTTTGTTCGAAGATACTGATGACAGCGACAGTTTTGATGTAGAAAGTGGTGGGGAAGAATCCGAAGATCGACCATGGCGACCAAGTCACACGGTTTTCGGGAAAACCACTATCAAGCAGAGTCATATTGATAATATGAGGGGGCGGTATTTTCGAGATATATCTATTGTGAGGGCTGACGCTGGAGAAAAGACTTCTCCCACCCCCGAAGAAGATGAAGTTGTAATCTTCCAAAGCTTTCTCAAGGCTGGGCTTCGATTCCCCCTGAGCAACTTTGTTGTTGAGGTACTGAAAACATTTCAAGTCTACCTTCATCAACTTACTCCCGAAGCTATCATAAGAATGGGGATGTTTGTCTGGGCTGCGAGAAGCCAAGGTTTAGAACCAAATGCTAAAAGCTTTTGCAACATTCATGAGTTGTTATATGAGACGAAGCCCTGGGGGAAAGAACAATATCACAACAATTTTGGGTGTTACAGCTTCGGTGCCCGCTCCGGGTCAAGCCGCCCTGTGCCAACTTTTCGGAAGAGGTGGCCCGGAGCCTGGATGACTGAATGGTTCTATGTAAAGAATGACTTAACAGCGCAGGAAAATGTCAAGAGTATCATTATGCGCCCCATCTGGCAACGCTTCGGACTTCGAAGGCCGAAGGTTGAAATGGATGAAGCAGCCGAGGAATGCCAAAGAGCCTTCGGCGTGATCTGCTCTTTCATTGGGACAAGGGACTTGGTCCAAGAGCATATTGCCTTCAGGGTGTGGCCACTTGCAGGAAAGTGGGAAATGCCGAAGGAGACCATCAAAGATTCCGACGAAGGCGGACTGGTCAGACTGAAATACACATTCAAATATGCAGATAAATTTGTTGAACCTGATGATGACTGGTTGAAAAGCATTGAAACATTAAGTGACGAACTGCTTGGGGCATATTCGAAGGCCGAAAATACTGCGTTATCAGCAGCCTTCGGAGGCCGAAAGAAGAAAAGGCTCAACCGGGTATTTGACGCAGTCGGGTTTGTCTACCCTGACTATCATTATCCGGTACTGGGTCGCAAAAGAAAAATTACTTCTCCTGCGACAGAAGCTACCACAAGTGCCACTAGTGAGCCAGCGCCGCAAAGGAAAAAGATGAAGGTGCTCACCCACCGAGCGCGCTTTATTGAGCCGGCCACAGTGCCAAAATTTATTGGTGAAGTCTCTTTGGCCTCTGAAGCTACCGAACCAGCTCCAGTGCCGAAGATGGAAGAAAAGACTGAAGCACCTTCAGCCGAAAAAGCAGAAAAACCGAAGATTGAAGAGCGAAAAATATCGGAAATCTTAAGTCCTTCAGCAACTGTTGAAACAACAAAAAATCAAAAGGGCCCGTCGGTGACCCCGAGAAGAAAAAGAATGGTGAACGTGTTAGATGTTTTGGAGACAATTAAGTCTTCAAGCACAACTCCAAAAGGGACTGTTGAAGTTGCTGAAGTGTCTACCGAAGCTGAAGTTGCTGAAGCTTCGAAGCAACAACCTGAAGCTGAAGCTGGGCCTTCAGAGCCCACCAAGGAACAATCTTTGGAGACCGAGAAAATATCAGAACCAGCTTTGGTTGAAGAAATTGACACTGCCGCCCCCGAAGCTCCTTCCAGCGCACGCGATTACATCGTGCGACATGCTTCGGGGAAGAAATTATCCGAAGAGGAAACTTACGAAGCTAACTACTATGCCAGAGAGCTAAAATATCCGAAGGGGGCAGTAGTGTTTAACGGGACTAATGAAGATGACTTCCTGTACTGCCTTCCTGATAATAAAGAACTATCTGTCTGCCGAGAGATGGCTAGAAGTATGGGATTCCCGAAGCTCGAAGCTGGATTATGCGCTATGACGAAGGAAGATCTCGCGGATAGTCTTGCATATAATAGCCTAAAGGTATGGGAATTAGTCGTTTGAAAAAATTTTACAATACGTAATTCATTCCTTTATTCTTATATGGATTCTTTTTTGTATAGGGTTTGATCCTGAGCAACGCACTAAGAGCACAAAAGAGTGCCGAAGATGAAAGCTATGAAATTGCGTTCAACAACCTTCGATCAGAAGTTATTAAACTGAGAAACGAAGCTCTGGAGAAGGATAAAATTCTGCTTACACTGGTAGATAAGGTAAAGAAGGACGAAGCTGCTTCAAAAACCCAGGCGGAAGCCCAAAAACGTGAAATTAAAGATCTTCAGAAACAGCTAGCTAGAGCTAAAGAGGAACGTGTGCTTGAGGAAACAAAACGAGAACTTAGTGATCATTTGGTCAATAATTTAGAGTTAAGTGTTAAAGAGCTTCGTGCATCTCAGAGGAAATGCTATGTTAAATCTGTAGAATGCGTCAAAAAGATAAAATCCAGCTTCGCCAGCGTTGGCGCCTTTTCTAGTGAAGAGAATTTTCGAAGAGGCAATCCCGAAGGTCCACTGGACTGGATCAGTCACGAAGCAGAAGCCTTCGAGGAAATCCTGAGCAGCCGCGGTGACATCTGCGCTTTTTCAGGCGCCAGAGGAATTGCTGCTGTTTTGGAGAAAAAAGGTTGTGAACATATAAAATCCTTAGCTCAGTCCGAAGCTGCCCTGTCCTCTGAAGACATCAAAGATCCCTCGACCGAAGCAAGCATGGTTGGCGGTAAATTCTTCACTGATATCTGGGACAATGGCGGCCGAGAAATGGCGCAAGAAATAATTCAAAGAAGTGAAAAAGGCATCCATGATGCTAGGAAAGTGGCAGAAGCTGCCGAAAGAAGTACAGAGCCCGAAAGGCTATTAGGTATTAATTAGTCGTTCTTATTGTGTTGTAATTTTTATTTCAAACTTTGTTCGCGATTTGTAATAGTAATGAAGAAATGTTCTCTTCCCTCAGAACCTGCTGGATCGACTGCCGACCCTCACACAAAAGGAGATGACGAGATTAAACGAATGGCCGAAGCTATCATGGACAAAGTTGTTGATCAACTTCTAAATGAGGCCGCCGAAGCAGTATTAAGAGAAGACTAAATGTTATTAGAAAAAACATTGGAAGTGTGATCTTTGTAATATTTTGTACATTTGAATGTAATATACAAGTCTCTTTTCATTATTCAATTCTTTACGATGCATGAAATTCTACATACATACCATTTTTGAGCCTTCGGCGAAAAAACACCTTCCCTTCTTTTCATGCTTCGTGAAGAAAACATTCTCCGTTAAAACTGTTCTGATAAATCACATCCATGCTTCGTGTAAACATTCTCCGAAGCTATTTTCCGAAGATTATCATTGTATTCCCTCGTAACTTTACACAATTTGCTCTTTCTCAAAGCATCCTTTCGAAGGTTGATACTGTGTCCCCTTCTTTTGCCATATGCAACATGATGTATGATGCTTATGCTATGCAAAATGATGTGATGATGTTATGTTATGCAAATGACATTTGTTCCGAAGATACACACAAAATATATTTGTAAGCTCTGCATTCCCTTAGGAACGTCTTTGGAGCTTCTTCGCCTTTTACTTAGACGGTATAAGCTCTGCATTCCCTTAGGAACGTCTTTGGAGCTTCTTCGCCTTTTACTTAGGCGGTATAAGCTCTGCATCCCCTTAGGGACGTCTTTGGAGCTTCTTCGCCTTTTACTTAGGCGGTATAAGCTCTGCATCCCCTTAGGGACGTCTTTGGAGCAAAAAACTTACACTGCGCTCCCTTTGGAACGGCTTTTTGTAACTTCGGCAACTTACTCTGCGTTCCTTAGAACGACTTTTTGTTGCTTCGAAGGATTTTTAATAATGCGAAGGTCCTCCTTGTTACCGCAAATTTTTAAGCTTCAGCAACTTAAGCCTGTGGAGAAGATAGGTTTTTCTCATAACCAACCACGAAATTATTATATGAAAACTGAAATGTTCTTTATTACACAAAAAATAGAACTTAAACGAAAAAGACTGCTATCAAAGTAGGATATATGTCAATAAATGTGCTTCGACTCTGGCACAGTACTATTGACTGTGCGAGCTTCAGATTGCTCTCTGAGATCCCTTTGGTGCGGAACATATTGGCTCCCTTCTGGCTGTTGGCCTTGTTGCAGCGGAGGTGGAGGCGGGGGCTGTTGCCATGAAGCTTGAGGTTGACTCGCTGAAGCTACGGAAACTGCAGGGTGGTTGCCCACATATTCCGGGATGTAAGGCTGATGGTACGAAGCAGTATGCATGACCTGCTTCGGCTGTCCCTGTTGCGCTGCAGCTTCTGCTAGCTCCTTTTGTTTCTGGATGGTGACATGGCACATCCTGGTGGTATGGCCCTTGTTCTCACCGCAGAATAAGCAAAATGTCCTCCTTGGTTGATCTCCAAATCTCCCGCCGAAGCCCCTGGCGCCTCTGCCTCTTGGAGCTGGTGGCCGAAAGAAAGTTTGCTGTTGCCCCGAAGCCTGTGAGGAGCACTGCGGCCTGTTCTGCTGACTCCCCTTATCATCATTTTGAGTGTTGTGGATGGACCTGACATGCCTCGGATAGAATCTTCCCCCGAAGCCCCTGGTCATCTCAGAAAATCTGAAGGCCTCCTCCCTTCTTTGGCGAAAGTCATTATCAGCACGAATGTACTCGTCCATCTTTTGGAGCAGCTTCTCCAGAGTCTGAGGAGGCTTCCTAGCAAAGTATTGGGCTGCAGGTCCAGGACGAAGCCCCTTGATCATGGCTTCGATAACAATTTCATTGGGCACCGTTGGTGCCTGCGCCCTCAAACGCAAGAACCTTCTGACATACGCCTGAAGGTATTCTTCATGATCCTGAGTGCACTGGAACAAGGCTTGAGCAGTGACCGGCTTCGTCTGAAATCCTTGAAAGCTGGTTAACAACATATCCTTCAGCTTCTGCCATGAGGTGATCGTTCCTGGTCGAAGGGAGGAATACCAGGTCTGAGCAACATTCCTGACGGCCATAACGAAAGACTTTGCCATGACTGCAGCATTGCCCCCATACGAAGACACTGTTGCTTCGTAGCTCATCAAGAACTGCTTCGGGTCTGAGTGGCCGTCGAACATGGGAAGCTGGGGTGGCTTATAGGATGGAGGCCAAGGTGTAGCCTGCAGCTCAGCGGACAAAGGAGAAGCATCATCGAAAACAAAATTTCCCTGATGGAAATTGTCATACCAGTCATCTTCGTTGACGAAGCCCTCCTGATGAAGGTCTTTCTGCTGAGGCCTTCTGTTTTGCTCATCGTGAGTAAGATGGCGGACTTCGTCAGAGGCTTCGTCTATCTGCCGTTGCAACTCAGCTAGCCGGGCCATCTTCTCCTTCTTCCTCTGCACCTGTTGATGTAGCATCTCCATATCCCTGATTTCTTGGTCTAGCTCTTCCTCCTGAAGCGTCGGGCTGACGGCCTTTCTCTTCTGGCTTCGGGCCTCCCGAAGAGAGACGGTCTCCTGGTTGTGGTCCAGCGGTTGCAGTGCTGCAGCCCCAGTCGCTGAAGCTTTCTTCGGCGCCATAGCGAAGGTCTATAGCTTCCGAAGGTGTTCAAAAAAAAACTCGAAGTGGAAGTGAGTTCACCGGAGGTGGGCGCCAATGTTGGGGACTTGTTCTCAAATGCTAAGAGTTAAGAACAAGGCAACATAAAAAATGTTAAGTGTTAAAGTCCTTCGTCCTTCGGAGCATTAAGTCCCTTCGGGAAATAATGAATTTCGGACGAAGGTCACAAGAGACATACCTTCGTAAACATAACAAATAATGACGAAGGATTCATATAGAGCATGAAATATAATATAAACACCATCATAGAATCATTTCTATTTTATTAACATGGAAAAATAGAAATGATTTCAAATTACAAATGTACCTTCGGTCCTGAGAGAAGGTAAAAAGTACAAGCGTGACGCAAAAGCAAATGCCAAGTCAGCGTGAACAGTACGGGAGTACTGTTCATCTATTTATAGACGTGGGACGCAGCCCACGTAAAATTACATTCATGTCCATTACATTTGTCAATGACTTATGAAAATCTGTCAAGGTCCACGTAGTCTTTTCATCTCTAAGTCGGTTCCCCCCTCTGCTATCGCGACGAAGCTTCCCTGCGCACAGCTTCGGCTGTGCACCATCCTTCGTAGAGCTTGGTAATCAGCTCGTCCTTCGTCTGGTTCAGGCTTCGTCCTGACCGTGCTTCATGTTCATAATTCTGAGTCCGAAGATACCTGTTCACATAATCCACTTGGAAAACATTGTCAAATCATGTTTTTGAGGACCTTCGGAGGACGAAGGCCCCCAACACCTGCGATTTGGTCGGTCGGCGTGGCAATTTGGTCAGGGTTGCTTCTTGGCGAAGACAGGGCCTTGGGCGAGCCGAAAATATGTTAGCTGCTGAGGGGGCCTCAGGCGAGGCGGAGATCCTCTGGGGTTGGCTGCCCTTGTCCGAGGCTAGGCTCGGGCGAGGCGCGACCGCGTCCTTCGAATGGACCGATCCCTGACTTAGTCGTACCCATCAGGCCTTTGCAGCTTTATGCTGATGGGGGTTACCAGCTGAGATTTAGGAACCTCGGGGGTACCCCTAATTATGGTCCCTGACAAGTAGTGATCATTGTTCGGAATGCAGCGGAATAAAACTAACGATAAATAAATGGAGGGATGGGGAAGCCTGTCCCATCACTCCTCATGCTCCTCCTCAACCGAGGTAGGGTCCCACTCGACTGTCCAATCCGGTGGCAAGATGGACGGCCAAGTCACTCCAGCAACCATGTCCTCCAGAGAACCTGTAAAAATTGTGCCACAAGCAAGGCTGAGTATACTAATACTCAGCTAGACTTACCCAGTGTGAGGAGTCTACTCCTCTACCTCTAGACATGCAGCTGTTTGGCTGAGGGGTTTGGTTTGCCAAAAGCACTAGCTGAGTCTAAAATCAAGTTTTAGCTTTTCAAGTTTTAGTGTGACTCTCTTAAGACTAAATGTGTACTATCTAATCATTCACGGTATTAAGCAATTTAGCAATCAACATCTTTTGCCAAATCATCACATTTCCACTTGTTACTCAATGCAGTACAATGGATCAAGCAGTCTCATTAGCTGCGAGAAGCAGACGATTCGAATCGGGTTTTTAAACCTTGCAAGGTAAACCTAAACACACGACGCGGCGAGGCACTCCGTCCCCACACACATCAACCGTCCCCATCGATTCCCTGGCAACAGATCAGGGCTCACCGCCTTGGCATACAATGCCTCACTGACCCCGACTGCCGTCGTGCAGTGACCGCACTTGTACCCACCATAACCGGAATGGGAGACCACGTCTCAGGTCGCGTGAGGGGTAAAGTCTGCGGGCAGGTTCACTCAGGTACTAGGCTTACCGATTTACCATATTTCTCGGCATGTGTTTAGTACGTTCAAACGCTTGACATAGGTATCCGCACGTTAATCCTTATTCCAATTTCATCTCGTAGACCACGCATCCCCATGGATCTGTGTCCACAGACCATCATCATTCTTTATCAAAGTGGATACAACCAATTCCTAACCTCGCGCGAGTGCTAGAAAAATCACTCGACTTCTACCGAGATCCTTAATTTGCAAAGCAGCTACTCGACCTAGCATACTAGTATCCATCACAAAGGAGTCTCGACTCCATGCATCTAGGGTTTCAAGCAACTCATACACTTAAGTGCACAGTACAAGCCTACAAACATTAAGTGTAGTAAAATAGCATATATATATATAAACGGTTATGCATAAAACCGGGGCTTGCCTTCCAAAGCTGGGGCAGGCAGATCCTCGGTAGCAGGCTCTGGTGCTGGATCCTGGGCTACCTCCCGAGCAACTCCTTGCTCCGGCACGAGGATGTACTCTCCGTCAGCGAGGTTGCAATCTATCGAATGAAATGAATAATATAGATGTATACTATGATATACAGAATTTAGTAACCATTATATATAGTGAAGAGAAACTAAGTTAGTTGATATCTCAGGTTTCCGTGTTATAAGAAGCTCTTAGTGGTTTATGCTTAGCAACCTAGGTTTGAGGTTTTGCTTAGAGGTAAACATAGTGGATTAAGACTTGGATTGCCCTTTAAGGTTTTAGTAGGTACTCAGGGGGTTTTGCTGGGTTGGTTAGGGTAACATTAATCTCTACTACTAATTCCTCTTTTTATTCTCTATTTATGCTCTTAAGGTGGGTTTGAACCACAACAGTGGTTCAAAATTTCTAAAAATTCTATAAAAATTGCAGGGGGTTAATATTGGTCACTGTAATCTGTCCTTTAAATTTGGGGTCAAAAATAATTAAGATAGGCCCTGGGCAAAAATAACAAAAGCTGGGGCAGAGGGGTCACTTTGCACTACAACTCTTATCTAGGTGTGGGTTCTGTACTAAGAGTTATTTTTGCTGGTATCTATGGGTAATCACATGCTTCTGTGCCAAAAATCATAGAGGGTTACTTGGTGGTTATTTAGTTATGATTTTCTAAAGTTTAATGCCAAAAAGTCACTTATAACTAACTTGCTATTTGAAAAATATCAAACAACAGAACTCATATTTTTCCTATATTCTTAATAACAAAAGATTAGTTATCCCAAGGTTTGAGGTGTTTTCCCTTCAAGATTATTTTTCTAAGATTTTCCTAAGTTTTCATTGTTTGCATAAAATAAAAGGTATCTCATTTCTTTTGTACTAAACAAGGGTCTATTAAAATTTTCTAGTAAACTATATTTAGTAAGGGTGCTAACAAAAATGTGGTTGCTCCCTGGTTTCTTTTCTAAACTTCCTTTTCTATTTTTTTAACTTTGAGCTAAAACGGTTTTAAATAGCAAGACCTACCTTAATTTGGTGTATTGAGAGGTTTTCCATTTTTAAACAGATTAGGGAGTGATTAAGTACTTTTCTGATTTTTCTTTCTCTCAGTCCAACAGTGTAACTATTTTTTCTTTATTATTTAGCTTTTGGTCAAATCAATATTCAATTACAAACTTTAAATTCTTCTGCAATACTAAGGGGGTTTTATATTTTTCCTAGGTAGTTCACATTATTTAGAGTCAGGCAAAAATGGTTTGACCAAATTTGGTTGAATAAAACTGAAGCTATGAATTTTACAAGATCTGTTTGTATTTAAATTAGAAATAATACAAAGGTTTTCGGGAAAACCAGTTTACACCGAGGACCCTGGGCTTTTCCTAAACCAATCCTTCAAATTATACCCTTGCGCCACTATTCATTTGAGTCGCTGACACCTCAAAACCCCCCTGACTTTCTTTCCCTCTTCCCCGAGGCCCCTCCTCCCTTTTGAACAGTACCCGCGGAAGTAATTAGGGCGGCGCGGCTTACCGGCGGCGAGGGAGGTCCGGCGAAGGACGGGGTTGGCTCCGGGAAGTCTTTGTGGTCACGTCGAGGTACGACTTGCCGTCGGTGATGGCCGGAATCGGTCGGTCCACGTGCGCAGGCGGGCGAGCTCATCAGCGGTGTCGGTGTTTTGGGTCCGACCGCACACCTGGGGTTGCCCCTCAAGGTGTTTTTAGGAGTAGGACGGTGTTACCGACTGTAGCTCGATGGTTCGTGCTGGGTGCACGAGAAACAGTGGACGAAGGTGTACAGATTCGGGCCGCTTAGAGGTGCGTAACACCCTACGTCCTGGTGAGAATGCTTTTATGTGTGGTTACAAAGGAACTCTCGAGTGTTGGAGCGTAGGAAGCTAAGGTGGATGGCTAGATGATTGGTCGGTGTTCTGAGGGGGTGCCTCCTAGGCCTTATATATTCGACCGTGAGGCAATACATGTGGATATGATAACAACGCACACCTAAGGAATAGTGAACTGATCGAGTCTATCCTCCTATAGTTCTGCCGACTTATCCTCGCTCGGCTCCACTGCGTAGGGCTCCAGCGCGGGAAAGTCGGGTCTCTGCTGTGATTATTCGTTTGAAGTCATTGGGCCATTTGGGCTTGATCTGATCCGGCCCTATGGCGATCTGCTCCTTTGGTTGTCTCTCCCCTGGTCCCCAAAAGGATGACCTCACGATTTATTGGGCCCTTGGGCCTTTTATGAGGTCTTTTATCCTTCTAGTGGACCCAGGGGATATCTGTCCCCCACAAGCCCCCGATCTTTGGATTGATTTTGAAATAATCGGCCCAAAGATCCTAGAGTCCAGCTTGCGGTCTTTGTTTGCAACAGGAAATGTTCTCCGGGCGGTGTGGTAAAAACAATTTCTCGCTGTCTCCTTCTGCTTTGGACGCTCGAAAATTGGTGCTCTTTCTCAAACTCGTGTCTGGGAGATCAGCATTTCGCACTGTTGGACCCTGAACTTCATTGGATGCACCGAAGGTGCACCTAATGGGTGTAGCCCCCGAGCTTCGAGTGAATTTTTGAAAATAATCCGCTCGAAGGTCTTCATTCCGTGCCCTTTTGCTAGGAATTATCCTTTCTTTTTTGGAATGGCTTATAGGTCAGCATTATGTCATTGATACTGTGCTTTTGAGGTCAGCATGCGTCTTGTTTTTGAGGTCGAGTTCATGATCTGCCCATATCTTGCTAGGTGGTGCAATTTATTTGATCTGCTACTGATTGGATGTTCGACAAGTGACCCTTGGCTAGTCTTTGTTATCACTTCTTGCTTCAATGCTTCTGTCGATTAGACTTGTACCTTGTTGGCTATATTTGGCTTTCCTTTGATCCTCGCTGATATCTCATTTTTGTCTTGAAGTATTCGTTGCGCGTGCTGCACGGAAGTGACAGTTTTTGAAAAAATATACTGATAATTCCTGGGCGTCCCCCCAATGGGTGTGGGCAAGGGACGGCTTGGTACGCTGAGTATTTTAGTCGGCTGCTTCTGAGTAGTAATTTGATGTGACTGCGGGTGTAATCATATCGCCCGCGCAGTTGACTGGAGTCCCAATGGGTGCTGCGTTGCGTGAAACGGCGCCAGCTGCCTGACGTATCTTCAGACGGTTTGAAGTGTATATTGATTTTTTGCGACTGTTCAGTGACCGTGGTAGGAGGTGAGCGGTTGCCTTCTTCTTCTATAAATAGTGCCTTTGCCTCTCCGGTATTTTCACATCTCTTACTGCTCTTCTGCTGTTTGCTATCTTCTTCTTCTTTCTCTTCCACCATGGGCAAGGACAAAAAGGGAAGTCGTTCTTCGCCTCGCTCTGGCGACAAACGCAAACGCGAGCCAACTCCTCCCTCAGAGGACTTTGGTGACTCGGAGTACTCGGAGGAGGAGTTCTCCTCCGGGTCCTACGGTTCTCCGGCCCCCGCCTCTCCCCCGGCGTTGTCTGACGATTCAGACAACTCCTATGGGATTGTCGCGGAGGTCTGGACTTACATCCGGGCCATCGAGCGCGCTGGGCTCGAGGGCTCGGATGAGTCGGAGTACCCCTCGGACGAGGAGGACTCCTCAGACTCGTCCGAGGAGGACAGCGGCGGCGACGGCGGAGACGATGACGGCGATGGCGGCGACGGTGGCGATGGCAGCGGCAAGGGCAGCGACGGCGACGGCAAGGGCGGCAACGGCGACGGCAAGAGCAGCGACGGCGGCGGCAAGAGCGGCGACGGCAGTGGCAGCAACTAGGCCAGTGGCTAAATGCCACTGGTTTTTAGATATTAGTATAGATTAGTGGTAGAAAAAATATTAGTGAAATAATGTAGTAGTAGTAGTAGTAGTAGTGTAGAGTAGTGTAATGTAATGTAGTAGTAGTAGTAGGGAAGTATCGACTCATAATGAGTTGATTTGTAAGCTATGTAACTTCCCTTTCATGAGGAATGATATGAACTCTTTCCTGTGTTGATTTCTTTGCTCTTTGTAATGACGATATACTGGAAACAGTAGCCGACTTATTGTTCACGATATTAGCGCTTCGGTGTCTTAGATGTAACAGCCGAGTGACTGTCGGCAGTGTCGGCGTCTTAGGGGCAACAACCGAACGACTAACGGCAGCGTCGGCGTTTTAGAGGCAACGACCGAACGACTGACGGCAGCGTCAGCGTTTTAGAGGTAACAGTCGAACGACTGATGGCAGCAGCGACGTTTCAGAGGCAACGGCCGAGCGACTGAAGGTGACGTCGGCGTTTTAGAGGCAACGGCCGAGTGATAAACGGCGGCATCGGCGTTTTAGAGGCAACGACCGAGTGACTGACGGCAGCATCGACGTTTTAGAGGCAACGGCCGAGTGACTGACGATAGCATCGACGTTTTAGAGGCAACGGCCGAGTGACTGATGGTAGCTTCGTCGTTTTAGAAGCAACGACCGAGTGACTGATGGCAGCATCGGCGTTTTAGGGGCAACGGCCGAGTGACTGAAAGTGACGTCGGCATTTTAGAGGCAACGGACGAGTGATGACTGGGCAATTTTTGGAGGCGGCGTTCGGCCCGGGAAAAAACCCTTATTCATTGCGCCATCGCACGCCTTGCTTTCCGTGCCCTAGTTCTTGCTTTTCCGCATCCAGGCTCTCCTTGCGCTCGCTCGATACTGCCTCCGCTCCACCCGCCAGTGAGATTGAGATGGCGCCCAAGCGGAAGACGTCGAGTTCGTCCGTTGCCGTCATTCCTCCCATCGATCCCAACAGCCAATTGCCTTTCGCAGGTAACCACATGTCTGTTGTTTCTGAGGTCGAACTTCTCCATCTCGTGTCCATCGGAGTCCTTCCTTCGAAGGAGCTCTGTTCTTGGCGGATTTGCCATGGGGTCACTGTTCCAACAGAGGACACCCACGAATCCGTTATTTATGTTCCTTTTCTTCTTCGCGGTCTCGCTCTTCCGATTTCCCCCTTTTTCCGCGGTCTGCTTGATTTTTATCACTTGAATCTGACCCACTTGAACCCCAATTCCATTCTGCAAGTCTCCATCTTTGTTCATTTATGCGAGGCTTTTCTTGGCATTCTGCCACATTTTGGGCTATGGAAATATTTGTATCATTGTCGCCCCGGGATGGCCGGAGGGCAGCATCAACTGGTAGGGGGCGCGAGCTTGGAGATGCGCCATGGGAGGAAAACTGATTATCTTGACATCCCACTCAAGGACAGTATTAAAGGGTGGCGCTTGGCGTGGTTTATCGTTGAGAATCACGGAAATTCTCTCCCCCACGGTCAGGTAGACAGCCGGACGTTCGTACCCCCAGTTGGACCGAGTCTCCCACGGACCAAGAAGTGGCTGAGGCTGGGGCTCTGCTGGCTGAAGTTGGACTGCTAAAGGAGAGAGGTCTGACTACGGAGGCTGTGGTTGCTGATTTTGTTTTCAAGAATATTCAGCCACTAATAGACAGGGCATATCCGGCCTATCTGTACCGAGGCCTGGCCGACTCAACCCGGGTTACCAACAAAAGAATTCCCATAGCGGATTTGGTGAGCCGGTTTGAGATGATACTTAGAGGCAAAGTATCAAATGTAGGTTCCCCTGTTGCGTACTCGGCTTGGAACTTGCCTCCTTCTAAAGCCTTCACTCTTTTTGTGTCAAATCCTCCTGCCGGCGATGGCGGTTTGGGCCTTAGAGTGCGACCCTCTGCCGAAGAAATCAGTGCTTTGGTTTCTTCACTCAACGAAATTCCTGACGATGAAAAACAGGTTCAATTTGAAGTGCCTTTGGATCCTAGTGATGCGGAAATAAGTGCCATGCTCGATATGCTGGCTGAGGATTCTTCTGACGTTGCTCCTGTTGGGGCATTGGTGACGGTACCCGTCCCTGAGACTAACAAGGCTTCCGATGCTTAGAAGCCTGTTGATACTCGTCCAAAACGTTCATGCCGAGTTGACCAAACCTCTTCTCCTACTGAGAGGGAGAAAAAGAAGAGAAAACGTCTTCGTCGGGTATCTAGCTCGGATCAGGGTGCCGGTCCTTCTGCTCCTGTTGCCGAGGGAGTACCAGCGCCAGATTTCACTGAGGTTGACCCCAATGGGTGTGCTGTCCGTCTTGTCGATGATGATGGTGAAGAAGAAGGCGAAGCTCCTCTGATCCGGAAGAGTGGCTGCCGTCATACGGCTAGCGGGGAAAGTGGCGGTGTTCCTTCTCCAGCCTTGTCTGCACTCATTGTTCTGCAAGAATTATCACTGGCGAACTTTGATCAGACCCTTGAGGACATAATTCCAGAAAATCTGCTATCAGAGCCGGCGGATGGTGGTGCCCCAAATGTTTGTGTTGAGGTGCTTGATGCCGGGTTAGAGTCATCCCGAGCAGCGTCCCACACCTCATCGACCTTGGAGCGTGGTCTTGAGGGTCAAGAGGCTGGTTTGGATTTCCCTGCTCCCATGGAAGTGACCGAGGGGCCTTCAGCCTTGGAGGTGGCTGCTGCAGAGAACTCGGCTCTTAATGATGGTGCTGGCGTTTACCTAGCCCCCGAGGGTGTTGCCGAGGATGATCCGGCTCAGATGGGTAGCGCCAGCTACGACCCAGCCCCCGAGGGTGTCCGAGCGGGTTCTCCCTCTTGCACTTCCATGGATGTTCACGTAGGGTCTTCTCTTCCGCGCTCTGGCTGCATGGTAGCGGCCTAAGCCTTTGGTCAACAGGTCGCTTTTAGAGGCCAGCGTTCCTGGTGACAAGGTCTTGGGTTCTGCTGATGATCTTGGGTTGGTCCCTGCTGAAACATTGCAAGCTGCTCCAGACAGTGATCCTTCGCCGAGCTCTCGGTTGATCTCTCATGATTTGGGAGTTGCTTCCTTCTTCTCCAACTTCCAGGTATTTTGATCTCTTTCGGTCTAATTTTTACCCACGCAGGTAGTTATTCTCATGCTTGTCTGCTTTTTGATGCCAGGCGCTGGTTGATGAAATGTCTGGTCGGTTGAGATCGCAGGGTGCTTCCATCCCAGAGGGAGCTTTGTTTTTGGCACGTTGGAATCCGGTGCTGCTTCAGCGGCGTGTTTCTGAGTTAGAGGCAACGAATGCTGGTCAGTGCCTTTCTGCTTTTTTACAACTTCCTTATTGGGCTGCTTCTAATTTTAACATATTAGCTCGACTGTTTCTCGATAGACATGACTTGGCGGTATTCTGCTCTTGAGGAAAGGTATTCCCAAGATCAAGCTGAACTGGTCCGGCGATGTTCTGATCTTGAGGAAAAGTATTCCCAAAGTCGGACAGAACTAGCCCAGGCATCTGCTTCTCTGAATGACACCAACATGTTGAACTCTACTCTTCGCTCGCAACTTGATTCTGAAAAGGTGACCTAGCAAAACAGGGCTTTGTCTTGCGGTGTTCCTGTTGCTTTTTTGATGTTTGAAGAAGCTGATTTTTGCTTGCAGGAGGAAAAACGCGCCCTCGCTACTTCCCTCGACAATCTTGACAGGCTGTACCGTGACTCTAGCAACTCGTTGACCATACTGGAGAGAAGTCACCGCTTCACCATGGAGGAGTTGGACAATCTTCGCTATAAGCTACAAGAATCCTTGGATGATATGATTCGCCTCAGGGAGTTGATATCGGCCAAAGACGTTGTCATCAAGAATCTCCGTGCCTCCAAGAAATCTGTCGCCCAGGAACTAGAGGCCGCTTAGCTAGCTGTCAAGGTTGCTGAAGAGGCTTCTGCCACTCTGAGGGCCCAGCGCAATAAAGCTATGGATAAAGCTATTCGCGCGGGGCGGATTCTGATGAGGAGGCCTGGTGTGGTTGTCCCTGACGACATTGTGGCAGATGTGAATGCTGCTCCCGATTCCTCGAGTCGCCCTTCTTCATCAGCTGCTCCTGAGAAGAGTATTGCCAAATAGAGAAACATTGCATGCTTCGGGCACATGGTTAATGTGCTCGAAGGTTTTGTTAGAAGACACCCTTTAATGCCGAATGCTACTATTTTTCTCCTGTTGCTTTAGAGTTTCAACGATATCTACATTTGTAGAAATAAAATGTAGCATAGTGGTTTCGAGACTTCTTTATGGGACATAGAGGTCGCCCCTATTTGAGTGATCATAGACATGTGGAACCGGTTTAAGTCGTTGCCGACTTAAGCCGGTTGCTCCGTTAGCAGGGCATAGTGGTCACCCCGAGTTAAGTGAGCGTGAGCATGTTGCACCGGTTTAAGTCGTTGCCGACTTAAGCCGATTGCTCCGTTAGCAGGGCATAGTGGTCACCCCGAGTTAAGTGAGCGTGAGCATGTTGCACCGGTTTAAGTCGTTGCCGACTTAAGCCGATTGCTCCGTTAGCAGGGCATAGTGGTCACCCCGAGTTAAGTAAGCGTGAGCATGTTGCACCGGTTTAAGTCGTTGCCGACTTAAGCTGATTGCTCCGTTAGCAGGGCATAGTGGTCACCCCGAGTTAAGTAAGCGTGAGCATGTTGCACCGGTTTAAGTCATTGCCGACTTAAGCCGATTGCTCCGTTAGCAGGGCATAGTGGTCACCCCGAGTTAAGTGAGCGTGAGCATGTTGCACCAGTTTAAGTCATTGCCGACTTAAGCCGATTGCTCCGTTAGCAGGGCATAGTGGTCACCCCGAGTTAAGTAAGCGTGAGCATGTTGCACCGGTTTAAGTCGTTGCCGACTTAAGCCGATTGCTCCGTTAGCAGGGCATAGTGGTCACCCCGAGTTAAGTGAGAATGTAAGCCGGTCATGAACAAAACTGAGTATCCTTGAAGCCTTTTTTATTGATGACATGTTTCTCATTTTACAGAGTACATTATCATCCCGACAGCTTTCGAAATATAGCTAGGGATAAAACTTCCTGAGGTGTTATATATTCCATGAGTTCCCGATTTCCGTGCCATCCATCTGAGTGAGACGATATGATCCTGGCCGAGTGACTTCTGCTACTATAAATGGTCCTTCCCATAAAGGTGACAACTTGTGCCGTCCCTCCCCCGTTAGAATTTGATAGAGGACGAGATCTCCCACTGCAAAGGATCGGCATCGCAGGGTCTTGTCATGGTAACACCTCAGAGTTTGCTGGTACCGTGCTGATTGGATTACCATGTTCAGCCGTTCTTCTTCGAGCACATCGACATCTTCCAACCTAGTGGCCTCGGCTTCTGCTATGCTTTCAAAAATCAACCTCGGCGCTCCAAACTTGAGGTCAGCGGGTAGTACAACCTCTGAACCATAGACCATGAAGAAAGGAGTGTTTCCATGCAGAGCTCGACTAGGTTGAGTTCTTAGGCTCCAAACGATGTAGGGCAACTCTCTTATTCATTTCCCTGCAAACTTCTCATTCTTATCGAAGACTTTTTTCCTGAGGGCTTCTAATATCATCCCATTAGCTCTTTCAACCTGCCCATTGGCTCTTGGGTGTGCCACCGAAACATATTTGATCTGAATGCTCTTCTGTTCACAGAAATCAAAGAATTCTGAACTTGTGAAGTTGGACCCCAAGTCAGTTATGATACTATTCGGTATGCCAAATCTGAATATTATGTCTTGTATGAATGCCACAGCCTTAGCTTAGGTTAAGGAAGCGATGGGTTTGAATTCTATCCACTTAGTGAATTTGTCGATAGCCACCAGCACATGAGTATATCCTCCCTGAGCTTTCTTGAAAGGTCCAATCATATCCAGTCCCCAGCATGCAAACGGCCAAGTCACTGGTATGGTCTGCAGTTGCTGTGCCGGTAGATGTTGTTGCTTCGACAGGTATTGGCAAGCTTCACATCGCTGAACTAACTCGGCTGCATCATTCTTCGCTGTTGGCCAATAAAAACCTGACCTGAAGACCTTCCCGACCAGGGTTTTGGACGCTGCATGTATTCCACATTGCCCAGCATGGATCTCGTCTAGAAGTTGCTTCCTGGTAGACGAGAGAATGCATTTCATGAGGACGCCCGATGCACCTCTCCTGTACAGTGCTTCCCCAATGAGTGTGTAGTGAGCTGACTGCCTAGCGATGCGCTCGGCTGTATTCTTGTCATCTGGTTCCTCTTCGTTCTTTATATATCTGATGATTGGCCTTCTCCAGTCGTCAGAATCTGACTCTAGTTGGCTCACGATATTACATTCTTCTGCCTGGTCCATTAAAATGCTTGGATGTGGTATCTCTTGTATGAAGACCCCAGGTGGGACCTGAGTCCGACCGGATCCTAATTTGGATAGTACATCGGCTGCCGTGTTTCGATCTCTTTCTATATGGTGAAATTCCAGGCCTTCGAATTTATCTTCCAGTCTCCGAACGGCGGTGCAGTATTTTCCCATGGAATCATTCGAGCAATCCCATTCTTTGTTTATCTGACTTATGACCACCATAGAATCTCCGTATACCATCAGTCTCTTGATGCCCAGTGATATAGCAATATTTAGCCCGTGGATCAGAGCTTCGTATTCGGCTGCGTTGTTGGAGGCCGGAAATAACAGCTGGAGGGCATATTTGAGATGCTCACCTCCAGGTGCTGTAAAGAGAATCCCCGCGCCTGCTCCCTGCAACTTTAACGAGCCCTCGAAGTACATTTGCCATACCTCCGCGATCTCTGGATTATCCGGTACTTGTTGTTCAGTCCATTCTGATACGAAGTCAACCAATGCTTGAGTCTTGATGGCAGTGCGAGGCCGAAATTCGATGTCATGAGATCCCAGTTCGCAGGCCCACTTGGCTATTCGGCCAATGGCTTCCTTGTTATGAAGAATTTCCCCTATCGGAAAACCAGTGACTACTATGACCTTGTGGTCGTCAAAGTAGTGGCGTAGCTTGCGGGCAGTTAGAAGTACTGCGTATAACAACTTCTGAACTTGAGGATATTTTCTCTTTGAGGGACCCAGGACTTCACTGATGAAATAAACAGGGTGTTGCACCGGATGAGCATGTCCTTCTTCTGCTCGCTCGACTACCAACGCGGTGCTCACCACGTGAGTCGTGCAAGAGATATACAACAGCAATTCTTCGGCTGGTTGGGTCGGCGTAGCTCGCCGTGGCGGTTTCAGCACTGGTGGTGTTGTCAGGAATTTCTTCAATGCATCTAGAGCTTCTTGTGCTTCTGAAGTCCACTGAAACTTGTCCACCTTTTTGAGTATCTTATAAAATGGTAAGCCCTTTTCTCCCAGTCTGGATATGAATCTGCTCAAGGCTGCCATGCATCCGGTGAGTCTTTGCACTTTCTTCTGCGACCGTGGTGCCTCCATCTTCATAATAGCTTCGATCTTATCTGGATTAGCTTCGATTCCCCGGTGGCTGACAATGAATCCGAGTAGCTTTCCTGCTGGCACCCCAAAGACACATTTTTCGGGATTAAGCTTCCATCGGTATCGCCGTAGGCTATTGAAAACCAGCTGTAAGTCTTCGATGAAATTCTCTGAGTTCTCGGTGTTGATCACCACATCATCTACATAAGCCTCCACACGCTTGCCCCAGTGATCGGCTAAGCATGTTTGAATGGCTCTCTGATAGGTCGCTCCAGCGTTTTTGAGGCCAAACGGCATGGAGGTATAGCAGAAAGCACCGAATGGAGTGATGAACGCTGTTTTTTCCTCATCTTCTTTTGCCAAGCTAATCTGATGATATCCAGAGTAGCAATCCAGGAAAGACAACATAGAACATCCGGCGGTTGAGACTACCACCTGATCTATCCTAGGGAGCCCAAAGGGATCCTTTGGACAGTGTTTGTTGAGATCTGTATAGTCGACGCACATGCGCCAATCCACCTTATTCTTTTTGAGTACAAGAACAGGGTTAGCTAACCACTCGAGATGTAAAACTTCTCTAATAAACCCAGCCGCGACCAAGCGAGCCAGCTCAGCGCGAATGGCTTCTCTCTTGTCGGGCGTGAAACGACATAACTTTTGCCGAATCGGCCTCGCCTGGGGGTAGACCTTCAGTTTGTGCTCGGCCAGTTCTCTTGGGACTCCCGGCATATCCGCGGGTTGCCATGCGAATACGTCCCCGTTATCTTGCAGAAACTGGATGAGCGCGCCTTCCTATTTGTCATCCAGGCTGGAGCTGATGATGGCAGTCTTGCGTTCATCAGCGAACCCGAGGTTGATCCTTTTAGTTTCTTCGGTCGGCCGCATAGAGGTCACGGCTCGAGCTTCATTCGCAGGTATTGCATGATCTTCCTCGGGCTTAGAGTTTGCTTGTGCCGAAGAAGTCGCTGACAGTTTGGTGATGAGAGTCGTCTGGATGGCCACTCGGAAACATTCTGTGGTGCCTTGGAAGTCAGCGCGCACAGTTATGATACCTTGTGGTCCTGGCATCTTCAGTATCATGTATGTGTAATGCGGAATGGCCATGAATTTGGCCAATCCCGGCCTCCCGATGATGGCGTTGTACCCACAGTCGAAGTTTGCCACTTCGAACCTCAGGAACTCGGTTCTGTAGTTTTCCGGAGTTCCGAAGGTGACCGACATGTAGATGTGGCCCAGTGGGTATTCTCCTTCAGTCGACACGATACCGAAAAATGGAGTGTCTGACTCGTGGAGCTCTTTGAGGCGAACTCCCAAGCTTCGGAGTGTCCGGGGGAAGGTGACGTTGATGCTGCTCCCCCTATCCACTAATACTTTCTTTACCTTGCTCTCTCAGATCACCGGATCGATGAGGAGCGGGTATTTGCCTGGATGGTCGAAGTTGAGCCATTGATCTGCCTGAGTGAAGGTGATCGGGTGTTTCGACCATCGGTACGGAGCGAGGGGTCCAGTGGTCGCCACCAATATCTAGCGATCGTTGAGCTTTTGTTGCCTTTTATTTTCTTGCGATCCGTGTCCACCGAAGATGACGTTGACCTCCCTGTCGACGCGCGGGAAGGCTCCACCTCCTCCTTCTTCCTGTTGCTGAGGCGGTCGCGGTTCCACCGGCCCTCCACGCGGCGGAGGAGGAGGTAGCGATTGGAAAGGCCGGCCGTGTCCGATAGAGTGCTTGAAATCTCTGCAGTTCCGAAGGGTGTGGCGCATGTCCTTGTGGTACGGGCACTGAGCGTCGAGGATGTCGTCCAGCGTGCGTTCGCCTCCACGTGGTCCTCCCCGGGCGTGGGAGGCAGGTGGTCCAGCAGCGTGTACTTCTTCGCGAGGCCTCTTCTCCCAGTGTTTGTTGGGTTGCTGGTTTGTATCGCGCCGCGGTGCCATTGGTGCAGGCTTTGCTCCTCCGATGAGGTCCTAAGCTCGCTCGTCGGCAGTGATGTAGCGGTCGGCTTCCCGGAACAGTTGCTCGGAGGTAGTCGGTGCCTTCTGTAGTATGGCTCGAACGAAAACCGAGTCATTGGATCCTCTGTAGAAGTCCTCAATTACGGCCGCCTCCGTAACCTCGGGGATACGATTTCTCATGGTCTGGAACCTTTTGAGGTATGACCGGAGAGTTTCGTCCCCCTAGCGCTTGATGGATTTGAGGTCCCATGGTTGCACGGGTTTGTCGGAGAGGGACTGAAAATTGGCGGTGAAGCGTCGGCTGAAGTCGCTCCAGTCGTCGATGCAGTGTCGAGGTAGATGTCGCAGCCACTGCAGCGTGTCTTGCCCGAGGACGATGGGTAAATATGAGGTCATCACGTCCTCGGACGCTCCGGCGGCTCGAGTAGCGGTGGTGTAGACGGCCAACCAGCCTCCTGGATCCTGCTTAGGTTCATATTTGTCGACATTGGATACCTTGAAGTTAGGAGGCCACTGAATGGCCCTAAGGCGTGGAGTAAGAGCAGACACTCCACACGTGTCTTCTTGCCGTCGGGGACGATGCCCGTCCCGGGGAGGGGAGTAGTTGTCGTGGTGCCTCGACCGTCCCCGGGTGGTTCCGCTAGTCGAGGCCGTTGCTGACTCGGCTCTAGCGGCTTGACTTTGAGCTAGGATGCCGTGGTCCCTGTCGTATTCTTCCCGGCGACGGATCTCATTCTCATGTCGTCGCTCACGCGAGGCGTTGATGGAGCTTCGCGCGTCCTGGCGGCTGTTGATGGTGTGTTGTAAGTCGTTCGGCGGGTGGGCGAGAGGTAGAAGATGGTTGGCGGCTTGAGTGAACAGTCATCGATAGCCCTCAGCGTTGGGAGTTCGAGGGAGTCCCTCAGCTATCCGAGCCAGTACTCCGCCAACTTCACTCGGCGTGTTCATGGCTCGGGCGAAATCGGGGTTTAGGTTACGTCCGAAGAGCGGATTTTCCCGACGTTGTCTTACCTCCTGCTCGGCTTGTTCCTGAGCTCACCGGCGATCACGTCATCAGGAGTTTCTTCGTTCTCTGAAGACGCGTTCCTCCGAAGTTTCTCCTATTTCTGAGGCCTCGTCTCGCGAGACAGGTTGCTCCGGGTTCCGCTCCCCGGCCTCATGATGTCGCCGGATATTTCAGCGTCGGTTCCTTCGTCGACGGGAGTCTCGCTGAGGAGGTTCTTCTTCGGGCGCGGATGGCTCATCATCAGAGACGGGTGGTGATTCCGCTCTCCCGATGAAGAGGACGTCGGGGTAGAATGGTGCGGTGGTCGCGGCGATCTTCTTTCTGTTCTCCTTTGAAGGCGGAGGAACAGAAAGAACAACTTGCCTTCCCTTGGCTTTGTTTGTTTCTCTCTTCCTTGCGATTTGTGTCCATTCTCTTATCGAAGAGGTAGGCAGTGGAGTTCTTCGAGTTTGTGGGCTCCCGGTCCCTGGCTTGCTGAAGATGATCTTTTTCCGGAGCGCTTTTTCCTGCTTTACTCTGATATTCTCGGAGCTTGGAGGAGACTTCTTTCTTGGCAGATCCGCGATGCGGTGCAGAGTTCCTTCTTCGTCTGCTATGGATGAGATAGTTCCAAAACAGAACATGGATCTGGGGCGGAGGATGATCTTGTGGTGGAATGTGACGGCCATGGAGCTAGCTTAGATCGGTGGCACACCCCCCTACCTGGCGCGCCAGCTGTCGGTGTTTTGGGTCCAACCACACACCTGGGGTTGCCCCTCAAGGTGTTTTTAGGAGTAGGACGGTGTTACTGACTGTAGCTCGATGGTTCGTGCTGGGTGCACGAGAAACAGTGGACGATGGTGTACATGTTCGGGCCGCTTAGAGGTGCGTAACACCCTACGTCCTGGTGAGAATGCTTTTATGTGTGGTTACAAAGGAACTCTCGAGTGTTGGAGCGTAGGAAGCTAAGGTGGATGGCTAGATGATTGGTCGGTGTTCTGAGGGGGTGCCTCCTAGGCCTTATATATTCGACCGTGAGGCAATACATGTGGATATGATAACAACGCACACCTAAGGAATAGTGAACTGATCGAGTCTATCCTCCTATAGTTCTGCCGACTTATCCTCGCTCGGCTCCACTGCGTAGGGCTCCAGCGCGGGAAAGTCGGGTCTCTGCTGTGATTATTCGTTTGAAGTCATTGGGCCATCTGGGCTTGATCTGATCCGGCCCTATGGCGATCTGCTCCTTTGGTTGTCTCTCCCCTGGTCCCCAAAAGGATGACCTCACGATTTATTGGGCCCTTGGGCCTTTTATGAGGTCTTTTATCCTTCTAGTAGACCCGGGGGATATCTGTCCCCCACAAGCGGCGAGTGCTCCGGCCTATCCACGGTGATACAGGTCAATCCAAGGGCACGAGAAGCTTCACGGGGTGCTAATGAGTCGACTCGCGCAAGGAATCAAAGAATAACTCACCGTGGAGCTCGGTCCACGTTCGCTAGCGGTCGGGTGAAGTCCGGTGACCTTGATCCGGCGTCTATAGTGAGGTAGAGCTCGATTCCTCGCTCTGGGAGCTTCACCGCGGTACGTAGAGTCTATTCCAAGGGTTGGTTAGGGTTGAGAATGGCTACACTGACCGGTCTACGGTGGCGGGGGTTCGGGCGGCCGCTGGCACGCCGTGTGCAGGGCAAACACCGGTGATCTCTTGCTCCGGTGAGGTCGAGAGCACGCGGGGGAGTACGGTCGAAGCCTTGGCTGGCTTTATAGGCGCGGGCGCAGGCAGGGAACACGGGCGTGGCTCGGTGCGGTGCGAGGCACACGGGGTCGGGCGCTGGGCGTGCTCTGGCACGTCCAAGGCACGTCGAACATGTGGAAGTGTTCTTCTGCCCTTGTTCAATAGCTCGCCGAGATCGCAAACGTGCGAATCTTGGCAAAAATCCGGCGCAGGCCTCTTCCTGGCACCTATGGCTATCTCTTGTATGTGAGTTCCAATGGCAGATATGCCATAGGTAGGGAGATATGCGGGCGCCAAATCTGGCTTGTCCCACTGCCCACCTCATGACAAAAGAGATGCCAAATCTTGTCAAACAAATTTGGCTTGGGTTCAAATTTTTCCAGTGGGTGCCTTAGGTGGTTTGGCACCTTTTTGGTATTCAGACCAAGTGGTTTTGGCGCCATCTACTAAGTCAACACATCTGATCATTAGATTAGGTTAAAATTTGACTTAGGGAAACATGGAGAGCTCTAGTGTGCTCTCTACTTAATGATTTAACTTGGGGTCTTTCATGGGCCTTTTTGTAATGTTTCCCTACTAAAATTTGTAGACAAAATAGTATACTTAACTTTGGTTAGGAGTTTAAGTTATGAAATGTGCATTTGCTTAATCTTTCTCTTAATCTATTCAGTGTTTGGGAGTTAAGGGCTTAAAAAGGGGTCTAGGGTTTGACCCTCTTACCCAAGGGGATAATTGCATAAATGCTTGGGTGATGCTCTTGTCATAAACCCTTCTTTAGTTAATCCCCATGTTCCAAGGTTTTTGGTGCTCCTTTTCCTTTACTTAAACACATGTGATAACAATGCACATGGGTATGTTATGGAGTTAGGGCCTTCGGTACACCTGGGGTGTTACAGCCCTCTACCCTTAACGGAATCTCGTCCCGAGATTTGGGTAGGGATCCTTTAGAGTGGTGCCAAAAAGATGGGTTGGGTGATGTAGATTCTTTAAGCCAAGTTTCTCTAATTAACTGCTCTTCGAATGTCATCCTCTTTGCAACTTCAGAAGGAAGTCCTTTTTGATTTCTTTCCACAAATTTTCTCTACTCTTAACCACTAGGTTTTTCTCATATTTAGATTCAAAGGGCAGGTGGGGGTGGGGTTTTGGGATTACGCACCGACTCCTTTGGGCAGAAAGTCGGGGAAGCGAGAACGTAGAAAATCCTCTGTCTCCCATGTAGCCTCTTCCACCGAATGGTGACTCCACTGAACCTTATACATCCTGATCGACCTCGCCCGAGTTGACCTCTCCTTTTGGTCCAGTACCTTGATGGGGTGCTCTCGATAGGACAAGTCTGGTTCTATCTCCAACTCTGGTTCAGGTAGCACTTCTGTGGGTAAGCAGACACACTTTCATAGCTGAGATACGTGGAACACATCATGAACTGCTGACATATGGGGTGGCAACTTCAATTGATATGCTACAGGCCCACAAGTTTCTTTGATCTCATAGGGTCCAATGTAGCGAGGAGCTAACTTGCCCTTGATTCCAAATCTCTGAACACCTTTTGTGGGTGACACCTTAAGGTAAACATGATTTCCCACTTCAAACCGTAGAGGCTTCCTCCTCTTGTCATGATAACTCTTTTGCCTGGCCTGAGCGGCTTCTAGGTTCTTCTTAATGACTCTGACCTTCTCCTCTGCTTCAAGCACCAAGTTAGGTCCAAATATTTCCCTTTCTCCAGCTTGTGACCAATTTAGCGGTGTCCTACACTGTCGGGTACCATAATTAGGGGTACCCCCAACGCTCCTAATCATGGCTAGTAAACACCCTCAGACCAACTGACGGGTGCGGTTCAAGTCAAGACTTCGTCTACCCGAGGGACGCGATCTCACCCGAGCCCAGCCTCGGGTTGGAACAGTAGTCCCAGACGAGTTCACGCCTCGCTCGAGGGCCTCCTCAGGCAGCAGGCGCCCCCTCGGCTCTCCCGAGGCCCAGCTCGGGCAGGCTTCGTTATGAAGCAACCTTGGCCAGACCGCCTCACCAACCGACCGCTTCGCAGGCGCATTAAAAGCAGGGGATGCCTGACGCCGTATCCTAACACACGCGCCTCAGACGGGCAGGCCAAAGTGACCACAATCACTTCGCCCCTCTTCTTTACTGTCTGATATGACAGGAAAGCAGCGCCGCTTGCTCCGCTCCGACTGACGTGTCAGCCACCCCGGTGACGACTGGCAACAAGTCATGATCAACCACCGAGTTTAGCCTTGGGCGCAACAGGAAGCTCCGCCTCGCCCGACCTCATGCTTCGGCCTCGGGAGAAGGTCTCCGCCTCGCCCGACCCCGGACTCGGCCTCGACCCCGGTCTCAGGAGGAATCACGTCCTTGCCCGACCCCCGGCCTTGGCCTCAAGAGAAGTCTCCGCCTTGACCGACCCTGGGCTCGGACCGACCACGCTAATAGGGGATACATCATTTCCCTATTCCTAGCCTGCTCAGGCTACAAGGAACAAGACCGGCGTCCCATCTGGCTTACCCCGACGATGGGTAATGATGGTGTCCCACGTGCACCATGACGCCGGTGGCTCTCAGCCCCTTACGATAGCGAGGAGACATCAGCAGGATCCTCACCGCGCTGCCAGCTGTGCTCCTACAGGACTCAGGCGCTCCTCCGACGGCCACGCCATCACATGTACAGGGCCCAAGCTCTCCCCCAACGGCCACGTTGGCATGTACACAGGGCTTAGGCACTCCACTGCCGGACACGTTAGCGCATAGCTACGCCCCCATTGTACGTCTGGACCCTCTCCTTGCCTTTATAAAAGGGAGGTCTAGGGCCACCCTGAGGGGGGTTCACGTGAGGGAAGTGGCGGGCAAGCTCTGCGTCTCTCTCTCCCTCACGCGACGCGCTTGTAACCCCTACTACGAGCGGCACCCCTGGTGCAGGATAATACAAGGCTTGTCCCACCTCTTGTGTTCCATCCCGCGCCAACCCATCTGGGCAGGGGCACGCAGCGATTTCACTGGTCGGTCCAAGTGACCCCCCAGGTCCGAGACACCGACAGTTAGCGCACTAGGTAGGGGCCTGCTGCGTGTTAACGAACACCTTCCCGTTGAGATCCAGATGGGGAGTCTTCAGCAACCTCTTCAGCCCGGGACGGTGCTCCGCTTCAGGAGTCTCGAGTTCATGTCCCTCGACGGTAGCTACGACATGGTACTCCTCCCCCCACGGCGTGACGATAATGATGGTCTCCGACTCGCCTGGCGGCGGCGAGCTCTACGATAGCATCTCCCCACGGCAGAAGAGGAGCACTCCGATCATCCCCGCAGGAGGCAGAGGCGAGGCAACCATGGCCACGCAGGAGGCGGCACCTTGTCGGCTGTCGCACCAGAGCGAGTCGACGACACCAGCACTCCCTCGGGGGACATGTCGGGCATTGTCCTCGCACCTAAGGCGACGGCGGGTGTCACTTCCCCGTGACGTGTCAGCCCCAAGCGGACTGATGACGCCAGTACCCTCGCAAAGGACCTACTGGGCGTTACCCTCGTACCTGAGATGACGGTGTGCTCTGCCCCCGACACGACTTCACCACCGTCCAACGACCAAGAGGTACCGTACCTTTTCCATCACGTACCTTTTCGGTTCAGCTTCGATCCACCTAGCGACCCTGCTATGGTGAGCGCCTTCGTAAAGGCGTATCCAAACCTTCTGGGGTACCACATGTGGTCGACCTGGGACCGACTGACAGCCGTCTCAACCTTTGGACCAGCGGGTTCTAAGGAAGAGGACGACCTCGACTCCGGTTGGGATTTCTCTGCCCTCAATGACCCTAGTGCCATGCGGGGCTTCATGTCCGCATGTGACCACTGCCTCTCCGGTTGTTCTAACGATGGCTATGACCTTGACGACGAGGGTTATGGCCCAAGCCGCGAATGTTTCCATGTCGATCTGGGGGATCACAACGAAGGCAACCACCTCGGTATGCCAGAGGTTGACTATCCCCCTGGGCCCGCATCTCGCGTTGACATCCCGCAGGAGCTAGCTGTGGTACCAGTCCCTGCGGGGGGTCAGGACATACAGCTCGAGCAATTCCGTGAGATGTAGGCCCGGGTCGACGGGGAAGCAGGCCGGCTTGTATAGCTCCGACAGAACATCGAACAGGAGTGGGCAGGCCGAGCACTCGCCGAAGAAGCCTGTCATCGGGCCCAAGACATTCGGCGCTGCATTGTTGACAATGCCAGGGCAGCGTTGCCCCTGGCCGTCAGCGGGTCCAGCTAGGACCTAGCTGCAGCGGCGATGCTGCTTCGAGCCATGCCGGAGCCATCCACCACCGAGGGACGACGCATTCAAGGCAAACTCAAGAATCTCCTAGAAGGCGCCACGGTTCGACGAGCCGAGAGCTCTGCCTCCCGCAGGCGAGCTGACCCCTCGGAGCATCACGCGGTGTCATCTCGACGCATTCGGGAAGCCTCGGTCCATCCCGAGCGCACGCGGGATGAGGTGCCTACTACTCGGGAACGCCTCGGCAACGAGCACCACCATCTCGACCA
Source organism: Zea luxurians (assembly GCA_029449295.1). Taxonomy (NCBI): domain Eukaryota; kingdom Viridiplantae; phylum Streptophyta; class Magnoliopsida; order Poales; family Poaceae; genus Zea; species Zea luxurians. Next base: position 182,112,429 of record JAOPSE010000004.1, on the reverse strand, counting down.
TCGAGCCCACATCGACGAGAAGGTGCGCCGAGGCTACCATCCCAGGCGTGGGGGACGCTGCAATAGTGAGGAGGATCGCAGTCCTTCGCCCGAACCACTCGGTCCTTGAGTCTTCAGCCGGGCCATACGACGAGCGCCGTTCCCTGCCCATTTCTGAGCCCCGACTACCATCACCAAGTACTCGGGGGAGACGAGGCCAGAGCTGTGGCTCGCGGACTACCGACTGGCATGCCAGTTGGGAGGGGCGGATGATGACAACCTCATCATCCGTAATCTACCCCTTTTCCTCTCCGACGCCGCCCGAGCCTGGCTGGAGCATCTGCCTCCTGCGCAGATCTCCGACTGGGACGATCTGGTCAAAGCTTTCGTGGGAAACTTCCAAGGCACGTACGTGCGCCCTGGGAACTCGTGGGACCTCCGAAGCTGCCGCCAGCAGCCAGGGGAGTCCCTCCGAGAGTACATTCGGCTGTTTTCAAAGCAGCGCACCGAGCTGCCCAACGTTACCGACTCGGATGTCATCGGGGCTTTCCTCGCCGGCACCACTTGCCGAGACCTAGTGAGCAAACTGGGGCGCAAAACTCCCACCCGTGCGAGCGAACTGATGGACGTCGCCACCAAGTTCGCCTCGGGTCAAGAGACGGTCGAAGCCATCTTCCGAAAGGACAAGCAGCCGCAGGGAGGGCCGAAGACAGATGCCCCTGAGGCGTCCGCCCAGCGGGGCATGAAGAAGAAGGCTAAAAACAAGTCGCAAGCGAAGCGCGACGCCGCAGACGCGAATCTTGTCGCTGCGGCCGAGCACAGGAACCCTTGGAAACCTCCTGGAGGGGCCAGCGCGTTCGACAAGATGCTCAAAGAGTCGTGCCCCTATCACCAGGGGCCCGTCAAGCACACCCTCGAAGAATGTGTCATGCTCCGGCGCTACTTCCATAAGACTGGGCCCCCAGCAGAGGACGACAAGGGCCATGACAATGACAAGAAGGAGGGCGGCAAGGAAGAGGGATTCCCGGAAGTCCATAACTGCTTCATGATCTACGGCGGGCAGGCGGTGAACGCCTCGGCTCAGCACCGCAAGCAGGAGCGCCGGGAAGTCTGCTTGGTGAAGGTGGCGGCGCCAGTCTACCTAGACTGGTCCGACAAGCCTATCACCTTAGACCAAGGCAACCACCCCGACTTCGTGCCAACCCCAGGAAGGTACCCACTCGTCATCGATCCGATCATCGGCAACGTTAGGCTCTCCAAGGTCCTCATGGACGGAGGCAGCGGCCTTAACATCATCTATGCCGAGACCTTGGAACTCTTAGGGGTTGATTGGTCTGAGGTCTGGGCCGGTGCGGCACCCTTCCACGGGATCGCGCCCGGGAAGCGAATCCTACCCCTCGAACGGATCGACTTACCCGTCTGCTTCGGAACTCCCTCTAACTTCCGAAAGGGAGCTCTCACCTTTGAGGTCGTCGAGTTCCGAGGAACCTACCATGCGGTATTGGGAAGACCATGCTACGCCATGTTCATGGCCGTCCCCAACTACACCTACCTCAAGCTCAAGATGCCGAGCCAGAATGGGATCATCACCGTCAGATCCACGTACTGCCACGCGTACGAATGCGACGTGGAGTGCGTGGAGTACGCTGAGGCTCTCGCCGAGTCTGAGGCCCTCATCGCCGACCTAGAATGCCTCTCCAAGGAGACGCCCGACGCGAAGCGGCACGCCGACAACTTCGAACCAGTTGAGGCGGTCAAGTCCGTCTCTCCCGAGCCCAGCAACGATGCCAGCAAGGAAGTTCGGATCGGCTCCGAGCTCGACCCCAAATAGGAAGCAGTGCTCGTCGACTTTCTCCGCGCAAACCCCGAAGTCTTTGCGTGGAGTCCCTCAGACATGCTCGACATACCGAGGGATGTCGCCGAGCACTTACTGGACATCAAAGCTAGAGCTCGACCCGTGAAGCAAACCCTGCGCCATTTTGATGAAGAAAAGCACAGGGTCATAGGCGAGGAGATCCACAAGCTACTCGCGGCAGGGTTTATCAAAGAGGTATTCCATCCCGAATGGTTAGCTAACCCTGTTTTTGTAAGGAAGAAGGATGGGAAATGGAGGATGTGTGTAGACTACACTGGTCTAAACAAAGCATGTCTGAAAGTTCCCTATCCTTTACCTTGCATCGATCAAATCGTGGACTCCACTGCTGGGTGCGAAACCCTGTCATTCCTTGATGCCTACTTAGGCTATCACCAAATCAAGATGAAAGAGTCTGACCAGCTCGCGACTTCTTTCATCACACCTTTTGGCATGTACTGTTACACTACAATGCCATTTGGGTTGAGGAATGCAGGCGCCACTTACCAGAGGTGCATGAACCATGTGTTCGGAGAACACATCGGCAGAACAGTCGAGGCTTATGTCGACGATATTGTTGTCAAGATGAAGAGAGCCCCCGACCTCCTCTCTGACCTTGAAACGACATTCAAGTGTCTGAGAGCGAAAGGCGTGAAACTCAATCCCGAGAAGTGTGTCTTCGGAGTCCCTCGAGGCATGCTCCTTGGATTCATCATCTCCGAGCGGGGCATTGAGGCCAATCCGGAGAAAATCGCGGCCATCTCCAACATGGGACCGATCAAAGATTTGAAAGGAGTACAGAGGGTCATGGGATGCCTTGCGGCTCTGAGCCGCTTCATCTCACGCCTTGGTGAGAAAGGCTTGCCTCTGTACCGCCTCTTAAGGAAGGCCGAGTGCTTCACTTGGACCCCTGAGGCTGAGGAAGCCCTCGGAAACCTTAAGGCACTCCTTATGAACACACCCATCCTGGTGCCCCCCGCTGCAGGAGAAGCCCTCTTGATCTACGTAGCCACGACTACTCAGGTGGTCAGCGCCGCGATCGTAGTCGAGAGACGAGAAGAAGGGCATGCACTGCCCGTCTAGAGGCCAGTCTACTTCATCAGCGAAGTGCTTTCCGAGACCAAAGTCCGCTACCCACAGATTCAGAAGCTGCTCTACGCAGTGATTTTGACATGGCGAAAGTTGCGACACTACTTCGAGTCTCATCCGGTGACTGTGGTGTCATCCTTCCCCCTGGGGGAGATCATCCAGTGCCGCGAGGCCTCGAGTAGGATAGCAAAGTGGGCGGTGGAACTTATGGGTGAAACGCTATCATTCGCTCCTCGGAAGGCCATAAAATCCCATGTCTTGGCAGACTTCCTGGCTGAGTGGACTGACACCTAGTTACCGATAACTCCAATCCAACCTGAGCTCTGGACCATGTACTTCGATGGGTCACTCATAAAAACAGGAGCAGGCGCTGGCTTGCTCTTTGTTTCACCCCTCGGAAAGCATCTCCGCTACGTCATTCACCTCCATTTTCCGGCATCGAACAACGTGGCTGAGTACGAGGCTCTAGTTAACGGGCTACGCATCGCCATCAAGCTAGGGGTCCGGTGCCTCAACGCTCGAGGCGACTCACAGCTTGTCATCGACCAAGTCATGAAGAACTCCCACTGCCGTGACCGGAGGATGGAAGCCTACTGCGATGAAGTTCGGCGCCTGGAAGACAAGTTCTATGGGCTAGAGCTCAACCACATCGCCCGACGGTACAACAAGACTGCGGATGAGCTGGCAAAGATAGACTCGGGGCGGACGACGGTTCCCCCGGACGTCTTCTCCAGAGACCTACATCAACCATCCATCAAGATCGACGACGCGCCCAAGCCTGAGGAAGCCTCGGCCCAACCCGAGGTACCCTCGACCGAGACTGAGGTACCCTCGGTCGAACCCGAGGCACCCTCGGCCATCGAGGAGGAGGCCTTGCCCGTCGAGGAGGAACAGAATGGGGTCACACAAGATCCGAACTGGCAGACCCCATACCTGGAATATCTCCTCCGAGGAGAGCTTCCCATCGACAAGACCAAAGCTCGGCGACTGGCTCGGCACGCCAAGTCATTCGTCTTGCTGGGTAATGAAAAAGAGCTCTATCACCGCAGCCCCTCGGGCATCCTCCAACGACGCATATCTATCGCCCAAGGACAAGAACTATTGCAAGAAATACACTCGAGGGCTTGCAGCCACCATGCAGCACCTCGAGCCCTCGTGGGGAATGCCTTCCGACAAGGTTTCTACTGGCCAACCGCGGTGGCCGAGGCCACTAGGATTGTGTGCTCCTGCCGGGGGTGTCAATTCTACGAAAGCAGACGCATCTGCCCGCTCAGGCCTTGCAGACGATACCCATCACCTGGCCATTTGCTGTGTGGGGTCTAGACCTCATCGGTCCCTTGCAGAAGGCACCCGGGGGCTTCTCGCACCTTCTGGTCGCCATCGACAAATTCTCCAAGTGGATCGAGGTCCGACCCTTGACCAGCATCAGGTCCGAGCAGACGGTGTCGTTTTTCACCAACATCATCCATCGATTCGGGGTCCCAAACTCAATCGTCACCGACAATGGCACGCAGTTCACCAGAAAAAAGTTCCTGGACTTCTACGACGACCACCACATCCGTGTGGACTGGGCCGCCGTAGCTCATCCCATGACGAATGGGCAGGTGGAGCGTGCCAACGGTATGATTTTGCAGTGGCTCAAACCAAGGATCTACAATGACCTCAACAAGTTCGACAAGCGGTGGATGAAAGAGCTACCCTCGGTAGTCTGGTGTCTGAGGACGACACCGAGCCACGCCACGGGTTTTTCGCCATTCTTTCTAGTCTATGGGGCCGAGGCCGTCCTCCCCATAGACTTAGAATATGGCTCCCCGAGGACCAAGGCGTACGATGACCGAAGCAACCAGACCAGCCAAGAAGACTCGCTAGACCAACTCGAGGAGGCACGGGACATTGCCTTACTACATTCGGCACGGTACCAGCAGTCGCTGCGACGCTACCACGCCCGAAGCATTCGGTCCCGAGGCTTCCAAGTGGGAGACTTGGTGCTTCGCCTGCGACAGGACGCCCGAGGGCGCCACAAGCTCACTCCTCCCTGGGAAGGGCCCTTCATCATCGCCAGGATCTTGAAGCCCGGAACATACAAGCTGGCCAACGACCAAGGCGAGGTCTATAGCAACGCTTAGAACATCCAACAGCTACGTCGCTTCTACCCTTAAGATGTTTTAAGTCGTTCATGTACCTTGTTTACATACACAAAGTCTAACTGTCAAGGAAGGGTCGGCCTTGCCTCAGCAAAGCCCGACCCTCCCTCGGGGGCTAGAAGGGGGGAACCCCCTCTGCGTCAAAATTTTCCTCGGAAAAATTTTCTACCAAAACAACCTTTGTGCTTTCGACTTCCGTATCGATAGCGGGATCCTAAGAACGACGAGAGTACACGTAAGCGGCAAGGCCGACCGAGCCGAGGGACTCCTACACCTCCGGGATACGGATACCTCACTCATCACCTTTCGCGAGAAGTAACTCACGCTCGGATAAGCGATCTTGCTACCGAACAAGTCCTAACACTCGGGTAGAAAACGACTTTCGTGCCTTCTCGACTGTACCAATAATGGAATCCTTCGACCAAATGAGAGTGCACGTAAGCGGCAAGGCCGACCGAGCCGAGGGACTCCTACGCCTCCAGGATACGGATACCTCACTCATCACCTTCCGCGAAAAGTAACCCTCGCTCGGATAAATGATTCTGTTATTGACAGACAAGTAGTGATGCTCGAAACAAGAGGAGAGAAGACGTAGCTTTTTAAACACGACGATAAAGTGTTTAGGCCTCAGCAACCACGAAAAAGCATGCGCATGCTACAAACAAACTGTTCCTGCAGGTTCGGGCATCGGCAGGGGGAGCAGCAGCATCCTCGACATTGTTTCCACCCTCGGCGGAACCTGGCCCAGCCTCGGACGGCGACCCGGGCAAAAGGACCTCCACCTAAGGAAGGACGCCAGCACCGCGCCTGTAGATGTCTTGGCCAAACTCCAGCGGCTGCTACCACATCTTCCTCGGCCTGGGAACCGCCATCTCCTAGGCCGACGAAGTCTCTTTCCGAGCCAACTTCGCGTCTGTCCGCGCTAACACCGCTGCCTCCGGCTCCGGCTCATCGCAGAGCAGCCGAGGGTTCCAAAAACTAAGCAAGGGAAGCCTAGAGCGGTAAGGCCGACAGAGCCGAGGGACTCCTACGCCTCCAGGATATGGACACCTCACTCGTCACCTTCCGTGAAAGGCAGCCGACGCTCGGTTAAGTGGTTCGGCTAGCCAACAGACAAGTCCCAGCGCTCGGAATGAGGAAGACACACAGCTTTATTCTCGAATACCCAAATATTCAGGCCTCGATAGCCACAAAGAACAAACACATATACTTGGGGTAATTATGCTACATAGACTTAGACGTTGGTAGAACCCTCGCCGGTTCTCTCGACCTACGACAAGTGTCTAAGTACTTGAAGCGGTTACATTTTTCTCCGGCAAAAACCCGGTATATCTCCTTACAAACAGGACTCCGGTTCCGCTCCCGCGGGCACGAACGACCTCACACCGAAAGGCTTGCAGGATAACAAACTCTAGGTGGCCCGCCGGCAGCCGCTCCAGCAGCAGCTGAAAGTCGCCTAGAGGGGGGTGAATAGGGCGAAACTGAAATTTACAAAAATAATCACAACTACAAGCCGGGTTAGCGTTAGAACTATAACAGAGTCCGCGAGAGAGGGTGCAAAACAAATCGCAAGCAAATAGGGAATGTGACACGAGGATTTGTTTTACCGAGGTTCGGTTCTCGCAAACCTACTCCCCGTTGAGGAGGCCACAAAGGCCGGGTCTCTTTCAACCCTTTCGCTCTCTCAAACGATCCACCGATCGAGTGAGCTTCTTCTTCTCAATCACTTGGGACACAAAGTCCCCACAAGGATCACCACACAATTGGTGTCTCTTGCTTCGATTACAAGTGAATGAATTGATCACAAGAAACAAATGAGAAAGAAAAGAAGCGATCCAAGCGCAAGAGCTCAAATGAACACGACAAATCACTCTCTCTCTAATCACTGAGGCTTTATGTGGAGTTGGAGAGGATTTGATCTCTTTGTGTGCTTTGGAATGAATGCTAGAGCTCTTGTATAGTGGTTGGAAACTTGAATACTTGGATGCCATGAATGGTGGGTGGTTGGGGGTATTTATAGCCCCAACCACCAAACTAGCCGTTTGGTGGGGCTGTCTGTCGCATGGTGCACCGGACAGTCCGGTGCACACCGGACATGTCCGGTGCGCCAGCCACGTCACCAAAGCCGTTGGGTTCTGACCGTTGGAGCTCTGACTTCTGGGCCCGCCTGGATGTCCAGTGGCGCACCGGACATGTACTGTAGAGTGTCCGGTGCGCCAGCATGGGCGTGACTGACATCTGCGCGCGCTGGCGCGCATTTAATGCGTCCGCAGGTAGCCGTTGGCGCCGAAGTAGCCGTTGCCCCGCAGTTACACCGGACAGTTCGGTGTACACCGGGCATGTCCGGTGAATTATAGCGGAGCAGCTGTCGTGAATTCCCGAGGCTGCCAAGTTCGAGAGCCGCGTCCTCTTGGAGCACCGGACATGTCCGGTGAATTATAGCGCGCCGACTCTAAAAATTCCTGAAGGTGACGAGTTTGAGGTGGAGTGCTCTGGTGCACCGGACATGTCCGGTGGCACACCGGACAGTCCGATGCGCCAGACCAGAGGTGCCTTCGGTTGCCCCTTTGCTCTTTTTGTTGAACCCAATACTTGGTCTTTTTATTGGCTAAGTGTGAACCTTTTGCACCTGTAGAACTCATACACTAGAGCAAACTAGTTAGTCCATTTATTTGTGTTGGACAATTCAACCACCAAAATCAATTTGGAAAATAGGTGTAAGCCTAATTCCCTTTCAATCTCCCCCTTTTTGGTGATTGATGCCAACACAAACCAAAGCAAATAAAGAAGAGCATAATTGAACTAGTTTGCATAATGTAAGTGCAAAGGTTACTTGGAATTGAGCCAATATAAATACTTAAGATGCGCATGGATTGTTTCTTTCTTATTTAATATTTTGGACCACGCTTGCACCACATGTTTTGTTTTTGCAAATTCTTTTGTAAACTCTTTTCAAAGTTCTTTTGCAAATAGTCAAAGGTAAAGGAATAAGATTTTGCAAAGCATTTTCAAGATTTGAAATTTTCTCCCCCTATTTCAAATGCTTTTCCTTTGACTAAAACAAAACTCCTCCTAAATGAGATCCTCCTCTTAGTGTTCAAGAGGGTTTTGATATATCATTTTTGAAATACTACTTTCTCCCCCTTTTGAACACAATAAGATACTGATTTGAAATTTATCAATTGAAAATCTCCAATTTTTGAATTAGGTGGTGGTGCGGTCCTTTTGCTTTGGGGCTATACTTTCTCCCCCTTTGGCATGAATCGCCAAAAACGGATACTTAGAGTGAAATATAAGCCCTTTCTTAACTACTTGCTCCCCTTTGGCAAATAAAACGTATAAGTGAAGATTATACCAAAGCCAGAGTCCTTTTGCTTTGTGCTTTCTCCCCCAAGGATGAGGAGTGGCTTGGAGCGACGGCGAGGGATGAGTTACGGAGTGGAAGCCTTTGTCTTCGCCGAAGATCCCAATTCCCTTTCAATATACCTATGACTTGGTTTGAAACACTCTCGAAAACACATTAGTCATAGCATATATATAAAGGAGATATGATCAAAGGTATATTCATGAGCTATGTGTGCAAGTTAACAAAAGAAGTTCCTAGAATCAATAATATTGAGCTCATGCCTAAGTTTGGTAAAAGATTGTTCATCAAGAGGCTTGGTAAAGATATCGGTTAATTGATCTTTAGTGTTGATATAAGCAATCTCGATATCCCCCTTTTGTTGGTGATCCCTAAGAAAATGATACCGAATGGCTATGTGTTTAGTGCGGCTATGCTCGACGGGATTGTCGGCCATTTTGATTGCACTCTCATTATCACATAGCAAAGGGACTTTGGTTAACTTGTAACCATAGTCCCGCAGGGTTTGCCTCATCCAAAGCAATTGCGCGCAACAATGGCCTGCGGCAATGTACTCGGCTTCGGCGGTTGAAAGAGCGACCGAATTTTGCTTCTTTGAAGCCCAAGACACCAAGGATCTTCCCAAGAACTGGCAAGTCCCCGATGTGCTCTTTCTATTGATTTTACACCCTGCCCAATCGGCATCCGAATAACCAATTAAATCAAAAGTGGATCCCCGAGGGTACCAAAGCCCAAACTTAGGAGTATAAGCCAAATATCTCAAGATTCGTTTTACGGCCGTAAGGTGAGATTCCTTAGGGTCGGATTGGAATCTTGCACACATGCAAACGGAAAGCATAATGTCCGGTCGAGATGCACATAAATAGAGTAATGAACCTATCATCGACCGGTATACCTTTTGATCCATGGACTTACCTCCCGTGTCGAGGTCGAGATGCCCATTGGTTCCCATGGGTGTCTTGATGGGCTTGGCATCCTTCATCCCAAACTTGTTTAGAATGTCTTGGGTGTACTTTGTTTGGCAAATGAAGGTGCCCTCTTGGAGTTGCTTCACTTGAAATCCTAAGAAATACTTCAACTTCCCCATCATAGACATCTCGAACTTTTGTGTCATGATCCTACTAAATTCTTCACAAGTAGACTCATTAGTAGACCCAAATATAATATCATCAACATAGATTTGGCATACAAACAAGTCATTTTCAAGAGTTTTAGTAAAGAGTGTAGGATCGGCCTTGCCGACTTTGAAGCCATTAGTAATAAGGAAATCTCTAAGGCATTCATACCATGCTCTTGGGGCTTGTTTGAGCCCATAAAGCGCCTTAGAGAGCCTATAGACGTGGTTAGGATACTCACTGTCATCAAAGCCGGGAGGTTGCTCAACATAGACCTCTTCCTTGATTGGTCCATTGAGGAAGGCACTCTTCACGTCCATTTGATAAAGCTTGAAGCCATGGTAAGTAGCATAGGCCAATAATATACGAATTGACTCAAGCCTAGCTACGGGTGCATAGGTTTCACCAAAATACAAACCTTCGACTTGTGAATACCCCTTGGCCACGAGTCGAGCTTTGTTCCTAGTCACCACACCATGCTTGTCTTGCTTGTTGCGGAAGACCCACTTGGTTCCTACAACATTTTGATTAGGACGTGAAACTAAATGCCATACCTCGTTCCTAGTGAAGTTGTTGAGCTCCTCTTGCATCGCCACCACCCAATCCAAATCTTGAAGTGCTTCCTCTACCCTGGTTGGCTCAATAGAGGAAACAAACGAGTAATGCTCACAGAAATGTGCAACACGAGATCTAGTAGTTACCCCCTTATGAATGTCGCCGAGGATGGTGTCGACGGGGTGATCTCGTTGGATTGCTTGGTGGACTCTTGGGTGTGGCAGCCTTAGAACTTCCTCATCCTCCTTGTCTTGATCAATTGCATCTCCCCCTTGATCGTTGCCGTCATCTTGAGGTGGCTCATCATTTTGATTCTCTCCTTCATCATCTTGAGCCTCGTCCTTATCTTGAGTAGGTGGAGATGCTTGCGTGGAGGAGGAAGGTTGATCTTGTGCATTTGGAGGCTCTTCGGATTCCTTAGGACACACATCCCCAATGGACATGTTCCTTAGCGCGATGCACGGAGCCTGTTCTTCACCTATCTCATCAAGATCAACTTGCTCTACTTGAGAGCCATTAGTTTCATCAAACACAATGTCACAAGAAACTTCAACAAGTCCTGAGGACTTGTTAAAGACTCTATATGCCCTTGTGTTTGAGTCATATCCTAGTAAAAAGCCTTCTACAGTTTTAGGAGCAAATTTAGATTTTCTACCTCTTTTAACAAGAATAAAGCATTTGCTACCAAAAACTCTAAAATATGAAATATTGGGCTTTTTACCGGTTAGGAGTTCATAGGATGTTTTCTTGAGGATTCGGTGTAGATATAACCAGTTGATGGCTTAGCAAGCGGTGTTAACCGCCTCGGCCCAAAACCGATCCGGTGTCTTGTACTCATCAAGCATGGTTCTTGCCATGTCCAATAGAGTTCGATTCTTCCTCTCCACTACACCATTTTGTTGTGGGGTGTAGGGAGAAGAGAACTCATGCTTGATGCCCTCCTCCTCAAGGAAGCTTTCAATTTGAGAGTTCTTGAACTCCGTCCCATTGTCGCTTCTTATTTTCTTGATCCTCAAGCCGAACTCATTTTGAGCCCGTCTCAAGAATCCTTTTAAGGTCTCTTGGGTTTGTGATTTTTCCTGCAAAAAGAACACCCAAGTGAAGCGAGAATAATCATCCACTATTACAAGACAATACTTACTCCCGCCGATGCTTATGTAAGCAATCGGTCCGAATAGATCCATGTGGAGTAGCTCAAGCGGCCTGTCGGTCGTCATGATGTTCTTGTGTGGGTGATGGGCACCAATTTGCTTCCCGGCTTGGCATGCGCTACAGATCCTGTCTTTCTCAAAATGAACATTGGTTAATCCTAAAATGTGCTCTCCCTTTAGAAGCTTATGAAGATTCTTCATCCCAACATGGGCTAGTCGGCGGTGCCAGAGCCAACCCATGTTAGTCTTAGCAATCAAGCAAGTATCGAGTTCAGCTCTATTGAAATCAACTAAGTATAGCTGACCCTCTAATGCTCCCTTAAAAGCTACTGAATCATCACTTCTTCTAAAGACAGTGACACCTACATCAGTAAACAGACAGTTGTAGCCCATTTGACATAATTGGGATACGGAAAGCAAATTGTAATCTAAGGAATCAACAAGAAAAACATTGGAAATAGAATGGTTAGGAGATATAGCAATTTTACCCAAACCTTTGACCAAACCTTGGTTTCCATCCCCGAATGTGATAGCTCGTTGGGGATCTTGGTTTTTCTCGTATGAGGAGAACATTTTCTTCTCCCCTGTCATGTGGTTTGTGCACCCGCTATCGATGATCCAACTTGTGCCCTCGGATGCATAAACCTACAAAACAAGTTTAGTTCTTTGTTTTAGGTACCCAAACGGTTTTGGGTCCTTTGGCATTAGAAACAAGAACTTTGGGTACCCAAACACAAGTCTTGGAGCCCTTGTGTTTGCCCCCAACAAACTTGGCAACTACCTTGCCGGATTTGTTAGTAAGCACATATGATGCATCAAAGGTTTTAAATGAAATTGCATGATCATTTGATGCATTAGGAGTTTTCTTTTTAGGCAACTTGGCATGGGTTGGTTGCCTAGATCTAGATGTCTCACCCTTATACATAAAAGCATGATTAGGGCCAGAGTGAGACTTTCTAAAATGAATCCTCCTAATTTTGTCCTCAGGATAACAGGCAGGGTACAAAATGTAACCCTCGTTATCCTGAGGCATGGGAGCCTTGCCCTTAACGAAGTTAGATAATTTCTTAGGAGGGGCATTAACTTTGACATTGTCTCCCCTTTGGAAGCCAATGCCATCCTTAATGCCAGGGCGTCTCCCATTATAAAGCATACTACGAGCAAATTTAAATTTTTCATTTTTCAAGTTCATGCTCGGCAATTTTAGCATCTAATTTTGCTATATGATCATTTTGTTGTTTAATTAAGACCATGTGATCATGAATAGCATCAACATCAATATCTCTACATCTAGTACAAATAGTGACATGCTCAATGGTAGATGTAGAGGGTCTGCAAGAATTAAGTTCAACAATCTTAGCACGTAATATATCATTTTTATCTCTAAGATCGGAAATTGTAATATTGCAAACATCAAAATTTTTAGCCTTAGCAATTAATTTTTCATTCTCATTTCTAAGGCTAGCAAGAGAAACATTCAACTTATCAATCCTAGCAAGTAAATCAATATTATCATCTCTAGGATTGGAAGTTGAAACATTGCAAACATGTGACTCAACCTTAGCAATTAATCTACTATTTTCATTTCTAAGGTTGTCAATAGTCTCATGGCAAGTGCTTAGCTCACTAGATAATTTTTCACATTTTTCAACTTGTAGAGCATAAGCATTTTTGACCTTAACATGCTTCTTATTTTCTTTAATAAGGAAGTCCTCTTGGGAGTCCAAGAGATCATCCTTTTCATGGATAGCACTAATTAGCTCATTTAGTTTTTCCTTTTGTTGCATGTTGAGGTCAGCAAAAAGGGTACGCAAATTATCTTCCTCATCACTAGCATTATCATCACTAGAAGATTCATATTTAGTGGAGGATTTTGATTTAACCTTCTTTCTTTTGCCGTCCTTTGCCATGAGGCACTTGTCGCCTACGTTGGGGAAGAGGAGGCCCTTGGTGACGGCGAGGTTGGCGGCGTCCTCGTCGGAGGAGGAGTCGGAGGAGCTCTCGTCCGAGTCCCATTCGCGGCATACATGCGCGTCGCCACCCTTCTTCTTGTAATATTTCTTCTTTTCCTTCCTTCTCCCCTTCTTGTCGTTGTCCCTGTCACTATCACTTGATAATGGACATTTAGCAATAAAATGACCGGGCTTACCACATTTGTAGCAAACTTTCTTGGAGCGGGGCTTGTAGTCTTTCCCCCTCCTTTGCTTGAGGATTTGGCGAAAGCTCTTGATGATGAGTGCCATCTCCTCGTTGTCGAGCTTGGAGGCGTCAATGGGTGTTCGACTTGGAGTAGCCTCCTCCTTCTTTTCTTCCGTCGCCTTGAATGCGACGGGTTGTGCCTCGGGCGTGGAGGAAGTGCCTTGCTCGATGATTTTCTTTGAGCCTTTAATCATTAGCTCAAAGCTCACAAATTTTCCTATGACTTCCTCGGGAGACATTAGCTTATATCTAGGATCACCTCGAATTAATTGAACTTGTGTAGGATTAAGAAATATGAGGGATCTAAGAATAACCTTGACCATTTCATGGTCATCCCATTTTTCGCTCCCGAGGTTGCGCACTTGGTTCACCAAGGTCTTCAAGCGGTTGTACATGGCTTGTGGATCCTCCCCTTGGTGAAGCATGAAGCGACCGAGCTCCCCCTCGATCGTTTCTCGCTTGGTTATCTTTGTCACCTCATCTCCCTCGTGCGCGGTCTTGAGTACATCCCAAATCTCCTTCGCACTTTTTAACCCTTGCACCTTGTTATACTCCTCTCGACTTAGAGAGGCGAGGAGTATAGTGGTTGCTTGGGAGTTAAAGTGGTGGATTTGGGCCACCTCGTCCGAGTCGTAGTCGTCATCCCCTATGGATGGCACCTGTACACCAAACTCAACAACATTCCATATGCTTGTGTGGAGTGAGATTAGATGATGCCTCATTTTGTCACTCCACATATTATAATCTTCACCGTCAAAAACTGGTGGTTTGCCTAATGGAACGGAGAGTAAAGGAGTACATTTTGAAATATGGGGATAGCGTAGAGGAATCTTACTATACTTCTTGCGCTCTTGGCGCTTAGAAGTAACGGACGGTGCATCGGAGTCGGAGGTCGATGGTGATGAAGAGTCGGTCTCGTAGTAGACCACTTTCCTCATCCTCTTGTGCTTGTCACCTCTCCGATCCGACTTGTGGGAAGAGGATTTCTTCCCCTTCCCTTTGTTGGAGGAGTTTTTCTTCTCCTTTCTCTTGTTGCGTGACTCTTCCGATGAAGTCGACCCGTGGCTTGTAGAGGGCTTGTCGCCGGTCTCCATCTCCCTCTTGGCGAGTTCTCCCGACATCACTTCGAGCGGTTAGGCTCTAATGAAGCACCGGGCTCTGATACCAATTGAAAGTCGCCTAGAGGGGGGGTGAATAGGGCAAAACTGAAATTTACAAAAATAATCACAACTACAAGCCGGGTTAGCGTTAGAACTATAACAGAGTCCGCGAGAGAGGGTGCAAAACAAATCGCAAGCAAATAGGGAATGTGACACGAGGATTTGTTTTACCGAGGTTCGGTTCTCGCAAACCTACTCCCCGTTGAGGAGGCCACAAAGGCCGGGTCTCCTTCAACTTTTTCCCTCTGTCAAACGATCCACCGATCGAGTGAGCTTCTTCTTCTCAATCACTTGGGACACAAAGTCCCCGCAAGGATCACCACACAATTGGTGTCTCTTGCTTCGATTACAAGTGAATGAATTGATCACAAGAAACAAATGAGAAAGAAAAGAAGCGATCCAAGCGCAAGAGCTCAAATGAACACGGCAAATCACTCTCTCTCTCATCACTGAGGCTTTATGTGGAGTTGGAGAGGATTTGATCTCTTTGTGTGCTTTGGAATGAATGCTAGAGCTCTTGTATAGTGGTTGGAAACTTGAATACTTGGATGCCATGAATGGTGGGTGGTTGGGGGGTATTTATAGCCCCAACCACCAAACTAGCCGTTTGGTGGGGCTGTCTGTCGCATGGTGCACCGGACAGTCCGGTGCACACCGGACATGTCCGGTGCGCCAGCCACGTCACCAAAGCCGTTGGGTTCTGACCGTTGGAGCTCTAACTTCTGGGCCCGCCTGGATGTCCGGTGGCGCATCGGACATGTACTGTAGAGTGTCCGGTGCGCCAGCATGGGCGTGCCTGACTTCTGCGCGCGCTGGCGCGCATTTAATGCGTCCGCAGGTAGCCGTTGGCACCGAAGTAGCCGTTGCCCCGTAGTTACACCGGACAGTCCGGTGTACACCGGATATGTCCAGTGAATTATAGCGGAGCAGCTGTCATAAATTCCTGAGGCTGCCAAGTTCGAGAGCCGCGTCCTCTTGGAGCACCGGACATGTCCGGTGAATTATAGCGCACCGACTCTAAAAATTCCCGAAGGTGACGAGTTTGAGGTGGAGTGCTCTGGTGCACCGGACATGTCCGGTGGTGCACCGTACACTGTCCGGTGGCACACCGGACAGTCCGGTGCGCCAGACCAGAGGTGCCTTCGGTTGCCCCTTTGCTCTTTTTGTTGAACCCAATACTTGGTCTTTTTATTGGCTAAGTGTGAACCTTTTGCACCTGTAGAACTCATACACTAGAGCAAACTAGTTAGTCCATTTATTTGTGTTGGACAATTCAACCACCAAAATCAATTTGGAAAATAGGTGTAAGCCTAATTCCCTTTCAGCAGCGACAACAACCTCCGACTCGGGCGGCTAGATAGCTGCAGCAACGGCTTCAGGGCAAACGCTGCAGCCGAGAGGCCCTCACCCTTGAGAGACGATAACCAGCCATTAAAGCCAAAGAGACGGAGCCACACCGGCGTACGTCGTCCACCCCAAAGCGCACCGGCAGGTCCTCACTCCCGTCCTCGCCACAAGAACGAGAACGGGTCCGTCTGTAGAGCCCAAAATTTGTATCAAAGAAAAATAAGGTTATAAATAAATAAATATGTTTATAAGTGGGTATCTTGGGATTATGGAACCCTTGGGAGTTAATTGGTTTTCTCTTCTTTGTGCATATTTGATTAATGGAATTATATTGGTTAACATAACAAATAAATAAATACAAAAAATATGCATCTCATAATAAAGTTATTGTATTGTTGCACTTTGTACTCAAATTTGTGAAACAAGCTTAAGCTAGAAAACTAGAATTTGAAAATGGAAATATAAAAGAAAAGAGAAGAAAAAAGGGGAAAAGAATATGTGCTATAGGGAAAAGTAGTAATAATGATATATAAATGAATATATATTCTTATACTGGTATTTTTGTGAACTTGAACTATGTGTAAAACTCACTAACAAATTCATATTCAAATGGTAAACTTTGAAATGGAGAAAGAAATGCAAAATATAAAAGAAAATAAAAAGAGAAACTCACCCACTAACCTGGGCCGAAACCTCTCCCCAGCCCACTTACACTGCAGTCCCGCGCCAGCCCGGTTGCCAACTCTGCGTCAGCTACTGGTGGGCCCAACTCGTCATTCTCACGCGCCTCCTCTCATTTCCCTGCCATGTGGGCCCTTCCACTGTTCCTCTTCTCCACCAGTGTTGAGACCGTTCCACGCCGAACGCCACGGAATCCGCGCGGTGGCCAAATCCCCGCCTCTGTCGCGCTTCCCTCTGACTATAAAACCAGCCGAAGCTCCGCGACCCCC
The DNA here is from genome assembly GCA_029449295.1 of Zea luxurians. Classification (NCBI taxonomy): domain Eukaryota; kingdom Viridiplantae; phylum Streptophyta; class Magnoliopsida; order Poales; family Poaceae; genus Zea; species Zea luxurians. Next base: position 182,095,524 of record JAOPSE010000004.1, on the reverse strand, counting down.
TTCCCTCCATCCACCAATTCGAGGCTGCACCGAATCGTTGGGTGCCCCGCCTGGCATAGGGGGGAGAAGGCAACACGGGAGCTCGGGATCCGCCGAGGTGAGTTTGGCGCGTTTTTCGGGGTCGCGCCTCAAGCATGTGGGCTGCTTGCTTATTCGGGAACATCGCTCGCGTGTGAGGTCACCGCTGCACAGACAAGGGTGTGGGCGACTAGGAATTCGCCGTCGAGCTTCAACGAACCCTTCGGTCCGCCCTGCGTCGTGGTCAGTGACCTCTGCTACCTTCCAGTGCGGGTAAGGCAGTGGCCCGACTCCCATTTCTTTCCAGGTTGCGAGAGAACCTATTAATTTTAGTTCGGATGCTCAAGAGCATCGGTTGTGGATCGCCGGAGGGGTGGGTGCTCCGCCGTCTGTCCATGGTGGCCGCCGGCATGCCGTCAAGTGGCGAAGACGAGCGTTGGTCATTGATCCTCGATTGGATGGCGGTGATTAGAAACAGAATACCGGTCCGGTCGGATGTGGCGTGGGCCGTTCAATTCCGATCGATCGGGCATGAGTGGGATTACGTTATTTAAATCTGAAACGTCCAAGTTAGATCGGAAGGCTTAGATTGCGTACCGGTTCGCTGGGTAGTGGATTTAATCCAGGCCGTTCACGCTTGATCGGACGACTCAGGACTTACGATACCCTTTCGGTCGACCATCTTATATAAAAGCCCCTGGATTTATTAAGTATAAACCCGCGGTCCTCGGGCGAGTGTTCACTGAGTCTAGTATTTCTTGCGCTGTGGCCCCTCTACTTTTCAGTTTTATGCGCTCAGTCCAGTGACTTATGAAAAATAGGAAAAACAATATAAAAAAAATACTTTTCTAGCACAAAAATAATTCTAGAACTTGTGTAATTCCTAGAAAATCCATTTTTGCTCCGAATTGAACCATTCCAGTTGCAATAATTTTGTATTAATATTGTCTATCAACCAGTAACACTGTTTAACCATGAAACTTGAATTAAAATTGTTCATTTGGATTAATCTATTCTAGGTGCTTATTAACTTCAGAAATTCATAACTTAATAACCGTAGCTCCGATTTTAGTGATTCTCGTTTGCACGATCTCGTAGCATCGTGTAGATTATTATTACGCAAGTTGTTCTTATGTTTGGTGTGATGTTAATTTTGCATATACTATGTTTGTTTGTATTACTACGACTAGCAGTGGGGTCACGAGTCACCTGAAGATCATCCTGGTACCTGGAATCTCAAGTCTCAGGCAAGTTGTGCCCTTGATCACTTCTTTTTACCCACTCATGTTCTGATTAATCATAATGATCTGCATAGGTTAATTTTGATGGGACCCAATAGGTTACCTCAGTTTGACTATCTTTATACCTTGATCACCACTGGACTTTTTGGGTAGTACCTGCTATTGCTTTATGTGGTTTTGGGTATAGAGATACACATTACTATTCATGATTATACTTTTATTGTCAGTTGTTATTTACTATTCATGTTAAGATCATTATGTTAATTGGAACATGGAGAACCACCCGGGAAAACAGTGCTACCACAAGGGAGGAATGGGACCCCTTGGCTGATTAATTAGGAAAGCTAGTGGAAGACTACCTTACCCGAAAGGGGCAAGGGCAGTAGGGGAGTGGTCAGTGTAGGGAGGCCCTCGGGAGGATTTTGCTGCGATGGCAGTCCTGCAAGGGATTCCTGCTAGGGAGGCCCTCGGGAGGATTTTGCTGCGATGGCGATCCTGCAAGGGATTCCTGCATTGGAACTTCCTATAAACTGTAGCGAGTTTTCTGAAGCTAGTGGAACTTTGTAAAGGCCTCGTAGTGTTACCCTGCCTCGCCTCCTCGGTAGAGGTGTATGGGATTGGCCGTCTCTTGGCAGATGGGTAACACGACTTGTGGGTAAAGATGCGCAACCTCTGCAGAGTGTAAAACTGGTATACTAGCCGTGCTCACGGTCATGAGCAGCTCGGACACTCACATGATTAATCTATGGAACTAAATTCAATTTGTCATATGCATTGCATCGCAGGTGATGTTGTTATTTTTGTTCTACTACTTAATTGGGTTTGGTATTTACTTATACTTAGTAACTGCTAATAAAATTTTGACCAACTTTAAAAGCAATGCTCAGCTCTAACCATCCTCTTTGGTAAGCCTTACACTTCACGTGAGCTCCCACCTTTGGCGAGTTCATGCACATTATTCCCCACAACTTGTTGAGCTATGAACGTATGTGAGCTCACTCTTGCTGTCTCACACCCCCCACAGGTCAAGAACAGGTACCACAGGATGAGGCGCTCGGAGGATGCTGTGAAGTGTTCGTGAGAGATCTAGGCCGTCGTCTCCCAGTCAACTTTTGGTTGCTGGACCGTTGTCTCCTTTTAATGTAATTATTTATTTTGTACAGAACTCCTGTTATATAGTAAAGATGTGACATTCGATCCTGTGCCACTATACATCATATGTGTGAGACTTGGTCCCAGCATACCTGGTGTTTATGTTCGCGCCCGGGTCTAGGTGATCCCGAAATCCGGGTGTGACACCGTCCCAGAACACGAACGCCGCCCTCGCGCCGTGCGACGTGTCATGTGACCCCCCACAGCCGGCGGCGCAGCAAGGACCAGCGGTGGGGGGTGGCACCGGAGGCAACACTAGAGCCGCTCGTGCCGGGGAGCCAGTCGCGCGGCGGCTACCAGCGCCACAGGCGGCGAACGCCTTTCCCCCTAGATCACTGAAGGAAGGAGCGGGCCACTGCCTACGCAGAGGTAGAACCCTGGCTCAGCTCTCCCTCTGCCTCAACAAGGATGACGAAGATCCTTGAAGCTAAGGGCGGGGCGGAGGCCACAACCCGGCTTGCTTCTCCCCACCAAACTGCCCATTGGTGAGGGAATGCAGCCGGGCTGCATGACAAAAAACCTTGAAGCCGAGCGATGGCTGAAAGGTGCCGATCTCCACGAGGCCGCGCTCCTCCAACGACAGCAAGAGCAAGGCGACGTTGGTGTACCCCATCCGGAGGCCCAAAAGGTGGAAGGGAGCAATGCATGAGGGGAGAACGAAGGCATGGTCACTGCCTAGGGGATCGATCCCCCTTTTATAGGTAGACCTCCTCACTTGCACCCCTTAGGGTCACGGGCGAAATCTCCACTGACATCCTCCAGGGTTCTCCCCCTACGACACGGGGGCTGGGACCCACACGTCATACGAGCATCTCCGAAGCATGAAGAAGGCGAACCACCGCACGCGAGCCATGTATCCGTCCCACGGTTACAAGCGCTCTCCCATCTTCGCAGAAACCGGTGGTCGAAAGGGTGGACTGCCACGCAACAGGCATCCAACTGCACTACAACTGTGCACCCCTTCGGCTTCGACCACATCCGGCAGACCAGCGCAAAGGAAGCGGGCCCGCATGTCATGTAACCGGCGCGCCGATTACGACGTGTGAGAAGTACACCGCCACTCGCGCCAATGCTGCGCCTCCTCGACTGCGGAACCAGTACCACGACTCGAGGTAGCCCTGCGCATGACCCAACAGTGCCAGTTAAAGGTGACGGCCACGGGTCAGTCAGCCGCGGGGTAGGCACGACGGTTGGCATGGTCAAAAGCAGGCCGACAGTAACTGCAGCAGCAGACGAGCGGAGGCAGCGGTCAAGTCACCTGCAGGCTCGCGTCCTCTCCTAAAGCGACGAGAGAGCCCTCTCCCACGGTGTGAAGACGATGCACCCGTGCCCCGTTCCTCGAACGGCTCGCGTGCGCAACGGGCGCCACGCGAATCGGCCGTCCCGTCGCGTTAACCCCCTGACGGAGCAAACGACACCTCTGGCAGGCGAGGCGGGCGTTGCTTTGCCTTCGCCATAATGACCACGTCAAAAAAGGTGCACCACCTTATTTAAATTCATATCCTTCCCCTCCTCCTCCTCTCTCTCTCTCTCTTGCCACAGGGACCGGGAAAGGGGACGTTGTGGAAAGGATCCTTCTCGGCGAAGGAAGCGGCCCCCGAGCCCTCCTACTGATCTGGGGTTCGAAGGCTGGCCCCTCGAAAGGGTTTCGACAGCCGCCCCAGAGCACTCGGACTTCAAGCCCACTACTGATCAGGGGTTCGAAGGCTGGCCCTCGGAAGGGTTCGACAGCCGCCCCAGAGCGCTCAGGCTCCGTGCCCACTACTGATCAGGGGTTCGTAGGCTGGCCCCTCAGAAGGGTTCGACAATCGCCCTAGAGCACGCAGAGTGAGGGATGACTCTGGGTACGTTCGATACATAGCCGAGGCTTGGGCTACGCTCCCGAGGTACCCTAGGACATTTCCGAGACCGGCGGGAACGATTTGTAACGGAATCCCACCGAAGGGAGGCATCGAGCCCTCGGACCCTGTCGAAGGGGTCTGGGTCTGGCAAATCACCCGCAGGTACTTTTGGAGCGCGCCTCTAGGCCACCAGTCGACCCCTAACGAACGGGGCACGGGCATCCACTCGGATCACCCGTTAGCAGCTCACTGGAAACACCATATTCGGCGCCCTCCGAGGGCAACATGGCGCTTCCCCCCTCCTTGCGGAAAGGCGACGCAGGGGCGTATGATAAAAGTCTGGAAAGTCCTTGATTGTCCTATCACTCCGTGCAGAGGCTCGGGGGCTACTCTCGCACCCGGCTACGGCCAAAACTGTTGACAGCGTCAACAAACCAGCTTGATAACTTGGAACCCGACCATGCACCTGGGCTACGGCCGGGCTGCATGAGGGAACGATCAGACCGGCCGAAGCACCACGAAAAGCATTCAGACCTCAGAGGAGTCAAACCACTCCTCCGAGGCCTCAGGGGCTACACCCGGCGGGTGCGCTCGCGTGCACCCACTAGATTAAGGCAAAAACCGAGAAAGGCCGGTCCCCTCACCGAAAATGCGGCAAAACCCTCCAAGCGAGTACCAACACTCCCTTCGAGGCTCAGGGGCTACTGTCGGGTACCATAATTAGGGGTACCCCCAACGCTCCTAATCATGGCTGGTAAACACCCTCAGACCAACTGACGGGTGTGGTTCAAGTCAAGACTTCATCTACTCGAGGGACGCGATCTCACTCGAGCCCAGCCTCGGGTTGGAACAGTAGTCCCAGACGAGTTCACGCCTCACCCGAGGGCCTCCTCAGGCAGTGGGTGCCCCCTCGGCTCTCCCGAGGCTCAGCTCGGGCAGGCTTCATTGTGAAGCAACCTTGGCCATACCGCCTCACCAACCGACCGCTTCACAAGTGCATTAAATGCAGGGGATGCCTGACGCCGTATCCTGACACACGCGCCTCAGACGGGCAGGCCGAAGTGACCGCAGTCACTTCGCCCCTCTTCTTTACTGTCTGATATGACAGGAAAACAGCGCCGCTCGCTCTGCTCCGACTGACGTGTCAGCCACCCCGGCGACGACTGACAACAAGTCACGATCAACCACCGAGTTCAGCCTCGGGCGCAACAGGAAGCTCCGCCTCGCCCGACCTCATGCTCCGGCCTCGGGAGGAAGCTCCGCCTCGCCCGACCTCATGCTCCGGCCTCGGGAGAAGGTCTTCGCCTCGCCCGACCCCTGGACTCAGCCTCGACCCTGGTCTCGGGAGGAATCGTGTCCTCGCCCGACCCCAGCCTCGGCCTCAAGAGAAGTCTCCGCCTCGACCGACCCTGGGCTCGGACCGACTGCTCTAACAGGGGATACATCATTTCCCTATTCCTAGCCTGCTTAGGCTACAAGGAATAAGACCGGCGTCCCATCTGGCTTACCCCGGCGACGGGTAATGATGGTGTCCCGCATGCATCATGACGCAGGTGGCTCTCAGCCCCTTACGATAGCGAGGAGACATCAGCAGGATCCTCGCCGCGCTGCCAGCTGTGCTCCTACAGGACTCAGGCGCTCCTCCGACAGCCACGCCATCACATGTACAGGGCCCAAGCTCTCCCCCAACGGCCACATTGGCATGTACACAGGGCTTAGGCACTCCACTGCCGGACACGTTAGCGCATAGCTACGCCCCCCGTTGTATGTCTGGACCCTCTCCTTGCCTCTATAAAAGGGAGGTCCATGGCCACCCTGACGGGGGTTCGCGCGAGGGAAGCGGCGGGTGAGCTCTGTGTCTCTCTCTCCCTCACGCGACGCGCTTGTAACCCCTACTATGAGTGGCACCCCTGGTGCAGGATAATACAAGGCTTGTCCCACCTCTTGTGTTCCATCCCGCGCCAACCCATCTGGGCAGGGGCACGCAGCGATTTCACTGGTCGGTCCAAGGGACCCCCCGGGTCCGAGACGCCGACATACACCTTCTCCCATATAAGGCTTCGAAGGGTGCCATCTTTAAACTGGACTGGTAGCTGTTATTATAAGAGAACTCTGCCAATAAGAGACACTTGTCCCAATCCTTTCCATAGTGTAGCACACATGCCCTTAACATGTCTTCCAGAATTTGATTCACTCTTTCTGTCTGGCCATCTGTTTGAGGATGGTATGCTGAGCTTCTTATTACATGGGTCCCAAGTGATTTCTAGAGCTGCTCCCAAAAGTGTGCCACAAATAGTGCCCCTCTATCAGATACAATAGTCTTCGGAATTCCATGCAAACGCACTATTTGATCAATATAGATTTCTGCATACTTCTCTGTCTTGTGGGTGGTATGCACTGGCAAGAAATGAGCTGTCTTGGTCAATCTATCCATGATGACCCAAATAGAATCGTGGTGTTAGGAGGTATTGGGCAATCCCACAATGAAATCCATGCCAATATCCTCCCATTTCCAAGATGGTATGGGAAGGGGCTGTAAGGTGCCTGCTACCTTCAAATGACTGGCCTTGACTCTTTGGCAAGTGTCGCATTCAGATATATACTTAGCAATTTCCCTCTTCATTCTGGTCCACCAGTACAAGGATCTAAGATCATGATACTTCTTGTTACTACCGGGGTGCATGGAGAATTTAGAAAGGTGAGCTTCATCCAATATTTTCTTTCTAAGCTCGGGTTTCTTAGGAACAACCAATCAGTCTCCAAACCATAGAATTCCCTTGCTGTCTTGATGGAAGCACTTGTACTTATCTACCTTCTGCTTGAGCATTTCCTTGATGACTTGAACACCCTTGTCACCAATTTGAGCCATGACTATCTGCTCATGCAATGCGGGTTCCACTGAGATATACTCCAAAGTTCCCGAGGAAACAACTTCTATGCTCAACTTGCACAACTCATCACACAAGGTGGAAATCTTGGAGTCCATCGTTACACAGTTGCACTGGGCCTTTCAGCTTAAGGCATCTGCCACAACATTTGCCTTGCCCGGATGGTAATGCAATTCCAAATCATAGTCCTTGATTAATTCCAACCATCTTCTCTGCCTCATATTAAGATCAGCCTGAGTGAAGATATATTTGAGACTCTTATGATCAGTATAGATATTACAATGAGCTCCCATCAAGTAATGTCTCCAAATCTTGAGAGCATGAACTACGAGAGCCAATTCCAAATCATGCGTGGGGTAGTTCTGCTCTTGAGGCCTGAGTGCTCGAGAGGCATAAGCAATGACTCTGTTATCTTGCATCAAGACACATCCCAATCCAGTACCGGAAGCATCGCAATAAACCTCAAATGATTAGGTGTTGTCAGGCTGAGCTAGCACGGGTGCTATCGTCAAATGTTGCCTTAGTGTGTGAAAGGCATCCTCACATTTCTGGCTCCATTCATATTTGACTCCTTTCTTCAACAATTCAGTCATGGGTTTGGCAATCTGGGAGAAATCCAGAATAAATCGTCGATAATACCCTGCCAATCCCAGAAAACTACGGATCTGCCGTACTGTGGTAGGAGGTTTCCAATTCATCACTTCTTGTACTTTTTTAGGATCAATCGATACCCCATCCTGAGAAATGGTGTGACCCAAAAACTTGATTTCCCTCAACCAGAATTCACACTTGGACAGTTTAGCATACAACTGATGGTCGCGCAGCCTCTGAAGTACGGTATGCAAATGCTTAGTGTGCTCGACTTCATTCTTGGAATAAACCAGAATATCATCAATGAAGACCACCACAAACTTGTCCAGCTCTGGCATAAATACTGAGTTCATTAAATACATGAAATAAGCCAGGGCATTGGTTAGCTCGAAGGACATCACCAGGTACTCATAAAGCCCATATCTGGTAGAGAAGGCCGTCTTGGGAATATCACTGGCCCTGATTTTTATCTGATGATAGCCAGAGCGAAGATCTATCTTGGAGAATACTTTAGCTCCCACCAACTGATCAAACAATACATCAATGCGGGGCAACTGATACTTGTTCTTGATGGTCACCGCATTGAGAGGGTGGTAGTCAACACACAACCTCAAACTCTCATCTTTCTTCTTTACGAATAAGGCAGAACATCCCCATGGTGAAGTACTTGGGTGAATGAATCTCTTGTCCAGCAATTCCTATAACTGCTTTTTCAATTCTGCCAACTCTGCTGGGGGCATCCTATAAGGTCTCTTGGATATAGGTGCGGTTCCGGGTTGCAACTCAATTGCAAACTCTATGTCTCTATCGGGTGGCATCCCTGGCAATTCGTTGGAGAAAACATCGGGGTACTCACAGACCACCGAAATTTTCTCTATAGGTGACTCTATCATGGTGAAGGCATAGGAACGGGTACAACTCTGGTTAGGCAAATATAATGTAGTCCCACCACAAGTAGGGGAGTGAATCTCAATGGCCCTTGCTGCAATGTCAATTACTGCCTGATGCCTTGATAACCAGTCAATTCCTAATATAATATCCACACTATCCAATCTCAAAATGAGGAGGGTGGTTTTAATTATCAGACTACCAAACTTTATAGGCACATGCCTGTTGATTTGATAGGTGGCAACCCTGCCTCCTGGTGTTGAAATGGTAACACCCCCATTGGTGTGATGGAAAGGTAACTGGCATTTGGCACTAAATTTTGTACTGATAAAACTGTGTGATGCACCAGAATCAAAAATAATGATTGCAGGATTATTCAAAACAGAAAAGATACCAGTCATGTCGGGTGCTCCCTCTGGAATATCAGCCATGGTGGTGAAGTTCAGCCTGCCTTGTCTCACTTGCACCTTCTGCCTCTTGCCTTGGTTCTGATTGGAACTCTGCCCCTGCCTCTGCTGGTTCTTAGGACAATTCTTGGCGTAGTGTCCAGTGCTGCCACAAGTGAAGCATCTGTTGTCATTGGCCTGACGATACTGCTGCTGTTGTGGCTAGTTGTTTCTCTGAATTAGGGGCTGAGAGCGGTTGGGTGCCTGCTGCTGCTGCTGTGGTTGGATTACCCAACGTCCTTGTTTCTGCTGAGGTCCCCTGTTTTGAGTGTCAGATACAATCCTGAAGCGCTGTGGCTGAGCTGATGATCCTGCCATAGGGATCTTTCTCTTCTTTTTGGCCTGATGGGCTGTGATGCAGTCCTCCTGGGAAATGGCCATGTTGGCTAACTCATTGTAACTGTTGGCCCTAACGGTGTTGAGACGGTCATGGAGCTTAGTGCTGAGCCCCCTCCTGAATTTGTCCCTCTTATTCTCATCAGTGTCTGCGTGATATCCATCATACTGGCATAGGTCATTGAAGGCCTGAGCGTACTGCAACACTGTTCAATTTCCCTGAGTGAGTGCCAGAAACTCATTAAGCTTGCAGTCCATAATGCCTACCGGTATATGATGCCCTCGGAAAGCTGCCTTGAATTCTCTCCATTCCACCACGTGGCCATCTGGCTGCATAGCGAGAAAGTGATCCCACCATGTCCGCACGGGTCCGCGAAGCTGCTGAGTGGCAAAACGAACTTTGGCCGCATCTAAACAATTGTCGGTAAGTAATGGGAATTTGGATTCCACTACCCTGATCCACACATCAGCATCAAGTGGATCCTCTGCCCGAGTGAACAACAGTGGCAGAGTGCTGAGGAACTCCTGATAAGTGGTTGCTGCTGGGGGACGCTGATGGTGATCACCACCACCATAGTGCTGAGGTGGTGGCTGTCACTGAGCCAACTGCTGCAGAATCTCATTCTGCTGAGCCATCAACTCTTGCATGGTAGGAGCCGGTGGCGAGGGTGGAGGAATGCGCTCATTCTATCCACGACGCGCTCTTCCTGCCATTTGAAAAATTTAAGGATGCTCTCAACATTATACTTCTGATGTCAGGGTTTATACGTGGTGAAAGATTTGAAAGGGTAAAACCAATATTTTCTTGCATCATTCATAAGAGACACTACGTGGCATAAAACTTTTCTTCATAAATTAAGGCTGACATCATTCATCATCCATACCTCCAAAAGAGTTTGTTACGATTACATCAGTGACCCCAAAAGACTCAACTCTGTCTAGCCTAGTACCCCAAGGGTGCAAAAGCTAAGCTAGCTTCGAGGAGTTCTACCGCCACACTCTTCTAACTCTATCCCTGTGACCTAGTGAGCAAACGAGGCAACGCTCGACTCGGGGGAAGGTGGTCTCCCTGAGCCAGCAGTGTCCAAGCTGGATGTAGGCTCCGACTCCTCTCCTCCCTCGATGTCAACATCCTTGTTGGCCTCCATGTCCTGGATCTCCTAGTGGTGCATATCCAAATGTTGGTTGGCTTCCGCAAGTTGCTGCTGAGTGTTTAGAAGCTGATCCTCGAGAACCTCTATGGTGTTCTCCCTGGTTCCCACTAGCTCCTCAAGCTCTTGGATCTCATTGGACATCTGTTCCACCTGCAGGTCCTTTTCCACCAACTCCGTGGACAGGTCTACCACAAGTTCCTCTCTGTTATCCAAGGTAATCTTGGTAGCCTCCAACAACGCCATTAAATGAGACATCGCCTCTCCTCGCATCACTTGCAGATGATACATGGCATTCATGCATCGCACCGTGAGGTGAGCAGTCTACCTTGGGTAAAGAGCCCATATGTCCTTGGCATGCTCCACTCGATCTTTCCACATTGGGTCGTCCTCATTGTCAGTGGGGAACAAGCCAATGGGGTGAGTAGACAGCTCTAAGGGGTGAAAACCACAGAAAGTCGTCAGCCCGTGGAGATCAATGGCCTCGATAGTATCCTCAGCCCGGTATCCGAAAGACTCAGAGTCCAACGAACGCCAGCCTGGCTGTAAGGGATGAGGCTCCAGGGTCATCCTCACCCTACAGTGGGGCACTCGGTGCTTCTCGAACAGCTGCACCGCGTACTGGGGAGGCGTCGTGTAACCGGCTCCCTAAAGCACCTCCCACAAGATACGGGGAAAACCCTCTCGTGCAAGTCCGTCCATGTGGGACTGTGCGTTCCCTCGGTCCGAGGATCCATGAGAAGTCATCTGTGTATGGTTAAGCGTAAGTGAAAAAGAAAAAGAATTACAAAAATAAAAGGGAATCAATGTCTGGCTTTTCTAAGATTGTGTTGAGGTCATGGAGTGTACTTAATCTTTTGTTGTCATTTCTCATAGCATTCTAAAGCTCTTAGCTAATTACCAAGTAGTGTGATTAAATGATGCATGCATGCTCGTCCTAAACGACCTCACATTAACTTATATGGAGTAGGAAAAAATTCCCATCCCTTATAGTAGCATGTAGGGCTCACTCAATTAGCCACCTAACTACCCCTCTATAATCCTAAGGCTTCACACTCTATGTTCATCCCTATCGCCTTACCGATCTATCCAACAATTGTTTCTAACAAGTTTTACTTTTGAAAAGGCTGGTATTTACGATTTACTGATTCCTCTGTGGTGGTACAAGCTCCGATACCAGCTGTGGCGGAACCGCCCGAATTATTCCAACTTAAGTGCCTAAGTCCCGCCTTAGAGGTTGGACCACACTTAAATAGGAATAACACGTCAGTCCCTCAGATCTAGTCCGACGAGGCCACTAACAGGATCAAGTACCATGTACTCACTCGATGGTGAGGCACAGAGCAAATACAATAAAGCATAAAACCATACATTAAGGAGTACCAAATTTATTACATCATCATCGGAGTTTTTAGCAAAAGTAGTGATCATTGTTCGGAATGCAGCGGAATAAAACTAACGATAAATAAATGGAGGGATGGGGAAGCCTGTCCCATCACTCCTCATGCTCCTCCTCAGTCGAGGTAGGGTCCGACTCGACTGTCCAACCCGGTGGCAAGATGGACGGCCAAGTCACTCCAGCAACCATGTCCTCCAGAGAACCTGTAAAAATTGTGCCACAAGCAAGGCTGAGTATACTAATACTCAGCTAGACTTACCCGGTGTGAGGAGTCTACTCCTCTACCTCTAGACATGCAGCTGTTTGGCTAAGGGGTTTGGTTTGCCAAAAGCACTAGCTGAGTCTAAAATCAAGTTTTAGCTTTTCAAGTTTTAGTGTGACTCTCTTAAGACTAAATGTGTACTATCTAATCATTCATGGTATCAAGCAATTTAGCAATCAACATCTTTTGCCAAATCATCACATTTCCACTTGTTACTCAATGCAGTACAATGGATCAAGCAGTCTCATTAGCTGCGAGAAGTAGACGATTCGAATCGAGTTTTTAAACCTTGCAAGGTAAACCTAAACACACAACGCGACGAGGCACTCCGTCCCCACACACATCAACCGTCTCCATCGATTCCCTGGCTACAGATCAGGGCTCACCGCCTTGGCGTACAATGCCTCACTGACCCCGACTGCCGTCGTGCAGAGATCGCACTTGTACCCACCATAACCGGAATGGGAGACCACGTCTCAGGTCGCGTGAGGGGTAAAGTCTGCGGGCAGGTTCACTCAGGTACTAGGCTTACCGATTTACCATATTTCTCGGCATGTGTTTAGTACGTTCAAACGCTTGACACAGGTATCCGCACGTTAATCCTTATTCCAATTTCATCTCGTAGACCACGCATCCCCATGGATCCGTGTCCACAGACCATCATCATTCTTTATCAAAGTGGATACAACCAATTCCTGACCTCGCGCGAGTGCTAGAAAAATCACTCGACTTCTACCGAGATCCTTAATTTGCAAAGCAGCTACTCGACCTAGCATACTAGTATCCATCACAAAGGAGTCCCGAGTCCATGCATCTAGGGTTTCAAGCAACTCCTACACTTAAGTGCACAGTACAAGCCTACAAACATTAAGTGTAGTAAAATAGCATATATATAAACGGTTATGCATAAAACCGGGGCTTGCCTTCCAAAGCTGGGGCAGGCAGATCCTCGATAGCAGGCTCTGGTGCTGGATCTTGGGCTACCTCCTGAGCAACTCCTTGCTCCGGCATGAGGATGTACTCTCTGTCAGCGAGGTTGCAATCTATCGAATGAAATGAATACGATAGATGTATGCTATGATATACAGAATTTAGTAACCATTATGCATAGTGAAGAGAAACTAAGTTAGTTGATATCTCAGGTTTCCGTGTTATAAGAAGCTCTTAGTGGTTTATGCTTAGCAACCTAGGTTTGAGGTTTTGCTTAGAGGTAAACATAGTGGATTAAAACTTGGATTGCCCTTTAAGGTTTTAGTAGGTACTCAAGGGGTTTTGCTGGGTTGGTTAGGGTAACATTAATCTCTACTACTAATTCCTCTTTTTATTCTCTATTTATGCTCTTAAGGTGGGTTTGAACCACAACAGTGATTCAAAATTTCCAAAAATTCTGTAAAAATTACAGGGGGTCAATATTGGTCACTGTACTCTATCTTTAAATTTGGGGTCAAAAATAATTAAGATAGGCCCTGGGCAAAAATAACAAAAGCTAGGGCAGAGGGGTCACTTTGCACTACAACTCTTATCTAGGTGTGGGTTCTGTACTAAGAGTTATTTTTTTTGGTATCTATGGGTAATCACATGCTTCTGTGCCAAAAATCATAGAGGGTTACTTAGTGGTTATTTAGTTATTATTTTCTAAAGTTTAATGCCAAAAGTCACTTATAACTAACTTGCTATTTGAAAAATATCAAACAACAGAACTCATATTTTTCCTATATTCTTAATAACAAAAGATTAGTTATCCCAAGGTTTGAGGTGTTTTCCCCTCAGGATTATTTTTCTAAGATTTTCCTAAATTTTCATTGTTTGCATAAAATAAAAGGTATCACATTTCTTTTGTACTAAACAAGGGTCTATTAAAATTTTCCAGTGAACTATATTAAGTAAGTGTGCTAACAAAAATATGGTTGCTCCCTGGTTTCTTTTTAAAACTTTCTTTTTCTATTTCCTTTAACTTTGAGCTAAAATGGTTTTAAATAGCAAGACCTACCTTAATTTGGTGTATTGAGAGGTTTTCCATTTTTAAACAGATTAGGGAGTGATTAAGTACTTTTCTAATTTTTCTTTCTCTCAGTCCAACAATGTAACTATTTTTTTCTTTATTATTTAGCTTTTGGTGAAATCAATATTCAATTCCAAACTTTAAATTCTTCTGCAATACTAAGGGGGTTTTGTATTTTTCCTAGGTAGTTCACATTATTTAGAGTCAGGCAAAATTGGTTTGACCAAATTTGGTTGAATAAAACTGAAGTTATGAATTTTACAAGATCTGTTTGTTTTTAAATTAGAAATAATACAAAGGTTTTCTGGAAAACCAGGTTACACTGAGGACCCTGGGCTTTTCCTAAACCAATCCTTCAACTTATACCCTTGCGCCACTATTCATTTGAGTCGCTAACACCTCAAAACCCCCCTGACTTTCTTTCCTTCTTCCCCGAGGCCCCTCCCCCTTTTGAACAGTACCCGCGGAAGTAATTAGGGCGGCGCGGCTTACCGGCGGCGAGGGAGGTCCAGCAAAGGACGGGGTTGGCTCCGGGAAGTCTCTGCAGTCACGTCGAGGTACGACTTGCCGTTGGTGATGGCCGGAATCATCCGGTCCACGTGCGCAGGCGGGCGAGTGCTCCGGCCTATCCACGGCGATACAGGTCAATCCAAGGGCACGAGAAGCTTCACGGGGTGCTAATGAGTCAACTCGCGCAAGGAATCGGAGAATAACTCACCGTGGAGCTCGGTCCATGTTCGCCGGCAGTCGGGTAAAGTCCAGTGACCTTGATCCGGCGTCTCCGGTGAGGTAGAGCTTGATTCCTCACTCTGGGAGCTTCACCGAGGTACGTAGAGTCTATTCCAAGGGTTGGTCGGGGTTGGGAATGGATGCACTGGCTGGTCTACGATGGCAGGGGTTCGGGCGGCCGCTGGCACACCGTGTGCAGGGCAAACGCCGGTGATCTCTTGCTCCGGTGAGGTCGAGAGCGCGCGGGGGAGTACGGTCGAAGCCTTGGCTGGCTTTATAGGCTCGGGCATAGGCAGGGAACACGGGCGTGGCTCGGGGCGGCGTGGGGCGCGCGAGGTCGGGCGCTGGGCATGCTCTGGCGTGTCCAGGGCGCGTCGAACATGTGGAAGTGTTCTTCTGCCCTTGTTCAACAGCTCGCCGAGATCGCAAACGTGCGAATCTTGGCAAAAATCCGGCGCAGGCCTCTTCCTGGCACCTATGGCTATCTCTTGTATGTGAGTTCCAATGGCAGATATGCCCTAGGTAGGGAGATATGCGGGCGCCAAATCTGGCTTGTCCCACTGTCCACCTCACGACAAAAGAGATGCCAAATCTTGTCAAACGAATTTGGCTTGGGTTCAAATTTTTCCAGTGGGTGCCTTAGGTGGTTTGGCACCTTTTTGGTATTCAGACCAAGTGGTTTTGGCACCATCTACTAAGTGAACACATCTGATCATTAGATTAGGTTAAAATTTGACTTAGGGAAAAATGGAGAGCTCTAGTGTGCTCTCTACTTAATGATTTAATTTAGGGTCTTTCATGGGCCTTTTTGTAATGTTTCCCTACTGAAATTTGTAGACAAAATAGTATACTTAACTTTGGTTAGGAGTTTAAGTTATGAAATGTGCATTTGCTTAATCTTTCTCTTAATCTATTCAGTGTTTGGGAGTTAAGGGCTTAAAAAGGGGTCTAGGGTTTGACCCTCTTACCCAAGGGGATAATTGCATAAATGCTTGGGTGATGCTCTTGTCATAAACCCTTCTTTAGTTAATCCCCATGTTCCAAGGTTTTTGGTGCTCCTTTTCCTCCACTTAAACACATGTGATAACAATGCATAAGGGTATGTTATGGAGTTAGGGCCTTAGGTACACCTGGGGTGTTACAGTTTCTTCTCTAAACACCTGCTTACTGGCAAAAGCAAAAACCTATGTTTTACCTTTGCCTTCACTTGATCCACAGTCAATGGTTATGATTCCTCGAGATCTTTGTTGTACCTTATGGTTCAATCCTGCAATCTTATCACTCAAAAAATTGTTAGTCCACAATCAGTTGTCATTAATTACTAAAACACTACTTGGGGGCCTAGATGATTCACAATCTCCCCTTTTTGGTAATTGATGACAACATCACATATTTTTGTGTAAAGAAGATTTTGTTTCCCAATCTTTCTTACATTCTAGGTATAAGAAAGATTTGAGATGAGCTTTTGAGTGACTTATCTGGATTTTGAAGGTCATTTGAAATATTGATAAGCCATCACAGAAAAACTCAGAGAATAGGAATAACTCCCCCTAAATATGTGCATAGAGAATATCCAGATCACAAATTCAGTATATCAGAGTTTTTGGCAAAGACCTTCCTATAATCCTGGTTATCGAGGCACATAGTAGTATGGAGAATGGAAGCGACAAGTGAAAAACTACCTCGATTAACCATAAAGAATTCAAACGGATAGAGCTTTAAACACAACAATGTAAACAAGGTTTTAAGAGACATAATAATTGAGTAGCGACATAATTATTGAGTAGCATTAAACACAAATGTAGCATAAGTAGCATAAATATGCAGCAAGAGCAGCAAGCTCAACCTTGAATTATCACTGCTCTCTCCCCCATTAGCATCAATTTCCATAATGGGAACATCACTGCGCACCCGGTGGAGGACGAGGATACATGCTGTAAAAATGAGAGCTGAAGCTGTCAAATATCAAAGTGAACTGACTAAAATCATTCTGGAGTTGCTGCTATCTTTCATCCAGAGCATGAACAATGTCATTAATAGAGAGAGTTTCAAACTGACTGGACAAGGCACCCATATTGTCCTGAAAGCTTTATTGCATATTGTTCATTTTGTTCACAATAGGATCATGCACAGTAGTGTGAATATGAGAATGAAGATAAACTGTGTATGCACCCCATCCAGTTGAGTGTCAACAACTGTAAATCTCTCATGTAAGTCAGAGAACTGACCATCAAATGTGGAGTGCAAATGATCAAATCGGTCATCTACATGTGACCTCATGCTTTGAAACTGGCCATCAATATGAGTATGGAGCCCTTGATGCATCTGGTTAAAATAAGAATCAAAATAACTAGGGGCCGGCTGCCAGTACTGACCTTGCTGTTGTGGAGGTGGAGGTGGTGGCATGTGCTGCTCTGCAGGCTGATCATCGAAATCATGTCCCTGAGCTTCCTCTCAGGGAACTATGTGAGAGGCCTGGTAAGAAAACCAATTTCATTTTTGAATGGCTTGAACAGGGTGTGAGCAGTTTCACACTGCCCTTCGAATCTGGTTTTGGCTTTAATCAAGGCCATAATATATGGTGCATATGCCAGATTCTGGTTCTTATCCATTTTCATATCATTTAACTGGCGCATCATGAAAAGAACAACATCCATGACTTCCCCTTTCATGACATGATCAATAATGTTTCAGAATTTGTCACGGATCCTGCTTTTGTCTCCACTCTTTGGAAGAATGGTGACTCTAGCAATCTTGTTGATGACAGCTGGATGATGGCGCAGCCCTAGAGTCTTGCCGAACCGCCTAGGTATACCCAGCCTGGTAGGTTCATAATATTGAGCGAAATCTTCAAACTGATCCTCAATATAAAGATCGAGTCCCTGAGATATAAGTGCATAATCCAGGCTATTAGCTACTAGGAATTCAGCAAATGTAGTCACATATCTTTTAAACCTAGTCATCCATACAATGAGCTGATCATCAATGTTGATTTCAGCAGTTGCAAGAAACTGCTTGACAGTTAATTCATTATAGTCAGTTCTTTGACCCATGAACTCATATAGACCACAGTCTTGGAATTTAGCGAGTAAACCTTCCATAACAGTTTGTCCCTGCATGTAGTCCCAGTCAATAACTTGAAGTTTATGAAATTTGATATCCATCAGAGTACCCCAAAACACATCAAACTGTAGTAGAGTATGGAAGTATTGAATGTTGGTGTCACTGGGCAGAGAGAATTGATCCATAGTCCTTCTTAAGGAATACTCATCCATTGAAAAACGCATCTTGGGGTAAGTCCATCCTGTAATATCAATTGGGTAGTCTGGGTGAGAATGAGGAGCATCTTCGGTATCCAACGAAACACTGCCCCTAGCTAAGGATTGGGCTTCAGAGTCTGTGGCAAGATTATAGTCTGAATCGTCTGCACGACAACGTTTGGACAGAAATCGCCCTGCCAGCTTCTTCTTGATACCACTGAGTCCACTGAAAACACAATATAAATAATCCCAATACCAAGATAATATCAAGAGAAAAAGAATGACAGCAAGAGTAATAGGGTAATCTGTCAGGGGGCGGACGGTCCGCGCATCCAGGGCCGGATAGTCCCACAGCCAAAGCGTCGGACGGTCCGCTGTCAGGGGCGAACAGTCCGCGGCCTGGCAGAGTGATTTCCATATCTTGTGTAGTTATTGATAATGAGTTTCAACATATCAACAATAGAAGATAAGTGAAAGGGAATTAGGCTTACACCTATTTCCTAAATGATTTTGGTGGTTGAATTGCCCAACACAAATAATTGGACTAACTAGTTTGCTCTAGTGTATAAGTTCTACAGGTGCAAAAGGTTCACACTTAGCCAATAAAAAGACCAAGAAATGGGTTCAACAAAGAGAGCAAGGGATAACCGAAGGCAGCCCTGGTCTGGCACACCGGACTGTCCGGTGTGCCACCGGACAGTGTCCGGTGTGCCACCGGACAGTGTCCGGTGCACCACCGGACAGTGTCCGGTGCACCAGGGCACTCCAGGCTGAACTCTACACCTTCGGGAAAATCCAGAGGCGCTCTGCTATAATTCACCAGACATGTCCGGTGTACACCGGACAGTGTCCGGTGCACCAGAGGAGAGCGGCTCTGGAACTCGCCAGCGTCGGGAATTCGTCCGCTATAATTCACCGGACACGTCCGGTGCACACCGGACTGTCCGGTGCACACCGGACTGTCCGATGTGACAGCGAGCAACGGCTACTTCACGCGGCAACGGCTACCTGCAACGCATTAAA
The DNA here is from genome assembly GCA_029449295.1 of Zea luxurians. Taxonomy (NCBI): domain Eukaryota; kingdom Viridiplantae; phylum Streptophyta; class Magnoliopsida; order Poales; family Poaceae; genus Zea; species Zea luxurians. The sequence continues at coordinate 182,076,297 of JAOPSE010000004.1, read as the reverse complement.
TGCGCGCCAGCGCGCGCAGAGGAGCAGGCCACGCGCGGGTGGCGCACCGGACAACCTACAGTGCTTGTCCGGTGCACCACCGAACATCCTGGCGGGCCCACATGTCAGAGCTCAACGGTCGGAACCCCAACGGCTCGCTGACGTGGCTGGCGCACCGGACTGTCCGGTGCGCCATGCGGCTGCAGCCTTCCAATGACCACTTTGTGGTGGTTGGGGCTATAAATACCCCAACCACCCCACATTCAATTGCATCCAAGTTTTCTACACTTCAACACCTTACAAGAGCTCTAGCATTCATTCCAAATCACACAAAAGAGATCAAATCCTCTCCCAACTCCACATCAAGCCTTAGTGATTAGAGAGAGTGATTTGCCGTGTTCATTTGAGCTCTTGCGCTTGGATCGCTTGTTTTTCTTTCTCATTTGTTCTTGTGATCAAACACTCAATTGTAACCAAGGCAAGAGACACCAATTGTGTGGTGGTCCTTGCGGGGAAGGTTCGTTCCCGGGTTGATTTGAGAAGAGAAGCTCACTCGGTCGGAGGGACCGTTTGAGAGAGGGCAAGGGTTGAAAAAGACCCGGCCTTTGTGGCCTCCTCAACGGGGAGTAGGTTTGCGAGAACCGAACCTCGGTAAAACAAATCCTCGTGTCACACTCCTTATTTGCTTGCGATTTGTTTTGCGCCCTCTCTCGTGGACTCGTTTATATTTCTAACGCTAACCCGGCTTGTAGTTGTGATTAACTTTGTAAATTTCAGTTTCGCCCTATTCACCCCCCTCTAGGCGACTTTCAATTGGTATCAGAGCCCGGTGCTTCATTAGAGCCTAACCGCTCGAAGTGATGTTGGGAGATCACGCCAAGAGGGAGATGGAGACCGGCGACAAGCCCACTACAAGCCAATCATCGAAAGAGTCCCGCAACAAGGGGAAAGGGAAGGAGAAGAAGTCTTCTTCCCACAAGTCGCATCGGAGTAGCGGCAAACATAAGAAGATGAGGAAGGTCGTCTATTACGAGACCGACACTTCATCACCATCGACCTCCGGCTCCGACGCGCCGTCCGTCACTTCTAAGCGCCATGAGCGCAAGAAGTTTAGTAAGATCCCCCTACGCTATCCCCGCATTCCTAAGCATACACCTCTACTTTCCGTCCCATTAGGCAAACCACCAACTTTTGATGGTGAAGATTATGCAATGTGGAGTAATTTAATGAAATTTCATCTAACCTCACTCCACAAAAGTATATGGGATGTAGTTGAGTTTGGTGTGCAGGTACCATCCGTAGGGGATGAAGATTATGATGCGGACGAAGTGGCCCAAATCGAGCACTTAAACTCCCAAGCCACAACCATACTCCTCGCTTCTCTAAGTAAGGAGGAGTACAACAAGGTGCAAGGCTTAAAGAGCACCAAGGAGGTTTGGGACGTGCTCAAGACCGCGCACGAAGGTGATGAACTCACCAAGATCACCAAGCGGGAAACGATCGAGGGGGAGCTCGGTCGCTTTCGTCTTCGCCAAGGGGAGGAGCCACAAGACATGTACAACCGGCTCAAAACTTTGGTGAATCAAGTGCGCAACCTCGGGAGAAAAAAATGGGATGACCACGAGGTGGTTAAGGTTATTTTAAGATCACTTATTTTCCTTAACCCTACTCAAGTACAATTATTTCGTGGCAATCCTAGATATACTCTAATGACTCCCGAGGAAGTAATCGGGAATTTTGTGAGCTTTGAATACATGATCAAGGGCTCAAGAAAGATCAACGAGCTTGATGAGCCCTCCACTTCCGAAGCTCAACCCGTGGCACTTAAGGCGACGGAGGAGAAAAAGGAGGAGTCTACATCAAGTAGACAACCCATCGACGCCTCCAAACTCGACAACGAGGAAATGGCGCTCATCATCAAGAGCTTCCGCCAAATCCTCAAGCAAAGGAGAGGGAAAGACCACAAGTCCCGCTCCAAGAAGGTTTGCTACAAGTGTGGTAAGCCCGGTCACTTTATTGCCAAATGTTCTATTTCTAGTGACAGTGACAGGGGCGACAACAAGAAGGGAAGAAGAAAGGAAAAGAAGAGGTACCACAAGAAAAAGGGCGGCGATGCCCATGTGTGCCGTGAGTGGGACTCCGAAGAGAGCTCCACCGACTCCTCCTCCGACGAGGATGCCGCCAACATCGCCGTCACCAAGGGACTTCTCTTCCCAAACGTCGGCCACAAGTGCCTCATGGCAAAGGACGGCAAAAAGAAGAAGGTTAAATCCAAATCCTTCACTAAATATGAGTCCTCTAGTGATGATAATGCTAGTGATGAGGAGGAAAATTTGCGTACTCTTTTTGCCAACCTAAACATGCAACAAAAAGAAAAATTAAATGAATTGATTAGTGCCATTCATGAAAAGGATGATCTCTTGGACTCCCAAGAGGACTTCCTAATCAAGGAAAATAAAAAGCATGTTAAGGTTAAGAGTGCTTACGCTCTAGAGGTTGAAAAATGTTAAAAACTATCTAGTGAGCTAAGCACATGCCATGATTTAATTGCCAACCTTAGAAATGAAAATGCTAGTTTAAATGCTAAGGTTGATTCTCATGTTTGTAATGTTTCAATTCGCAATCTTAGAGATGATAATGTTGATTTACTTGCTGAGATTAATGAATTAAACATTTCTCTTGCTAGCCTTAGAGATGAAAATGAAAAATTGCTTGCTAAGGCTAGAGATTTTGATGTTTGCAATGCTACCATTTCTACCCTTAGAAGTGAAAATGATATATTACATGCTAAGGTTATAGAATTAAAATCTTCTACATCTACTGTTGAGCACACTACTATTTGTACTAGATGTAGGGATATTGATATTGATGCTATTCATGATCACATGGTCTTAATTAAACAACAAAATGATCATATAGCAAAGTTAGATGCTAAAATTGCCGAGCACGAACTTGAAAATGAAAATTTTAAATTTGCTCGTAGTATGCTTTATAATGGGAGACACCCTGGCATTAAGGATGGCATTGGCTTCCAAAGGGGAGACAATGTCAAAATTAATGCTCCTCCTAAGAAATTGTCTAACTTTGTTAAGGGCAAGGCTCCCATGCCTCAGGATAACGAGGGTTATATTTTGTACCCTGCCGGTTATCCTGAGAGCAAAATTAGGAGAATTCATTCTAGGAAGTCTCACTCTGGCCCCAATCATGCTTTTATGTATAAGGGTGAGACATCTAGATCTAGGCAACCAACCCGTGCTAAGTTGCCCAAGAAGAAAACTCCTACTGCATCAAATGAACATAACATTTCATTCAAAACTTTTGATGCATCATATGTGCTTACAAACAAATCCGGCAAGGTAGTTGCCAAGTTTGTTGGGGGCAAACACAAGGGCTCCAAGACTTGTGTTTGGGTACCCAAAGTTCTTGTTTCTAATGCCAAAGGACCCAAAACCGTTTGGGTACCTAAAGTCAAGAACTAAATTTGTTTTGTAGGTTTATGCATCCGGGGGCACAAGTTGGATCATTGATAGCGGATGCACAAACCACATGACAGGGGAGAAAAAGATGTTCTCCTCATACGAGAAAAACCAAGATCCCGAATGAGCGATCACATTCGGGGATGGAAACCAAGGTTTGGTCAAAGGCTTGGGTAAAATTGCTATATCCCCTGACCATTCCATTTCTAATGTTTTTCTTGTAGATTCTTTAGATTACAATTTGCTTTCCGTGTCCCAATTATGTCAAATAGGCTACAACTGTCTATTTACTGATGTAGGTGTCACTGTCTTTAGAAGAAGTGATGATTCAATAGCGTTTAAGGGAGTGTTAGAGGGTCAGCTATACTTGGTAGATTTTGATAGAGCTAAACTCGACACTTGCTTAATTGCTAAGACTAACATGGGTTGGCTCTAGCACCGCCGACTAGCCCATGTTGGAATGAAGAATCTTCATAAGCTTCTAAAGGGAGAGCACATTTTAGGATTAACAAATGTTCATTTTGAGAAAGACAGGATTTGTAGCGCTTGCCAAGCCGGGAAGCAAGTTGGTGTTCAACATCCACATAAGAACATCATGACGACTGACAGGCCACTGGAGCTCCTACACATGGATTTATTCGGCCCGATCGCTTACATAAGCATCGACGGGAGTAAGTACTGTCTAGTTATTGTGGATGATTATTCTCGCTTCACTTGGGTATTCTTTTTACAGGAAAAATCACAAACCCAAGAGACTTTAAAGGGATTCTTGAGACGGGCTCAAAATGAGTTCGGCTTGAGGATCAAGAAAATTAGAAGCGACAACGGGACGGAGTTCAAGAACTCACAAATCGAAGGCTTCCTTAAGGAGGAGGGCATCAAGCATGAGTTCTCTTCTCCCTACACCCCACAACAAAATGGTGTAGTGGAGAGGAAGAATCGAACTCTATTGGACATGGCAAGAACCATGCTTGATGAATACAAGACACCGGATCGGTTTTGGGCCGAAGCGGTTAACACCGCTTGCTACGCCATCAACCGGTTATATCTACACCGAATCCTCAAGAAGACATCATACCAACTCCTAACCGGTAAAAAGCCCAACATTTCATATTTTAGAGTCTTTGGTAGCAAATGTTTTATTCTTATTAAAAGAGGTAGAAAATCAAAATTTGCTCCTAAGACTGTAGAAGGCTTTTTACTAGGATATGACTCAAACACAAGGGCATATAGAGTCTTTAACAAGTCCTCAGGACTTGTTGAAGTTTCTTGTGACGTTGTGTTTGATGAAACTAACGGCTCTCAAGTAGAGCAAGTTGATCTTGATGAGATAGGTAATGAAGAAGCTCCATGCATCGCGCTAAGGAACATGTCCATTGGGGATGTGTGTCCTAAGGAATCCGAAGAGCCTCCAAGTACACAAGATCAACCTTCCTCCTCCATACAAGCATCTCCACCAACTCAAAATGAGGACGAGGCTCAAGTTGATGAAGGAGAAGGTCAAAGAGATGAGCAACCTCAAGATAACAGCAATGATCAAGGGGGGAGATGCATTTGATCAAGACAAGGAGGATGATGAACAACCAAGGCTGCCACACCCAAGAGTCCACCAAGCAATCCAACGAGATCACCCCTCGACACCATCCTCGGTGATATTCATAAGGGGGTAACTACTAGATCTCGGGTTGCACATTTTTGTGAACATTACTCGTTTGTTTCCTCTATTGAGCAAAGCAGAGTAGAGGAAGCACTTCAAGATTCGGATTGGGTGGTGGCAATGCAAGAGGAGCTCAACAATTTCACTAGGAACGAGGTATGACACTTAGTTCCACGTCCTAATCAAAATGTTGTAGGAACCAAGTGGGTCTTCCGCAACAAGCAAGATGAGCATGGTGTGGTGACAAGGAACAAAGCTCGACTTGTGGCCAAGGGATATACACAAGTCAAAGGTTTGGATTTCGGTGAAACCTATGCACCCGTAGCTAGGCTTGAATCAATTCGTATATTATTGGCCTATGCTACTTACCATGGCTTCAAGCTTTACCAAATGGACGTGAAGAGTGCCTTCCTCAACGGACCAATCAAGGAAGAGGTCTATGTTGAGCAACCTCCCGGCTTTGAAGACAGTGAGTACCCTAATCATGTCTATAGGCTCTCTAAGGCGCTTTATGGGCTCAAACAAGCCCCACGAGCATGGTATGAATGCCTTAGAGATTTCCTTATTGCTAATGGCTTCAAAGTCGGCAAGGCCGATCCTAATTTATTCACTAAGACTCTTGCAAATGATTTGTTTGTATGCCAAATTTATGTTGATGATATTATATTTGGGTCTACTAACGAATCTACATGTGAGGAATTTAGTAGGATCATGACACAGAAATTCGAGATGTCGATGATGGGGGAGTTGAAGTATTTTCTAGGATTCCAAGTGAAGCAACTCCAAGAGGGCACCTTCATTTGCCAAACGAAGTACACTCAAGACATTCTAAACAAGTTTGGGATGAAGGATGCCAAGCCCATCAAGACTCCCATGAGAACTAATGGGCATCTCGACCTCGACACGGGAGGTAAATCCGTAGATCAAAAGGTATATCGGTCGATGATAGGTTCATTGCTTTATTTATGTGCATCTCGACCGGATATTATGCTTTCCGTATGCAAGTGTGCAAGATTCCAATCCGACCCTAAGGAATCACACCTTACGGCCGTAAAACGAATCTTGAGATATTTGGCTTATACTCCTAAGTTTGGGCTTTGGTACCCTCGGGGATCCACATTTGATTTAATTGGTTATTCGGATGCCGATTGGGCAGGGTGTAAAATCAATAGAAAGAGCACATCGGGGACTTGCCAGTTCTTGGGAAGGTCCTTGGTGTCTTGGGCTTCAAAGAAGCAAAATTCGGTCGCTCTTTCCACCGCCGAAGCCGAGTATATTGCCACAGGACATTGTTGCGCGCAATTGCTTTGGATGAGGCAAACCCTGCGGGACTATGGTTACAAATTGACCAAAGTCCCCCTTCTATGTGATAATGAGAGTGCAATCCGCATGGCGGATAATCCCGTTGAGCATAGCCACACTAAACACATAGCCATTCGGTATCACTTTCTTAGGGATCACCAACAAAAGGGGGATATCGAAATTGCGTATATTAATACTAAAGATCAATTAGCCGATATCTTTACCAAGCCTCTTGATGAACAAACTTTTACCAAACTTAGGCATGAGTTAAATATTCTTGATTCTAGGAACTTCTTTTGTTAACTTGCACACATAGCTCATGAATATACCTTTGATCATGTCTCTTTTATATATGCTATGACTAATGTGTTTTCAAGTCTATTTCAAACCAAGTCATAGGTATATTGAAAGGGAATTGGAGTCTTCGGCAAAGACAAAGGCTTCCACTCCACTCTATCACTCATTCTTCGCCGTCACTCCAAGCCACTCCTCATCCTTGGGGGAGAAAGCATAAAGCGAAAGGACTCCGGCTTTGGTATAATCTTCACTTATATGTTTTATTTGCCAAAGGGGAGAAAGTAGCTAGGAAAGGGCTTATATTTCACTCTAAGTATCCGTTTTTGGTGATTCATGCCAAAGGGGGAGAAATTATAGCCCAAAGCAAAAGGACCGCACCACCACCCTAATTTAATTTTTTTTCGATTGGTAAAATTTCAAATTAGTATCATGATTCTTCAATTTGGTATCTTATTGAGTTTATAAAGAGGGGATTTCAAAATTGGTATCTTTAAAACCCTCTTGAACACTAAGAGGAGAATTTATTGAGGGGGAGTTTTGTTTAGTCAAAGGAAAAGCATTTGAAACAGGGGGAGAAAATTTCAAATCTTGAAAAATGCTTCGCAAAATCTTATTCCTTTACCTTTGACTATTTGCAAAAGAACTTTGAAAAGAATTTACAAAAGAATTTGCAAAACAAAACAAGTGGTGCAAGCGTGGTCCAAAATGTTAAATAAAAAAAGAAACAATCCTTGTGCATCCTAAGTATTTATATTGGCTCAATTCCAAGTAACCTTTGCACTTACATTATGCAAACTAGTTCAATTATGTACTTTTATATTTGCTTTGGTTTGTGTCGGCATCAATCACCAAAAAGGGGGAGATTGAAAGGGAATTAGGCTTACACCTATTTCCTAAATGATTTTGGTGGTTGAATTGCCCAACACAAATAATTGGACTAACTAGTTTGCTCTAGTGTATAAGTTCTACAGGTGCAAAAGGTTCACACTTAGCCAATAAAAAGACCAAGAAATGGGTTCAACAAAGAGAGCAAGGGATAACCGAAGGCAGCCCTGGTCTGGCACACCGGACTGTCCAGTGTGCCACCGGACAGTGTCCGGTGCACCACCGGACAGTGTCCGGTGCACCAGCGCACTCCAGGCTGAACTCTACACCTTCGGGAAAATCTAGGGGCGCTCTGCTATAATTCACTGGACATGTCCGGTGTACACCGGATAGTGTCCGGTGCACCAGAGGAAAGCGGCTCTGGAACTCGCCAGCGTCGGGAATTCGTCCCCTATAATTCACCGGACATGTCCGGTGCACACCGGACTGTCCGATGTGACAGCGGGCTGTTGGGGCGAAGGCAAAGGAGCCACCCCTCGCTCGAAGTCTTCGCTGATAACCGTTGGTCAGACAGAGACAGAACAGGCAGGGACACCCTTCGCTTGGTCAGCACCAGACGAAGACCGGCGACGAAGTCATCCCACAGTGCGGCCTCGTCCAGCTCAGAGGCCCACGTGTGTCCCGGCCCATTGTAACGGGCCCTGCGTGGCCGCCGCCGGTTACGGGCCTAACTTGTAAAGGCATCCCTGTAATTACAGTCTGTAACCCCGCTTTATGGGAATATTCTAGGGATAACCTAGGTACCTGAGGGCACATGCGTCCTTAGCACAAGGCGCTGGGCGCTCAGGTACCTATAAATACCCCTGTACAGTGCCCGTGGGGGGGACGATCAACAGAGCTATTGCCTCCTAGCGCGTAACCCTGTTGTCACCACTGTTCACCCTTGTTGGCCTCCTTGCGATTGAGAGCGAGTTCCAACACGGGCAACGGCTACTTCGCGCGGCAACGGCTACCTGCAACGCATTAAATGCGCGCCAGCGCGCGCAGAGGAGTGGGCCACGCGCGGGTGGCGCACTGGACAGCCTACAGTGCTTGTCCGGTGCACCACCGGACATCCTGGCGGGCCCACATGTCAGAGCTCAACGGTCGGAACCCCAACGGCTCGCTGACGTGGCTGGCGCACCGGACAGTGTCCGGTGGCGCACCGGACTGTCCGGTGCACCATGCGACTGCAGCCTTCCAACGGCCACTTTGTGGTGGTTGGGGCTATAAATACCCCAACCACCCCACATTCAATTGCATCCAAGTTTTCTACACTTCAACACCTTATAAGAGCTCTAACATTCATTCCAAAGCACACAAAAGAGATCAAATCCTCTCCCAACTCCACATCAAGCCTTATTGATTAGAGAGAGTGATTTGTCGTGTTCATTTGAGCTCTTGCGCTTGGATCGCTTGTTTTTCTTTCTCATTTGTTCTTGTGATCAAACACTCAATTGTAACCAAGGCAAGAGACACCAATTGTGTGGTGGTCCTTGCGGGGAAGGTTCGTTCCCGGGTTGATTTGAGAAGAGAAGCTCACTCGGTCCGAGGGACCGTTTGAGAGAGGGAAAGGGTTGAAAAAGACTCGGCCTTTGTGGCCTCCTCAACGGGGAGTAGGTTTGCGAGAACTGAACCTCGGTAAAACAAATCCTCGTGTCACACTCCTTATTTGCTTGTGATTTGTTTTGCGCCCTCTCTCGTGGACTCGTTTATATTTCTAACGCTAACCCAGCTTGTAGTTGTGATTAACTTTGTAAATTTCAGTTTCGCCCTATTCACCCCCCTCTAGGCAACTTTCAATAAGAATCACCAAAAGTAATCAAACTAAGTGTAATACGTATGTACTCATGTTCAAGCAACATTCAAGAGATCAATTATATTCATTTCACTCCGCAATTTGCGAAATCTTGCTTCATCTAGTGGCTTTGTAAAAATATCCGCCAGTTGATCATCTATTCCGATAGAATAAACAGAGATATCTCTTTTGCCAACATGATCTCTTAAAAAATGATGCTTGATATCAATGTGCTTCGTTCTTGAGTGTTGAATAGGATTCGTAGCCAATTTTACAACACTTTCATTGTCACACAGAGAGGAATATTTTCGAATGAAATCCCATAATCCAATAAGGTTTGTTTCATCCATAGTAATTGAGCACAACAATTACCAGCCGATATATATTCCGCCTCGATGGTGGAGAGAGCAACCGAATTTTGTTTCTTGGATGACCATGAAACAAGAGACCTTCCAAGAAATTGACAGCATCCTGATGTGCTTTTTATGTCAACTTTACACCCTGCATAGTCTGATTTCGAATAACCAATTAATTCAAATTGAGCACCCTTAGGATACCAAGACCAATATTGGGGGTATGCTTCAAATATCTTAGAATTCTTTTGGCGGCCTTTAAGTGAACCTCTCTAGGTGATGCTTCAAAACGAGCACACATGCAAACACTAAACATAACATCAGGCCTAGATGCGGTAATGTAGAGCAAACTACCAATAATTGAACGAAAAAGTTTTTGATCAACAATGGTACCTCCCTCATCTAAATCAAGATAACCATTTGTTGCCATAGGAGTCTAAATAGACTTTGCATTTTCCAATCCAAACTTTTTGAGCATATCCTTCAAATATTTAGATTGACTTACAAAGATTCCATCTTTCAATTGTTTGATTTGAAGACCGAGAAAGAAGCTCAATTCTCCTATCATGGACATTTCAAACCCAGTTGACATCATTTTACCACACTCATCACAGAATAGCTCATTAGTTGATCCAAAAATGATATCATCAACATAAATTTGACAAACAAATAAATCTTTACCAATTCTTTTAGTGAATAAAGTAGTGTCAACTTTCCCAATTTTGAAGTCTTTGGAAAGCAAGAAATCCCTAAGCCTTTCATACCAAGCGCGTGGAGCTTGCTTAAGCCCATAGAGAGCCTTAGAGAGCTTGTACATGTGGTTAGGTCTTTTAGGATCCTCAAAATTGGGAGGTTGTTTGAAAGTTGCCTAGAGGGGGGTGAATAGGCAAGTTAAAACTTTTTCTACAAAAACTAGAAGCAAACTGGGCAAAACTGAATTGATCTCGAAATTCACCTAGTTAACTTTGGAAATGAGATGTTCTAAATGATCCACAGGGTTCAAAGTAGTAGATCTGAGAAGGGCACTTCTCAAAATCCACACACCAAAAAGATATGAACAAATCTTCCACGGAAGGGTGAGAGAATGAAGAACATGAATAAGCACAATGAACAAGAACACAAGAGACACAAGATTTATCCCGAGGTTCGGTCACACCACCAAGGTGTCCTACTTCCTCGTTGAGGCGCCCACAAAGAGCCGGGTCTCTTTCAACCCTAATCCTCCCTTTGCCGACCACAAAGATCAAGCTCACACACTAATCTTTGCTCAAACGAGCGGGTAATACAAACTTTCTTGTGGTCTTCCACAAGATTTGGAGACTCACAAGAGACACCTAGTCGTCTAGGAGCTAGAAGCTCCAAGAGTAATGAATCCACAAAGAACTCAATGTAGTACCAAAGCTCGAATGAAGAAGAGCGAGAGAGATTTAGAGATGAAGCACAAAAACCATAGCTCTCAAGCTCGCTCAAAGATTTCTCTCCAAAGATTTGAAATGGGAGAGGCAAGAGATGTGTGTGAGAGAGTGGGAGGTGTTTCTCAAGTTGGAAATGGAGTTCAAATCGTGCTCTTATGTGGGGAGAGAGCTAGGAGTGAGTATATATAGGTGGGGCTTCAAAACTAGCCATTGGACTGATTTTGGCTATGGAGGACCGGTTGAACCGCCCCTAGGACCGGTTCAACCGCCTGGGACAGGCTGACAGTCAGTCTGCCAGTCAGACTGGCAGACTGCAGGTCAGACTGTAAAAACAGGTCCTGACACCGGTTGAACCGCCTCTAGGGCCGGTTCAACCGCCTGGGGGTCAGACGGTTCAGTGACCCTGACACCGGTTGAACCTCCCCTAGGACCGGTTCAACCGGTTTTGACCAGTGAGGTCCGAGGAAAAAACCCCGGCTGAACTTTCCCTGGACCCCGGTTGAACTTGCCCTGGACCCCGGTTGAACCTCTCTGGACCTCGGTTGAACTTGCCTAGACCATAGTTGAAGTTGAAGTTTAGCTGGAGTCGAGAAAGCTCAACTCAGCTGAAGTTCAGCTCAGCTGAAAAGCTCAGCTGCAGCTGAAGAAGCTCAACTCAGCTGAAGTTTAGCTCAGCTGCAGCTGAAGAAGCTCAACTCAGCTGAAGTTCAGCTCAGCTGCAGTTGAAGAAGTTCAGCTGCTTTTCAATAAGAACACTCTAGGTTTCTCAAACCTAACCATGGTCTACCATAGAATGTTAAAGAGATTTTTGTTTTTCAAAAATAGCTTTTGAATATAGAGGTTTGAGCTTTGGCAAACACCAACCTTCTTTTTGGATCCCCCTTTATAGTACGACGATTCCTATACTCAAATTAAATAAAATTAATTAAGTAAACTCCTTGAGTCATTGGTGTCTCATGTGTGATTTCTCCATGGCGTTGCTTCATAAGGATCACAAACATCTTTGTCTCACCTTTTGAAGCAAACACAAATCAAACCCTGTGACTTGTACCATATCACCATATATGAGTTCAAATCATGGTTTCAAGTCACCTTACTGATGCATCATGTTATAACTCTTCATAGCTGATTAGTTCATCGACTTAGTGCAAGTACTCTCTTCTTCACCTTAGCCATGGTACCTCGGTCTACAAGCCGTCGCTTGGCCTTCACCTTCACTTAGTTCCTCGAAGCCCTTTCCTTGCTATCTTCACCCTATCAAGCCATTCTTGAGTCACATCCTATTGAGCATCCATTGAGAGAATCATTTCTTCAATATTGTGAACCTTGCTTGAATGTCTTCTAGATATAATTGTTAAGATCAATCAAGCTCTAGTTTGATTCTCATAGAAGCATATATGGACTGATAGTAATATGGTCAAGCCAATTCACGATTCCTCATATCTTATTCACTTTGGCTTGACCAATCCTCTTAATCACTTCATCATCTATTCTGATCATATGTATGTAGTGATTTCTCAGATCTTGTCCATATATTCAAACCAATATAGAGATCATAATATATCCATTTGTATTGTCCCATTGGTTATTTAACCTCATGTTGAAGCTTTGTTCACTGATCATTATTCACTATTCAAGTATGTTCGTCATACTGAATTTCCTGTTCGATACTTACACAACAGCAAAACTGAATACTCCCGTCGGCCATAATAATTCCCGTCGGTTTTTAGGGTTGCCGACGGGAGTTAATTAACTACCGTCGGCCATAACGAAGCCGACGGGAGATAAATAACTCCCGTCGGTTACTCCAGAGGCCGACGGGAGCTACATTATCTCCCGTCGGCTTTGTTATGGCCGACGGGGTTTAGGGCGGGCCAGGCTAAACACGCGCGCTGGCCCACTCGCCCGGCCTCTCCCTTTGTCCATCGCGCGCGCACGTCGTTCCCGCGCCCGACAGCCGCCGCCGCCGACCGCCGACCCGCCGCGCCCGAGCGCCGCCCGCGCCTGCGCCGCCGCCTCCAACCGCCGACCACGCCGCGCCCGAGCGCCCCGTGCCAGAGCGCCGCCCGCGCCTGCGCCGCCACCGCCGAGCGCCGACCCCGCCGCGCCCGAGCGCCGCCCGCGCCTGCGCCGCCGCCGCCGACCGCGGACCCTGCCGCGCCCGTCACGTCCCCCGCCGTGGCTTGCCGACGCAGCTGCCCCCGCCTGCCAGTCCACGGCGCTCGGCCCCTGCGCAGGCGCCCCCGCCGCCCGCCGCCAGCCGCCAGCCCGGCCACCGGTCGACGCCGCGCCCTCCCCGGCCTGCCCCGCGCCGACCCCGGCCACCGGCGCCGTCTGACCGGCCACCGGCGCCGCCTGCCCGTCCCCTTCCCCGGCCACCCCGGCAAAGTAAGTATATATATGGGCGCACGCGTTATATTTATATCGAAAATATGCTTATTCCCGTCGGTTGGTTGGTTGCATTGATTAAGCCGATGGGAGTTAACTACGTTCTGGTAGTTTGATTAGTATGATACACTGTTTATTTTCCTAGAGTTTTAGGGTTAAGTGCGCAGACCAGTAGTTAACCCTAGGCGTCACCCGTTCCGGAAGCATGCACATCACATTTATTCATATGTTTGGGCCTAATGCACCTAGACAATCTATGGATGCATAGATTGTATAGTTTCATTCGGTCCAAACACAAGATTACTTGTGATGTGCGTGGTTCCGGGATTGTCCACGTATTTGGACAGCCGGAGAATGGGTGTGGCCGCATGTGATTCGTGCACGTGTCCGTTGGTCTGAACGAGATTTCAGCAGCATAACCCAGTTGTTCTCCGTCGCACCATGATAGGCGTGTGTTCGGAGAACAGCGGGGTTATGCTGCCGAAATTTCGTTCGGACCATCGGGCACGTCACGAGTCGCTTGCGGCCACCTCCATTCTCGGGTGGGTTTATGTCCTTTCCTATAGTAGGGTTATCACCTAAGCCACGTGCATTGCTCTTATATGCTGAATTTTTGGTTGGTGGTTTACACAACAGCAAAACTGAGCCATCCTAGTCCACAAACATGGAAGATGACCGTGAGTGGATGTATGCTGGTTGGAAGAAGGGCGGATGTCACACAAAGGAATGGTTTCAGAAGACAGAAAAGTTTTTAGAGAACGCTCGTGGAGAGTCAACCCACGCTGTGATTAGGTGCCCATGCACCAAATGTGGGAACATCCAGTCACATGACAAGAGAACTGTGGCACTACACCTTTGCAGTCATGGGTATGTTCAAGGTTATAAGGTTTGGGATAACCACGGCGAGTCACGGAGTATAGTATCAGCACAGATGGAGGTGGATGACGGTGATGAAGTGGATCGATTGGATCATATGTTAGAAGATATGCAGGCAGAGTTTGTCAACAATCCTGAAGATCCGCCTACAAAAGAGGTTGAAGAGTTGTTCAAACTCCTCCAAGACTTAGAAATGCCTCTGCATGGACACACAACGGTTACCATCCTCCAGTTCGTGACCCGTCTAATGAGCATAAAGTCAAAGTTTGGTTGCTCAGCCAAATGTTATAAGGCGATTTTGGACTTGTTTAGTGATGTCCTTCCTGCCGATCATAAGGTGCCTAAAGACATTTACCGGTCAAAGAAGCTGCTAAAGGCTTTGGGAATGCCATATGAGAAGATCGATATATGCCCGTCCAACTGCATGATATATTGGCGCGATCGTGCGAAACTAGAGAAATGCTTGAAATGTGGCCTGTCGAGGTACATAGAGGTGGTAAACGAAGAAGGGGAGAAGGTGACAACAAAGAGGGCACATAAGCAGCTTCGCTGGATGCGTCTCACTCCAAGACTGAAACGTCTGTTCTTGGCTAGTAGAATTGCGAGCCGCATGAGCTGGCGCAAGAATCGTAAGCCCCCAAAGGATGGGGTAATGCAGCATCCGTGTGATAGCGACGCATGGAAGGCCCTAGACAGCTTCGATATAGAATTTGCTAGTGAAGACAGGAATGTTCGTATTGGGCTGGCGACAGATGGTTTCACGCCTTTCAGTATGACCGCAGCGTCTTACTCATGTTGGCCTGTCTTTGCCATACCGTACAACCTTCCACCTGAAGATTGCATGAAAGATGAGTTTATGTTCTTAACTCTCATCATACCTGGGAAGGATCATCCCGGCGTAAACCTCAATGTTATGCTTGAGCCATTGATTGAGGAGTTGAAAGAGCTTTGGGAAGGAGTGGAGGCGTATGACAGCTTCATGAAGCAAAAATTCAAACTTCGGGCAGCATATTTGTGGTCCATACATGATTATCTAGCGTATGGGATCTTTGCTGGGTGGAGAGTCAGTGGAAGGCTAGGTTGTCCTATTTGTGGAAAAGAAACAGATTGTTTCTGGCTCGATAAGGGTGGGAAGTTCTGTTACTTCGATTGTCATAGGTCTTTTCTTCCTTTGAACCACCCCTTCAGGCTCCAGGCACACGAGTTCAGGAAGGACACCATTGTCACGAAGGAACCCCCGAAGCGTCGCACCGGGTGGGAAATCGCTGAGGAGCTGAGTAATCTAGTGAGAAATGAGGATGGGGATGGGTTTGCAGGTTTCGGGAAGACCCATAACTGGACTCACAAATGTGGCCTTTGGGAGCTCCCTTACATGAGGGCATTGCAGCTCCCGCACAACATCGATGTAATGCACCAAGAGCGTAACATGTGTGAAGCACTATTTAACACCGTCATGGATTTCCCAGATAAAACAAAAGACAATTTCAAGGCCCGAGTGGACTTAGGTAACATATGTAACCGCCCAACTCTCATGCTCAGAGAAAATGGAGGCAAGCCTCGTGCTGAATTTGCCTTGAGACCCAATGAACGAAAAGAAGTGATGAAGTGGATGAAAGATTTAAAATTTCCCGATGGTTATGGTGCGGGGTTCAGAAGATCTGTGAACTTGAAAACAATGAAGATCAATGGGTTGAAGAGTCATGATTACCATATAATGATGGAAAGGCTGATCCCAGTAATGTTGCGTGGTTACATTAACGAGGAAGTGTGGAAAGCGATAGCTGAACTTAGCTATTTCTACAGGCAGCTTTGTGCTAAAGAAATTTTAAAGGAGATGATGCAGAAACTAGAGGAATCGGCACCGGTGCTTCTTTGCAAGCTGGAGAAAATATTCCCGCCTGCGTTCTTCAATCCTATGCAGCATCTTCTTATCCATCTCCCATATGAAGCAAAGGTAGGTGGGCTAGTGTGTTATAGGTGGATGTATCCCATAGAAAGAATGTTGAAAAAACTAAAATCAATGGTGGGTAACAAGGCAAAGGTTGAAGGTTGTATAGCAGAGGAGTTCAAATTTAAGGAGATAGCTTTCCTCACAAGTGGTTACTTGACTGAAGACCACAATGTATTTGCCCATACGAAGAGGTACCATGAAGATGAAACGGTGCATCCGTGCAGTCACATTAGCATATTTCAATGGAACGGCAAGGCTGTTGGTCCACCAGTGGCATATGAATTCAGTGAGAACGAACGGAAATCTGCTTTGCTCTACATGTGGTCAAATATAGAAGAGGCTGAGAAATTCTTCAGGTAATAGTTTACTAGGCTTAAAGGAATTGTATATTCAATGTTTAGGAAACACAATGTTTTCTTACTCTCGTTCTTTTTTAGCGAGTTCGATAAAGAAAACTGGAGGTCTTCTCGTAACCGTCAACCAACGGCGAAACAGCTAGACAACTTGCGTCTAAATGGATTGCACGGGGGACCTAATTTTATCTCCTGGATCCGAGACCATGTAAGCCTTGTATTCTTTGTCCTCATACATCGTGTATAGGTATGACAATTGTAACACTTTTTCATTTATTGACTGTCAGTTCGGGAATGTACCGGATGACTCACAAATGTGTCCTGTGGGATCTCCTTCACATGAGGGCATTGATTCTCCCGCACGTCGGCGTAGTGTCCATAAGGACCTGCGTCAGCTTTCTATTGGTAGTGTGATAGTGAAGAGTTATGGCCGTTACGACGTAAACGGGTTTCGCTTCCGTACAACCAAATTTGAAGCTTCCCGTCCTTTAGCAGCTACGAAAAATAACGGAGTCGTAATCCGGGCTGAAGATATGGAAAGGCACGAATCCGAGTATTACGGAATCATAAACAATATACTCGAGTGCCAATTTGTAGGGAACAAGGATCTGAGGGTGGTGTTTTTTGACTGTACATGGTTTGACCCGAAGCATTATAGAACCGAATTTGGAATGGCGCAGGTTAAACGCAAGCAAATACTTCAAGGGGCCGATAGATATGTCCTTGCTCATCAGGTGGAGCAGGTATATTACTCGTCATATCCATGCCCTAAGTTGAGCGCTTGGTGGGTCGTATACAAAACCTACCCCCGTGATCGGTTGTCCACTCCTGTTCCCGATGATTACAATCGTGAGGCTCAACAAGCTGACACGGTATTCCAAGAAGATGAGTTGCCATCCTCATTTGATATAGACCCTGCTCCTACATTGGATTGTTTAGTTGGAGACCTCAATGATATATCATTGCCACAGAAAAGGAAACGAAACGATAAGTAACAAGTTAAGTTTATTTCCATATGAATGTTTATTTGTTTAATGTTGGTTTATTTTGCACCGTTTGTTTATTTATTTACATTACTCAGTACTAATAAAAACTTTCAATTGCTGCAGGATGCCTAAAAAGTTTAAGCAGGTGGTGAAGGGGTTCAGGGACTCCCTGTTCCGAGGGAGTTCCTTGAGCGCTAGTAAGAAGGAGCAGCTCTACAGAAGCCTACACCCAGAGTTACAGGGCCAGCCCTTGGGGTTTCAGAGAGGCGATGTAAGAATCATTGTATTGTTGCTTTTAATTTGTGTAAGACTTTAACGCGTGAATGTGACACTTGAGTTACTTATTTGCAGGATGAGGATGAGGATCAGGATCAGGATGAGGATGAGGATGAGGATCAGGATCAGGATCAGGATGAGGATGAGGATGAGGATCAGGATCAGGATGAGGATGAGGATGAGGATGAGGATGAGGTTGAGGGTGGAGGTGAGGAGGCTGAGGCAGGAGGTGAGCAGGGAGAGGGTGGAGGTGGAGATGAGACTGAGGCTGAGGCAGGAGGTGCGGCTGCGGGTGGAGATGAGGCTGAGGCAGCTCCACCAAGGCGTCCACGTAAGTTTAGAAGGCCCCATGCCGTACAACCTCCACCTGTTCCGAGCTCCGAGACGGGGAAGACAGTGATCTCCCCCGTCGGAGATAGGTAAGTGCTGTATCTTGTGATTTGAATCAGCTGTATTCATCAAATGTAAGCATGTTTGATGCTTGCCCGTCTTTTTGTAGGGAGTGGTTGGACTACTCTTTCACCGGCCAGGGTCGTCAAAAGCAGGTGAACTCTGTGTTGAGTTCGCTCCTGAAGTTTCACTACCCTGGACTGGTGAAGACGTCCGACGATGCAGACGCTGCGCCGGTCCTCGTCTCATGTTGGGACGATTACAAGCTGAAGGTCGATGTCACTTATGGCGATGCCCAGGGGCTTGTTCGCGCTGACTTCTGGGTACGTAATCTTGTGTGTGTTATATGGAAGCAATCATTAAAAAGTTAGATAACATTGCATTCTTTTTGTAGGCACGTTTTCGGTTGGCCGACGGGGATGACGCGAACCATGCCGAGAAGGTGTTTCAAGTAAATGCCTATCGGTTGGTGAAGGAGGCCCTGTACGAGGCAAGGATTCAGGCCACGTGCATGTATTATCAACAAATTTTAGGGCAAAAGATGAACAAGAAGACAGGGGCCTCGAGTATATACCTTCGCGAGGAAGAGTATCGTAAGGTTATATTTCAATCCTTTCCTTTGTGTTTGTTTCATTTGAATAAGTACTGATATATGTTTGTTTTTATGAAGGTGGTGGTTCCGTGGATGTCTAACCGGCCAGAGGCCTACGCAGCTTGGTGTGGGGTATGGGCTTCTGAAGCCTTCCAACAAAAGTCAAAAAGTCACAGGGACAATCGAGGCACCATGCCGAACCACACCTTCGGTGGCGACAACTTCACGCGAAAGGCGAAACGCCTGGTAAGAAAACTAACAAATATGTTGAGATGTCATATATTCTTTTATTGTACTAACTCTGTGTTGTAGGAAGCTCAATTAGGTCGCGAGCCGACTCCCATCGAGGTGTGGGAAGCTGGCCATAGGGGAAGCGACCCTTCCAACCCTTTGTGCAGCCAGACACAAAGGGAGCGTCTGGTGAGCTGTTGTCCTCAATATTCGGTTAATGCTCGCAACGTACTAACTAAGGTTATATAATCGATACAGGCGGCATATGCGGAAGAGATGAAGGACCGTCACGGAGAAGACTGCGATTGGAGGACCATGCCGATCGATGCTCAAGCCGTGCATAAATCCGGTGGAGGAAAGGCACATGGACGGTGAGATGTTACATTACATGCCATTTATATAGTGACATGAGCATATGCCTTAATTAATCTTTCTTTGACAACAATTGTAGATTCTCTCTCTTTGATGGAATGATCAACACGATGGATTTTAGAGCGTCTCGGCGGTCGGCATCTGGGTCCGGAAGCTCCGGTCATAGCTCTCGTCGGCTCACTGAGCAAGAGCTTGAGATCGTGAGGCTGCGTGAGGAGAACCGTCAGCGCGATGAGCAGTTGAGGGCTCAAACTGAGCAGTTGAGGGCTCAAAGTGAGTACTATGCCTCAGTCCACGCGCAGCAACAACAGATGATTCAAGTAAGCCCATTGCATTATTACTGTTTATTCATTGCTTTACACATCCAATGCGTACTACTAATATGCTTGGTCAATAGTTACTAGCTCAGCAGCAGGGCATTCCGTACGTGGCCCCTCCGCCTCCGCCGCAATGGACGTTCGTCCCTATGGGCCCTCCTCCACCTCCGGTAAGAAATTCTATATCCATTCTCTAGTTACATAGTAAAAACGACGACTTGTGCCGCACTGCACTCACATGAATATGTATTATTCTTGTATTCAACAGGGACTTGTGCCGCAGCAGCCTCAGTTTAGCACACCGCCGGCACAGCTACCTGCCCCTGGAGCACAGGTTTGTATTCTAACTCTATAGCTATCGCCGACAGTTCAGCAGTTAATATGTACGATTTCTGACAAATTGCATTCTCGCTCCATAGGACAATCAGGAAGGAAGTGGAACGATGGATGGCTTCGTCAACTCCCTATTCGCGTACCCAACTCCGGACGGAGGCAGCGGCCAAAGCTCCAACAACCCTAGCCGCCGCGGTTCGTGAATGTGCTTCCGTCGGTACCTTTTCAGTAATGAACACTTCGATCTCTACCTTTTCAGTAATGGACACTTCTTTTGTGGATGAACACTTCTTATGTGGATGAACACTTCTTATGTGTATGAATGTTCTTATATATATGTGTGTGGATGGATGTGATTGATGTGTGGATGTGATTGCTGTGTGAATGTGCATGATGATATTGTGTATATTTTCTGTGCCATTGATCATAAATATGGGGTTTTTGGGGGGGGGTGACAGTTTAACTCCCGTCGGCTTTGCAAAGCCGACGGGAGTTATCCTGGTACTGTCCAGGATAACTCCCGTCGGCTTAGCCAAGCCGACGGCAGTTGTCGCTCCCCCGTCCCGGCAATCAGGGCTGACGTGGCGGACACATAACTCCCGTCGGCTACCTAAGGCCGACGGGAGTTAATTGCCCGCCACGTCAGCCCTGGGCCGGGGAGCGACAACCACCGTCGGCTACCTAGGGCCGACGGGAGATAATTATCTCCCGTCGGCCCCGACGGGAGTTAATGTAATCCCCGTCGGGTAGCTCCTGTCGGCCGGGTACCGACGGGATTTACTCTAAAACCGACGGGAATAGCTAAATCCCGTCGGTTTTAGAGTAAATCCCGTCGGTACCCGGCCGACGGGAATATCCTGGATTGCTGTTGTGTTAGCAAACTTGTTAGTCTTTTAAATGTGTTGTTATCCAAATCACCAAAACTCACAAAAGGGATGAATACACTTTCATTGTTCCACACACACTAATTCACTAATCTTACCATTCAAAAAGGCGCTCTTAACATCCATTTGGTAGAGCTTGATATTATGAGCACAAGCATAGGCAAGAAGAATTCGAATGGCTTCCAATCTTGCCACCAGTGCAAATGTCTCACCAAAATCTAATCCTTCTACTTGTGTATAGCCTTGTGCCACTAGTCTTTCTTTCTTTCTTATCACCAAACCATTTTCATTATGCTTGTTTCGAAATACCCATTTGGTTCCAATGACATTGTGATTGTTTGGTCTTTGAACAAGCTCCCAAACTTCATTATGGCAAAATTGTTTAATTCCTCATGCATTGCATTCACCCAATCGACATCAAGTAGGGCTTCATCTACACGGTTAGGTTCAATACAAGATACAAAAGAGAAGTGTTCACAAAATGAAGTTGTATGTGATCGAGTTTGAACACCCTTACTTATATCACCCACAATTTGATTTGGTGGGTGATCTTTTATGATTGAATGATGAATTCTTGACGTAATTTGAAAATCACTAGTTGTATTTTGAGGAGAAATTGCATGACCCGAAGTGTCTTGAACATGATCATCCTCAATTTCATCAATATGTTGGCTTTGTTGAGTTTCCTCATTAATAGTTGAAGAGGATGGAATGACAACCATACTATCATCATCGTCTTCTATTGCCTTTATCTCACCAATAGCCATAGTTTCATAGCATTTCTCAAATCAACTCCACTAACATCATCAAGGTTTTCATTTTCATCTTGAAAACCATTTGTTTCATCGAACTCTACATCATATGCTTCTTTGATGATCCCATAAGTTTTGTTGAAACTCTATATGCCTTGCTATTTGATGAATATCCAAGGAGAAAGCCTTCATCACATTTTCTCTTAAATTTAGAGAGTCGACTACCCTTCCTCAAAATATAGCATTTGCAACCGAACACCCTAAAATAGGAAATGTTTGGCTTTCTTCCAATAAGCAATTCATAGGGAGTCTTTTTCAAGAGCTTGTGACAATATAATCTATTTGATGCATGACAGGCGGTATTAATGGCTTCGGCCCAATAGGAGTGGCGCATTATATTCGGCTAACATAGACCTAGCCATATCAATAAGAGTCCTATTTTTCCTCTCAACAATCCCATTTTGTTCCGGTGTGTATTTGGAAGAGAATTCATGTTTAATGCCCTTGTCATCACAATATTCATCAATTCTAGCATTTTTGAATCCCAACCCATTATCACTTCTAACTTTCTTGATGTCAAAATCAAATTGATTTTGGGCCAGTATAGCAAATGACTTAAAGGCTTCAAATACATTTGATTTATCTTGAAGAAAATAGACCCAAGTAAATCTAGAATAATCATCCACAATTACAAGACAATAGGAATTACCACCAATACTTATGAAGGATGTTGGTCCAAAAAGATCCATGTGAAGTAATTCCAATGGTCTATGAGTAGACATTTGACTCTTGTAGGAATGAGTATTTGCCACTTGCTTCCCGGCTTGACATGAACTACATAATTTATTCTTTTCAAATTTCACATCCTTCAACCCTCGAACTAAATCATGCTTGGATAGTTGATTCAGTTGTCTCATACCAACATGACCAAGTCTCCTATGCCATAGCCAACCTAGTGAAGCCTTAGAGAATAGACAAGTTGTAAGTTTTGCCTCATTAGATGAAAAATCAACAAGATAAAGATTCTCATATCTAAAACCTTTGAATATTAGATTGCTACCATCAACACTTGAGATGAGGACATCATCAACGGTAAAATTACAACTAAAACCTAAATCACATAGTTGAGCTATGGATAGCAAATTAAAGTTAAGAGAATCAAGTAAGAGTACATTTGAAATGGAATGACCGTTTGACATAGCTATTTTACCCAAACCTTTAACCTTTCCTTTGCGATTGTCTCCAAAAGTGATGCTATCATAGGTTGAGCAACCTTCCTCATTCATTTCGGTGAACATTCTCATATCACCGGTCATATGTTGAGTGCACCCACTATCCAATACCCAATTATTTCCTCCCGCCTTATCATTTACCTTAGCATATCTTTTGCCATAAGATAATGAGGAGATGAGAAAAGTGAGGGAGCCTCCTTGATTGCAATTCTGGTATTTAATTTAGATGAAGAATCATGATCATCATTATCCGAACTTGCATCCGAATCCCATTCAACTAGATAGGCTTTGCCATCCCTCTTCTTGTGGTAGAACTTCTTTTTCTTCTTATCATCTCCATCCTTACCTTTGTTCTTCTTGTTTGGACAATTCATGGCAATATGACCGGGTTCCCCACATTCAAAACATTTTCTATCATTGAAGACATTTCTTCTTGATGTTTGTCCCTTTCTAGGTTGACCCTTCTTTTTCTTCATAAATTTGTTGAATTTCTTCACAAAGAGAGCAAATGCCTCATCGCTTTCACTTTCATTTCCTTCATCTTCACTTTCTTCTTTTTCAATTGCCTTTGAAACTTTAGCTTTGAGAGCTATTGATTCCCCTTTCACCTTTTTAGCCAAACTCATAGCTTCGGCTTGAGATTTCTTGAATATGTCTTGAGTGAGAATTTCTCCCAATACTTCGGTTGGAGAGGTAGTGGTCAAATCACTCCTTACTAACATGGTCACAATAGTGTCTTACTTTTCCGGAAGAGATCTAAGAAACTTGTGAGTGAAATCCACATCCGGTACATTAAAACCAAGTCCCTTGAGCTTGTTCACTATCTCATTTAAGCGATTAAACATGTCGGATACACTTTCATCTTCCTTCATGAGAAATTGTTCGAACTTTTCTTTGCATACATATAACTTTGCACTCTTCACAATTGTGGTTCCTTCATGAATTTCCATTAGCTTTGTCCAAATCTCATGAGCGATTGTGAGATTTTTGATGCGGTTAAACTCATTTATGTCTAATGCATCATAGAATACATTCATTGCTTGATCATTGGTTAGAATATTCTCATGATCATTGGGAGATGGTTCATCTTCCTTCAAAAAAAGAAATCCATCTCTAACAATAGGCCAAATCTTTCCCTCCATAGCTTTAAGATGCATTGACATTCTTATTTTCCAATAGTCATAATTGTTCCCATCAAAATGTGGCGGCTTCCCAACGTGCACATTGTTATTATTAGCCCTTTTGTCCAACTCTGGGGTGATAAAATACACAACCAATGGAGTCCTTGGCTCTGATACCACTTGTAGGATCTAGGACACCGGCTAGAGGGGGGGTGAATAGACGGTTTTGACTAAAATAAAACACACTAGACAAATTTAATCAAAACAACAAGAGATGTAAATGTTTCTAGCCTTGATGACATAACAAAATGTAATGAGCAATTTAATCTAATGCCACAAGGATAAACAATGTATGAGTTACCAACTACTTGTAAACAATGTAAAATAGTTGAGAGAATGACACCAAGATTTATCTCGTGGTATCGGTGATTTGCCGTTCACCCCTAATCCACGTTGAGGTGGAATTCAAGCTCTCACTTGCTCCTCTACCAAGACATGGCTTGATCTTTGAGCCAGGTGGACAAGAATTCACTCAATAGCTCGATTTCACTAGTATCACCTTTGCCGCTCTGGCGAGGTAGGCGTAAACCTCTCACAATCAACTCAGCAGCTCCTCCACAATCTTCACGGAGAGCTCAACAAAGTCAACACCCAAGCCGTCTAGGAGGCAGCAACCTCCAAGAGTAACAAGTCAATGATGCTTGCCTGATGTATCACCTAGTGCCTCAAAGATTACAACGAATGCAAATGCACTAGAGTGTCTCAATCACTCACTAGAATGTGATCTCAATCAACTAGTGTGAGTGTTTGAGTGGGAGGCTCAAAAATGAGTTCAATGTCTGCTAGAAATGGCCAAGAGAGCCTCCACACATGAGCTACACTTCTATTTATAGCCCCTCAACACATATGTAGCCGTTATGTGCAACCTACACAGATTCTACGCACACGCGGACGGTCCGCGCCCTATGGCCGAATAGTCCGTCGTACTAGTAACGGCTATATCGACCGTTTGAAACTTGTCAGAGTTGTCAGAAAAGTCAGGGTCGGATGGTCCGCCCACT
Organism: Zea luxurians; assembly: GCA_029449295.1. Taxonomy (NCBI): domain Eukaryota; kingdom Viridiplantae; phylum Streptophyta; class Magnoliopsida; order Poales; family Poaceae; genus Zea; species Zea luxurians. The sequence goes on along the minus strand of JAOPSE010000004.1, from coordinate 182,051,041 downwards.
AGGAACAGACAGTCCAGATCCTGATACACTTGAGTAACAAAGTGCTTAATCAGTCTCAGTAATATGAGCAGATGGTCCGCCAATCATGGCCGGTCGGTCTGCACATGGACCACTTACCGTCCGGCTAAAAACCCTAGACCGTCCATAGTACAAAGTACCAAAAACACACCGTCCCTTCCCAAACTCGATTTTTCCTATGCGGACGGTCTGCCTGCTGGGGCCGGACGGCCCACCACAACAAGGCAGGGACATACCTCTCTGGCAGAGTCGCGGACGGTCCGGCCATCTGGCCCGGACGGTCCGTCATCCTCAGGGAAACAAGTTTTTGCGCTAATTCAAAAGGATTTTAATTTTGAAACCCGTAGCGCTGTTAGCCCTGATGCACATGTTGCTGTTTATGCTCTACGAGGCACTAAGTTATACACCATTCAAGTTCATTGACCCCCTTAATAGTACGACTATCTATCCTATTAATCCAGTCAGTTTCTTCTCTAAACACCTGCTGATTGGCAAAAGCAAAAACCTATGTTTTACCTTTGCCTTCACTTGGTCCACAATCAATGGTTATGATTCCTTAAGATCTTAGTTGTACCTTGTGGTTCAGTCCTGCAATCTTATCACTCAAGAAACTATTAGTCCACAATCAGTTGTCATTAATTACCAAAACACCACTTAGGGGCCTAGATGATTCACACCATGGGTGCTGACCGTCCGCTGTTGGCATGAAGGAAGCAATGGCTAGGAAGTGGTTGATGGTTATAAATACATCCCCAACCACCTCCATTCAACACACCCAAGCATCCCATTCCAAAGACACATTCAAGCATCCAAATCTCTCAAAGTTCCATAATTGTGACTAGTGATGATTAGTGATTAGTGACTTTAGAGTGTGTGATTTTGTGTCTTTTTTGTTACTCTTGTTGCTTGGCTTTTAATCGTGGTTTCTTCATCTCCTTCTAAACTGTCTAGTGACTAGTAGTGATCCTTGCGGGGTCTTTGTGATTCTTGAGATTAAGAAGAATCACTCAATCGATTTGAGTGATCGATTGAGAGTGGAAATGGTTGAAAAAGACCCAACCTTCGTAGCATACTCAACGGGGAGTAGGTTCATTAGAACCGAACCTCAGGAAATAAATCATCGTGTTCATTTGTGTTGATCACTACGATTTGATTCTTTCTCTCCCTCACTCTAGGTTCTCTTGCTCACAATCCTTTGAGTTAGCTCCCAAAGTTATCTGTATTGATTGAGCAACTCATAGCAAGAGCAACTCTCTTCCGCACTCTGAATTCATTATTACTTATTTTAATCCTAACCCCGGGTGAAGTTCGTGTTCAAAGTTTATAATTTTTAGGTTTTGTCTATTCACCCCCTCTAAACGACTTTCAATTATACAAGTATATTTTACCCATGGGTATGGGGATATGGGACCTATTGAAATCGCCTAGAGGGGGTGAATAGGCGAAACCTGAAAATTATAAACTTTGAACATGCACTATGCCTAGGGTTGGTGTTAGAAATAATTCGGAGTGCGGAAGATTGTTCTCCTTGCTATGAGTTGCTCAATCAATACGGATAACTTTGGGAGCAAACTCAAATCAATATGAGCAAGAGAACTTTAGAGAGAGGAAGGGAGGAAAACAAATCGAGTGAGAGATTAACATAAGTGAACACCGCGATTTGTTTACCAAGGTTCGGTTCTAAAGAACCTAGTCCCCGTTGAGGATGCCACAAAGGCCGGGTCTATTCTAACTTAGACCGATCGAGTGCTTCTCCTTAATCACTTCGGTCACTAAGACCCCATAAGGATCACCACCACTTAGGTATCTCTTGCTAGCTTTACAAAGCACTTAGAAGAATTAGAGTGAGAAAAAGAAATCAATCCAAGCAACAAGAGGAACAAAAGAAACACAAATGGTCCTCTCTCAAGTCACTAATCACTTGAGTTGATTTTGGAACTTGGAGAGGACTTGATCCTTTGATTATGTCTTGGAGTGTATGTATTTGCTCTAGTATTGAATGTGAAGGTCTAAAAACTTGGATGGCTTGAATGGTGGTGGTTGGGGGGTATTTATAGAACCAACCACTATTCCAACTGTTGCTGTCGATGGGCACACCGGACAGTCCAGTGGGGCACCGGACATTGCACTATTCATTGTCCAGTGTGTGCCACGTTAGCCGACCATTGGAGTTTGGAGCGGTTGACCGTTGAAGTCCTTTGTCCTCTTGCAACACCGGACAGTCCGGTGTGTTATGACTTTGCTGTTCTGACTTCTGACTTCTGTGTTGTCCACTGTTCACCGCAATCGACCATTGGGCGCAGTTGACTGTTGCTCCGTTGGCTCACCGGACATGTCTGGTGCACACTAGACATGTCTGGTGCATACCAGACAGTCCGGTGAATTATAGCGGAGTGTCTCTAGGAAAAACCCGAGAGCGGCTAGTTCGTAGTTGCCTTGTCCGGTGCGCCACTGGCTGCACCAATGCTTGTCTTTGCTCCAAACTCTGTAGAGTTTCCAACTTGTTTTTTTCTTTTTTGGTTTATGTTGAACTTTATGCACCTGAGATAAATGACAACTAGGCAAACTAGTTAGTCCACGTGGTTTGTTATGAACGTCAAACACCAAAATCGATTATAGGAAATGATTAGACCCATTTCCCTTTCAATCTCTCCATTTTGGTGAATGATGCCAACACCAAAACAAAGCAAATATAAGGTGTATAAATGTAACTAGTTTGCAATTTTGACAGATGTGCATAAGTTACTTCGAATTTAAATCAACTGAAGGTATTTCTAAGTATATATGATTGCTTTCTTCTTATTTAACATTTGGACCACATTCACACCACTTAGATTGTTTTAGCAAATCTTTTGATAAAAGTCTTTTCAAATTCTTTTGCAGGTAGCCAATGGTATAAGAATATGATCTCAAAAAGCATTTTCAAGATTTTGAAAATTCTCCCCATGTTTCAAATGCTTTTCCTTTGGCTAAATAAAAGCTCCCCCCTGAAGAATTTCTCCCCTTAGTTGTCAAGAGGGTTTTTGTAATTTGAAAATTTTCTCCCCCTTTGTGAAACAGTTTTTGAAAAATAGGGTGGTGGTGTGATCCTTTTGCTTTGGACCTATTAATTTCTCCCCCTTTGGCATTAATCGCCAAAAACGAAGAATCTTGAGAGGCCTTACATTTTCTCCCCCTTAGTAAAATGATGTGAATGAAAGTTTATGAGTAAAGCAAAAGATAAATGATACCGACAGAGTTGTAGTGGAAGCCTTGCCTTTGTCGAATACTCCATTTCACTTTCAATCTAAGACTAATCATAGAGATATTCATGGAAGCACATTAGTCTTAGCTTTGGCACAAGAAGAATAAGAAATATGCATTTGTACTAAATGAAAGAGATATGATCAAAGATATATAATGAGCTATGTGTGCCATTTTCAGTCAAAGTTTCGAGAATCTAGAATATTTAGCTCATTCCTAAGCTTGTTAAAAGTTTTTTCATCCAGGGGCTTGATAAAGATATCGGATAATTGGTTATGGGTGCTTTCATAAGCAATTTTGATATCCCCCTTTTGTTGGTGATCTCTCAAAAACTAATATCGGATGTCTATGTGCTTAGTGCGGCTGTGCTCAATGGGATTATCCGCCATGCGGATTGCATTCTTATTATCACATAGGAGAGGGACTTTGCTCAATCTGTAGCCATAGTCCCTAAGTGTTTACCTCATCCAAAGTAATTGTGCACAACACTATCCTGCAGCAATATACTCGACTTCGGTGGTGGATAAAGCTACTGAGTTTTGTTTCTTTGAAGCCCAAGACACCTGGGATCTTCCCAGAAATTGACAAGTCCCTGATGTGCTCTTTCTATCAATTTTACATTCGGCATAATCGGCATCAGAATACCCAATTAGATCAAAGGTAGATCCCTTGGGGTACCATAGCCCAAACTTAGGAGTGCAAACTAAATATCTCATGATTCTTTTCACTGCCCTAAGGTGAACTTCCTTATGATTTGCTTAGAACCTTGCACACATGCATACAGAAAGCATAATATCTGGTCGTGAAGCACATAAATAGAGTAAAGAACCTATCATCGACCGGTATACCTTTTGATCTATGGATTTATCTCCCATGTCGAGGTCGAGATGCCCAATGTTTCCCATGGGTTTCTTGATGGGTTTGGCATTCTTCATTCCAAACTTTTTTAGTATGTCTTGAATATATTTTGTTTGGCAGATGAAGGTGCCCTCTTGGAGTTGCTTGATTTGAAATCCAAGGAAATACTTCAACTCCTCCATCATAGATACCTTGAATTTATGTATCATAATCCTACTAAATGCTTCATAGGTGGACTTGTTAGTAGACCCAAATATAATATCATCAACATAAATTTGACATATAAACAAGTCTTTGGCAATTGTTTTAGTGAAGATAGTAGGGTCAACTTTTCCAACTTTGAAGGCATTAGTGATAATAAAGTCACTTAGGCATTTATATCATGCTCTTGGGGCTTGGTTGAGCCCATAAAGTGCCTTCGAGACCTTATACACATGTGTAGGATACTCACTATCTTTAAAGTCGGGAGGTTGCTCAACATATACCTCTTCCTTGATAGGGCCATTGAGGAAGGCACTCTTTACGTCTATTTGATATAACTTAAAGCCATGGTAAGTAGCATAGGCAAGTAATATACGAATTGACTCAAGCCTAGCAACAAGTAATATACCTTCGACTTATGAATATCCCTTAGCAACAAGTCGGGCTTTGTTCCTAGTCACCACACCATGCTCATCTTGCTTGTTGCGGAATACCCACTTGGTACTTACAACATTTTGGTTAGGGTGTGGAACTAAATGCCATACCTCATTCCTCGTGAAGTTGTTGAGCTCCTCTTGCATTGCCGCCACCCAGTCCGGATCTCTAAATGCATCCTCTATCCTATATGGCTCAATAGAAGACACAAAAGAGTAATGTTCACAAAAATGAGCAACTCGAGATCTAGTGGTTACCCCCTTGTGAATGTCACCAAGAATGGAGTTGACGGGGTGATCTCTTTGAATTGCTTGGTGGACTCTTGCGTGCGGTGGTCTTTGACTTTGAATTTCTTGATCATCTTCCTTGTCTTGATCATTTTCATCTCCCCCTTGATCAATGTCCTCCTCTTGAGGTGGCTCATCATCTTGACCTTCATCCTCTTCTTCTTGAGCCATTTCCTCATCTTGAGTTGGTGGAAATGCTTGTATGGAAGAAGATGGTTGATTTTGTGCTTGTGGAGGCTCTTCGTATTCTTTTGGACACACATCACCAATGGACATGTTCCTTCACGTGACACACGGAAACTCTTCATCATCTAGTTCATCAAGATCAACTTGCTCCACTTGGGAGCTATTAGTCTCATCAAACACAATGTCACAAGAAACTTCAACTAATCCAGTAGACTTGTTGAAGACTCTATATGCCCTTTTGTTTGAGTCATAACCAAGTAAAAAGCCTTCTACTGCTTTAGGAGCAAATTTAGAATTTCTACCTCTCTTAATGAGAATAAAGCATTTGCTCCCAAAAACTCTAAAATAAGAAACATTGGGCTTTTTACCGGTGAGGAGTTCATAAGACATTTTCTTGAGGATTCGGTGAAGGTAGAGTCGGTTGATGGAGTAGCAGACTAGCAGGCGGTGTTAATCGCCTCTGCCCAAAATCGATCTGGTGTCTTGTATTCATCAAGCATGGTCCTCGCCATATCTAAGAGAGTTCTATTCTTTCTATCTACAACGCTAATTTTTTGAGGTGTGTATGGAGAAGATAACTCATGCTTGATGCCCTCCTCCTCAAGAAATCCTTCAATTTGAGAGTTCTTGAACTCCGTTCCATTGTCGCTTCTAATCTTTTTGATTCTCAATCCGAACTCATTTTGACCTCGTCTTAAGAATCTTTTTAAAATATCTTGGGTTTGAGATTTTTCCTATAAAAAGAATACCCAAGTGAAGAGAGAATAATCATCAACAATAACAAGACAATACTTACTCCCGCCAATGCTTATGTAAGCGATCGGGCCAAATAGATCCATGTGGAGTAGCTCAAGCGACCTGTCGGTCGTCATGATGTTCTTGTGTGGATGATGAGCTCCAACTTGCTTCCCTGCTTGACATGCGCTACAAATCTTATCTTTCTCAAAATGAACATTTGTTAGTCCTAAAATATGCTCTCCCTTTAAAAGCTTGTGAAGATTTTTCATCCCAACATGAGCAAGCCGGCGATGCTAGAGACAGCCCATGTTAGTATTAGCAATTAAGCAAGTGTCTAGTTCAGCATTGTTATCATTAAAATCAACTAAATATAGCTGACCATCTAACACTCCCTTAAAAGCTATTGAATCATCACTTCTTCTAAAGACAGTAACACCAACATCAGTAAAAAACAGTTGTAGCCTATTTTACATAATTGAGAAACTGGAAGCAAATTGTAATCTAAAGAATCTACAAGAAAAAACATTGGAAATGGAATGGTCAGGAGATATAACAAATTTACCCAAACCTTGATTTCCATCTCCGAATGTAATCGCTCTTTGGGGATCTTCATTTTTCTCATATGAGGAGAACATCCTTTTCTCCTCAATCATGTGGTTTATGCACCCGCTATCAATTATCCAACTTGTCCCACTAGATGCATAAACCTATAAAACAATTTAGGCCTTGTTCTTAGGTAACCAAACGGTCTTGGGTCCTTTCACATTAGAAACAAGCACCTTGGGTACCCAAACACAAGTCTTGGGACTCTTGTGTTTGCCCCCGACATATTTGGCAAATACTTTGCCTAATTTGTTAGTTAGCACAAAAGATGCATCAAAAGTATTAAATGAAATGCTATGTTCAATTGATGCATTGACAGTTTTCTTTTTAGACATTTTGATATGAGTTGAATGCCTAGAGCTAGAAGCCTCATTACTATACATGTAAGCATGATGAGAAACATTATGAGATTTTCTGGCATGAATTTTTCTAATTTTGTGCTCAGGATAGTTCTTAGGATATAACATGTAACCTTCTCTATCCTGAACCATGAGAGCCTTGCCCTTAACAAAATTAGAGAGTCTGTTCTTTGGGCATTAAGTTTGCTTTGGCCCCTTGTTGAAGCTAATGCCATCCTTAATGTCAGGGCATCTCCCATTATAGAGCATGATACAAGCAAATTTAAAATTTTCATTCTCTAACTCATGCTCGACAATTTTAGCATTTAACTTAGCTATGTGATCATTTTGTTCTTTAATCATGGCAAGGTGATCATTCATAGTATCAATATTAACATCTCTACATCGAGTGCAAATGGTGACATGTTCAACAGTAGATGTAGAAACATTACAAGCATTCAATTCTTCTATCTTAATATTTAAACTAATATTTTCTGTTCTAAGACATGAGATTGAATCATTGCAAATGTTAAGCTCTTTAGACAATTTTCACATTTTTCTACTTGAAGAGCACAGTCATTTTTTAACTTAACAAATTTTTTATTTTCCTTAACGAGTAAGTCCTCTTGGCATTCCAAGAGATCATCCTTCTTGTTAATGGTTTCTATCAATTCATTTATTTTTTCTTTTGATTCTTGGTAAGGTTTGCAAAAAGATAAGTTAAATCATCTTCATTATCACTAGAGCTACCCTCATCATCAGAAGTAGTATATTTGGTGGTATCTCTAGAATGTATCTTCTTCTTTTTGCCGTCGTTAGCCATGAGGCATTTTTGACCGACGTTGGGGGAAGAGAAGGCCCTTGTTGATGGCGATGTTGGTGGCATCCTCGTTGGAGGAGGACTCGGTGGAGCTCTCGTCGAAGTCCTATTCCCGCCCTATGTGTGCATCGTCACCCTTCTTCTTGTAGTATTTTTTCTTTTCCATCTTCTTCTTCCCTTTCTCGTCGTCGTCCTTGTCACTGTCACTTGTATATGGACATTTTTCAATAAAGTGACCGGACTTACCACAACTATAGCACACCCTCTTGGAACAGGATTTGTAGTCCTTCCCCTTCCTTTGCTTGAGGATTTGTCGAAAGCTTTTGATGATAAGAGCCATCTCCTCATTGTCAAGCTTGGAGGCGTCGATTGGGAGTCTACTTGGTGTAGACTCTTCCTTCTTTTCTTCCGTTGTTTTGAATGCAACGGGTTGCACCTTGGGTGTGGTGGTTGCACCTTGCTCCAAGTTGATAATGTATTTGGAGTCTTTGATTATTAGTTCAAAGCTCACAAACTTGTCAATTACTTCCTCGGGAGACATCTGTTTATATCTAGGATCTCCATAGATTAGTTGCACTTGAGTGGGATTACGAAAAACAAGAGATCTAAGAACAACCTTGACCATTTCATGGTCATCCCACTTCGTGCTCCTGATGTTGCGCACTTGATTGACCATTGTCTTGAGTCGGTGGTACATTTCTTGTGGCTCTTCTTCTTTGTTGAGGATGAATCGACCGAGTTCTCCCTCGATCGTTTTGCGCTTGGTTATTTTGGTCACCTCATCCCCTTCATGCGCCATCTTAAGGACATCCCAAAATTTTTTGGCATTTTTCAACCCTTGTACCTTAATATACTCCTCTCGACACAAGGAGGCGAGGAGTATAGAAGTTGCTTGGGAATTAAAATGCTTTATTTGGGCGGCCTCATCGAAGTCATAGTCCTCGTCGCCCACCTGTGGTGCCTGCGCTCCAAACTCAACAATATCCCATATGTTTTTGTGGAGTGAGGTTAGATGATGCCTCATTTTATCACTCCACATACAATAATCCTCACCATCAAAATATAAGAGCAACGTGGACAACCTGGGGGGGTTGGTGTGTAGAGCAAGGGTGAGTACACATCAACATACTCAGCAAGCGTTCCTGTTTGGCTGTAGTGGACTAGCTTTATGTGGGGGTAAGTCAAGCAGTTGCTTTTAGTTGGTCAGGTTATTACTTACTAGTAGAAAGCCAGGTTTTAACATTAACCCAAGTTATTAGCCCAATGTATCCTTTCCAAACGGAAAGAATACCACTTACCAGCACCATAGTCATAACCAGAACCATCAATCTCATTACCACTTGTACCAAAATGTCTCTAATCAAGTATCACTAATCACTGGAGCTCCCTTGGTCGCTCATAACCGCGAGCACGGCTGATATATCAGTTTCATAACACTCTGCAGAGGTTGCGCACTTTACCCATAACCGTGATTCCCTCTCTAGCCCGGGCTTGCAAGACCCTTATTCACTTCCGAGGTGAATGGCCAGGGATTCACTACGAAGCCTTTACAAAGATTCCCCGGGGCTGTAGCCACCCGTTAGGTTTCCTAAATGTACCGCACTCCTCCCCAAGGGACAAATCAACCTTGGCAGAGCGAGCCGCATACACCGAGCCCCATTGACGGCACGACGGCTAAGCGAACTACACCCCGGTTCCTCTAATTATTCAGCTAAGGGCGTCCCATTCCACCCTCATGGTTGCACTGTTTTCCCGGGCGGTCATCCATTGAACAGGTCCTTACGGAGAGGCACTCGAGAAACCGCTCGAGCCCCCTTGAAGGTCACAAGTATGATCATAAATAAGAAGGGGAAAACAGCGTATCATAGATAATCACATCATGTTCATTGATTAGAGTTGAGCAATAGCATCAGACTAAGCAGTAATAATCCGACCCAAATAGGTAAACAAGGACATGGATAACAAAAGCTAGTAAATCCTTAGGTATAAATGTGTAATGCGGGAGGTGAATTAAAGAATGAATAGGACAGAAATAGGTCAAGGGACACTTGCCTCCACCAACCGACTGCTGCTCAGGGGCTTCTCCTGCGGGTTCCTCGGGCTCTTCGACCGGATCGTTCTCTATGCGATTGCAAGCATACATACATCCATCCATTCAAATTAGGAAACAAACAGTACACCACACAAGGGAACAAATAAAGTAAATATGCATAAAGTATGACATTCGATATCGCATTCGTTAAGGTTAGAAAGAAACGGGGAAAGGTCTCGCAGGGGTTAAAGCTTATGCACTAATGATTAGTTAAATTATGTGCTCTAGTTCCAATTGTTTCTAACAAAAGAATTAATTATATGCATTAACGGGAACCTAGTCATTTTTAGTTGATCAACATTGAACGAGATAAACAATTAACTATATGAATTGACTAACGTAACGGAATTCTAAATTGAGCTTTCCATTTTATTAGCATGAACGATGATTAGCTTGCCTAAAATAAAATAAATAACAATAATAAAAGAAAATAAAATAAAATAAAATAAAAATAAAAATAAAAAAAGGGGGCGGTTGAACCGGCCAGGGACAGGGGCGGGGGCGGCCAAGCCGGCGGCGGGCAGCCGAGCTGGCGAGGGAGTAGCCGAACCGGCGGGGGTGGCCGAGCTGGGCGCGTAGGGGGCGGCCGAGCCAGCCAGGGAGTGGCCGAGCTGGGCGCGCAGGGGCGGCTGAGCCGGCCAGGGGCGCGGGGCGGCTAGGTAGGGGCGGCGGTGGCCGAGCCGGCCATGGGGCGGCCGAGCTGGGCGGCTGGGCCGGGGAGGGGAGAGGAGGGGAGAGGGAGGGGAGGGGACCTCACCGGTGACGGGGACGGGGCGGCCGAACCGGGGCAGGGGCGGCCGAGCTGGGGCAGAGGGCGGCGGCTAGGGCAAAGGGCAGCGGCGGCTAGGGAGAATGGGAGAGAGGGAGGGAGAGGGAGGGATTTGGGGGGAGAGGGGTGTAGGAAACGGGTGACGCCTAAGAGGGGGGGGTGAATTAGGACTTCTAAAACTTTTACTAAACTAGGCCACAATTAAATCCCTAGAGCAAAACCTATGCAAATAATCAAAACTAGAATGTGCAAACTAGGTTTTGTCTAAGTGTTGCTATCTCTACCGCAAAAGGCTAAGTTTCAATCTATACTAAATAAGTATGACTACAAGATTGAAACTTAAATGCTTAATATAAATGCGGAATGTAAAGAGCTAAGTAGAGAAGCAAACTCTCGTGGATGACGCCGGTATTTTTACCGAGGTATCCGGAACCACGCAAGGTCCCGACTAATCCTCGTTGGTGCCCCTACGCAAAGGGAAGCCCACGCGAGGGCCAAGCACCACGGTCGAGTAACTCCGTAGAGAGCCGCGGGCCTTCTCCACGCGCAAGTGGTGCTCCGCTTCCGGCTCCTCTCGGACGCTCCCCGCCGTCTCCACTATCGAGCTTCCGGCCGAAACGCCGCGGGCCTCGTTCCCTCCGGTACACGGTGGCGGCCGTGACACAAACGCGGTTGTCACGGTCTCGCAAGACTCTCGCCCCACTCGGTACAATTACAACGACTCACGCAAGAGCCGAGGGGTTGTGTGGTTTTACAAAACTCACTCAACTAACTAGGATTCACCTAGAGCAAGCGCTAAAGCGGTCTAACTAACCTAAGCACTTCGCAAAGCACCTACGCTAATCACCGAGTGATTCTATTAAGCACTTGGGTGTTTGAGCTCTTAGAAATGTGCACTATATGCCTTGGTATGTTGCTTGGGCTCTCACACTTGAGAATGGCCGGTTGGGGTGGTATTTATAGCCTCCACACCCCAAACTAGCCGTTGGACAGAAAGCAGCAGCTTTCTGTCGTCGGGTGCACCGGACAGTCCGGTGCACACCGGACACTGCACTGTAGCATGTCCGGTGCCCCCACGTCAGCCGACCGTTGGCGCCTGTAGCAGTCGACCGTTGAATCCGACCGTTGGATTCGACCGTTGCCTTCTGCCCGTTGGCACACCGGACAGTCCGGTGCACACCGGACAGTCCGGTGCTACAGCCAGAGAGCGCCTGCCTGCGGCCTTTCTGCGCAGACTGTCCAGGACTTCACCGGACAGTCCGGTGCACACCGGACACTGCACTGTAGCATGTCCGGTGCGCCACCAGGCGCTGGCTGACAGCCCTTTTCCTTGGAATTCTTCGCTGATTTCTTTGGGCTTCTTTGTTCTTGAGTATTGGACTCCTACGCATCTTTTTATGTCTTCTTTTGAGGTGTTGCATCCTCATTGCCTTGGTCCAATTCTCTTCGCATCCTGTGAACTACAAACACAAACACTAGAAGACTTATTAGTTCACTGATTGTGTTGTTCATCAAACACCAAAACTCAATTAGCCAAAAGGCCCGGGGTCCATTTTCCTTACAATCTCCCCCTTTTTGGTGATTGATGACAACACAACCAAAGCAAGCAAATAATACAAGTATTTGAATGGAAATATGCAATCTACTTGCTAAGATGCATGATTGTCCCCACAATTGTGATATTATGGACTTAAGCCTCCCCCTAACTCCATAATTCACTTACTTCCTATTTTTGGACCAAATAACCAAAACCACTTGAAAAGCCATTTGTAGATATAAAATTTTAAATTGGTGGTGTTTGGTGTTTGATATAGTTTTCATTGCTTTGGTCCCTAAATTTCTCCCCCTTTGGCATCAACCACCGAAAAGGAAGACATTAAAAGCATGTAGGAAGTAAATAAAAGCTTGCCCTCAACAAGAAATCTATCAAATGATACCATAATTGCAGGATATTAATTTAAACAATATGAATGATACCACTTGAAGGAGTCCTCAAAAGATTACTCCCCCTAACTGAGTATTCTCCTTTAGAAAGAGTTTTTCTCCCCCTTTAGAGATGAAGGAATACTCCCCTTGACAGAGATCCTCTACTTAGGAAAAAGCATGTGAAAATTAGAGGTGCAAGACATGATTTGAAAAGACGGACTTCCCTTATGCATAGGTAACAGAATATGAGTTAACTACTTATGCATTTTTGGCAACACGGAAGCATATGATATGAAATATAATCTAATCAAATATTGGAGAAGACATGTAAATGATACTGAATGTAGTCTCAAAAGATACCAATTGGAGATCAATGGCGAGCTTGAGAGACATGAGAGTTCTTGGAGATTTTGCAGTGGAAGATTGTTGTCTTTCTCCGGGGACCTTATTTTCCTTACAATGAGACTATCACAAGAAATAGACTTGAAAAGGTGTTAGTCTCAAAGTGTTAGATTATAGAGTAACCTCCCCCTAAAGGTGTGCATACAAGTTTTGAATACTTGTAGGAGACATGCACTTTGATTTGATATCAAGAGGGGTAAATTATCCATAATCCTAACTTTGGCACATATAAGTTAAATGATACAACTTGTAGAAATCAAAATTTTCAATTGATGCATCATTTACTATGGAGTGATATAAAAGCTATGTGCCGTGCTTAAATAAACATTTTAAGCCATGTAGGTTTGCTTAAGTATATGAATTGAAAGCAAGCAATCCTACCATGTGATTTACCTAGTATGCATGATTTTAAACAAAAGTACATAACAATTGTAATACTAGGCAAGAAAGGTAAACTAGATAGAAGGTAAATAGATACGCATATCTAAAAATGAAGAATACAATAAAACTAGTTACCTTTGTCATGGGTGGGAAATTTGGGTCCGAAATTTTCAATAACCCACTTGGCAATAAACTTGATCCAATGTGATGTATCCCATGATATACATCCCAACTTTGCCAAGTCTCCAAATTTCCCGAAGACCTTCGGTCCACTCACTTCCCTTTCGGGATCCAAACCTTCTTGGTGCTTTTCATGGTTGAAATTATCTCCTTCGGCACCCAGATGCGTTTGGTCCCTTTTCCTTTGTTGGCTTGCTTGTTGGCCTTGATTGCTATCACCTTTCCATTCTTTTTCTTCTTGATCAAATATGGTGTAGCATCCTTTTTGTTCACCTTTTTGATGTAGGTGTTGGAGATTTTGCTTGATGGCTCTTGCTTGAGCTTTTGCCTTTGTTTATCCCCGGTCATCGCCTTGCATTGGAAAGACTTGTGGCCTTCCTTGTGGCATAGCCTACAAATCACAGTTTCTCCCTCTACAGGCTTGTTCACTCCCGCAGTGGTGTTATCCTATGGAGGTCGGATTTGTTTGGCTTTGCCTTTCTTGTCATACAAAGCTTTGCCAAGGCGAGCCACTTCTTGCTTTAATTGTTCATTTTCCTTTGCAACCTCATCCGAACATGTCTCTACAACAATATTCTCAACAACGACTTGGTTGCAGGGGTTAGAATCATCAATTAAATCAAAGCAGGAAGTAGAAGCATTTTTCTTGATTATTTCAGGTATTTCAACTAAAGATGCTGCTGGGGTGCTACCAATGTTTTCTAGCTTAGTAGTTAGCTCATTATTGTGTATGCTAAGAATTTCCATTTTCTCTAGCAAATTTTCAATAGCTTCTTGGGAGCTAGCTAACTTAGCCTTAAGTTTTTCATTCTTTTTAATAAGGCTATTATCGGTAGCAGTGGATGGAGCACTAGATTCTAATAGCTCAATTTTAGTTGACAGCTCACTATTTAAGTTTGCAAAAGTTTCAAATTTTTCTAGCAAACCTTTGTAATCATTTTGAGAGCTAACCAACTTGTTTTTCAAGGTTTTAAGTTGAGCTTTTTGCTTAGTGCAAACATCCTGGAAAAAATTAACGGCTTCCGCAAGCTCTTCTAGAGAGGCCTTTCCCTCACCTTCATCATCACTACTACTTTCATCACTAGAGGATGGATTGCTTTTGTTACCTCTTGCCATAAGGCATTTGTGTGATGACCGTGATGATCGTGATGAGGACCGGTGGCTGCGCGTCCTTGGAGGTTCATCTTCACTTGAAGAATCATCCCAAGTTCTAACACTTGTGAGCGCCTTGCCTTTGCTCCTCTCCTTTTTGGGTTTGGCCATATTTGGACAGTTGTCCCTAAAGTGGCCCTTCTCCCCACATGCGAAGCATCCTCTCTTCCTTTGCTTTTTCCTGTCAATGTTAAAGAGAAGATCCTCGACCTGCAGGGGCACACCCATTAGATTAATCTTGCGGATCATCCTCATTACCTTTCCGACGCGTCGGATTGTTTCTTCGTCCTCGGAGGATGATGTGCATGGTTGATTATCTTCATCATCATCACTTTCTTCTTCTTCCTCTTCTTCACTTGAGGAACTTGGAGTGGGAGCCTTCTTTTTGCCCTTCCTTTCATCACATGCAAAAGCATATGGCCTTGAGGAAGTTGGCTCCTCTCCCCGACTCATTTTTCGCGACATCTCAAAGGCCGCGATTTTCCCAATCACAATGGTCGGGGTCATGTTGCTCAAGTCCTCCATGTTGTGAAGGATGGTGATGATGCTCCCATATCTTTGTTGTGGTAGCAGGGAGATAATCTTCCTCACAATGTCCGCATCACCTAGCTTATTAATGCCAATAGAGTTGAGCTCATTGATAATTAGATTCAAACGAGAATACATGTCTCTAACAAGCTCATCATCTTTCATGGCAAAAGAATTATACTCATTTAAGACTAGGCAATGTTTTTGCTCACGGACATTGGATGTGCCGTCATGGAGCTCATGCAATTTTAGCCAAATCTCATTAGCAGTTTTCAAGGTAAATACTTGATTAAAAATATCCATGCTAAGAGATTCATACAAGCAATTTTTGGCTCTAGCATTTAAATGAATTTCTTTCTCTTCACTCGTGGTGGGTTTCTCGGGATTTTTGAGGGGTTTCATCCCGTCACGAGTGACTCTCCAAACACCTAGATCAACGGCCTCTAGGTAACAAGCCATTCTAGCACTATAATATGGGAAGTTAGTGCCGTCGAAGTGTGGTGGCCTATGGGTATCCATCCCTTCCTCTAAAAAGCGTCGGCTCTTTTAGCGGTGAAGCTAAAGCGTTTCAAATGAGCCAAACCAGGCTCTGATACCACTTGTAGGAAACGGGTGACGCCTAAGAGGGGGGGGTGAATTAGGACTTCTAAAACTTTTACTAAACTAGGCCACAATTAAATCCCTAGAGCAAAACCTATGCAAATAATCAAAACTAGAATGTGCAAACTAGGTTTTGTCTAAGTGTTGCTATCTCTACCGCAAAAGGCTAAGTTTCAATCTATACTAAATAAGTATGACTACAAGATTGAAACTTAAATGCTTAATATAAATGCGGAATGTAAAGAGCTAAGTAGAGAAGCAAACTCTCGTGGATGACGCCGGTATTTTTACCGAGGTATCCGGAACCACGCAAGGTCCCGACTAATCCTCGTTGGTGCCCCTACGCAAAGGGAAGCCCACGCGAGGGCCAAGCACCACGGTCGAGTAACTCCGTAGAGAGCCGCGGGCCTTCTCCACGCGCAAGTGGTGCTCCGCTTCCGGCTCCTCTCGGACGCTCCCCGCCGTCTCCACTATCGAGCTTCCGGCCGAAACGCCGCGGGCCTCGTTCCCTCCGGTACACGGTGGCGGCCGTGACACAAACGCGGTTGTCACGGTCTCGCAAGACTCTCGCCCCACTCGGTACAATTACAACGACTCACGCAAGAGCCGAGGGGTTGTGTGGTTTTACAAAACTCACTCAACTAACTAGGATTCACCTAGAGCAAGCGCTAAAGCGGTCTAACTAACCTAAGCACTTCGCAAAGCACCTACGCTAATCACCGAGTGATTCTATTAAGCACTTGGGTGTTTGAGCTCTTAGAAATGTGCACTATATGCCTTGGTATGTTGCTTGGGCTCTCACACTTGAGAATGGCCGGTTGGGGTGGTATTTATAGCCTCCACACCCCAAACTAGCCGTTGGACAGAAAGCAGCAGCTTTCTGTCGTCGGGTGCACCGGACAGTCCGGTGCACACCGGACACTGCACTGTAGCATGTCCGGTGCCCCCACGTCAGCCGACCGTTGGCGCCTGTAGCAGTCGACCGTTGAATCCGACCGTTGGATTCGACCGTTGCCTTCTGCCCGTTGGCACACCGGACAGTCCGGTGCACACCGGACAGTCCGGTGCTACAGCCAGAGAGCGCCTGCCTGCGGCCTTTCTGCGCAGACTGTCCGGGACTTCATCGGACAGTCCGGTGCACACCGGACACTGCACTGTAGCATGTCCGGTGCGCCACCAGGCGCTGGCTGACAGCCCTTTTCCTTGGAATTCTTCGCTGATTTCTTTGGGCTTCTTTGTTCTTGAGTATTGGACTCCTACGCATCTTTTTATGTCTTCTTTTGAGGTGTTGCATCCTCATTGCCTTGGTCCAATTCTCTTCGCATCCTGTGAACTACAAACACAAACACTAGAAGACTTATTAGTTCACTGATTGTGTTGTTCATCAAACACCAAAACTCAATTAGCCAAAAGGCCCGGGGTCCATTTTCCTTACAAGGGGGAGGGGGCGGCTGGGCCGGCTGGGCCCAAGGGGGGGTGCGCGGGGGTGGTTGGGCCGGCTGGGGGCGGCTGGGCCGGCCAGGGGCAGCCCACGGCGCGGGAGAGAGAAAAGGGGAGGAGAGAGAGGGAAAAAAAGAAAAAGAAAATGTTTTCTCCTTTTTGAAATCTGTTTTTCCTGGATGAATGCATTTACATTTTCAAACAATCCAAAAGAATGCATGGTCCGGCATGGTGCATCAAACAACATAAAGTATTTTAGGGTTTTGCTTTACACGGGAATTCCAAGCCAAATCCCGCTAACTTTGGAAAAGATCAAGGTCTAGCGAGGGAAAAGAAAAAAAAGAAAAGGTAAGCCCGAATTTGGCGAGTGAAGAAAAGAAAAAATTCAACTCTAAAATTCGGGGCGTTACAAACCTATCCCCCTTAAAAGAATCTCGCCCTCGAGATTCAGGGTTGGCTAGCAAAGAGCTCTAGGTACTTGGCCATCAGATCATCTTCACGCTCCCAGGTTGCTTCTTCCTCAGAGTGGTGATTCCATCTGACTTTGCACATTCTGATGGTCTTCCTTCGGGTGACTCTGTCTGCTGTCTCAAGGATTTGCGTCGGCTTCTCGACGTAGGTCAAGTCCTCCTAGACCTCAAGACCTTCCACTGGCAACTGCTCTTCTGGCACACGCAAACACTTCTTCAACTGAGACACATGAAAGACATCATGCATAGCAGACAAATTTTCCGGCAGGCTGAGCTGATAGGCCACTTCTCCACGCTTTGCGAGAATTTGATACGGACCGATGTAGCGGGGTGCTAGCTTGCCTTTCACTTCGAACCTTCTGACTCCTCTGATCGGTGACACTTTCAAATAGACAAAGTCTCCGACTTCAAAACTCAGCTCTCTTCTTCTTGTGTCTGCATAGCTTCGCTACCTCGATTGCGCTATCTTCAGATTCTCTCGAACCATTTTGATGTTCTCTTCAGCTTCAAGCAGAATGTCTGGCCCAAACACCTACTTTTCTCCAGGTTGATCCCATTGCAATGGAGTTCTACAACTCCTTCCATAGAGCGCCTGAAAAGGTGACATCTTCAAACTTGCCTGGTAACTGTTGTTATAGGAAAACTCTGCATAAGGCAATCTCTTGTCCCATCCGGACTGATCTTGCAACACACAGGCTCTCAACATGTCTTCAAGAATTTGATTGGTCCTCTCGGTCTGACCATCTGTCTGTGGGTGATAAGCTGAACTAATATTCAAATGCGTGCCCAAGGCTTCATGCAACTACTGCCAGAAATGAGAGGTGAACTGCGTTCCTCTGTCTGACACTATCTTCTTTGGCACACCATGAAGACAAACGATCCGAGACATGTACAATTCTGCCAATACTGCACTGCTGTAGCTGGTCTTGACAGGTATGAAGTGGGCTGACTTGGTTAAGCGGTCCACCACTACCCAAATGGAATCATAGCCGGCTCGAGTGCGAGGCAATCCGACTATGAAATCCATACCGATTTCGTCCCATTTCCATTGAGGAATTTGCAACGGTTGCAATAATCCAGCTGGTCTTTGATGTTCGGCCTTGATCCACCGACAACTATCACACATAGCCACATGCTCTGCGATTTCCCTCTTCATTCCATACCACCAGAATTTCTTCTTCAGATCCTGATACATCTTCTCACTTCCAAGATGAATCGAATAAGCTGTCTCATGAGCTTCCTTGAGAATCAACTCCCAAATGGACTGGACATTGGGAACACACAAGCGGTCTTTGAACCATACCACACCTTCTGCATCTTCCCGAAAATCTTTGCCTTTGCCTTCCAGAATCAGTCGTCGGATCTCACTGATCTTCTCATCAATTTCCTGCGCTTCTTTGATTTCTCGCTCCAAGGTAGGTTCCAGCTCAACTGTGACTCCTCGCGAATTATTCAGAAATCCGAGACTCAACCTGTCAAACTCTTTGGCCAACTCATAAGGCATCGGGTGAGCGACCATCAGATTGACTTGACTCTTCCGGCTCAAAGCATCTGCCACTACGTTTGCTTTTCCTGGATGGTAATGAATCTCCAACTCATAATCTTTGATCAACTCTAACCATCTTCTTTGCCTCATATTCAGCTCTGTCTGAGTGAATATGTACTTCAGACTCTTGTGGTCTGTGTAAACATCGCATTTCTGTCCATACAGATAGTGCCTCCATGTCTTCAGTGCGTGAACCACTGCTGCCAACTCTAGGTCATGGATTAGGTAATTCTTCTCATGAACCTTTAACTGTCGGGATGAGTAAGCCACAACTCTTCCCTCTTGCATCAACACACATCCCAAACCCGTGTAACAAGCATCACAATACACCGAGAAGGGCTTGTGCACATCAGGCAAGACTAGGACAGGCGCTGTAGTCAACTTCTCTTTCAGCGCTTCAAAGGCCTCTTGACATTTCTGGGTCCACTTGAACTCAACCTTGTTGCCTAGCAACGCTATCATTGGTTTCGCAATCTTTGAAAACCCTTCAATGAATCACCGATAATATCCGGCCATTCCAATGAAACTCTTGATTCCTCGGACATCTGTTGGCGCTTTCCAGTTCAAAATGTCTGTCACTTTCTTCGGATCCACAGCCAATCCTTCTTTGTTGATTATGTGACCCAAGAATAAGACTTCGCTGATCTAGAACTCACACTTGCTCAACTTTGCATACAGCTGGTGCTCTCGCAATCTCTGCAATACCATCCTCAAATGATCTGCATGCTCTTCTTCGCTTCGAGAATAAACCAGAATGTCATCAATGAATACCACCACAAACTTATCAAGATAATCCATAAATACACTGTTCATCAAGTTCATAAAGAAGGCTGGTGCATTTGTCAAACCGAAGGACATCACTGTGAACTCATACAACCCATACTTAGTAATGAATGCTGTCTTCGGAATGTCTGAAGGTTGAATCCTGAGCTGATGATAACCCGACCTCAGATCTATCTTGGAAAACACACTGGCTCCTCTCAACTGGTCGAACAGATCTTCTATTCTGGGCAAAGGGTACTTGTTCTTGATTGTGACTTCATTCAGAGCTCGATAATCGATGCACATCCTTTTGGTGCCATCTTTCTTCTCCACAAATAGGACAGGGGCGGCCCAAGGCGAGGTGCTTGGCCGAATGTAACCTTTCTCTGACAGCTCATCAATCTGCTTCTTAAGCTCAACCAACTCTGGTCCAGATATTCTGTAAGCTCTCTTATAGATGGGGGCGGTTCCAGGAAGAAGCTCTATGGAAAACTCAACTTTCCGCTCTGGTGGCATACCCGGTAAGTCCTTGGGAAACACATCTGGAAACTCAGACACAATCTTGATCCTCTCAATTGGGTCTGCTTCACTGCTATCGACAGCCATCTGATAACAACTTCCTTTCTTTGGCTCAGGCGGGACTAACTCGGTCACCACTTCCTCTCCTAGTGGGGACACCAACTTGATTGTCCTCTTATCACAACTGATAACTGCCTGATACTTATCTAGCCAGTTCATCCCTAGGATGACATCTATTCCCTGAGTACCCATTACTATGAGATTAGCGGGAAACGCTATCCCCCTTATTTCCACACTTACATTCAAACAAATGCTATCGGCTCGAATTTTACCACCAGCTGAGTCGATTTGAATGGGGGTTGACATGGTAGTAATTGGAAGATTATGTGCTTTCACCCATGATGCAGTAATGAAAGAATGTGTTGCTCCAGTATCAAATAACACTTCTGCAATATGGGAGTCGACTGGGAACATACCTACTATCATGTCGGGGGTCTCCTGAACTGCTTCAGCCTCCAAGTGGTTCAGTCTTCCATGATTATAATGCGGCTGAGGGCGGTTGCCTGATCCAGGCTGAGACGCGTTCTGCTTTGCTGGGGCACTGGGGCCTGACTACCGTTGGGCTGCCTTCTTCGAACATTGCATCACCCAATGGCCTTGCTCTCCACAGTGGAAACATTCCCTGTTTCCAACCTGAGCTGGTGCTGCCTGACTGCTCTGCTGGGTTGTGGGGGCAGGAAGACGAGGTGTCTGCTGATTTTGCCTCTGAAACTGGCCTCCTCCTGACTGATTGCTCTGACGATTCTGATACTGATGCTGAGGATTCTGCCTTTGGAACTGCTGATGCTGCTGAGGTGGACGCTGGTTCTGCCGGAACTGCTAAGGTTGATTGCCTAAGAAACGAGGACGACTGCTGCTTCCAGGCTGGGGTCCACTGATCTTTCGCTTTCGATCCTCCATCTCCTTACGCTTCCTTTCTGTCATGATTGCCCTGTCAATCAAGTGCTGGAATGTCGGGAAGGTGTGATTCATCAGCTGGTACTGCAGAGGGTCAACCAAGCCTCTCAGAAAACGGTACTGTTGCTTGGCGTCGGTGTTGACATCTTCAGGAGCATAACGAGACAACTGCAGAAACCTGTCCCGGTACTCACTGACAGACGATGACCCTTGCTTGAGGGCCAGGAACTCCTCCTTCTTCACTATCATCAGACCTGCGGGCACATGGTACTGACGAAAGCTACCTCTGAACTCTTCCCAGGTGATGGTGTCGGGGTCGGCATGGGTGGCAAGATAAGACTCCCACCATGACTGAGCTGCTCCTCTCAACAGACGAGGACCATACAGGACTTTCTCCCGGTCATCACACTGAGCGGTATGCAACTCCCGCTCCACAGTGCGCAACCAGTCTTCAACATCCATGGGGTCAGAAGAATGAGCGAACGTTGGGGGATGACCTCTCATGAATTCAGCACGCTTGTCTCTGGGCATCTGAGGCATCTGAGGCTGAGGTGGTGCCTGCTGCTGCTGAATGGCGGCCAGAGTCTGACCGATGGCTTGAACTGCCTGAGTCTGCATCAGAAACATCTGCTCGATGGACATCGGGGGCGGGGGCGGCAGCTGCTGTTGCTGGGGTGCCTCACCCTGCTGACCGGCTTGCTCCTGCTGAGCACGCCTTCCTCCTCTGCGCCTGTTCTCTGACATCTGCAGAATGCAACCATGCATCAGAGCTAATCTTGCAAATCTTGCAGCATAAGAAAAGAGTATAGAATCTTCAACAACACTGAACAGATGAGCATCTTCACTGATTTCCAACACAGACCAACACAGCTTCTCAGATAAAGAGGGAAGTGGAATAAAAGGTTTCCCAACTAGATAACTAACTCCTTTAACATATAACAGGTAAACCAAAATGCAGGGGATACCCACACTCTGGTGACAGTCATTACAAAGATCCAAATCAAACATAGTTCATCATGACAAGCATAAATGCACAGGATATAGCAAACTACCCTGTCCAACTAAGACTAACTCAGAGCGAGACTAACGCTAAGACTGCAGCTTCTATGTATATATATGCATTAATTACAAGATTTGACTCTAGCGACCTATGGTTCCAAGTTTATCTTGGTCTTGCAGTCGGGATTGCCATAAGACTGGCGTCCACGCCGAGGTGAGCGGTACGGGTGCTGAGTCCCGACGGGAGCGAGGGAACCATCATCCAGGTGACGACACTCCGCGCGCTCAGCCCGCAACAGGGCGATCTCAGCATGAGCCCTACTCAACTCGTCTAGTGCATGGTCCAGCTCCGTGTTTAGCACGGCGGCTAGGTTGACTGTGCTGTTCAACCTAGGATTGTCCTCACCCACAGGTGAAACAATCACGCCTCCTGTGCTGCCAGATGGACGGCGGGGGTAATACCTCAGGTTGAGACCATCAGCTACCCCACCGAGAACCGAGCAGTAGTGCGAAAGCGCACGCCGTGCAGCATCTTGCATGGCCGCCTCAGCTGAGTCCCACTCAGAGATGGAATAGTGCTCTGAGCAGACCTCCGCACCCCAGAGACTGTTCTCTGGACGACGCACCAAGCAGGTTGCCTCCCAGCGGTCCGGGTAGACCCCGCGACTATGCTGGTAGACCACACAGCGATACTCGATGGACCAAGTACGTCAGTCAAGTGCCCGACGTAGCAGGGTGTCGAGCGCATCGTGGAAGTGACACCCGCGAGCAGCGTCGCGAGTGATGGGTCGAGCAACCCATCCTTCCGGCTCCTGGACAGAAGAGAAGTCGGTGTCGTGGCTCAAGCTGTCGTCGCCATCTCCGTCGTCTGGGTCTCCTCCAGCAGCTACTCCCGAGACTGGGGCGCCCAGTGGTGGTGCAGGGGGCGCCGCCAGAGGAAGCACAGGGGAGCAGCTCCTCACGGACTCTACCACCTGCTGGAGCGAGAAAGAAGAGCCCTGCTGCTCCTGTCGTCGACGCTCCTGCTCCTCATGCAGGTGGTGGTGCAGCCTCTCCAAGTGACTGGACTGTCCGGCCACTGGACGGTGAAGCAGACGCTCAGCAAGGCGGGAGGGTAAGAAGGGGATGACGGACTTTCGTGCAGTGTGTCTAAGACGAGCCATCTACAAAAGACACTGCAAGCAGAAGAGTGAGAACAGAATTAATATGACCAACAAGTAATGAACCATAAATAAATGAAGGAGTAGGATAAAACATAAATTTTTTAGCAAGGTATAATATATAGTAGGACATAGTTTTTGGTCGGCATGACCAACTTTTGAAGAGATATCAAAGTCAAGGCAGGGACAGAGGTCTATAGTCCTTAGAACGACCATTCTACTCTAGGTTAGCGGTCCTACAGTCAGCACGGCTTTGATACCAGCTTATGTCACACCCGGTTTTAGAAGGCAAACCGAATGCGAACCATGTACATGCCAGGATCAGCAATTCACGTACACAGCAGTTACATAACATGGACATCATCACACAGTGCTCAAATAGTATTAAAAGGGAAATAATAGTCGATTACATCATATGTCTGAGACATCCACATAGTATTTACAATAATCAAAGTGCGAAAACGAAACGTAGATAAACGTGGCCTTCACAGGCAGCTGACTGGGGGTTGCCGCTAACCCATGCCTAGAATTCATCGTAGTCTTGGAACTCCTGGAAATCTCCTTCCACGGCTTCATCTTCTCCTGAGCAGTGGTTGCAACGTGGACAACCTGGGGGGGGGTTGGTGTGTAGAGCAAGGGTGAGTACACATCAACATACTCAGCAAGCGTTCCTGTTTGGCTGTAGTGGACTAGCTTTATGTGGGGGTAAGTCAAGCAGTTGCTTTTAGTTGGTCAGGTTATTACTTACTAGTAGAAAGCCAGGTTTTAACATTAACCCAAGTTATTAGCCCAATGTATCCTTTCCAAACGGAAAGAATACCACTTACCAGCACCATAGTCATAACCAGAACCATCAATCTCATTACCACCTGTACCAAAATGTCTCTGATCAAGTATCACTAATCACTGGAGCTCCCTTGGCCGCTCATAACCGCGAGCACGGCTGATATATCAGTTTCATAACACTCTGCAGAGGTTGCGCACTTTACCCATAAGCCGTGATTCCCTCTCTAGCCCGGGCTTGCAAGACCCTTATTCACTTCCGAGGTGAATGGCTAGGGATTCACTATGAAGCCTTTACAAAGATTCCCCGGGGCTGTAGCCACCCGTTAGGTTTCCTAAATGTACCGCACTCCTCCCCAAGGGACAAATCAACCTTGGCAGAGCGAGCCACATACACCGAGCCCCATTGACGGCACGACGGCTAAGCGAACTACACCCCAGTTCCTCTAATTATTCAGCTAAGGGCGTCCCATTCCACCCTCATGGTTGCATTGTTTTCCCGGGCGGTCATCCATTGAACAGGTCCTTACGGAGAGGCACTCGAGAAACCGCTCGAGCCCCCTTGAAGGTCACAAGTATGATCATAAATAAGAAGGGGAAAACAGCGTATCATAGATAATCACATCATGTTCATTGATTAGAGTTGAGCAATAGCATCAGACTAAGCAGTAATAATCCGACCCAAATAGGTAAACAAGGACATGGATAACAAAAGCTAGTAAATCCTTAGGTATAAATGTGTAATGCGGGAGGTGAATTTGATAGTCGCCTAGAGGGGGGGTGAATAGGGCGAAACTGAAATTTACAAAAATAATCACAACTACAAGCCGGGTTAGCGTTAGTAATAAAGAAACGAGTCCGCGAGAGAGGGCGCAAAACAAATCACAAGCAAATAAGAGTGTGACACAAGGATTTGTTTTACCGAGGTTCGGTTCTCGCAAACCTACTCCCCGTTGAGGAGGCCACAAAGGCCGGGTCTCTTTCAACCCTTCCCTCTCTCAAACGATCCCACGGATCGAGTGAGCTTTCTCTTCTTCTCAATCAACCGGGAACAAAACTTCCCGCAAGGGCCACCACACACTTGGTGCCTCTTGCCTTGGTTACAATTGAGTGATGATCACAAGAACAAGTGAGAAAGAAAGAAAGCGATCCAAGCGCAAGAGCTCAAAAGAACACGGCAAATCTCTCTCGCTAGTCACTAAGGGCTTGAGTGGAATTGGAGAGGATTTGATCTCTTTTGTTTGTGTCTAGAATTGAATGCCTAGCTCTTGTAAGTGGTTGAGAGTTGGAAAACTTGGATGGCAATGAATGTGGGGTGGTTGGGGTATTTATAGCCCCAACCACCACAAGTGACCGTTGGCTGGAGTCCTCTGTTCGATGGCGCACCGGACAGTCCGGTGCACACCGGACAGTCCGGTGCCCCTGCCACGTCACGGTTGCCGTTGGATTCTGACCGTTGGAGCTTCTGACTTGTGGGCCCCCCTGGGTGTCCGGTGCACACCGGACAAGCACTGTTTGATGTCCGGTGCACCGGCATGGGCGTGCCTGACATCTGCGCGCGCTGCGCGCGCATTTAATGCACCGCAGAGAGCCGTTGGCGCCGCAGGGAGCCGTTGCTCCGCTGGCACACCGGACAGTCCGGTGTATTTTAGCGGAGCGGCTCCCGAGCAAACCCGAGGCTGGCGAGTTCCGAAGGCCGCGTTCCCTTGGGGCACCGGACATGTCCGGTGCACACCGGACAGTCCGGTGAATTATAGCGCGCCGGCCTTGGAGAATACCCGAGGGTGAAGAGTTGGAGTCGAAGTCCTCTGGCCACACCGGACAGTCCGGTGCACACCGGACAGTCCGGTGCCTCCGGCCAGAGGAGCCCTCGGTTGCCTTGCTGCTCCTTTGTTGAATCCAACATTTGGTCTTATTATTGGCTGATTGTGAACCTTTTGCACCTGTATAACTTATGCACTAGAGTAAACTAGTTAGTCCAATGTTTGTGTTGGGCAATTCAACCACCAAAATTATTTAGGAACTAGGTCTAAGCCTAATTCCCTTTCAATCTCCCCCTTTTTGGTGATTGATGCCAACACAAACCAAAGCAAATATAGAAGTGCATAATTGAACTAGTTTTCATAATGTAAGTGCAAAGGTTGCTTGAAATTGAGCCAATATAAATTTATATGATGCGCATGGATGGTTTTCTTTATTTTTCACATATTGGACCACATTTGCACCACGAGTTTTGTTTTTGCAAATTCTTTTGTAAATTCTTTTCAAAGTACTTTTGCAAGATAGTCAAAGGTAAATGAAAAAAAGATTTTGCAAAGCATTTTCAAGATATGGAATTTTCTCCCCCTATTTCCAATGCTTTTCCTTTGACTAAGCAAAACTCCCCCTCAAATGAGGTCTCCTCTTAGTGTTCAAGAGGGTTTTCCATTAATTTTGAAAACACTACTTGCTCCCCCTTTTAGAACACAAAGAGATACCAATTTTGAAATTTATCATTGAAAATCATCAAATTTAAAATTAGGGGTGGTGGTGCGGTCCTTTTGCTTTGGGCTCATATTTTCTCCCCCTTTGGCATGAATCGCCAAAAACGGAATCATTAGAGCCCAATGAAGTACATTCTCCCCCTTTGGTCATGAAATAAATGAGTGAAGGTTATACCAACGTTGGAGAGATGATGCGGAGCGACGGCGAAGGATGAGTAGTAGAACGAAGTGGAAGCCTTTGTCTTCGCCGAAGACTCCAATTCCCTTTCAATATACCTATGACTTGGTTGAAATACACTTGAAAACACATTAGTCATAGCATATATAAAAGAGACATGATCAAAGGTATATTCATGTGCTATGCGTGCAAGACTAGCAAAAGAAATTCCTAGAATCAAGAATATTAAGCTCATGCCTAAGTCGGGTAAAAGATTGTTCATCAAGTGGTTTGGTAAAGATATCGGCTAATTGATCTTTAGTATTAATATAAGAAATCTCGATATCCCCCTTTTGTTGGTGATCCCGAAGAAAATGATACCGAATGGCTATGTGCTTAGTGCGGCTGTGCTCGACGGGATTGTCGGCCATTTTGATTGCACTCTCATTGTCACATAGCAAAGGGACTTTGGTTAATTTGTAACCGTAGTCCCGCAGGGTTTGCCTCATCCAAAGCAATTGCGCGCAACAGTGGCCTGCGGCAATATACTCGGCTTCGGCGGTAGAAAGAGCGACCGAATTTTGCTTCTTTGAAGCCCAAGACACCAAGGATCTTCCCAAGAACTGGCAAGTCCCCGATGTGCTCTTTCTATTAATCCTACACCCCGCCCAATCGGCATCCGAATAACCAATTAAATCAAATGTGGATCCCCGAGGGTACCAAAGCCCAAACTTAGGAGTAAAAGCCAAATATCTCAAGATTCGTTTTACGGCCGTAAGGTGTGATTCCTTAGGGTCGGCTTGGAATCTTGCACACATGCATACGGAAAGCATAATGTCCGGTCGAGATGCACATAAATAAAGCAATGATCCAATCATCGACCGGTATACCTTTTGATCCACGGACTTACCTCCCGTGTCGAGGTCGAGATGCCCATTAGTTCCCATGGGTGTCTTGATGGGCTTGGCATCCTTCATTCCAAACTTGCTTAGGATATCTTGAGTATACTTCGTTTGGCTAATGAAGGTGCCCTCATGGAGTTGCTTGACTTGGAATCCTAGAAAATACTTCAACTCCCCCATCATCGACATCTCGAATTTCTGTGTCATGATCCTACTAAATTCTTCACATGTAGATTTGTTAGTAGACCCAAATATGATATCATCAACATAAATTTGGCATACAAACAAATCATTATCAAGAGTCTTAGTGAATAAAGTAGGATCGGCCTTGCCGATTTTGAAGCCATTAGCAATAAGGAAATCTCTAAGGCATTCATACCATGCTCTTGGGGCTTGCTTGAGCCCATAAAGCGCCTTAGAGAGCCTATAAACATGGTTAGGGTACTCACTATCTTCAAAGCCGGGAGGTTGCTCAACATAGACCTCCTCCTTGATTGGTCCATTGAGGAAGGCACTCTTCACGTCCATTTGATAAAGCTTGAAGCCATGGTAAGTAGCATAGGCTAATAATATGCGAATTGACTCAAGTCTAGCTACGGGTGCATAGGTTTCACCAAAATCCAAACCTTCGACTTGTGAAAACCCCTTGGCCACGAGTCGAGCTTTGTTCCTAGTCACCACACCATGCTCGTCTTGCTTGTTGCGGAAGACCCACTTGGTTCCTACAACATTTTGGTTAGGACGTGGAACTAAGTGCCATACCTCGTTCCTCGTGAAATTGTTGAGCTCCTCTTGCATCGCCATCACCCAATCCGAATCTTGAAGTGCCTCCTCTACCCTGGTTGGCTCAATAGAGGAAACAAACGAGTAATGTTCACAAAAATGAGCAACACGAGATCGAGTAGTTACCCCCTTATGAATGTCGCCGAGGATGGTGTCGACGGGGTGATCTCGTTGAATTGCTTGGTGGACTCTTGGGTGTGGCGGTCTTGGTTGTTCATCCTCCTTGTTTTCATCATTTGAATCTCCCCCTTGATCGTTGCCGTCATTTTGAGGTGGCTCATCTTCTTGATTTTCTTGTTCAACATCTTGAGCCTCATCCTCAACTTGAGTTGGTGGAGATGCTTGCATGGAGGAGGATGGTTGATCTTGTGCATTTGGAGGCTCTTCGGATTCTTTAGGACACACATCCCCAATGGACATGTTCCTTAGCGCTATGCATGGAGCCTGTTCTTCACCTGCATCATCAAGATCAACTTGCTCTACTTGAGAGCCGTTAGTCTCATCAAACACAACGTCACAAGAAACTTCAACAAGTCCTGAGGACTTGTTAAAGACTCTATATGCCCTTGTGTTTGAGTCATATCCTAGTAAAAAGCCTTCTACAGTTTTAGGAGCAAATTTAGATTTTCTACCTCTTTTAACAAGTATAAAACATTTGCTACCAAAAACTCTAAAATATGAAATATTGGGCTTTTTACCGGTTAGGAGTTCATAAGATGTCTTCTTGAGGATTCGATGAAGATATAATCGGTTGATGGCGTAGCAGGCGGTGTTGACCGCCTCGGCCCAAAACCGATCCGGTGTCTTGTACTCATCAAGCATGGTTCTTGCCATGTCCAATAGAGTTCGATTCTTCCTCTCCACTACACCATTTTGTTGTGGAGTGTAGGGAGAAGAGAACTCATGCTTGATGCCCTCCTCCTCAAGAAAAACTTCAATTTGAGCGTTTTTGAACTCCGTTCCATTGTCGCTTCTAATTTTCTTGATCCTTAAGCCGAACTCATTTTGAGCTCGTCTCAAGAATCCCTTTAAGGTCTCTTGGGTTTGTGATTTTTCCTGCAAAAAGAATACCCAAGTGAAGCGAGAATAATCATCCACAATTACAAGACAATACTTACTACCGCCGATGCTTATGTAAGCGATCGGGCCGAATAGATCCATATGTAGGAGCTCCAGTGGCCTGTCGGTAGTCATGATATTTTTGTGTGGATGATGAACACCAACTTGCTTCCCGGCTTGGCATGCACTACAAATCCTGTCTTTCTCAAAATGAACATCGGTTAGTCCCAAAATGTGTTCTCCCTTTAGAAGCTTGTGAAGATTCTTCATTCCAACATGGGCTAGTCGGCGGTGCCAGAGCCAACCCAAGTTAGTCTTAGCAATCAAGCAAGTGTCGAGTTCAGCTCTATTAAAATCTACTAAGTATAGCTGACCCTCTAACACTCCCTTAAAAGCTATTGAATCATCACTTCTTCTAAAGACAGTTACACCAGTATCAGTAAAAAGACAGTTGTAGCCCATTTGACATAATTGGGATACGGAAAGCAAATTGTAATCTAAGGAATCTACAAGAAAAACATTTGAAATGGAATGGTCAGGGGATATAGCAATTTTACCCAAACCTTTGACCAAACCTTGATTTCCATCCCCGAATGTGATAGCTCGTTGGGGATCTTGGTTTTTCTCATATGAGGAGAACATCCTTTTCTCCCCGGTCATGT
Organism: Zea luxurians; assembly: GCA_029449295.1. Classification (NCBI taxonomy): domain Eukaryota; kingdom Viridiplantae; phylum Streptophyta; class Magnoliopsida; order Poales; family Poaceae; genus Zea; species Zea luxurians. The sequence continues at coordinate 182,020,602 of JAOPSE010000004.1, read as the reverse complement.
GGTTTGTGCACCCGCTGTCGAGTATCCAACTTGTGCCCCCGGATGCATAAACCTACAAAACAAGTTTAGTTCTTTGTTTTAGGTACCCAAACGGTTTTGGGTCCTTTGGCATTAGATACAAGAACTTTGGGTACCCAAACACAAGTCTTGGAGCCCTTGTGTTTGCCCCCAACAATTTTGGCAACTACCTTGCCGGATTTGCTAGTCAAAACATAAGATGCATCAAAAGTCTTAAATGAAATAGCATGATCATTTGATGCATTTGGAATTTTCTTTCTAGGCAACTTGGCATGGGTTGGTTGCCTAGATCTAGATGTCTCACCCTTATACATAAAAGCATAATTAGGGCCAGAGTGAGACTTCCTAGAATGAATTTTCTTAATTTTACTCTCAGGATACCCGGCAGGGTACAAAATGTAACCCTCGTTATCCTGAGGCATGGGAGCCTTGCCCTTAACAAAGTTAGACAAGTTCTTAGGAGGGGCATTAATTTTGACATTGTCTCCCCTTTGGAAGCCAATGCCGTCCTTAATGCCCGGGCGTCTCCCATTATAGAGCATGCTTCTAGCAAGTTTAAATTTTTCATTTTCTAAGTCATGCTCTCTAATCTTAGCATTAAGTTGTGCTATATGATCATTTTGTTTCTTAATTAAAGCTAGGTGATCATGGATAGCATCAACATTAATATCTCTACATCTAGTACAAATGGAAACATGCTCAACATTCGATGTAGAGGGTTTGCAAGTTTTAAGTTCAACAACCTTAGCATGCAACATATCATTTTTAGTTCTAAGGTCGGAAATAGTAGCATTGCAAACATCAAAATCCTTAGCCTTAGCAATTAGTTTCTCATTTTCATTTCTAAGGCTAGCAATGGAAACATTTAACTCATCAATCCTAGCAAGCAAATCAACATTATCATTTCTAGGATTAATGCAAACATGAGAATCAACCTTAGCAATTAAATTGGCATTTTCATTTCTAAGGTTGTCTAAAGTTTCATGGCAAATACTTAGCTCACTAGACAATTTTTCACATTTTTCTCTTTCTAGAGCATAAGCATTTTTAACCTTAACATGCTTCTTATTTTCTTTAATAAGGAAGTCCTCTTGAGAATCCAAGAGATCATCCTTCTCATGTATAGCACTAATCAATTCATTTAATTTTTCCTTTTGTTGCATGTTGAGGTTAGCAAAAAGAGTACGCAAGTTTTCTTCCTCATTTTTATCATCCTCATCACTAGATGTTTCATATTTAGAGGAGGACCTTGATTTTACCTTCTTTTTGCCGTCCTTGGCCATGAGACACTTGTGGCCGACGTTGGGGAAGAGGAGGCCCTTGGTGACGGCGATGTTGGCGGCGTCCTCGTCGTCGGAGGAGTCGCTTGAGCTTTCGTCGGAGTCCCACTCCCGACAAACATGGGCATCGCCGCCCTTCTTCTTGTAGTACTTCTTTTTCTCCTTCCTCTTGCCCTTCTTGTCGTTGTCCCTGTCACTATCACTTGATAATGGACATTTAGCAATAAAGTGACCGGGCTTACCACACTTGTAGCAAACCTTCTTGGAACGGGATTTGTAGTCCTTCCCCTTCCGTTGCTTGAGGATTTGCCGGAAGCTTTTGATGATTAGGGCCATCTCCTCGTTGTCGAGCTTGGAGGCGTCAATTGGCTGTCTACTTGGTGTAGACTCCTCCTTCTTCTCCTCCGTTGCCTTGAAGGCCACGGGTTGCGCCTCAGATGTGGAAGGCTCATCAAGCTCGTTGATCTTCTTGGAGCCCTTAATCATGCATTCAAAACTAACAAAATTCCCGATGACTTCCTCGGGGGTCATTTGTGTATATCTAGGATTGCCACGAATTAATTGTACTTGAGTAGGGTTAAGGAAAATAAGGGCTCTTAGAATAACCTTAACCACTTCGTGGTCATCCCATTTTGCGCTCCCGAGGTTGCGCACTTGGTTCACCAAGGTCTTGAGCCGGTTGTACATGTCTTGTGGCTCCTCCCCTTGGCGAAGACGGAAGCGACCGAGCTCCCCCTCGATCGTTTCCCGCTTGGTGATTTTTGTGAGTTCATCACCCTCGTGCGCCGTCTTGAGTAGGTCCCAAATCTCCTTGGCGTTCTTCAACCCTTGTACTTTGTTGTATTCCTCCTTGCTTAGAGAGGCAAGGAGGATTGTTGTGGCCTGGGAGTTGAAGTGCTCGATTTGGGCCGCTTCGTCCGTGTCGTAGTCTTCATCCCCTACGGATGGTATCTGTACACCAAACTCAACAACATCCCATAATCTTTTGTGGAGAGAGGTTAGATGAAATCGCATCAAATTACTCCACATAGCATAATCTTCACCATTAAAAGTTGGTGGTTTGCCTAATGGGACGGAAAGTAAAGGTGTATGTTTAGGAATGCGAGGGTAGTGTAGGGGAATCTTACTATACTTCTTACGCTCTTGGCGTTTAGAAGTGACGGACGCCGCGTCGGAGCCGGAGGTGGAGGTCGATGAAGTGTCGGTCTCGTAGAAGACCACCTTCCTCATCCTTTTGTGCTTGTCCCCACTCCGATGCGGCTTGTGAGAAGAAGATTTTTCCTTCTTCTCCTTGTGGTGAGAAGAGGAAGACCTTTTCTCCTTTCGCTTGGAGGATCTCTTCTTCTTCTCCCTTCTCTTGGTGCGGGACTCTTCCGATGAAGATGAGGTGCTCCCTTGGCTTGTAGTGGGCTTGTCATCGCCGGTCTCCATCTCCTTCTTGGCGGGATCTCCCGACATCACTTCGAGCGGTTAGGCTCTAATGAAGTACCGGGCTCTGATACCAATTGATAGTCGCCTAGAGGGGGGGTGAATAGGGCGAAACTGAAATTTACAAAAATAATCACAACTACAAGCCGGGTTAGCGTTAGTAATAAAGAAACGAGTCCGCGAGAGAGGGCGCAAAACAAATCACAAGCAAATAAGAGTGTGACACAAGGATTTGTTTTACCGAGGTTCGGTTCTCGCAAACCTACTCCCCGTTGAGGAGGCCACAAAGGCCGGGTCTCTTTCAACCCTTCCCTCTCTCAAACGATCCCACGGATCGAGTGAGCTTTCTCTTCTTCTCAATCAACCGGGAACAAAACTTCCCGCAAGGGCCACCACACACTTGGTGCCTCTTGCCTTGGTTACAATTGAGTGATGATCACAAGAACAAGTGAGAAAGAAAGAAAGCGATCCAAGCGCAAGAGCTCAAAAGAACACGGCAAATCTCTCTCGCTAGTCACTAAGGGCTTGAGTGGAATTGGAGAGGATTTGATCTCTTTTGTTTGTGTCTAGAATTGAATGCCTAGCTCTTGTAAGTGGTTGAGAGTTGGAAAACTTGGATGGCAATGAATGTGGGGTGGTTGGGGTATTTATAGCCCCAACCACCACAAGTGACCGTTGGCTGGAGTCCTCTGTTCGATGGCGCACCGGACAGTCCGGTGCACACCGGACAGTCCGGTGCCCCTGCCACGTCACGGTTGCCGTTGGATTCTGACCGTTGGAGCTTCTGACTTGTGGGCCCCCCTGGGTGTCCGGTGCACACCGGACAAGCACTGTTTGATGTCCGGTGCACCGGCATGGGCGTGCCTGACATCTGCGCGCGCTGCGCGCGCATTTAATGCACCGCAGAGAGCCGTTGGCGCCGCAGGGAGCCGTTGCTCCGCTGGCACACCGGACAGTCCGGTGTATTTTAGCGGAGCGGCTCCCGAGCAAACCCGAGGCTGGCGAGTTCCGAAGGCCGCGTTCCCTTGGGGCACCGGACATGTCCGGTGCACACCGGACAGTCCGGTGAATTATAGCGCGCCGGCCTTGGAGAATACCCGAGGGTGAAGAGTTGGAGTCGAAGTCCTCTGGCCACACCGGACAGTCCGGTGCACACCGGACAGTCCGGTGCCTCCGGCCAGAGGAGCCCTCGGTTGCCTTGCTGCTCCTTTGTTGAATCCAACATTTGGTCTTATTATTGGCTGATTGTGAACCTTTTGCACCTGTATAACTTATGCACTAGAGTAAACTAGTTAGTCCAATGTTTGTGTTGGGCAATTCAACCACCAAAATTATTTAGGAACTAGGTCTAAGCCTAATTCCCTTTCAGAATTAAAGAATGAATAGGACATAAATAGGTCAAGGGACACTTGCCTCCACCATCCGACTGCTGCTCAGGGGCTTCTCCTGCGGGTTCCTCGGGCTCTTCGACCGGATCGTTCTCTATGCGATTGCAAGCATATATACATCCATCCATTCAAATTAGGAAACAAACAGTACACCACACAAGGGAACAAATAAAGTAAATATGCATAAAGTATGACATTCGATATCACATTCGTTAAGGTTAGAAAGAAACGGAGAAAGGTCTCGCAGGGGTTAAAGCTTATGCACTAATGATTAGTTAAATTATGCGCTCTAGTTCCAATTGTTTCTAACAAAAGAATTAATTATATGCATTAACGGGAACCTAGTCATTTTTAGTTGATCAACATTGAACGAGATAAACAATTAACTATATGAATTGACTAACGTAACGGAATTCTAAATTGAGCTTTCCATTTTATTAGCATGAACGATGATTAGTTTGCCTAAAATAAAATAAATAACAATAATAAAAGAAAATAAAATAAAATAAATAACAATAATAAAAGAAAAGAAAATAAAATAAAATAAAAATAAAAAAGGGGGCGGTTGAACCGGCCAGGGGGCGGTTGAACCGGCCAGGGGCAGGGGCAGGGGCGGCCAAGCCGGCGGCGGGCGGCCGAGCTGGCGGGGGAGCAGCCAAACCGGCGGGGGCGGCCGAGCTGGGCGCGCAGGGGGCGGCCGAGCTGGGCGCGCAGGGGGCGGCCGAGCCGGCCAGGGGGTGGCCGAGCTGGGCGCGCAGGGGCGACCGAGCCGGCCAGGGGCGCGGGGCGGCTGGGCAGGGGCGGCGGCGGCCGAGCCGGCCATGGGGCGGCCGAGCTGGGCGGCTGGGCCGGGGAGGGGGAGAGGAGGGGAGAGGGAGGGGAGGGGAGGGGACCTCACTAGTGACGGGGACTATTGGGGACTTGTTCTCAAATGCTAAGAGTTAAGAACAAGGCAACATAAAAAATGTTAAATGCTAAAGTCCTTCGTCCTCCAAAACATTATGCCCCTTTGGGAGATAATGAGTTTCGGACGAAGGTTACGAAAGACATACCTTCGTAAACATGGCAATAAATGACGAAAGATTCATATAAAGCACGAGATATAAAATAGATATTTAAACATCATCATCGAATCATTTCTATTTTATTATCATGAAAAATAGAAATGATTTCAAGTTACAAATGTACCTTCGGTCTTGAGGAAGGCAAAAGTACAAGCGTGACGCAAAAACAAATGCCAAGTCAGCGTGAACAGTACGGGAATACTGTTCATCTATTTATAGGCATGGGACGCAGCCCATGTAAAATTACATCCATGCCCTTTACATTTGCTAATAACTCTATAGTAACCCGCTGGGGTCTGAATAGCCTTTTCATCCTTAAGTCGGTTTCCCTTTCTGCCACCTTGCCGAAGCTCTTCTACGCACAGCTTCGGCTTCACGCTATCCTTCGTACTCCTTACGCTTCTTCACGCTGTGGTTTCAATTCAAGTCCGAAGGTACCTGTTCATGCATTATACTTCCAGAAACATTGTTAAATCATGTTTTTGAGGACCTTCGGAAGCCGAAGGTCCCCAACAGTAGCCCCTCGCGATATTAATTTGTCAGAATGATAAATTTAGATTGCGACAAGGACGAAGGCCCCGAGCCAAAGGTCGGAAAAAACACCTTCCCTTTGCTAGAATAGCAACAACCATTGACAGGCGGGCCCTGTAGCATATAACGCACCAGGCGTATAAATAAGAGCGCACCACGAGCTTAATTGGCACGCTTTCTTGCCATCTGCTTTTGCTCACTCAACCTTTAGCCTGTGCAACAAATTTCGCTTAAATTTTAAGCTTCGGCGTTGAGAACACTTTTCTAGTGCTTACGAAGATGTCTTCGGACAAGAAAGTGGCTGCTGATCCAAAGCTAAGTCTTTCTGAAGAAATGAATCTTGGCTTTCTTGAATCAATGGCGAAGACCAATACAGAGAAGATTACCAAAGAAATTTTGGATGGTTTGTATGAAGATACTGGTGATAGCGACAGTTATGATGTAGAGAGTGGCGGGGAAGAGTCCGAAGACCGACCATGGCGACCAAGCCACACGGTTTTCAGAAAATCAAGTATCAAACAGAGTCATCCGACAATATGAGGGGGAGATATTTCCGAGATGTGTCTATTGTGAGGGCTGATGACGGAGAGAAAACTTCTCCTACCCCCGAAGAAAATGAGGTCGTAATCTTCCGAAGCTTTCTCAAAGCTGGACTTCGGTTCCCCCTGAGCAGCTTTGTTATTGAAGTTCTGAAGACATTTCAAATCAACCTTCACCAGATTACTCCCGAAGCTATTATAAGAATGGGAATCTTTGTCTGGGCTATGAGAAGCCATGGTTTGGAACCGAATGCTAAAAGCTTTTGCAATATTCATGAGTTAGTATATGAGACGAAGCCCTGGGGGAAAGAACAATACCACAACAATTTTGGTTGCTACAGCTTCGGTGCCCGCTCCGGGTCAAGCTGCCCCGTGCCAACCTTTCGGAAGAGGTGGCCCGGTGCCTGGATGACAGAATGGTTCTATGTGAAGAATGACTTGGCAGCACAGGAGGAGATTAAGGGTATCATCATGCGCCCTGTCTGGCAACGCTTCGGACTCCGAAAGCCGAAGGTGGAAATGGATGAAGCAGCTGAAGAATGCCAAAGAGCCTTCGGCGTGATCTGCTCTTTTATTGGGACCAGGGATTTGGTCCAAGAGCATATTGCCTTCAGAGTTTGGCCGCTTGCAGGAAAGTTGGAAATGCCGAAGGAGACCATCAAAGAACCTGACGAAGGTGGGCTGGTTAGACTAAAATATACATTCAAATACGGAGATAAGTTTGTTGAACCAGATGACGACTGGTTAAAAAGTATTGAAAACGTAAGTGACGAATTGCTTGGGGTATACTCGAAGGCCGAGGATACTGCATTATCAGCGGCCTTCGGAGGCCGAAAGAAGAAAAGGCTTAATCGGGTATTTGACGCAATTGGGTTTGTCTACCCTGACTACCATTACCCGGTGCCAGGCCACAAAAGGAAAAATACTTCTCCTGTAAAGGAAGTTGCCTCGGGTGATGCTAACGAGCCAGCGCCGCAAAGAAAAAAGGTAAAGGTGCTCACACACCGGGCACGTTACATTGAACCGGCCATAGTGCCTGAGTTTATTGGTGAGGTCTCTTCGGCCACAGAAGCCAAAGGACCGTCTCCAGTGCCGAAGATCGAAAAGAAAACCGAAGCACCTTCAACAGAGAAGGCTGACGAACTAAGAGCTGAAGGAACAAAAATATTGGAAATTTTAAGTCCTTCAACAAAAATTGAGACAACAAAAAACCAGAAGGGCCCAGCGGTGACCCCAAAAAGGAAAAGAATGGCTAATGTGCTGGATGTTTTGGAGACAATTAAGTCTTCAAGCACAACTCCGAAAAAGATTGCTGAAACTTCCGAAGCGGAAACTGAAGTCTTTGTTGCTGAAGCTCCAAAGCAACAAACTGAGACTAAAGCTGGGCCTTCAGAGCCCACTAAGGTAAAATCCTTGGAGACCGAAGAAGCAAAAATGACAGAGCCAACTTTAGTTGAAGAAACCAATACTGCTGCCCCCGAAGCATCCTCCAAAGCTCTCGATTATATTATTCGACATGCTTCGGGAAAAAGATTATCTGAAGAAGAAATTTTTGAAGCTAATCACTATGCACAAGAACTAATGTATCCAAAAGGGGCCTTAGTATTCAACAGCACGGATGAAGATGACTTCTTATACTACCTCCCAGATAACAAAGAATTACCCGTCTGCCGGGAAATGGCCCGAAGCATGGGGTTTCCGAAGCTAGAGGCTGGCCTCTGCGCGATGACAAAGGACGATCTTGCAGATAGCCTTGCCTACAATAGTCTGAAGGTACAAAAATTTTGAATTTTGAAACCTATGAATTTTTTAAATTAATCTTTTACTCTTATGTAAATGCATTTATTCTTTTGAATAGGGCTTAATACTCAGCAATGCCTTAAGGGCACAAAAGAATGCTGAAGACGAGAGCTGTACCATTGCTCTCAATAACCTTCGAACAGAGGTTATCAAGCTGAGGAACGAAGCCTTGGAAAAGACCAAATTCTAGTTACATTGATGAATAAGATAAAGGAAGACGAAGCTGCCTCTAAAGCACAGGCCAAAGCTCAAAAGCACGAAATTGACGACCTTCGGAAACAATTGGCCCGAGTTAAAGAAGAACGTATACTTGAAGAAACGAAGCGAGAACTCAGCGATCAATGGGCAAATCATTTGGAAGGAACCGTTGAAGAGCTTCGGTCATCCAAGAAAAGGTGCTATGACAAATCTATAGAGTGCGTTAAGAAAATAAAAGCAAGCTTCGCCAGCGTTGGCGCATTCTCGAGCGAAGAAAACTTCACAAGAGGCAACCCCGAAGGCCCAATCGAATGGATTAATCACGAAGCTGAGGCCTTTGAGGAAATTTTGAATAGCCGTGGAGACATATGCGCTTTTTCGGGTGCCAGGGGGATTGCTACCATCTTAGAGAGGAAAGGCTGCGAGCATGTAAAAACTTTAGCCCAATCCGAAACTGCCTTGTCCTTCGAAGATGCAAAAGACCCTTCGGCCGAAGCTAGCACGATTGGTGGAAAATTTTCACCGATATCTGGGACAATGGTGGCCGGGAAATGGCCCGAGAAATTATCCAAAAAAGCGAAAAAGGCATTCATGATGCTAGGAAAGTAGCAGAAGCTGCTGAAAAAAGCACAGAGCCCGAAGGGCAAATAGGTATTAACTAGTGTTTTTTATCTGTTTGTTGTAATTTTTGGTTTCAAACTTGACGACAATTTGTAATAGTAATAAGTCCGTATCTACTCTTCCCTCAGAACCTGCTGGATCGTCTGCTGGCCCCCACACGAAGGGGGATGACGAAATTAGACAAATGGCCGAAGCTATCATGGATAAAGTTGTTGAACAACTACTAAATGAGGCTGCAGAAGTAGTGCTTAGGGAAGACTAGATGTTATTGTAAAAACACTTGAAATGTAATCTATGTAATATTTTGTAACTTTGAATGTAATATACAAGTTTCTTTTTAAGATTCAATTCTTTACGATGCATGAAATTTGACATACATACCGTTTTTGAGCCTTCGGCGAAAAAACACCTTCCCTTCTTTTCATGCTTCGTGAAGAAAAACTTCTATGTATCACGACAACTTCAATACTACTCTGATGAAGCATATCCATGCTTCATAAAAAATTTTCTCCGAAGATGTACTTCGAAGGTCAATATCGTATTTCCTTTTTCTGCCTTAGCACAATTTTCACTTTTTCAAAATATTCTCCGAAGATCGATATTGTATCCCCTTCTTGTGCCATATCCAGCATGATGTATGATGCTCATGTTATGCGAAATGATGTGATGATGTTATGCTATGCAAAATGATATTTGTGTCGAAGATACACATCCCTCCAACAAAATATACCATCTTTTTGTATCAGCGTTGACTTTTCGCTGTAAGTCTCCCTTAGGAGCTTCTTCGCCTTTTACTTCAGCGGAATCAGCGTTTATTTTTCGCTGTAAGCCTCCCTTAGGAGCTTCTTCGCCTTTTACTTTTGGTGGTATCAGCTTTTATTTTTCGCTGTAAGCCTCCCTTAGGAGCTTCTTCGCCTTTTACTTTCGGCGGTATCAGCGTTTATTTTTCGCTGTAAGCTCTGCATTCCCTTTGGAATGACTTTTGAGCAGAAAACTTACACTGCGCTCCCTTAGGAACGTCTTTTGTAGCTTTGGCAAACTTACACTGCGTTCCTTAGAACGACTTTTTGCTGCCTCAAAGAATGCACACTGTGTGCCTTTAAAATAAATTTTTGATAATTCGAAGGTCCTCCTTGCTATCGCAAATCTTTAAGCTTTTACGACGTAGGCCTGTGGAGAAGATATATTTTCTTTGTGGCAAAGAGCAAGACTATTACAAGAGATTTAAAACAACAACAAAAAATATTATGGTCTCCTATAAGTGTTCATTATTAAAAAAGAAAATGATAGTGAATGTAAAAAGACTACTATCAAGGCAGGATATTTATCAGTAAATGTGCTTCGACTCTGGCACAGTGCTATTGACTGTGCGAGCTTCGGACTCTTCTCTGAAGTCCCTTTGGTGTTGTTGGCTCCCTTCTGGCTGCTGGCCTCGTTGCAACGGTGGTGGAGGCGGAAGCTGTTGCCAAGATGCTTGGGGTTGACTTGCCGAAGCAACGGAAGCTGCAGGGTGGTTGCCTACATATTCTGGAATGTAGGGCGAATGATACGAAGCAGTGTGCATGACTTGCTTCGGCTGACTCTACTGCGCTGCAGCTTCGGCTATCTCCTTTTATTTCTGGATGGTAACATGGCACATCCTGGTTGTATGGCCCTTGTTTTCACCACAGAATAAGCAGAAAATTTTCCTTGGTTGATCTCCAAATCTTCCGCCGAAGCCCCTAGCGCCTCTGCCCCTTGGAGCTGGCGGCCGGAAAGAGCTTTGTTGTTGCCCCGAAGCCTGCTGCTGTTGTCCCGAAGCCTGAGAAGAGTACTGTGGCCTTTGCTGTTGACTTCCTCTGTCATTAGACTGAGCAGAGTTGTGAATTGACCTGACGTGCCTTGGATAAAATCTTCCTCCGAAGCCCCTGGTCATCTCAGAGAACCTGAAAGCTTCCTCCCTTCTTTAGCGAAAATCATTGTCCGCTCGAATGTACTCGTCCATCTTCTGGAGCAGCTTCTCCAAAGTCTGAGGAGGCTTCCTGGCAAAGTACTAAGCTGAAGGTCCTGGTCGAAGCCCCTTGATCATGGCCTCAATGACAATTTCATTGGGCACTGTTGGTGCCTGTGCCCTCAGACGTAGGAACCTTCGGACATATGCCTGAAGATATTCTTCATGATCCTGGGTGCACTGGAATAAAGCTTGGGCCGTGACTGGCTTCGTCTGAAAGCCTTGAAAGCTGGTTACCAACATATCCTTCAGCTTCTGCCATGATGTAATTGTCCCTAGCCTAAAAGAGGAGTACCAGGTCTGGGCAACACTCCTAACAGCCATGACAAAAGACTTTGCCATGACTGCAGTATTGCCACCATACGAAGAAATTATTGCTTCGTAGCTCATTAAAAACTGCTTCGGATCGGAGTGGCCGTCGTACATGGGGAGTTGAGGTGGCTTGTAGGATGGAGGCCAGGGTGTAGCCTGCAGCTCAGCTGACAGAGGAGAAGCATCATCAAAAGCAAAATTTCCATGATGGAAATTCTCATACCAGTCATCTTCGTTGAAGAAGCCCTCCTGATGAAGTTATCTATGCTGGGGCCTTCGGTTCTACTCGTCTTGAGTAAGATGACGAACTTCTTCGGAAGCTTCGTCTATCTGCCTTTGCAGTTCAGCTAGCCTGGCCATTTTTTCTTTCTTCCTTTGCACCTGTTGATGAAGCATCTCCATATTTCTGATCTCTTGGTCTAGCTCGTCCTCTTGAGGCGTCGGGCTGGCAACCTTCCTCTTCTAGCTTTGGGCCTCCCGAAGAGAGAGAGTTTCCTGATTAGGGTCTAGCGGTTGCAGAGCCGCAGCCCCTGTTGCTGAAGCTTTCTTCGGCGCCATGACGAAGGTCTTGGCTTGTCGAAGGTGTTCGAGACTCAAAAAAGTGGAAGTGAGTTCACCGGAGGTGGGCGCCAATGTTGGGGACTTGTTCTCAAATGCTAAGAGTTAAGAACAAGGCAACATAAAAAATGTTAAATGCTAAAGTCCTTCGTCCTCTGAAACATTATGCCCCTTTAGGAGATAATGAGTTTCGGACGAAGGTTACGAAAGACATACCTTCGTAAACATGGCAATAAATGACGAAAGATTCATATAAAGCACGAGACATAAAATAGATATTTAAACATCATCATCGAATCATTTCTATTTTATTATCATGAAAAAATAGAAATGATTTCAAGTTACAAATGTACCTTCGGTCTTGAGGAAGGCAAAAGTACAAGCGTGACGCAAAAGCAAATGCCAAGTCAGCGTGAACAGTACGGGAATATTGTTCATCTATTTATAGGCATGGGACGCAGCCCATGTAAAATTACATCCATGCCCTTTACATTTGCTAATAACTCTATAGTAACCCGCTGTGGTCTGAATAGCCTTTTCATCCTTAAGTCGGTTTCCCTTTCTGCCACCTTGCCGAAGCTCTTCTACGCACAGCTTCGGCTTCACGCTATCCTTCGTACTCCTTACGCTTCTTCACGCTGTGGTTTCAATTCAAGTCCGAAGGTACCTGTTCATGCATTATACTTCCAGAAACATTTTTAAATCATGTTTTTGAGGACCTTCGGAAGCCGAAGGTCCCCAACAGGGACGGGGCGGCCGAACCGGGGCAGGGGCGGCCGAGCTGGGGCAGAGGGCGGCGGTGGCTAGGGAGAATGGGAGAGAGGGAGGGAGAGGGAGGGATTTGGGCGGAGAGGGGGAGGGGGTGGCTGGGCCGGCTGGGCCCAAGGGGGGGTGCGCGAGGGCGGTTGGGCCGGCTGGGGGCGGCTGGGCCGGCCAGGGGCAGCCCACGGCGCGGGAGAGAGAAAAGGGGAGGAGAGAGAGGGAAAAAAAGAAAAAGAAAAGGTTTTCTCCTTTTTGAAATCCGTTTTTCCTGGATGAATGCATTTACATTTTCAAACAATCCAAAAGAATGCATGGTCCGGCATGGTGCATCAAACAACATAAAGTATTTTAGGGTTTTGCTTTACACGGGAATTCCAAGCCGAATCCCGCTAACTTTGGAAAAGATCAAGGTCTAGCGAGGGAAAAGAAAAAAAAGAAAAGGTAATGCCCGAATTTGGCGAGTGAAGAAAAGAAAAAATTCAACTCCAAAATTCGGGGCATTACAACCACCTTCTTTATTTTCTTTTTCTTTTTGTCACCCTTCCTATGTGACTTGATGGAGCCGACGGACTCCTCCTTGTGCTTGTTGTCGGCCTCCTTCGACAGAGTTCGTTCATCGTTCTTCCTTCCTGAGGCTTGCTCGTTAAAGAAAACAAAAAAATGTTAAATTGAAAAATGCTTATGCTCTAGAAGTAGAAAAATGTGAAAACTTGTCTAAGGAGCTTAGCATTTGCAATAATTCAATTTCCTGTCTTAGAGATGAAAATGTTAGTTTAGTTTCTAAGATTGAAAAATTAAATGTTTGCAATAATTCAATTTCTAGTCTTAGAATTGAGAATGATACTTTAAATGCTAAGATTGAGGAATTGAGTATTTACAAATTATCTACTGTTGGGGACCTTCGGCTTCTGAAGGTCCTCAAAAACATGATTTAACAGTGTTTCTGGAAGTATAATGCATGAACAGGTACCTTCGGACTTGAACTAAACCCACGGTGTGAAGAAGCACAAAAAGGAATACGAAGAATGGCGCAGGGCCGAAGCTGTATGTAGGAAAGCTTCGGCAAGATAGTGGGAAAGGAAACCGACTTAAAGATAAAAAGGCTATCCAGACCCCGGCGGATTACTACAGAGTTATTAGCAAATACGAAATGCCGAAGCTACCACTTATGAAGCTTCGGAGTCATAGCGTGCCTGAAGGCGAAGGATTGAACCGACTTAAAGATAGAATGACCCTTTAGTCCATAAGGGCCTAAGTCATTATTGTAAACTTTTGTAAAGGGCATGAATGTAATTCTGCATGGGCTGCGTCCCTTGCCTATAAATAGATGAACAGTACTCCCGTACTGTTCACGCTGACTTGGCATTTGCTTTTGCATCACGCTTGTACTTTCGCCTTCCCTCAAGACCGAAGGTACATTTGTAATTTGAAATCATTTCTATTTTTCCATGATAATGAAATAGAAATGATTCTGTGATAATATTTAAATGTTTATTTTATATCTCATGCTTTATATGAGTCCTTCGTCATTTATTGCCATGCTTACGAAGGTATGTCTTTTGTAACCTTCGTCCGAAACTCATTATTTCCCGAAGGGGTATAATGTTTCGGAGGACGAAGGACTTTAACACTTAACACTTTTTATGTTGCCTTGTTCTTAACTCTTAGCATTTGAGCACAAGTCCCCAACATTGGCGCCCACCTTCGGTGAACTCACTTCCACTTTTTGAGTTTCAAACACCTTCGGCAACCATAGACCTTCGTTATGGCGCCGAAGAAAGCTTCAGCAACAGGGGCTGCAGCTCTGCAACCGCTGGACCCCAATCAGGAGACTCTCTCTCTCTTCGGGAGGCCCGAAGCCAGAAGAGGAAGGTCACCAGTCCAACGCCTCAGAAGGATGAGTTAGATCAAGAAATCAGAGATATGGAGATGCTTCATCGACAGGTGCAAAGGAAGAAGGAAAAGATGGCCAGGCTAGCTGAACTACAAAGGCAGATAGACGAAGCCTCTGAAGAAGTTCGCCATCTTACTCAAGATGAGCAGAACCGAAGGCCCCAGCACAAAGAGCTTCATCAGGAGGGCTTTTTCAACGAAGATGACTGGTATGAGAATTTCCATCATGGAAATTTTGCTTTTGATGATGCTTCTCCTCTATCAGCTGAGCTGCAGGCTACACCCTGGCCTCCATCCTACAAGCCACCCCAACTCCCCATGTACGATGGCCACTCCGATCCGAAGCAGTTTTTAATGAGCTACGAAGCAACAATATCTTCGTATGGTGTCAATACTGCAGTCATGGCAAAGTCTTTCGTCATGGCTGTTAGGAGTGTTGCCCAGACCTGGTACTCCTCTCTTAGGCCAGGGACAATCACCTCATGGCAGAAGCTGAAGGATATGTTGATAACCAGCTTTCAAGGCTTTCAGACGAAGGCAGTCACGGCTCAAGCTTTATTCTAGTGCACCCAGGATCACGAAGAATATCTTCAGGCATATGTCCGAAGGTTCCTACGTCTAAGGGCATAGGCACCAACAGTGCCCAATGAAATTGTCATCGAGGCCATGATCAAGGGGCTTCGGCCAGGACCTTTAGCTCAGTACTTTGCCAGGAAGCCTCCTCAAACTTTGGAGAAGCTGCTCCAGAAGATGGACGAGTACATTCGAGCCGACAATGATTTTCGCCAAAGAAGGGAGGAAGCTTTCAGGTTCTCTGAGATGACCAGGGGCTTCGGAGGAAGATTTTATCCGAGGCACGTCAGGTCAATTCACAACTCTGCTCAGTCTGATGACAAAGGGAGTCAGTAGCAAAGGCCACAGTACTCTTCTCAGGCTTCGGGACAGCAGCAGCAGGCTTCGGGGCAACAGCAAAGCTCTTTCCGGCCGCCAGCTACAAGGGGCAGAGGCGCCAGGGGCTTCGGCGGAAGATTTGGAGATCAACCAAGGAAAATTTTTTGCTTATTCTGTGGTGAAAACAAGGGCCATACCACCAGGATGTGCCATGTTACCATCCAGAAACAAAAGGAGATAGCCGAAGCTGCAGCACAACAGAGTCAGCCGAAGCAAGTCATGCACACTGCTTCGTATCATTCGCCCTACATTCCAGAATATGTAGGCAACCACCCTGCAGCTTCTATTGCTTCGGCAAGTCAACCCCAAGCATCTTGGCAACAGCTTCCGCCCCCACCACCGTTGCAACGAGGCCAGCAGCCAGAAGGGAGCCAGCATACTCAACACCAAAGGGACTTCAGAGAAGAGTCCGAAGCTCGCACAGTCAATAGCACTGTGCCAGAGTCGAAGCACATTTACTGACAGATATCCTGCCTTAATAGCAGTATTTTACATTCAGTATCATTTTCTTTTTAACAAGGAACATTTACGGGAAACTATAATACTTTTTGTCGTTTTAATCTCTTATAATAGTTTTGCTCTTTGCCACAAAGAAAATATATCTTCTCCACAGGCCTAAGTCGCCGAAGCTTAAAGATTTGCGATAGCAAGGAGGACCTTCGAATTATCAAAAATTTATTTTAACGGCACACAATGTGCATTCTTCGAAGCAACAAAAAGTCGTTCTAAAGAACGCAGTGTAAGTTTGCTGAAGCTACAAAAAGCCGTTCCTAAGGGAGCGCAGCGTAAGTTTTCTGCTCAAAAGTCGTTCCAAAGGGAATGCAGAGCTTACAGCGAAAAGTCAATGCTGATACCGCCGAAAGTAAAAGGCGAAGAAGCTCCTAAGGGAGGCTTACAGCGAAAAATAAACGCTGATTCCGCTGAAGTAAAAGGCGAAGAAGCTCCTAAGGGAGGCTTACAGCGAAAAGTCAGCGCTGATATAAAAAGATTGTGTATTTTTATTGCAGGAATGTGTGTATCTTCGACACAAATATCATTTGCATAACATAACATCATCACATCATTTCGCATAACATAAGCATCATACATCATACTGCATATGGCGCAAGAAGGGGATACAGTACCGACCTTCGGAGTATACTTTGAAAAAGTGAAAATCGTGCTAAGGCATAAAAAGTGAATACAATATTGATCTTCGGAGTACAGCTTCGGAGAATGTTCTCAAAAAGCATGGATATGCTTCATCAGAGCAGTATCGAAGTTGTCGTGATACATAAAAGTTTTTCTTCACGAAGCATGAAAAGAAGGGAAGGTGTTTTTTCGCCGAAGGCTCAAAAACAGTATGTATGTAAAATTTCATGCATCGTAAAGAATTGAGCTATATATATTAAAAAAAAACTTGTATATTACATTCAAAGTTACAAAATATCACATGGATTACATTTCAAATGTTTTTACAATAACATCTAGTCCTCCCTAAGCACTACTTCTGCAGCTTCATTAAGTAGTTGTTCAACAACTTTATCCATGATAGCTTCGGCCATTTTTCTAAATTCGTCATCCCCCTTCGTGTGGGGGCCAGCAGACGATCCAGCAGGTTCTAAGGGAAGAGAATATATGTCTATGTTACTATTACAAACCATAAGCAAGTTCGAAATCAAAAATTACAACAGAGCCAAAAACCACTAGTTGGTACCTATTTGGCTTTCGGGCTCCGCACTTTTTTCAGCGGCTTTGGTTACTTCCCTAGCGTCATGAATACCTTGTTCGCTTCTTCGAATAATTTCCTGGGCCATTTCTCGGCCACCATTGTCCCAGATGTCGGTGAAAAATTTTCCACCAACCTGGCTAGCTTCGGCCGAGGGGTCTTTAATATCTTCGGAGGACAAGGTGGCTTCGGATTGCGCAAGAAGCTTAACATGATCACAGCCTTTTCTCTCCAGCATAGTAGCAATCCCCCTGGCACCCGAAAAGGCACAAATGTCTCCACGACTGTTTAGAATCTCTTCAAAGGCTTTAGCTTCGTGGCTGATCCACTCGATCGGGCCTTCCGGGTTACCTCTCACAAAGTTCTCTTCACTTGAAAATGCGCCAACACTGGCGAAGCTGGTTTTATTTTCTTTACACATTCCATGGATTTTTCGTAACACCTCTTTTTGGATGCGCGAAGCTCTTCAACGCTTACTTCCAAATGATTTGCCCATTGTTCGCTAATTTCTCGCCTCGTTTCTTCAAGTGTGCGCTCTTCTTTAGCCCTGGCCAGTTGCCTCCGAAGATCTTCAATTTCGCGCTTCTGAGCTTCAGCTTCAGCTTTCGAAGTAGCTTCGTCTTCTTTCATTCGATTCATTAATGAATACAATATTTTGTCCTTTTCTAAACCTTCGTTCCTTAGTTCAATTACTTCGGAACGAAGGTTGTTCAGAGCAATCAAGCATCCTTCGTCTTCAGCATATTTTTGCGCCCTTAGAGCATTGCTAAGTATCAGGCCCTGTAAAACACAAAATGCGTTCACGTCAACAAATTTAAGTAAACGAAAAATTTTAGTTTCAAAAAATAATACAAAGATCTCATTTTTTACCTTCAAGCTATTGTATGCCAGGCTGTCGGCTAATTCGTCCTTCGACAATACCGAGAGCCCGTCTTCTAGCGTCGGGAAGCCGAAGCTCTTGCTCATCTCCCGACAGACAGAAATTTCTTTATTGTCAGGGAGACAATACAAGAAGTCTTCCTCTCCACTGCCGTTAAAAATTAATGCCCCCTTTGGGTATTTCAGTTTTTGGGCGCAATACTGGGACTCTTGCTTTTCTTTCTCACTTAATTTTTTCCCCGAAGCATGTCGTAAAATATAATCTAAAGCTTCGAAAAACACTCCGGGGGTGGCGGTGCCAGTTTCTTCAGCCAAAGTTTGTTCTGTTGGCTCTGAAGGCCCAGCCTCAGTCTCAGTTTGTCGCCTTGAAGCTTCGCCACTAAGGGTTTCAATTTGTACTTCGGAAGTTTCAATAGTGTTCTTCGGAGTAGCACTGGAAGACTTTATTGTCTCTAAAACATCAAGTACATTGACCATCCTTTTCCTTTTTGGGGTCACTACTGGCCCCTTTTGGTTTTTTGTTGTCTCAATTTTTGTTGAAGGACTTAAAATTTCCAATATTTTTGTTCCTTCAGTCCTCGGTTCGTCTGCTTTCTCTGTTGAAGGTACTTCGGTTTTTTCTTCGATCTTCGGCACTGGAGACGGCCCTTTAGTTTCGGTGGCCGAAGAGACCTCACCAATAAACTCAGACACTGTGGCCGGTTCAATATAACGTGCCCGGTGTGTGAGCACCTTTACCTTCTTCCTTTGCGGCGCTGGCTCGCTAGGAGCATCCGAAGCAACTTCCTTTACGGGAGAAGTATTTTTCCTTTTGTGGCCTAACACCGGGTAATGGTAGTCAGGGTAGACAAACCCAATTGCATCAAATACCCAGTTAAGCCTTTTCTTCTTTCGGCCTCCGAAGGCCGCTGATAATGCAGTATCTTCGGCCTTCGAGTATACCCCAAGCAGTTCGTCACTTACGGCCTCAATACTCTTTAACCAGTCATCATCTGGTTCAATGAACTTATCTCCATATTTGAATGTGTATTTCAGTTTAACTAACCCACCTTCGTCAGATTCCTTGATGGTCTCCTTCGGCATTTCCCACTTTTCTGCAAGTGGCCAAACTCTGAAGGCAATATGCTCTTGGACCAAATCCCTTGTCCCAATAAAAGAGCAGATCACGCCGAAGGCTCTCTAGCATTCTTCAGCTGCTTCATCCATTTCTACCTTCGGTTTCCGGAGGCCGAAGCGTTGCCAGATAGGACGCATAATGATACCCTTAACATCCTCCTGTGCTGTTAAGTCATTCTTCACATAGAACCATTCTGTCATCCAGGCACCGGGCCACCTCTTACGAAAGGTTGGCACGGGGCAGCTTGACCCGGAGCGAGCACCGAAGCTGTAACAACCGAAGTTGTTGTGATATTGTTCTTTTCCCCAGGGTTTCGTCTCATATACTAACTCATGAATATTGCAAAAGCTTTTGGCATTCGGTTCCAAACCTTGGCTTCTCACAGCCCAGACAAAGATTCCCATTCTTACAATAGCTTCGGGAGTAATCTGGTGAAGGTAGATTTGAAATGTCTTCAGAACTTCAACAACAAAGCTGCTCAGAGGGAACCGAAGTCCAGCCTTCAAAAAGCTTTGGAAGATCACGACCTCATTTTCTTCAGGAGTAGGAGAAGTTTTCTCTCCGTCGTCAGCCCTCACAATAGACACATCTCGAAAATATCTCCCCCTCATATTGTCAAGTTGACTCTGTTTAATACTTGATTTTCCGAAAACCGTGTGGCTTGGTCGCCATGGTCGGTCTTCGGACTCTTCCCCGCCACTTTCCACATCATAACTGTCGCTATCACCAGTATCTTCAGATAAACCTTCCAAAATTTCTTTGGTAATCTTCTCTGTATTGGTCTTCGCCATTGATTTAAGAAAACCAAGATTCATTTCCTCAGAAAGACTTAGCTTCGGATCAGCGGCAACTTTCTTGTCTGAAGACATCTTCCTAGGCACTGGAAAAGTGCTCTCAAAACCGAAGCTTAAAATTTAAGCAAGTTTTGTTGCGCAGGCTAAAGGTTGAGTGAGCAGGAGCAGATGGCAAGAAAGCGTGTCAATTAAGCTCGTGGTGTGCTCTTATTTATACGCTTGGTGCATTGCATACTGGAGGGCCCGCTTGTCAATGGTTGTTGCTATTCTAGCAAAGGGAAGGTGTTTTTTCGGACCTTCGGCTCAGGGCCTTCGTCCTTGTCGCAATCTAAATTTATTATTCTAAACAAATTAATATTGCGAGGGGCTACTGTTGGGGACCTTCGGCTTCTGAAGGTCCTCAAAAACATGATTTAACAGTGTTTCTGGAAGTATAATGCATGAACAGGTACCTTCGGACTTGAACTAAACCCACGGTGTGAAGAAGCACAAAAAGGAATACGAAGAATGGCGCAGGGCCGAAGCTGTACGCAGGAAAGCTTCAGCAAGATAGTGGGAAAGGAAACCGACTTAAAGATGAAAAGGCTATCCAGACCCCGGCGGATTACTACAGAGTTATTAGCAAATACGAAATGCCGAAGCTACCACTTATGAAGCTTCGGAGTCATAGCGTGCCCGAAGGCGAAGGATTGAACCGACTTAAAGATAGAATGACCCTTTAGTCCATAAGGGCCTGAGTCATTATTGTAAACTTTTGTAAAGGGCATGAATGTAATTCTGCATGGGCTGCATCCCTTGCCTATAAATAGATGAACAGTACTCCCGTATTGTTCACGCTGACTTGGCATTTGCTTTTGCATCACGCTTGTACTTTCGCCTTCCCTCAAGACCGAAGATACATTTGTAATTTGAAATCATTTCTATTTTTCCATGATAATGAAATAGAAATGATTCTGTGATAATATTTAAATGTTTATTTTATATCTCATGCTTTATATGAATCCTTCGTCATTTATTGCCATGCTTATGAAGGTATGTCTTTTGTAACCTTCGTTCGAAACTCATTATTTCCCGAAGGGGTATAATGTTTCGGAGGACGAAGGACTTTAACACTTAACACTTTTTATGTTGCCTTGTTCTTAACTCTTAGCATTTGAGAACAAGTCCCCAACATCTACATCTACTGTTGAAAATGTTACCATTTGTACTAGATGTAGAGACATTAATGTTGAAGCTATTTATGATCACCTTGCTATGATTAAACAACAAAATGATCATATAGCTAAATTAACTGCTAAAATTACTAAGCATGAACTTGAAAATGAAAAGTTTAAATTTGCTAGAAGCATGCTCTATAATGGGAGGTGCCCTGGCATTAAGGATGGAATTGGTTTCCAACAGGGGAACCAAAACAACACCAAACTTAATGCCCCTAAAAAATTGTCTAACTTTGTTAAGGGCAAGACTCCCATGGTTCAGGATAATGATGGTTACATTTTATATCCTACAAACTATCCTGAGCATAAAATTAGGAAAATTCATGCTAGCAAATCTCACACTGTTTCTCATCATGCATTTATGTATAAAAGTGAGGCTTCTAGTTCTAGGCATACCACTCATATTGAAATGCCTAAGAAGAAAATTGCTACTGCATCAAATGAGCATAATGTTTCATTTAAGACTTTTGATGCATCTTATGTTCTAACTAACAAATCAGAAAAAGTAGTTGCCAAATATGTTGGGGGCAAACACAAGAGTCCAAAGACTTGTGTCTAGGTACCCAAGGTGCTTGTTTCTAATGTCAAGGACCCAAGACCGTTTGGATACCTAAGAACAAGGCCTAAACTTGTTTTGTAGGTTTATGCATCCGGTGGATCAAGTTGGATAATCGATAGCGGGTGCACAAACCACATGACAAGGGAAAAAGGATGTTCTCCTCATATGAGAAAAATGAAGATCCCTAACGAGCTATCACATTCGGGGATGGAAATCAAGGTTTGGTCAAAGGCTTGGGTAAAATTGCTATTTCCCCTAACCATTCCATTTCAAAAGTTTTTCTTGTAGGTTCTTTAGACTACAATTTGCTTTCTGTTTCTCAATTATGTAAAATGGGCTACAACTGTCTATTTACTGATGTAGGTGTTACTGTCTTTAGAAGAAGTGATGATTCAATAGCATTTAAGGGAGTGTTAGATGGTCAGCTATATTTAGTTGATTTTAATGATAACAAAGCTGAACTTGACACATGCTTAATTGCTAAGACTAACATGGGTTAGCTCTGGCATCGCTGACTTGCCCATGTTGGAATGAAGAATCTTCACAAGCTTCTAAAGGGAGAGCACATTTTAGGACTAACAAATGTTCATTTTGAGAAAGAAAGGATTTGTAGTGCATGCCAAGTAGGAAAGCAAGTTGGAGTCCATCATCCACACAAGAACATAATGACGACTGACAGGCCGCTCGAGCTACTCCACATGGATCTATTCGGCGCAATCGCTTACATAAGCATCAGCGGGAGTAAGTATTGTCTAGTTATTGTGGATGATTATTCTCTCTTCACTTGGGTATTCTTTTTGTAGTAAAAATCTCAAACCCAAGAGACATTAAAGAGATTCTTGAGACGAGCTCAAAATAAGTTCGGATTGAGGATCAAAAAGATAAGAAGTGATAATGGGATAGAGTTCAAGAACTCTCAAATTGAAGGATTTCTTGAGGAGGAGGGCATCAAGCATGAGTTCTCTTCTCCCTACACACCTCAACAAAATGGTGTAGTGGAGAGGAAGAATAGAACTCTACTGGACATGGCAAGAACCATGCTTGATGAATACAAGACACTAGACCGGTTTTGGGCAGAGGCGATTAACACCGCCTGCTACTCCATCAACCAGTTATACCTTTACCGAATCCTCAAGAAGACATCATATGAACTCCTTACTGGTAAAAAGCCCAATGTTTCATATTTTAGAGTCTTTGGGAGCAAGTGCTTTATTCTTATTAAAAGAGGTAGAAGTTCTAAATTTGCTCATAAAGCAGAAGAAGGCTTTTTATTAGGTTATGACTCAAACACAAGGGCATATAGAGTCTTCAACAAATACACTAGACTAGTTGAAGTTTCTTGTGACATTGTGTTTGATGAGACTAATGGCTCCCAAGTGGAGCAAGTTGATCTTGATGAACTAGATGATGAAGAGGCTCCGTGCATCGTGCTAAGGAACATGTCCATTGGTGACGTGTGTACAAAAGAATCCGAGGAGCCCACACAAGCACAAGATCAACCATCATCTTCGAAGCAAGCATCTCCACCAACTCAAGATGAGGACGAGGCTCAAGAAGAAGAGGATGAAGATCAAGACAATGAGCCACCTCAAGAGGAGGACATTGATCAAGGGGAGATGACAATGAATACAAGGAAGATGACCAAGAAATTAGGGATCAAAGACCGCCACACCCAAGAGTCCATCAAGCAATTCAAAGAGATCACCTCGTCAACTCCATTCTTGGTGACATTCATAAGGGGGTAACCACTAGATCTCGAGTTGCACATTTTTGTGAACATTACTCTTTTGTGTCTTCTATTGAGCCATACAGGATAGAGGATGCATTAAGAGATTCGGATTGGGTGGTGGCAATGCAAGAGGAGCTCAACAACTTCACGAGGAATGAGGTATGTCATTTAGTTCCACGTCCTAATCAAAATGTTGTAGGTACCAAGTGGGTATTCCGCAACAAGCAAGATGAGCATTGTTGGGGACTTGTTCTCAAATGCTATGAATTAAGAACAAGGCAACATAAAAATGTTAAATGTTAATGCCCTTCGTCCGCTGAAGCATTATCTCCTCAAGGATTTAATGAACTTTAGACAAAGGTCGCGGGCAAAATATCACGAAGGTCATACTTTCGTGATTAGACTTATACGACAATGCAAAATGAAGTATAACATGTAAAACATATGTCAGAAACAGATAACATTATTCGTATATTTCATTATATGGATCTGAATATTAAAACATGATATTTGGGTACGTTTATACCTTCTCCTTGATGGAAAACAATAATTCCAGTGTGATGCGTCAGCAATTACAAGATTGCCTAAACAGTATAGGGGTATTGTTCATCTATTTATAGGCACAGGATACAGCCTATGTGAAATTACATTTATGCCCTTTATAATCAATTACAATACTGACACAAAACATCATGGGTCTTTGAGTCATTTCATCTTTAAGTCAGTTCGCCCCCTTCGTCTTGAGATTTGTCACTATGCCGAAGCTCTATCGGTGATAACTTTGGCGCTGCTTCTGAAAGGATCTGCCGAAGGTGTTTTCCTCTTTTAGGATCTTCGGCTACGAAGCATACCCCCAACAGTAGCCCCTTCGTGGTGCTAGATCGTTTTTCGTAACGAGCTTGATCCGTGAAAAAGTCTTCTAGGCTTCGGGATGCCGAAGATCCGAAAAACACCTTCCATGAGCTCGTTGGTGAGAAACGATTAAAATACTCCACGCGCGAGGTGGCCCCATCTTGCAGCAGTTGCGCGCGCCCTGGCGATTCACCTTCCCGGACCCTGTGGCCCACCGTTCAGTGAGTATGGGTGGATGTTTTTTCGGTGCGGAAGACCTTGACAATTCACCTTCCCACCTGCGGCACTATATAAACAGATGAGTAGGTGTGAAGTTACCATAGCATTCATTGCTATTGTACTGTTGTGCTGCCAAAAATTTAACCATAGCCGAAGCTTGATCATCGTGCTCAAACGAAGCACCGCTTTCGATTCTGCTTTGTCACAAGAGAAAGAACTTCAGAGAAATCGAGAAAGTCAACAACTTCAAAAAATTTAAAAAAATTCATAATCAGATGGCAAGAGTGCGTTCTACTGCTAGGATTGACCGTGAGGGAGATGAGACCGAAGCTACTGAAACTGTTCCAATTTCCGAAGCAATGAGGCGGTCTGGGCTGGCAACAGCGGAGGATATACCTGCCGCCATGGCAGGACGGGTTGATGCTGAAGAAACTGATTCCGAAGATGATTATAGCAGTGCAGTGCCGAGCAAACCTAGCCACCTAGACTTTCGAAGGTCCACCATCTCCGAAGCTGATCTTCCTAAGATGGTGAAGTTGGGCTATTTTAGTGAAGCGAAGAAGGAGTTGATTCGTTTTGGTGGAAAAGAAACTATCCCGAAGCCGGGAAAGAATGAAGTAGTGGTTTTCAAAAGTCTTTTTAAAGCTGGTTTAAGATTCCCTTTGAACAAGATTATTGTTGAAGTGCTGAAGAAATTTGGGATCTACCTTCATCAGCTAACCCCTAACGCTATCGTTAGGCTAAGTGTTTATATCTGGGCTCTCCGAAGCCAGGGGGTGGAACCATTCGCTGAAGGTTTCTGCCGAGTGCACGAACTGCACTACCAGACCAAGGCTAGAGGAGATGGTCTTCATGAAAATTTTGGCTGCTACAACTTTGCTTACCGCAAGACTACAAAGTTTCCAGTGATCAGTTACCGAAGCAAATGGCCAGCTGGATGGAAATCTGAGTGGTTCTATGTTAGAGTTGACGAAGATGAAGATAAGTTGGTCCAAAGTCCGTTAGAATTGATCTTTGGAGAGACCCGACCCCCGTGCATCATGTTATCGGGGAGTCCAAGTCAAATTGTCTAGCTGAATTTAGAGTGGTTGCAGATCATATTGGCACTAGAGACTTGGTGCAAGAATTTCTGGCCTTCAGAGTATTCCCGACTTTGAAGGAGTGGGAAATGCCAAAGCTAGAGGGGAAAAAGAAGAAAGGGGAACTTGTTCGGTTGCCCTACCATTTCAAATTCAAGAAACTTTTCAAAGTACCTTGCCAAGAGTGGCTGGACACAATCGAAGTAATGTGTAATGAAATACTCGGAAATTATT
Source organism: Zea luxurians (assembly GCA_029449295.1). Classification (NCBI taxonomy): domain Eukaryota; kingdom Viridiplantae; phylum Streptophyta; class Magnoliopsida; order Poales; family Poaceae; genus Zea; species Zea luxurians. Next base: position 181,994,882 of record JAOPSE010000004.1, on the reverse strand, counting down.
CTAATAAAGTAGACCAATTTATGACTGCGGCCTTTGGCACCCGTCCGAAGCGAAGGCTAAACCATGTAATGGATGCCCTAGGTTTTGAATATCCTGACTACGAGCGGCTAGATAAGGGTGCTGAAGGCCAAAAGAGAAGAAGAGTAGCTGATGTTCTGAACAAAGACGATGAAGAACAATCGAAAAAGAAAAAGCCAGAGTCTGAGCCAAAACAGGTGTTTCGAAGAAGAGAAAAGCTTCGACTCCGAAGCAAAAAGCAATTGACGAAGAAGAAGGAACTCCTGCAACACCCTCTACTACCGAAGTAGAGGAAATTTTAAAGGTAATGACTGAATCTTTGCCTGTCAAGCTAAGTCCACTGGGGCCACAACTGACGAAGCTTTTTCAGAAGGAAAAGGAGCCCGCGAAATCGAAGGAAGCAGCTAGAGCAAAAAAGCAAAGAATCATCACGGTGACAGAAGTCATTGAAAAGACACCACCAGGAGCTTCAGCTCCGAAGGCGCCAGCTGCTAAAAGTTCGACAGCTACTGAAGCTGCACCTTCGGAGGCCACAGATGCCGAAGCTACTAGAGCCGAAGATATTAATTTAGAAAGCATGGTTGCTGATATAGATAAAATTCTGCTAGATATGGCCACATAAGAAGCTGCTGGGGCCACCAAAGAAGCTTCGGCCTCAGAACCCGAGAAAAAGAAAGAAATTGCCGAAGAAACATCGGAAGAAGAAATTTTCAATTTTCAAAACTTGATTGGGCAAGAACTGACGAAAGCCGAAAAAGAAGAACTAAAAGAGTATGCCATATCTTGCGGCTATCGGCCAGGGGCGGTTCTCTTCGGGGGTGTTGATGATGAGAAGCTAGGCTGCATCCGGGATCAGGCTGGAGCAAAGGTTATCGGTACTCTATCAAAGAGTATCAGTTTCCCGAAGCTCGAAGCTGATATTAGCCGCTACCGACGACAGCACATCGCCGGTAGCTTGTTTTATTCCAATTTCAAGGTAAACAATTTCTCTCTAACTTTTTATTTTTCATAACAAAAATGTTTTCTAACGAAGGTTGTTCGTGTACAGAGTATGCTACTGAGCAAAGCTTTGAAGATGCAACAGGATCTAGAAGATGAAAAGCACGAGGTTATAATTGAAAACTTTGAGAACAAAATAAAAGAACAATCAGCTGCTTTTGAGAAGAAAGAGTTCAAACTCCAAACAACTGAAGGCTTATTAGCAGAAGCCGAAGCTAAAATAACAGAACTGAATACGAAGCTTCTCTGCCAGTCAGAAAGTTTCGAACAGGAAAGGCTGAAGCTTAATGAAAAACTTGAGGCCAAAGTCCAGAAGGGTTTAGATTTGAAAAAAAATCATTGATAAGCCTTCAAAACAAATGTTTGGAATTCAGCAATCAATGTGTTCGACGGCTGAAGAAGGTATTTTATTCGGTCGGGGCCAGTAGTGAAAAATTTACTCCTTCAGCTGAAGATCTACCTGGAGCCTTCGAACACATCGAAGGTGAGATTGATGACCTCGATGATGTTATTGCTGGACACGGTGACTTCTGTGCCCTGGTAGCTTCTCGGAGCACCACTGCTGCGTTCCTGAAATCTGGCTGTGAGCACGGAAAAATCATTAATAGACCCAATTTCAGCCAATAACCAGCAGTTCTGGATGATATTCCCAGCCTCGCTCGAAGCATTGGGAATAAATTTATAAAGGTGGTATGGACAAAGGGTGGGCGAAAGAAAGCTGGTGACGAAGCTCGGAGTCATCTTAAACCGGTAGCAAAATCATACCTTCGTGCTTACCCCTTCCTTCGAAATTGAATTTTGCTTATAATACTTTAATTCGTGTAGGATGATGAAGCCGAAACTAAAACTTGAAGATTAAGAAGATGACGCCGAAGCTTTTATTGGATGACAATGCTGAAGCTGAAGCTCAATGAATATTGATGAAGCTTAGATGAATGACTGTAGAAGAGATTCTAAAAACTTTCTGTAATAACTTTTACAAATGTAATTAAATTGTATTATGTGAACTATGTCCATACCTTATAATATATTCTTACCTTTCCATCAATGTATAGAGTGCTTTGGTGTGGACGAAATTATCATTTTTGAGCCGAAGGCGAAAAAACACCTTCCCTTCTTTTCGTACGCAGCGAAGCAAAAAAAAACTGCTGCTTTTTTCTCTTTTTCCGAAGCATGATCTTTAGAGACGAAGCGATTGCTTGTGTTATGATGATAATGATCCTACGTATGTCTAAATGAATGTTTATAAATGCAAATGCTATGATGTGATGTATCGTGCAAATGAATGTCCAAACACATATCCGAAGCCATAACCATAGTCTCCGTTCCCTTAGGAATGGACACAGTCTCTTTGTCATTTATTTTTCGGCTTCACCATTTACTTTTCGGTGTATCAGCGCTGACTTTTCGCTGTAAGTCTCCCTTAGGAGCTTCTTCGCCTTTTACTTCGGCGGAATTAGCGTTTATTTTTCGCTGCAAGCCTCCCTTAGGAGCTTCTTCGCCTTCTACTTCGGCAGAATCAGCGTTTATTTTTCGCTGTAAGCTCTGTATTCCCTTAGGAACGACTTTTGAGCAGAAAACTTACGATGCGCTCCCTTAGGAACGGCTTTTTTTGTAGCTTCGTCGTGCTCTGCATCCCCTTAGGGACGTCTTTTGAGCTTCTCCCTGTTTTCTTTTCTTTTTTCTTTGCACTCGATGGTGCGTGCTCAGCTTTTACATTTACATCTTTGGGGGATATTGCTCTTATAGAGCTGAAATAAGAAAAAGAGAAATTACATGCTATGGCCCCATTAAAAACCTTTCCCCCCCTTTGGAAAGGAAAAGGGTGCCATAGGAAAGAACAAAAAAAATTACATCAAGTTAGACATAATATCGCCGAAGCTCATCCGCATTCCATGATCTAGGAATGTCGTTGCCGTCCATATCCTTCAATCTATAAGAACCGGGTCTTGACGAAGATACTACCAGAAAAGGTCCTTCCCATTTCAGCTGTAGCTTGCCTACTGTATCTAGGTTGGCCACTCTCCGAAACACCAAATGTCCTGGCTTAATGTTCTTTAGCCGAACCTTTCTATCACGCCATTTTATTGTTTCAAATTGTGTTCCATTATCCACAGTAATGGCCTTCGGCACTCCAAAGCGACAAACAATATTCTGCCAGAAAAATTTCTGAATGGTAACCGAAGTTATTGTGGCTAAAGGCTTCGCCTCAATCCACTTAGAAAAATATTCTACTGCCACCACAACATATTTTAAATTTCTTTGAGCTGGTGGTAGCGGGCCTAACAAATCAAGGCCCCACCTTTGCAATGGCCAAGTTGGTTGTATTAACTGAGTCATAGACGAAGGTTGTTTTTGATCTCTTGCGCATTTCTGACAGCCTTCGCATTTTTGAACTAATTCTGCTGCATCCGAAGCTGCCTTCGGCTAATAAAATCCTTGATGAAAAACTTTTCCCAGCAAGGGCCTAGATCCAATGTGAGATCCACACATGCCTGTGTGTATTTCCTTCATCAATTCTATACCTTCAGATCTGGATAAACATTTGAGCAATGGAGAACAAACTCCATGCTTGTATAGCTCCCCTTCTATTATGACATATGGTCGGGCTCTTGCCTTTATTATCTTATTATAAGCTTCGTCATCTGAAAGGAAATTACCTTGGAGGAAAGACATAATCTCAGTTCTCCAATCTTCGCTATGAACAGGAGATATATTGAGCACTGCTCTTTCAAGAAGTTCCACCGAAGGTGCTTTTATTGTTCAAAAAATACTTCCGAAGGTAAGGGCAGCTCATGTGCCACTGACTTGGCTAGCAAATCAGCATGTTCATTTTCTCCTCGAGGAATATTCTTGACAGAAAACCCTTCGAAGGAAGCTTCAATCCTTCGGACCGTGTCCAAGTATTTCTCAAGCTTTGGGTCTCTTGCTTTACAACTTCCGAAGCCCCAAAAGCAAAGCTTCGTACTCAGCAATATTATTTGTGCAGCTAAAATCAAGTTTCACTGCGTAACAAGTTCTAACTTTGGAAGGTGCAACTAACACAGCAGCTGCTCCTGCCCCGAAGGTTCCCCAAGAACTGTCGCAGAATACTGTCCAAGCTTCGGCATCTTTAGTTGTTTCTTCTCCCTGAGCCCCTGGCGTCCAATCAGCGATGAAGTCTGCTAACGCCTAGGACTGTATTGAGGATCTATGCACATAATCAATGCTGAACTCGTTGAGTTCTGCAGCCCACCTTCCAATTCTTCCAGTAGCTTCTCTGTTTCTCATGATGTCCTTCAAAGGTTGTGACGAAGGAACAATTATATGATATGCTTGAAAGTAATGTCGAAGCTTCCTGGAGGCCATTAAGACAGCATATAACACCTTCTCCAATTCTGTATAGTTCTTCTTTGATAGACTAAGGACTTCGAAGACGAAGTATATCGGGGCTTGCCTTTTGGTTTGTCCCTCAAGCTTTTCTTGTACAAGTGCCGCACTCACTACTGAATGTGAAGCTGCCACATACAATAACAGAGGAGCCCCTGGCGCTGGTGGAGTTAGCGTTGTTAGATCTATCAGATACTGCTTTAGCTCTTCGAAGGCTTTCTGCTGAGTTAATCCCCATTGAAAGACTTCGGCTGACTTCAACACTTCAAAGAATGGTAAATTTCTCTCTACTGATCTAGATATGAATCGATTCAGAGATGTCAGTCTTCCTGTCAGCCGTTGAGCCCCCTTCTTTGTGCTTGGTGGCTCCATCCGAAGAATAGCTTCGATTTTATTTGGATTAGCTTCAATTCCTTTTGTTGAAACCAGACAACCAAGGAATTTCCCCTGCTTCACTCCGAAGACACACTTCTCTGGATTTTGCTTCAGACCAGCTTGTCTAAAATTAGCGAATATCTCCTGCAGATCAGCAATGTGATTTTCTTGCTTCGTGCTTTTTACTATAATATCATCAACATAGGTTAGCAAATTTCTGCCTATCTGAGAATGAAGAACCTTCGCTGTCATTCTACTGAAGCTTCCTCCAGCATTCTTGAGCCCCTCAGGCATCCGAAGATAACAATATGTTCCACTAGGGGTTATGAAGCTGGTTTTTGACTCATCCTCTTTCTTCATCCAAATTTGATGATAGCCTGAATAACAATCTAGTAGACTCATAAGCTCTGACGAAGCTGCTGCGTCTATTAGAGAATCGATCCTTGGTAATGGAAACTCATCCTTCGGACAAGCCTTGTTGAGATCAGTAAAATCAATGCACATCCTCCATTTACCATTGGCCTTCTTCACCATAACAGTGTTGGCTAGCCATTCTGGGTATTTCACTTCTCTGATGACTCCAGCGCTAAGAAGTCTTTTCACTTCATTCCGAGCACCTTCGGCTTTGTCATCAGACATTTTCCGAAGCCTCTGCTTTCTGGGTCTGAAGGTTGGATCAACATTGAGCGAGTGTTCAATGACATCCCTGTTAACACCACAGAGATCATTGGCTGATCATGCAAAGACATCTTTGTTGTTGAACAAAAACCTTATCAGGGTTTTCTCCTGTTCTTCAGACAATTGAGATCCAGTAGCACCTTCTGCTCTGCAATATCTTCACATAAAAGCATGGGCTTCGGCTGATCGGCCGAAGCAGCCTTCTCCCTTCTGTACTTGTACTGCTCACAAGCTTCGGCTCCATCTATACTATGGATTGCCTTTGAATATGTCCAGTTCCCTTCAGCCTTTCTGGCAGCTTCCTGACTCCCATAAATAGCAATAGGTCCTTGATCCGAAGGTATCTTCATGCAAAGATATGCTGGATGAAGAATTGCTTCGAAAGCATTGAGTGTTCCACGACCAATGATTGCATTGTAGGGGTACTCCATGTCGACAATATCAAACACAACTTGCTCAGTTTTGGTGTTGTTAACAAATCCAAAGGTCACTAGCATCGTGATCTTGCCTAGTGCTACAATCTGTCTTCCTCCAAAGCCACAGAGAGGGTGTGTAGCGTCATGAATCTTATCTTCTGGCTCTTGCATTTGTTTGAAGGCCTTAGCAAATATAATATCCGTTGCACTGCCTGTATCAACCAGAACATTGTGGACCAAAAACCCTTTGATAACATAAGAAATAACCATAGCATCATTGTGAGGGTAACCTTTGAGCTGAAGGTCCTCTTGGGAGAAGGTAATTGGGATGTGAGACCATCTTGACTTGATGAAGGGTCCCTGCACACCGACATGGTGTACCCTTCTCTGTGCCTCCTTCTTCTGCTTCTTGTTGGCCGGTTCTGAGCATGATCTGCCTGTTATCGGGAGCACCAGCTTCATAGCCGAAACAGCTCCAGCTTGGTTGTTGAACGAAGCCATTAGCTCAGAAAGTGGAAGTGAGTTCACTGGAGGTGGGCGCCAATGTTGGGGAGTTGTTCTCAAATGCTATGAATTAAGAACAAGGCAACATAAAAATATTAAATGTTAATGCCCTTCGTCCGCTGAAGCATTATCTCCCCAAGGATTTAATGAACTTTGGACGAAGGTCGCGGGCAAAATATCACGAAGGTCATACTTTCGTGATTAGACTTATACGACAATGCAAAATGAAGTATAACATGTAAAACATATGTCAGAAACAGATAACATTATTCGTATATTTCATTATATGGATCTAAATATTAAAACATGATATTTGGGTACGTTTATACCTTCTCCTTGAAGGAAAACAATAATTCCAGTGTGATGCGTCAGCAATTACAAGATTGCCTGAACAGTACAGAGGTACTGTTCATCTATTTATAGTCACAGGACACAGCCTATGTGAAATTACATTTATGCCCTTTATAATCAATTACAATACTGACACAAAACATCATGGGTCTTTGAGTCATTTCATCTTTAAGTCGGTTCGCCCCCATCGTCTTGAGATTTGTCACTGTGCCGAAGCTCTATCGGTGATAACTTCGGTGCTGCTTCTGAAAGGATCTGCTTAAGGTGTTTTCCTCTTTTAGGATCTTCGGCTATGAAGCATACCCCCAACAAGTATGGTGTGGTGACAAGGAATAAAACCTAACTTGTGGCAAAGGGTTATTCACAAGTCGAAGGTTTGGATTTTGATGAAACCTATGCACCCATAACTAGGCTTGAATCAATTCACATATTACTTACCTATGCTAATTACCATGGCTTCAAGCTTTATCAAATGGACGTGAAGAGTGCCTTCCTCAATGGACCATTAAGGAAGAGGTCTATGTTGAGCAACCTCCCGGCTTTGAAGATAGTGAGTGCCCTAACCATGTGTATAAACTCTCAAAGGCGCTTTATGGGCTCAAGCAAGCCCCAAGAGCATGGTATGAATGCCTATGAGATTTCCTTATCACTAATGGCTTCAAAGTCAGAAAAGCTGATCCTACTCTCTTCACTAAAATTGTTGCAGAAGACTTGTTTATATGCCAAATTTATGTTGATGACATTATATTTGTGTCTACTAATAAGTCAACTTGTGAAGAGTTTAGTAGGATCATGATACAGAAATTCGAGATGTCTATGATGGGGGAGTTGAAGTATTTCCTTGGATTTCAAATCAAGCAACTCCAAGAAGGCACCTTCATCAGCCAAAAAGTACATTCAAGATAATACTTAAGAAGTTTGGAACGAATGAAGAATGGCAAACCCATCAAGACACCCATGGGAACCAATGGGCATCTCGACCTCGACACGAGAGGTAAATCCGTAGATCAAAAGGTATACTGGTCGATGATAGGTTCTTTACTCTACTAATGTGCATCTTGATCGGATATTATGCTTTCAGTATGCATGTGTGCAAGGTTCTAGGCAAATCCTAAGGAAGTTCACCTTAGAGCCATGAAGAGAATCATGAGGTACTTAGTTTACACTCCTAAGTTTGGGCTTTGGTACCCTAAGGGATCCACATTTGATTTAATTGGATATTTCGATGCTGATAATGCAGGGTGTAAAATTGATAGAAGAGTACATTAGGGACTTGTTAGTTTTTGGGAAGATCCTTGGTGTCATGGGCTTCAAAGAAACAAAACTCCATAGCTCTTTCCACCGCCGAAGCCGAGTATATTGCCGCAGGACATTGTTATGCACAATTACTTTGGATGAGGAAACCCCTTAGGGACTATGGCTACAAATTGAGCAAAGTCAATCTTCTATGTGATAATGAGAGTGCAATCCGCATGGCGGATAATCCCGTTGAACACAGCCGCACTAAGCACATAGACATCCGGTATCACTTTTTGAGAGACCACCAACAAAAGGGGATATCGAAATTGCTTATGTGAGCACCCACAACCAATTAGCTGATATATTTACCAAGCCACTAGATGAGAAAACTTTTAGCAAGCTTAGGAATGAGCTAAATATACTTGATTCTCGGAACTTTGATTGAAACAGTGCACACATAGCTCATGTATATACCTTTGATCATGTCTCTTTCATTTGGTGCAAATGCATATTTATTATTCTTCTTGTGCCAAGGCTAAGACTAATGTGTTTTCAAGTATATCTCTATGATTAGTCTTAGATTGAAAGAGAAATGAAGTATTCGGCAAAGACAAGGCTTCCACTATAACTCTGACGGTATCACTTACCCTTTGTCGTTACTCATGTCACTCTCAATGGTATGACCCTTCCCTCGTATTTATATTACCATTTGGGAAAAGGTATTTGTCGCTGTTTCAGACCTGGGGGACCCTCAACCGAACTGACTAGTGAATTTTATGTCGCGTGTCCCTGCCCGAATGGATTGATGCAAGATGAAACACAAGATTTATCCTGGTTCGGGCTAAGAAGGCCCTACTTTCAGCAGAGGGAGGATGAGGCTTATATTATCTTGCACTGGGGTGCTTGTAGTAAGGGATACAAGCTTTGCGTGAGAGGGAACGGATCCTAGGTCTCTTGAGAGATCTAGTGTTGTGGAGTGAAGGTTGCACTGAAGAGTTCTTTGCTGGTGTTGCGTGAGTCGTAAGGGTGAGCTCCTCTAGCCTCCCTTGGGAAGGCCCTGGGCATCTCCTTTTATAGATACAAGGAGGGGACCCAGCTGTACATATGGGGGTGTAGCTATGCGCTAACGTGGCCGGCGGAGAAGCGCTTGAGCCCTGTAGAAGCGTGGCTGGCGGTGCGGCCCCGGGTCCTGCTGACGTTTCTTTGACTTCGTAGAGATCTTGAGGACAGTCGATGTCATGGGCTCATGCCGGGGATCATCATTACCTATTACTGGAGTAATTTGATGTGACACCGGTCTTGTTCCTTTGTAGCCTGAGGTGGCTAGCTAGGGGTAGGATAATGTCATATTTCTTGTTCGCGTAGTCGGTCCGAGGCCGTTTCGGGCAAGGTGGTGATTTCTTCTGAAGCTGAGGCCTAGGTAGGGCGAGGCGAAGACCTCCTCCCGAGGTCGAGGCTGAGGCTGAGGCTTGGGTCGGGCGTGGTGATGATTCCTTTCGAGGCCGAGGCTGGGGTCGGGCGAGGCGGAACTCCCTGTTGCGCCCGAGGCTGAACTCGGGAGAGGCGGTAACTTACTGTTGTTAGTCTTACCCCAGTGGTTGGCACAGTAGTCGGAATGGGGTGAATAGTGTTGTTATCTTGTTAGAACGATCAGTAAAAGGGTGAAGTGACTGTGGTCATTTTGATCTTGCCCACTGAGGCGTGCGTGTCAGGATAAGGTGTCAGGTAATCCCCGCATTAAATGCGCACGTGATACGGTCGGTGGCAAGGCGATTTGGTCGAGGCCGCTATGCGACAAAGTTTACCCGAGCTTTGCCTCGGGCGAGCCGGGGGCGCCTTTACTGCCTGAGGGGACTCTCGGGCGAGCTGTGAATCCATACAGGACTAGTGTTCTTGCCCGAGGCTGGGCTCAGGTGAGACGGGACCATGTCCCTCGGTAGTTAAGGCTTTTAACTCTGAACCATGCTTACCAGTCTTTTTAAAGATGTTTTCCAACCATGTTTAGGAGTACCAGGGGTACCCCTAATTATGGTACCCGACATAGCCCCCGAGCCTCAAAGGGAGTGTAGGCACTCGCTTGGAGGTTCTATCGGACTTTTGCAAGGCGACTGATCTTTTTTAGTAGTATTTTGTTCCGATGGGTGCACGTGAGCGCACCCGTCGGGTGTAGCCCCCGAGGCCTCGGAGGAGTGGTTTTGACTCCTCTGAGGTCTTGACGCTCTTCTTGTTATTCCTTGGTTGGCTTTGTTGTTCTCTTCATGCGGCCTGGTCGCAGCCCGGGTGCATAGTCAGGCTCCAAGTTTTTGAGTTAGTTTGTCGACGCGGTCAACAGTTTAGCCGTAGCCTGGTGCGAGAGCAGCCCCCGAGCCTCTGCATGGAGCGTGAGGACGATCAAGGACCGTCTTGGCTTTTTATAGTACGCCCCTTCGTCGCCTTTCTGCAAGGAAGAAGGGGGGAACGCGCCATGTTACCCTCGGTGGGCACCAAACACGGTGTTTCTAGTGAGTTGCTAACGGGTAATCCGAGTGGACGCCCGAGCCCCGTTCGATAAGGGTCGGCTAGTGGCCCATAGGCGCGTTCCAAAAGTACCTGCAGGTGATTTGCTAGACCCGAACCCATTTGATTGGGTCTGAGGGCTCGGTGCCTCCCTCCGGTGGGATTCCATTACAAATCGTTCCCGCTGGTCTCGGAAATGTCTTAGGTTACCTCAGGAGCATAGCCTGGGCCTCGGCCATGTAACGGACGTACCCAGGGTCATCCCTGACTCTGCATGCTCTGGGGCGGCTGTCGAACCCTTCTGAGGGACTAGCCTTCGAACCCTTGATCAGTAGAGGGCAAGGAGCCCGAGTGCTCTGGGGCAGTTGTCGAACCCCGCAGGGCGCAACCTTCGAACCCCTGATCAGTAGGAGGGCTCGGGGCCCATTTCCTTTGCTGAGAAGGATTCTTTTGAGATGTCTCCTTTCCCAATCCCGGTGGAGAGAGAGAGAGGAAAGGGAGAAAGGGAATAAACTAAAGCAGTGTGGCACACTTTTTTGGGGCGGTCACGATGACGGAGGTGAAACAGCGCCCGCTCGCCTGCTAGGGGTGACGCGTGTCCTGTCAGAGAGTTAATGCGACGGAACGGGCGACTCGCGGGGTGCCCGTTGCGCGTGCGCGAGCCATTCGAGGAACGGAAAGAACCGCTTTAAAATTCATGAGCGGCTCGGGCGAAGTTTTGGGTGGATTCTGCCCGGGCCCTTATATACCTGGGAGGGGGACCGACAGTGGTTCTTTACCCTGCCATTTGCGCTTCCGTTCGTGCCTTCTTCCTTTGCTTCCGCAACCTAAGAGAGTAGACAAAGAGAAGAGAAAATCGCGCACCTCGTCCCCTCCGCTTCCACCGCTTTGGCTCTGCGATGGCTGACAAGACGACCGTCATTCCGCCGCGTGACCCGTGGCCCTTCTCCACCATCACCACGGAGGATCTGCAGGCCCTCGTTACTGAGGGTCTGCTCCGTCCTCTCTCTGGCGGGCCGCAGCCTGAGTGGTTGGCCCCCGGGAGCAAGGCCGACCCGACTCCGCTGCCGGGGTACGTGGTCAGCTTCACCCCTTTTCATGAGCGGGGGTTTGGGATGCCGGCGAGCTTCTTCATGCGAGCGCTCCCGCACTACTATGGGGTGGAGCTTCACAACTTCAACCCCAACTCCATCGCGCAGGCGGCCATTTTCGTGGCAGTTTGTGAGGGGTTTTTGGGGATTGACCCCCACTGGGACCTGTGGACCCATCTCTTCTCTGTGGAGTTCTTTGCCGCCTCGACGGACGTGAAGAAGGTCCATATGGCGGTGCGGGCTGGCGGCTGCACCCTCTAGCTGAGGTCGGGGTGCGCAAAGTAGTATATTCCTGCCTCCCTTGTGTCTTCGAACAAGGGGTGGCAGAACCGGTGTTTTTATCTCCGGAATGACGACGGGGTGCTACCGCCTTTTTCTCAACGAGTGGTGACCGCCACCGGCGATAACTGGCGCTGGGGGGCTACACGCGAGAACCAGGAGAAGCTCCAGTCCATTCTCTGTGCCCTACTGCCGCGAGGGTCGTCGCCGCTATCCACCACCGAAGGGTGCTCCCATTAGCAGAGCGGCGGTTGCGACTTTCGGAAATGAAGCCGGGGGTCGATTTGGAGGGTTCACGGATGTCCTCGACCCCCCTCTCCACCGACGACCTCCTCAGATGGGTAGGCGGGCACGGTAGGGAGGTTGGACGCTGGCGTCCTTAACCAGCCCCCGATATGTCCCAACCACAGGTATGTGTCTCTAGTAAGTGTCCGACCCTTCTTCTGTTTTGTGTCGTGTTTCCTGCGTTTTTAGCCCTTACCCTTGGGATTTTTGTTCGTCCCTAGGGATTGAGGAACTTCAAAACCTCCCGACCACCGGTCCCGGAGGACGTGGCGGGCCGAACCGCGCGTAGGCTCGCCACGGAGAAGGACAAGCAGAAAAAAGACGCGGAAAAGGCCCGAGCTCGCGAGAGGATGCGGGCTCGGGAAGCCTTGGAGAAGCGTCGTCGGAGGCAAGCAAGGGATGGGCTCCCGTTGGAGCCGTCACCGGACACGCCCGACGACGACGATGATGATGATGATGACAAAGACGACGATGTGGCGGCCCGACTTGGCCTCAGTCCGGATCTGAGGCTGGGCCAGGGGTCGTCAAGCCAGCCTCCAGGTGGGCTGGCACCACCAGTGTTTGGGGCCGGGACACCAGGGTCCCGGTCCGAGGAGCGGAGGTGGGCCGAGGGCATACTTGACCCCTTGGCCGAGATAATTGGGGTGACTCCGGGGGGCCAGGCCGACCCGCATGCCCCCTGAGAGCAAGTGCTTGTGCTAGCCGTGCGGGAAGTTGTTCCCTCGGCTGTTGTGACATCACCCGGGCAGGCCGCCCCCCAGTCGCCTCGGGCGTCCGAGGCAGAGGCGGTGTCGAAGCCGGTCGCTGGCCAACTCTTGGCAGCGTCTGCAGAGGCTAGGGTCCGAGAGGTCTCCCCGCAGGCACGATTGGCCTTGCCCCGGAGCGGGTGAGTGTCTGAGGGCACCCTTGTTTCAGCCGTTTTTCTGTGTATCTTGATTTTGTCTTTTCTTCTTTTCAGCAAGCGGAGGCAGGGCTCGGCTGGTCTGGCCCCATGAAGGCCCTTAAGACGGGGTCGGCCTCTTCAGTCGGAGCTGCGACGCGCCATGCTGGTTGGTTGGCCTCCGCGCAAGGCGCCCTCCGACGGGGGGCCAGGAGGCACGGGCTGCCATGGGGCAAGCCTCCTAGGTCGACCCTCCTGTTGGAGCAGCCATCGTGCCAGGGGAGGTGGTTGACACGGCTGTGGCCTTGAGCCCGCCTTCCTCGTTGCCGACGCCGACGTTGATTCCTGCCGGGGCCGCCGCTGGTGCGCCCACGGAGCCGCCCGCCGCCGCCGGTGTCGAGATGGCTGAGGTGTCTCTGCCCCCCGGCTCCTTTGGTCCTGGTCGTCCCTGACTCCCCTGTTTTCAACCATGGGGAGGGGGCGGCCGTTGTCGTCGAGGTTGGTGAGCAGAGGCCTGTCGCCTTGACCGAGGAGTGGCCCGATGCGTCGGCTGCAGAGGGACCTGATGCCTCGGTCGCGGGGCACGCAGATCCTTGGCCCGTCGTAGGGAGCAGCGGCCTCATCCCCACGCAACTCAATCCCAATGAGTGGGGAGCACAGCCGCTCGTGTTCTGGGGCCGCGATACCTCAGAGCCTCTCCTTGCCCTTAATGATGAGGGAGAGGAAAGGTTGCGGAAAGTTTTCTGTGACTATAGCGATGCGGTGATGAGGTCGCTGAAGACGGCCACGGATGTCCTTTCCCAAGACATTCCCAGGGTCTTCCAGGTAAGGATTTAGACGCATACCTCGTGTGGTCAGAACATTCTTTGTGATATTCTATTTTCTTTTTAGGAGCTCGCGGACATGAGCACTGCTAAGTCGTTGTTTCTCCGCCATGAGAGCAGCGTTTGGGAATCGCTGTGGCAGCAGGGGGTCGTGCTTGCCGAGGCCAATGAGCGCCTCGCCCAATAGAGCGCCGAGGTGGCGGACCTTCGGCTGCTCTGTGAGGAGCTGAAGTCGGAGGCAGTGGCAGCGCAGACAGAGGCAGCGTCGGCACGGACGGAGGCTTCGTCGGCTCGGGAGTAGGTGGCTTCCCAAGCCGAGGAGATGCAGCAGCGATAGCTGGAGTTTGGCCAGGTCACCAGCGAGCGGGACCAACTCCGGTGCCAAGCTGCCGAGGCCGCGAGCCAGGTTGAGACTTTCAAGGGACAGCTGGTTGAGGTCACGGAGCGGCTAGCAGAGGCGACTGCTCGGGCCGGGATCCTTTCGAAGGGCCTGGCCATAGCCGTCGAGTCAGCCTGGTCCGCCCAAGCTATGGCTTCACAGCAGAGCGCCTGGGCCAAAGGTACGTTTTGCCTGCTTTGTGATTTTGTTTTAGCTGAACTCTTCTCCTTGTGTCTGAATTTTGTCTGGCTGTCTTTAGGGTTCGAAACGGCTCTTAACGAGTCCGTTAAGAACTGCAAGGCGCTTGCCCAGGTGGCCGAGCAGAAGGAGGTTGACCGCACGGCCATGTCCGAGGCCATATCGGCCTTTTGCCGGACCTTTGGCCTTGACGACGTCCCCTCGGGCAGCTCCCCCAGAGTCGCCTGTGGGCCTTGGGTGGCCATGTGCGCAGCAGACTCCGCGGGGCGCTGCATCATGGCGTTAGGCGTGCCTTCGCCGTCCTCGCTTCCCACTACGATGTGGATTTGGAGTGGGTCGGTGAGGGCTACTACCTACCCGATGACGAGGATGCCGCTTTGGCCGAGGCCGAAAGGCTTAATGTGGTTGCCGAGGGTCCAGGCGCGGCGTTGGCTTCCTTATTTGAGGTGGAGATCCTTCCGCCCATGTCACCGTCCGAGGCCGGGCCACATTCTGCCACCCCTGCCAGCGAGGCTGCTTCGTTTACCGCAGGTGGAAACAACGCCGAGGGTGCTACTCCTCCCCCTGCTGACGCCTGATCCTATGTAGAATAGTTATTTTAAGTATGTTTTCTGCGGCTACTGAGGCTTGAACATTTGGATGTTTGAGTCTAAAGCTGTGTTGCTCTTGAGTCGTGTTTTTGGCTTGCTTTTTTCGCGGCATCACCGTTGGAACCAGAGGCATCCCTTAGACGAAAAGGTGGTGAGTGGGGTATCCGTATCCCGGAGGCGTTGGGGTTCCCGCGGCTCGACCTGCCTTATCATTTTAGGGTTGTCCCTAGTTCATTCAGTGTTTTCGCATGCAGCAGATCTGAAGTCATGAGTGTCCTCGCGTTTCTTTACTTTCGTTTCGAGCATTAGGACTTGTTCGGTAGCGGAATCACTTATCCGAGCGTGAGTTACCTTTCGCGGAAGGTGGTGAGTGAGGTATCCATATCCTGGAGGCGTAGGAGTCCCTCGGCTAGACTAGCCTTGCCGTTCGAGGTCTCTCTCGTTCGTTTTAGGATTCCGTTATCGATATAGTCAAAAGGCACGAAAGTCGTTTTGGTAGAAAACTTTTCCGAGGAAAGAAAAGGGTGACACAGAAAGAAAATTTTGACGCAGAGGGGGTTCCCCCCTTCCTAGCCCTTGAGGGAGGGTCGGTCTTTGCCGAGGCAAGGCCAATCCTTCCTTGACGGTTAGAGTTTATTTATATATGTAAAGGAATCGAGATACAAGAACGGCTTGAAACATTTAAGGGTAAAAGCGACGTAGCTGTTCGATGTTCCAAGCGTTGCTGTAGACCTCGCCTTGATTGTTGGCCAGCTTGTATGTCCCGGGCTTCAATATTTTGGCGATGATGAATGGCCCTTCCCAGGGAGGAGTAAGCTTGTGGCGTCCTCGGGTGTCTTGCCGTAGCCGAAGCACCAAGTCTCCAACTTGGAAGCCTCAGGGCCGAATCCTTCGGGCGTGATAGCGTCACAGAGACTGCTGATACCGCGCTGAGTGCAGTAAGGCTACATCCCAAGCCTCTTCTAGCTGGTCCAATGAATCCTCTCGGCTGGTTTGGTTATTTTGGTCGTCGTATGTCTTTGCCCTCGGGGAACCGTATTCTAAGTCTGTGGGTAGGACGGCCTCGGCCCCATAGACCAGGAAAACGGCGAGAAACCCGTGGCTCAGCTCGGTGTTGTCCTCAGACTCCAAACCACCGAGGGTAGCTCTTTTGTCCATCACTTGCCAAACTTGTTGAGGTCATTGTAGATCCTTGGTTTTAGTCCTTGCAAAATCATGCCATCGGCGCGCTCCACCTGTCCACTTGTCATTGGGTGAGCTACGGCGGCCCAGTCCACATGGATGTGGTGGTCCGCGCAGAAGTCTAGGAACTTTTTCCTAGTGAATTGCATGCCGTTGTCGGTGATGATGGAGATTGGGATCCCGAAGCGGTGGATGATATTTGTAAATAACGCCACCGCCTGCTCGGACCTGATGCTGGTTAAGCTTCGGTCTTCGATCCACTTGGAGAATTTGTCGATGGCGACCAGCAGGTGCGTGAAGCCCCCGGGTGCCTTCTGCAAGGGACCGACGAGGTCCAGACCCCACACAGCAAACGACCAAGTGATAGGTATTGTCTGTAGAGCCTGAGCAAGCAGGTGTGTCCGTCTCGCATAGAATTGACACCCTCGGCAGGAGCGTACAATCCTAGTGGCGTCGGCCACCGCGGTCGGCCAGTAGAAGCCTTGTCGGAAAGCGTTTCCTACAAGAGTCCGAGGTGCTGCATGGTGACCGCAAGCCCCCGAGTGTATTTCACGTAACAACTCTTATCCTTGGGTGATGGATATGCATCGTTGGAGAACGCCTGAGGGGCTGTGGTGGTACAACTCTTTTTCATCACCCAGTAAAACGAACGATTTGGCACGCCGAGCCAGTCGCCGGGCTTCGGCCTTGTCGAGGGGCAGCTCTCCTCGGAGGAGATATTCTAGGTACGGGGTCTGCCAGTTTAGGACTGGTGTGACCCCATTCCGTTTTACCTCGACGTGCAGGGCCTCACCCTCGACGGCCGAAGGTACCTCGAGCTGGGCTGAAGCCCCTTTGGGTTCGGGCGCGTCGTTGAGTTTTATGGATGGTTGATATATGTCTCTAGAGAAGACATTTGGGGGAACTGTTGTTCGTCCCGAGGCTATCTTAGCCAGCTCATCTGCAGTCTCGTTGTACCGTCAAGCAACATGGTTGAGTTCTAACCCATAGAACTTATCTTCCAAGCGCCGAACTTCGTCACAGTAGGCCTCCATTTTTTGGTCGCGGCAGTGAGAGTTCTTCATGACTTGGTCAATAACGAGTTGCGAGTCGCCACGAGCGTCGAGGCGCCGAACCCCTAGCTCAATGGCGATGTGCAACCCATTCACCAAGGCCTCGTATTTGGCCATGTTGTTTGATGCCGGAAAATGGAGGCGTATTACGTAACGCACATGTTATCCGAGGGGTGAGATGAAAAGCAAGCCAGCGCCTGCTCCGGTTTTCATAAGCGACCCATTGAAGTACATGGTCCAAAGTTCGGCCTGGATCGGAGCTGTTGGCAATTAGGTGTCGGTCCATTCGGCCAGGAAGTCGGCCAAGACTTGGGATTTTATGGCCTTCCGAGGGGCAAATGAAAGTGTTTCCCCTATGAGCTCCACTGCCCATTTGGCTATCCTACCCGAGGCCTCTCGGCACTGGATGATCTCCCCTAGGGGGAAGGATGACACCACAGTCACCGGATGAGACTCGAAGTAGTGTCGCAGCTTTCGCCGTGTTAGAATCACTGCGTACAGTAGCTTCTAGATTTGCAGGTAGCGGATTTTAGTCTCGGATAGCACCTCGCTGATGAAGTAGACTGACCTCTAGGTGGGCAACGCATGCCCTTCTTCTCGTCTCTCGACTACAACCGCAGCGCTGACCACCTGAGTGGTTGCGGCTACGTAAATCAAGAGGGCTTCTCCCGCAGCGGGGGGCACCAAGATGGGTGCATTAGTAAGGAGTGCCTTAAGGTTTCCGAGGGCTTCTTCAGCCTTAGGAATCCAAGTGAAGCGTTCGGTCTTCCTTAAAAGGCGGTACAAGGGTAATCCTTTTTCGCCGAGGCGCGAGATGAAGCGGCTCAGAGCCGCAAGGCATCCCATGACCCTTTGTACTCCCTTTAAATCTTTGATGGGCCCCATGTTGGTGATGGTCGCGAGTTTCTCCAGGTTGGCCTCGATGCCTCGTTCGGAGACGATGAATCCTAGGAGCATGCCTCAGGGGACTCCGAAGACACACTTCTCAGGATTGAGTTTTACGCCCTTTGCTCGCAGGCACCTGAATGTTACTTCAAGGTCGGATAGAAGGTCGGAGGCTTTCCTTGTTTTGACAACGATGTCATCGACATAAGCCTCGACTGTTCTGCCGATGTGCTCTCCAAACACATGGTTCATGCACCTTTGGTATGTAGCACCTGCATTCCTCAAGCCAAATGACATAGTAGTATAACAATACATGCCGAAAGGTGTGATAAAAAAGAAGTCGCGAGATGGTCGGATTCTTTCATCTTGATTTGGTGATAGCCTGAATTGGCATCGAGGAAAGACAGGATTTCACACCCAGCAGTGGAGTCCACAATTTGATCAATGCGAGGCAGAGGGTAGGGAACTTTTGGACATGCTTTATTCACCCCAGTGTAATCTACACACATCCTCCATTCCCCCCTTTTTTCTTTACAAGTACAGGGTTAGCTAACCATTCTGGATGGAATACCTCTTTGATGAACCCTACTACCATTAGCTTGTAGACCTGCTCGCCTATGGCCCTGCATTTTTCTTCATCAAAACGGCGCAGGTGCTGTTTCACAGGTCAGGCACCGGCTCGGATGTCCAGTGAGTGCTCGGCGACAACCCTCGGTATGCCTGGCATGTCCGAGGGACTCCACGCAAAAATCTCGGCATTTGCGCGGAGAAAGTCGACGAGCATTGCTTCCTATTTGGGGTCGACCTCGGAGCCGATCCTGAATTTTTTGTCGGCGTCATCGCTGGGGTCGAGAGAGACAGACTTGACTGCCTCGGCTGGCTCGAAGTTGCCAGCATGCCGCTTCGGGTCGAGCGCCTCTCTGGAGAGGCTATCCAGGTCGGCGATGAGGGCCTTAGACTCGACGAGGGCTTCAGCGTACTCGACGCATTCCACGTTACACTCGTAAGCGTGGCGGTACGTGGATCCGATGGTGATGACTCCCTTGGGGCCAGGCATCTTGAGTTTGAGGAAAGTGTAGTTGGGGACGGCCATGAACTTGGCATAGCATGGTCTTCCCAACACCGCGTGATAGGTCCCTCGGAACCCGACCACCTCGAAAGTGAGGGTTTCCTTTCGGAAGTTGGAGGGAGTTCCGAAGCAGACGGGTAAGTCAATCTGCCCAAGGGCAGGATACGCTTGCCGGGTGCAATCCCGTGAAAAGGTGCTGCACCGGCTCGGATCTCGGACCGATCGACCCCTAAGAGCCCTAGGGTCTCGGCATAATTGATGTTGAGGTTGCTGCCTTCGTCCATGAGGACCTTGGAGAGCCTAGCGTTGCCGATGACAGGGTCGACGACGAGCGGGTACCTTCCTAGGTTTGGTACGTAGTCGGGGTGGTCGTCTTGATCGAAGGTAATGGGCTTGTCAGACCAGTCTAGGTAGACTAGCGTTGCTACCTTCACCGAGCAGACCTCCCGGCGCCCTTGCTTGCGGCGTCGAGCCGAGGTATTCGCCACTTGCCCACCGTAGATCATGAAGCAGTTGTGGACCTCCGGGAACTCTTCTTCCTTGTTGCCCCCCTATTGTTGTTGTTTTGGTCCTTGCCATCTTCCGTCGAGGGCCCAGCCTTATTGAAGTAACGCCAGAGCATGTTGCATTCTTCAAGGGTGTGCTTGACGGGGCCCTTGTGATAGGGGCACGACTCCTTGAGCATCTTGTCGAACATGTTGGCCCCTCCGGGAGGTCTCCGAGGGTTTCTGCGCTCGGCAGTAGCGACGAGATCTGCTTCAACGGCGTTGCGTTTTGCTTGCGCCTTCTTCTTGCTATTTTTCTTTGTGACGTGCTGGATGGACGCCTCGGGGACATTTTCCTTTTGCCTTCCCTGAGGCTGCTTGTCTTTACGGAAGATGGCTTCAACGGCCTCCTGACTAGAGGCGAACTTGGTGGCTATGTCCATAAATTCGCTTGCCTTGGTGGGAGTTTTGCGTCCCAGCTTGCTTACCAGATCCTGGCAAGTGGTGCTGGCAAGGAATGCTCCGATGACGTCCGAGTCGGTGATGTTAGGCAACTCGGTGCGCTGCTTTGAGAACCGCCGAATGTATTCCCGCAGGGACTCCTCTGGCTGTTGCCGGCAGCTCCGGAGATCCCATGAGTTTCTCGGGCGCACGTATGTACCTTGGAAATTTTTGGCAAAGGCCCTAACTAGGTATTCCCAGTCAAAGATCTGCGCAGGAGGCAGATGCTCCAGCCAGGCTCGGGCAGCATCGGAGAGGAAGAGGGGGAGGTTGCGAATGATGAGGTTGTCGTCGTTCATCCCTCCCAACTAGCACGCCAGCCAGTAATCCACGAGCCATAACTCTGGCTTTGTTTCCCCTGAGTATTTGGTGATGGTAGTCGGAGCTCGGAACCGGGCCGGGAACGGCACCCGTCGGTATGGCTCGGCTGAAGACCCGCGGGCCTGGTGGTTCGGGTGAGGGGCTCCGATCCTCCTCACTGTCGTAGCGTCCTCCGCGTCTAGGGTGATAGCCTCGGCGCACCCTTTCCTCGAGGCGGGCTCGACGTTCGCGGTGGCGTTGCTCGTTGTCGAGGCGATCCCGGACCGCAGGGGTCCTATCTCCTGTGGGCTCGGTATGGACCGAGGCTTCTCGCACGTGTCAGGAGGGCTCGTCGTGATGCACCGAGGGGCATCTCTTTCTTTGGGAGGCAGAGCTCTCGGCTTGTTGAACTGCGGCGTTTTCTAGGAGGTTCTTGAGTTCACCCTGGACATGTCGCCCTCGATGGCGGATGGCTCCGACATTGTTCGAACCAACATCACTGCTGCAGCTAGGTTCTAGCTAGCCCCATTGAAAGTCGAGGGCAGCCCTGCCCTGGCGTCGTCAATAATACGACGTTGGACATCCCGGGCTCGATGACGCGCTTCTCCAGCGAGGGCTCGGCCTGCCCACTCTTGCTCGAGGTTTTGTCGGAGCTACATAAGTCGCTCCATTTCTTCGTCGAGCTTGGCCTGCATCTCGCGGAGTTGCTCAAGCCGCATGTCTTGACCCCTCGCAGGGGTCCAGGCCTCGGCTAGCTCCCGCGGGATCTCGACGTGAGACGCAGGTGTAGGGGCGTCGTTGTTTCTTGGCATGCCGGGGTGGTTGTCTCGTCGCGCTCCTCCTGATCGATGTGGAAGCACTCGCGAGTTGGGTCGTAACCTTCGTCGTCAATGCTGTGGCCATCGTTAGAGTTGCCGGAGAGGCAGTAGTCACATGCGGACATGAAGTCTCGCATGGCTCTGGGATCACGGAGTTCGGAGAAATCCCAACTGAAGTCGGGGTCGTCCTCTTCCTCGGGACCCGCGGGTTCGGAGGTAGAGGCAACCATCAGTAGGTCCCAAGTTGACCACATATGGTACCCCGAGAGGTCAGGATATGTCCTTGCAGAAGCATACGCCGAAGTGGGGTCGCTTGGCGGATCGAAGCTGAATCTAAAAGGAACAGGATGGAAAATCGATGGTACCTCCTGGTTGGTGGACGGTGTTGAAGTTGCAGTGGAGATGAAACGTGTCGCTATCTCAGGCGCGGGGCTAATGCTCGACAATTCCCTCGCAAAGGTACTGGCGTCATCAGTCCGCCTGGGGTTGGCACTTTGTCGGGAAGCGACGCCCGTCGTTGTCCCAGGTGTGAGGCTAACGCCTGACATGTCCCCCGCAGGGGTGCCAGCACCGTCAACTCGCTCTAGTCCGACAGCCAACGAGGTGCTGCCTCTTGCCTGGCCATGGTTGCCCCGTCTTCGTCTCCTTCGGTGAGGAGGGTGGCAGGGTAGACCGAGTGTTCCTCTTCTGCCCTAGGGAGAGGTTATCGTCGGGTTCGCCTCCGCTGGGCGAGCCGACGACCGTCGTTGCTGTCGTGATGCGGTGGGAGGAGTATCATGTCGTAGCTGCCGTCGAGGGACATGAACTCGAGACTCCCAAAGTGGAGCACCATCCTGGGCTGAAGAGGCTGCTGAAGATTGTCCATATGAACTTCACGGGAAAGTATTGTCAACACGCAGCGACCCCCTACCTGGCGTGCCAACTGTCGGTGTTTCGGACCCGGGGGACCCTCAACCGAACCGACTAGTGAATTTTATGTCACGTGTCCCTGCTCGGATGGATTGATGCAAGATGAAACACAAGATTTATCCTAGTTCGGGCTAAGAAGGCCCTACGTCTAGCAAAGGGAGGATGAGGCTTATATTATCTTGCACCGGGGTGCTTGTAGTAGGGGATACAAGCTTTGCGAGAGAGGGAACGGATCCTAGGTCTCTTGAGAGATCTAGTGTTGTGGAGTGAAGGTTGCACTGAAGAGTTCTTTGTTGGTGTTGCGTGAGTCGTAAGGGTGAGCTCCTCCAGCCTCCCTTGGGAAGGCCCTGGGCATCTCCTTTTATAGATACAAGGAGGGGACCTAGCTGTACATATGGGGGTGTAGCTATGCGCTAACGTGGCCGGCGGAGAAGCGCTTGAGCCCTGTAGAGGCATGGCTGGCGGTGCGGCCCCGGGTCCTACTAACGTTTCTTTGACTTCGTAGAGAGCTTGAGGACAGTCGACGTCATGGGCGCATGCCGGGGATCATCATTACCTATTATTAGAGTAATTTGATGTGATACCGGTCTTGTTCCTTTGTAGCCTGAGGTGGCTAGCTAGGGGTAGGATAATGTCATATTTCTTATTCGCGTAGTCGGTCTGAGGCTGTTTCGGGCGAGGCGGTGATTTCTTCCGAAGCTGAGGCCTAGGTCAGGCGAGGCGAAGACCTCCTCCCGAGGCCGAGGCTGAGGCCGAGGCCTGGGTCGGGCGTGGCGACGATTCCTTTTGAGGCCGAGGCTAGGGTCGGGCGAGGTGGAACTCCCTATTGCGCCCGAGGCTGAACTCGAGAGAGGCGGTAACTTACTATTGTTAGTCTTACCCCGGTGGTTGGCACAGTAGTCGGAATGGGGTGAATAGTGTTGTTATCTTGTCAGAATGATCAGTAAAAGGGTGAAGTGACTGCGGTCATTTCGATCTTGCCCACTGAGGCGTGCATGTCAGGATAAGGTGTCAGGTAATCCCCGCATTAAATGCGCATGTGATACGGTCGGTGGCAAGGCGATTTAGCCGAGGCCGCTATGCGACAAAGTTTACCCGAGCTTTGCCTCGGGCGAGACGGGGGTGCCTCCACTGCCTAAGGGGACCCTCGGGCGAGCTGTGAATCCATACGGGACTACTGTTCTTGCCCGAGGCTGGGCTCGGGTGAGACGGGACCGCGTCCCTCGATAGTTAAGGCTTTTAACTCTGAACCATGCTTACCAGTCTTTTTAAAGATGTTTTCCAACCATGTTTAGGAGTACGGGGGTACCCCTAATTATGGTACCCGACAGTATTAGGCCCCCAAAGGGGGAGAAAAATGTAAAAAGGGCTCTCAAGTTCTTCGTTTTTGGCGCTTAATGCCAAAGGGGGAGAAAGAATTAAGCCTAAAGCAAAAGGACCGCACCACCATTTCAAAATTTCACAATAAGCATTTCAATTGATATTTAAGATTGCCTCAAAATGAATTTTCTGTTGGTATGTGAAGTGAATTTTCAATTGGCATCTCATTTGGTATTTCAAAATTATTTTTCAAATGGGTATCTTCAAAACTTCACACTAGTATGAAAGATTTCAATTGGTATAATTTCACTTGGTATCTATTCCAAAACCCTCTTGAAAGCTAAGGGGAGAGTTCATTAAGGGGAGCTTTTATTTAGTCAAAATAAAAGCATTTGAAATAGGAGAGGAATTTCAAATCTTAAAAATACTTCTTACAATCTTATTCCTATACCTTTGACTATTTACAAAAATAAACATATGGTGCAAATGTGGTCCAAAATGTTAAATAAAGAAAAGCAATCCATTCATTCTTAGTCATATGTTTAAAATCTTTCAATTGGTATAATTTCTAAGTAACTTATGCACATCTATCTCAATTGCAAACTAGTTACATTTCTACACTTCATATTTGTTTTGGTTAGTGTTGGCATCAATCACCAAAAAGGAGGAGATTGAAAGGGAAATAGGGTTAACCATTTCCTATAAATAGATTTTGGTGGTTGACGACCAACACAAACCATATGGACGAACTAGTTTGGCTAGATATGATTTATCTCAGGTGCATAAGGTTCAACACAAACCAAGAAAGAATTTGGTTAGGGGACACAATTTATTTGGAGCAAAAGGACTTGAGTTTGCTGAAATTTGGCCAGGCCAACCAACCAACCTCCGAACCAGCCACTCTCGGGAATTCTAGGACAGCCTCCGCTATAATTCACCGGACTGTCCGGTGTGCCACCGGACTGTCCGGTGAGCCAGCGGAGCAACAGCTAACTGGCGCCAATGGTCGACTGCAAAAGCGTTCAGCGGTGAATAGTGCCTCAACAGAAGTCAGAGCGTAGAAGTCAGAGGGCATCAGACTGTTCGTTGTGGCACCGGACTGTCCGGTGCAGCAAGACGACAAGCATCTCCAACGGTCAACTGCTCTGAACCCTAACAGTTGCACTGACGTGGCGCGCATCGGACAGTGCACAGTGACTGTCCGGTGGCGCACCGAACTGTCCGGTGCGCCCATCGCCAGCAGCCCTTGTCAACGGCTAGGAAGTGGTTGGGGCTATAAATACCCCCAACCACCACATTTATTGGCATCCAAGTTTTCTGAACATCCCATTCATTGCAAGAGCAAAAGACTTCACTCCAAGACACATTCAATAGATCAAATCTTCTCCAAGCCTCCAAATCAACTCAATTCCATTAGGGACTTGAGAGAGGGTGTTTTTGTTCTCTTATTGCTCTTGTCGCTTGAATTTCCTTCTTCTTTTCCCATTCTTATTCTCAAGTGCTTTGTAAGCGAAGCAAGAGACACCAAGTATGTGGTGGTCCTTGCGGGGTCTTAGTGACTCATGTGATTAAGGGAAGGCTCACTCGGTCTAAGTGACCGTTTCAGAGAGAGGGAAAGGGTTGAAATAGACCCGACCTTTGTGGCCTTCTCAACGGGGATTAAGTTCCTTGGAACCGAACCTCGGTAAAACAAACCACCGTGTCTACTCGCTTTGGTTCTCGCTTGATTTGTTTGCCCTCTTTCCTCTCTCTAATGTTTCCTTGCGAGTATTAATTTGAGTTTGCTCCCATACGTCATCTGCACCCTTTGAGCAACTCTTAGCAAGAGAAACATTCTTTTGGACTTGAATTTAATTCTAATGCTAACCCCGGCCTTAGTGTGTTTAAGTTTATAAATTTCAGGTTTCGCCTATTCACCCCCCTCTAGGCGACTTTCAAGGAGCAAATTTAGAATTTCTACCTCTTTTAATGAGAATAAAGCATTTGCTCCCAAAAACTCTAAAACAAGAAACATTGGGCTTTTTATCAGTGAGGAGTTCATATGATGTTTTCTTGAGGATTCGGTGAAGTCAGAGTCGGTTGATGGAGTAGCAAGCGATGTTAATCGCCTCCGCCCAAAACCGATCTGGTGTCTTGTACTCATGAAGCATGGTCCTTGCCATATCTAGTAGAGTTCTATTCTTCCTCTCCACTACACCATTTTGTTGAGGTGTGTAGGGAGAAGAGAACTCATGCTTGATGCCCTCTTCCTTAAGAAATCATTCAATTTGTGAATTCTTGAACTCCGTACTATTATCGCTTCTAATCTTTTTTATTCTTAATCCGAACTCATTTTGAGCTCGTCTCAAGAATCTCTTTAGGGTCTCTTGGGTTTGATATTTTTCCCACAAAAAAATACCCAAGTGAAGCGAGAATAATCATCCATAATAACAAGAGTACTTACTCCCGTCGATGCTTATGTAAGCGATCGGGCCGAATAGGTCCATGTGGAGTAGCTCAAGCGGCCTATCGGTCGTCATGATGTTTGTCGGTACCCTGAAACTAGGGTACCCCTTGCTACTGTATAAAGACACAGTGCACCTGTCAATTCCACTGACAGGTGGCGTGTTTAGTCCACGGTACGCGGGCCATGCTGTTATTCACCATTACTCGCACGTTTCGGCTATCAATGCTGCATGGAATGCGATCATCAAGACTCTCCGTGATTACTCAGGTGTTACTAGCATTAGTTACTCACATATTGTATTCCTTACATTATGCTCCTGGGCCCGCATGTCGGGGCTCAGCATCCTTGTATGTGCCTTCCTTAAACTATAAAAGGGAAGGCACACAACGTTACAAAGGACAGGCTCTCAGACACACGCTTACACACACACTCAATACAACATACACACAGTAGAGATAGGGTATTACGCTCCGGCGGCCTGAACCACTATAATCCCTCGTGTGCTCTTGTGTTCATCCTGAATCACCTAATAGGAAAACCGCTTAGGCCTCCTCCTCATCTTAGGATTAGGGCGGGTGCATTCCGCCACCCGGCCGGAGGATTTTCTCTCCGACAATGTTCTTGTGTGGATGATGAACTCTAACTTGCTTCCCTACTTAACATGCGCTACAAATCTTGTCTTTCTCAAAATGAACATTTGTTAGTCCTAAAATGTGTTCTCCCTTTAGAAGCTTGTGAAGATTCTTCATCCCAACATGGGCAAGTCGGCGATGCCAGAGCCAGCCCATATTAGTCTTAGCAATTAAGCAAATGTCTAATTCAACCTTGTTATCATTAAAATCAACTAAATATAGCTGACCATCTAACACTTCCTTAAATGCTATTGAATCATCACTTCTTCTAAAGACAGTAACACTAATATCAGTAAAAAGACAGTTGTGGCCCATTTTACATAATTGAGAAACAGAAAACAAATTGTAGTCTAAAGAATCTACAAGAAAACATTGGAAATGGAATGGCCAGGAGATATAGCAATTTTACCCAAACCTTAGACCAAACCTTGATTTCCATCCCCGAATGTGATGGCTATTTGGGGATCATCATTTATCTCGTATGAGGAGAACATCCTTTTCTTCCCTGTCATGTGATTTGTGCACCCGCTATCTATTATCCAACTTGACCCGCCGGATGTATAAACCTATAAAACAAATTTAGGCCTTTTTCTTAGGTACCCAAATGATCTTGGGTCCTTTGACATTAGAAACAAGCACCTTGGGTACCCAAACACAAGTCTTTGGATTCTTGTGTTTGCCCCCAACATATTTAGCAACTACTTTGTCTGATTTGTCAGTAAGCACATAAGATGCATTAAAAGTTTTAAATGAAATGTTATGCTCTTTTAATGCATTAGGAATTTTCTTTTTAGGCATTTTGATATGAGTGGAATGCCTAGAGCTAGATGTCTCATTACTATACAAATAAGCATGGTGAGAAACAATATGAGGTTTTCTAGCATGGATTTTCCTAATTTTGTGCTCACGATAATTCTTAGGATATAAAATGTAACCCTCTCTATCCTGAACCATGGGGAGCCTTACCCTTAACAAAATTAGATAATTTGTTCTTGGGGATACTATGTTTGATGTTGCTTTGGCTCCCTTGTTGGAAGCCAATGCCATCCTTAATGCCAGGGCGTCTCCCATTATAAAGCATGCTTCGAGCAAATTTAAAATTTTCATCTTCTAACTCATGCTCGACAATCTTTGCATTTAATTTAACTATGTGATCATTTTGTTCTTTAATCATGGTAAGGTGACCATCAATAGCTTCAACATTAATGTCTCTACATCTAGTGCAAATGGTGACATGCTCGACAGTAGATGTAGATGGTTTGCAAGTATTCAATTCATCAATCTTAGCATTTAAACTAGCATTCTCATCTCTAAGATAGGAAATTGAATGATTACAAATGTTAAGCTCTTTAGATAATTTTTCACATTTTTCTACTTCTAGAGCATAAGCATTTTCAATTTAACCAATTTCTTGTTTTCCTTAACAAGCAAGTCCTCTTGGCATTCCAAGTGATCATCCTTCTCGTTAATGGATTCTATCAGTTCATTTATTTTCTTCTTTTGATCTTTAGTAAGGTTGGCAAAAAGAGAAGTTAAATCATCTTCATTATTGTCGGCGTTCCGAGACCGGGGGGTCCCCGAGCCGACGAGTGAGAGTGCCGCGTGCCCCAGCCCAGATGGGTCGAGCGCGTGGGCGAGCGCGAAGGGGGGAGAGAGAGAGAGCGAGAGGTCGGTGGCCGGAGCCGGGTCGTGAGGGAGTCGGAGAATTCCCGCGGCCTTCGTGTTCGTCCCGCGCCCAGGTCGGGTGCGCTTGCAGTAGGGGGTTACAAGCGTCCGCGCGAGGTGAGGGGAGCGAGCGGCCCCGAGAGAGCGCCTGCCCCTGCCCTTCGTCCCCGCGAGGCCAACCTTCTCTAAGAAGGCCCTGGTCCTTCCTTTTATACTCGTAAGGAGAGGATCCAGGTGTACAAAATGGGGGTGTAGCAAGGTGCTACGTGTCTAGCGAGAGAGAGCTAGCGCCCTAAGTACATGCCAAGGTGGCAGCCGGAGAGATCTTGGCACCCTGTTGGTGTGGTGTCGTGGCTGTTGGAGAAGTAACGGAGCCGGACGGAGGGACAGCTGTCGGAGTGGCTGGGCCCTTGCTGACGTCCTCCTGCTTTCGTAAGGGAGCTGAGAGCCGCCGTCGTCATGGTCTAGCGGGGCGCCATCATTGCCTATCTGGCGGAGCTGGCCAGATGGGACGCCGGTCTTGTTCTCTGCGACCCGAGTCGGCTCAGGGCAGGGTGATGATGACGCTTCCTGTTGACGTGGCGGTCTCGTGTCCTAGGTCGGGCGTCGTGGAGGCTCCTCCGAAGTCGAGGTCGAGTCCGTCCTGCATGACAGAGGCCGAGCCCGAACTCCTGGGTCGGGCGAGGCGGAGGTCGTTTGGCAGAGGCTGAGGCGGAGTCCGAGCCCTGGGTCGGGCAAGGCGGAGTTCGTCGTCTTCAGGGGCCTTAGCCCGAGTCCGAGCCCTGGGTCGGGCGGAGCGGAGTTCGCCGTCTTCCGGGGCCTTAGCCCGAGTCCGAGCCCTGGGTCGGGCGGAGCGGAGTTCGCCGTCTTCCGGGGCCTTAGCCCGAGTCCGAGCCCTGGGTCGGGCGGAGCGGAGTTCGCCGTCTTCCGGGGCCTTAGCCCGAGTCCGAGCCCTGGGTCGGGCGGAGCGAAGTTCGCCGTCTTCTGGGGCCTTAGCCCGAGTCCGAGCCCTGGGTCGGGCGGAGCGGAGTTCGCCGTCTTCCGGGGCCTTAGCCCGAGTCCGAGCCCTGGGCTGGCGAAGTCTGGCCGCCCGTCGGTCTTACCCTTTGCGTTAAACGCCCCGGTGGCTTGGTCGGTTGGCGCGGTGATTTAGTCAGGGTTACTTCTTATCGAAGGCGGGGCCTTGGGCGAGCCGGTGATGCGTCTGCCGTGAAAGAGGAGGCCTCAGGCGAGACGGAGTCATCTTAGGGTCGGCTGCCCTCGCCCGAGGCTAGGCTCGGGCGTGGCGTGATCGAGTCGCTCGTATGGACTGATCCCTGACTTAATCAAACCCATCAGGCCTCTGCAGCTTTATGCTGATGGGGGTTACCAGCTGAGAATTAGGCGTCTTGAGGGTACCCCTAATTATGGTCCCCGACAGTAGCCCCCGAGCCTCGAAGAGAGTGTTAACACTCGCTTGGAGGCTTGCGTCGCACTTTTTTGCAAGGGGACCAGCCTTCTCGGTGGTACTTTGTTCCGGTGCGTGCGCGCGAGCGCACCCGCCGGGTGTAGCCCCCGAGGCCTCGGAGGAGTGGTTTCACTCCTTCGAGGTCTTAATGCCTTGCGTAATGCCTCGGCTGGTCTGGCGGTTCCCTCATGCGAGCAGGGCGTAGCCCAGGTGCACTGTCGGGGCCCAAGTTCTCGGGCTGGTATGTTGACGCTGTCAACGGTTTGGCCGGAGCCGGGTTTGCGAGAGCAGCCCCCGAGCCTCCGCACGGAGCGAGAGGACGATCAAGGACAGACTCGGCTTTTTTATATATGCCCCTACGTCGCCTTTCCGCAAGGAGGAGGGGGGAGTGCGCCATGTTACCCTCGATGGGCACCGAACATGGTGTCTCCGGTGAGCTGCAATCGGGTAATCCGAGTGGACATCCGTGCCCCGTTCGTTGGGGGTCGGCTAGGGGCCCGGAGGCACGCCCAAAAGTACCTGCGGGTGATCTGCCGGACCCGGTCCCCTAGCGACGGGGTCCGAGGGCTCGTTGCCTCCCTCCGATGGGATTCCGTTACAGAGTCGTTCCCGCTGGTCTCGGAAATGTCCTAGGGTACCTCGGGAGCGCAGCCCGAGCCTTGGTTATGTATCGAACGTACCCCTGGTCATCCCTCGCTCGGTGTCTGAGGCGACTGTGAACCCTTCGACAGGCCAGCCTTCGAACCCCTGATCAGTAATGGGCGCGGAGCCCTAGAAGCCTGAGGCGGTCGTGGAACCTTTCGGGAGGCCGACCTTCGAACCCCTGACCAGTAGTGGGTGTCGGGCCCACGCGATCTGAGGCGGCTGTCGAACCCCTCGGGGGGCCAGCCTTCGAACCCCTGATCAGTAGGGAGGCTCGGAGCCTTATTCCTTCACGGGGAAGGATCCCTTTGGGGTTATCCCCCTTCTCGGTCCCTGTTGCAAGAGATAGAGAAAGAGGAAAAGGAAAAAGGATGCGAAATTGAACGTCGTGGCGTACCTTTTTCGGCGTGGTGGTTTTGGCGAAGGCGAAACGTCGCCAGCCGCTCCCGCCCGTAGCGCTGTCCGTCGAGCCGCGGAGTTAATGCGCCGGGGTGAGTAGTTGGCGAGGTTGTCGTTGCGCGTGCGCGAGCCGTTCGAGGTACGGGTCACGGGCGCGTCGTCTTCACGCCGTGAGAGGGGGTTCTCTTGCTGCCTCCGGATGGGACATGAGCTTGGCAGATGGCGTGACTGCTGCTCTCGCGCGCCTGCCACCGTCATTACTGCCGGCCCATTTTTGACCGCGTTTGACCGCTGCGCCAGGCTGGCACCGCTGGGTCGCGGGCTGGGTCGCCTCGAATCGCGGTATCGGTTCCGCAATCGAGGAGGTGCGGTGGTGGAGCGAGTGGCACAGCGGCTCGCATGCAGCACCCGGCGCGCCAGTTGCACGACGCGTGGGCTTGATCCGTCGCGCTGGCCTGTCGGGAGTCGGAGAGGCGCGTCCACTTGGCGCGGTTGCATGCCGCCTACATGGCCGCCTGCCCCTTTCGCCCGCTGGTCTGGGCAAAAGTGGAGGGTTACTTGTAACCGCTGGGTGGTTGCGTGCGTCGTGCGCGGCAGTTCGGCTTCTTCTGCTTAGAGCCGGTCTGCACGACAGGCGGGCCCCAGCCCCCGCGCCGCAGGGGAGGACTTTGGAGGCGTGTTGGAGAAGACTCAGCCCGTGACGGTTGAGGGCGCAAGCAGGGGGAGTTGCCTTTAAAAGGAGGGCGACCCCCTTCGTAAGGTGACCATGTCTCCTTCCTCCCCCATGCATTGTGTCTCTCCATCTTCCGAGCCCCCGGATGGGGGGAACCGCCGTCTTTTCGCTCCATCGCTGGAGGAACGCAACTCCGTGGGAGTTGGTACCTTTCAGCCATCGTTCGGCTTCAAGGATTTTCATCACACAGCCCAGCGGCTCCCCTCCGCTGGTGATCACCCAAGATGGTGGCCTCCAGCTCCCGAATGGGGAGGGGCAAACCGGGCTGCGGTCCCGGCCCCGCCCTCAGTGTTGAGGGTGTTCGTCATCCTCGCCGGGGCGGGGAGCGAGGCGAGCCGGGGCCCCACCTCCTACGCGGGTCGGCGGGCCACCTCATCTTCCAGCTTCTGGTGGTGGCAATCGCCTTTTAGCCCCACGGCGGAGACATCCTCCAGTCATGCCGGGGAAGGAGAACTGTTGCTGCCCAGCTAGGATGCAACATTCCGTCTTCCTCCTCGCATTCGCGGCGAGGGCGGCTGCGAGGATCTGCCGGTGTGCTTAGGGGCGTCCCG
The DNA here is from genome assembly GCA_029449295.1 of Zea luxurians. Lineage (NCBI taxonomy): Eukaryota > Viridiplantae > Streptophyta > Magnoliopsida > Poales > Poaceae > Zea > Zea luxurians. The sequence goes on along the minus strand of JAOPSE010000004.1, from coordinate 181,962,875 downwards.
CGTTTGCTGGTGATTCGCCCAGAGTTTGTTGCTCCACGGGCTTCCCTGGCGGGGAGGTTGTCCGTACCCGCGGGGACGGAACCGGAGTTCCGTTTGTAATGGCACTTCGAGTGCCGGATTTTTTGTTCATTTCGGCTTTCGGGGCCTGAACATGTATGTAATCACGGCACGGAGCCGTGTTTTTTCCTCATTTCTGAGCACTAAGACTCGCCTGTTGTTTGCCTGAACCGCTTTACCAAGCGTGAGTCGCCCCGTGTCAAGGTGACGAGTGAGGTATCCGTATCCCGGAGGCGTAGGAATCCCTCGGCTCGGTCGGACCTGTTGTCCGAGGCTCCTTTAGCTTAGTTAAAGAGACCCCTCGGCCGCTCTTCGACGAGCCGAGGCCAGGGGTAGCGATATCAGCACGAGCAGAGGCGGAGTCGGCTCGGAAATGAAACCTGGTTGGCCGGAGCCTAGCCAGGTTGTCCGTTGGCAGGATCGACGTCGGAGCTGATCAGCCGAGGCTTCGGACCGAGCTGGCGCCCTCGGAAGGCGGTCGGCCGAGGCCCCGGAGGTGGCCGGCCGAGCCGTCCGCTCGGGCCGGGTTCTCGGAGAAGTCCCTGGCAGAGATTGCTCGAGCGTGGTGATGACGTCGTCCTTCGGAGCGGAGGCCCTCGGACTGCGTCGCCGTCCGAGGCTAGGTCGGGCCTTGCCGAAGGTGCTGTCGATGCCGAGGTTGTCATCGCCCTCTTCCAGCGTCAAGATCCGAGCCTGCAGGGTCAAATCGCCTTGTAGCGTGGGCCTTGTGCGGCCGTCGAGGCCAGAACACACACCCTTGCTGCGTTATAAAGCTGCGCCTCTTTTCCTCTTGTTTCGAGTATCTGGACTTTTTGTCGGTAGCAGGGATGTTAGTGCGAGCGAGAGTTGCTTCTCGCGGAAGGTGATGAGTGAGGTATCCGTATCCCGGAGGCGTGGGAGTCCCTCGGCTCGGTCGGCCTCGCCGCTTACGCGTACTTTTACCCGTCCATGAGGCCCTGTCACCGACTCGGTCGAGAAGGCTCGAAGAATCGCTTCGACAGAAGAGCTTCCGTACGTAAAGACTCGTTCGATCCGCGGATTCACCTTATCCGAGCGCGAGTTACTTATCGCAGAAGGTGATGAGTGAGGTATCCGGGCACCATGATGAGTGAGGTATCCGTATCCCGGAGGCGTAGGAGTCCCTCGGCTCGGTCAGCCTTGACTGCTTACGTGTACCCCGTCGTTTCCAGGACCCACTTTTCGAAGTAGTCAAAAAGCACAAAAGATGTTCTAGTAAAAGAGATTTTCTTTTCGAGGAAAATTTTGACGCAGAGGGGGTTTCCCCCCTTTTAGCCCCCGAGGGAGGGTCGGGCTTTGCCGAGGCGAGGCCGACCCTTCCTTGTTGACTAAACTTTGCGTGGGTGCGAGGTATATGAATAACTTGGAAACATCTTAAGGGTAGAAGCGACGTAGCTGTTGGATGTTCCAAGCGTTGCCGTAGACCTCGCCCTGACTGTTGGCCAGCTTGTATGTTCCGGGCTTCAGGACTTTGGCGATGATGAACGGCCCCTCCCAGGGGGGCGTGAGCTTGTGCCTCCCTCGGGCGTCCTGCCGCAGCCGAAGCACCAGATCGCCCACCTGGAGATCTCGGGGTCGGACCCCTCGGGCGTGGTAGCGTCGCAGGGACTGCTGATACCGCGCCGAGTGTAGTAAGGCCCTGTCCCGAGCCTCGTCCAGCTGGTCCAGCGAGTCTTCTCGGCTAGCTTGGTTGCTTTCTTCGTTGTAGGCCCTCGTCCTCGGGGAGCCGTATTCCAGGTCCGTGGGCAAGACGGCCTCGGCCCCGTAGACCAGGAAGAACGGCGTGAAACCCGTGGCCCGGCTTGGCGTCGTCCTCAGGCTCCAGACCACCGAGGGGAGTTCCTTCATCCACCGCTTGCCGAACTTGTTGAGGTTGTTGTAGATCCGAGGCTTGAGCCCTTGTAGGATCATGCCATTGGCGCGCTCTACTTGCCCATTCGACATGGGATGAGCTACGGCGGCCCAGTCTACCCGGATGCTGTGATCGTCGCAAAAATCCAAGAATTTTTTGCCGGTGAACTGGGTGCCGTTGTCGGTGATGATGGAGTTCGGGATCCCGAAGCGATGGATGATGTTGGTGAAGAACGCCACCGCCTGCTCAGACCTGATGCTGTTCAGGGGCCGGACCTCGATCCACTTGGAGAATTTGTCGATGGCGACCAGCAGGTGCGTATAGCCCCCGGGCGCCTTCTGCAGAGGGCCGACGAGGTCCAGACCCCATACGGCGAAGGGCCAGGTGATGGGTATCGTCTGCAGAGCCTGAGCGGGCAGGTGGGTCTGCTTCGCATAGAATTGGCACCCTTCGCAGGCGCGGACAACTCTAGTGGCGTCAGCCACCGCCGTTGGCCAGAAGAAGCCTTGGCGGAAAGCGTTCCCGACGAGGGTTCGAGGTGCTGCGTGATGGCCGCAAGCCCCCGAGTGTATTTCCCGCAGGAGTTCCTGACCTTCGGCGATGGAGATGCATCGCTGGAGGATGCCCGAGGGGCTACGGTGGTAGAGCTCCTTCTCATCGCCCAGCAAGACGAACGATTTGGCGCGTCGCGCTACCCGCCGAGCCTCGGCTCGGTCGAGGGGCAGTTCTCCTTGGCGGAGATATTGCAGGTACGGGGTTTGCCAATCTTGATCTGGCCTGACCCCGCTCTGCTCCTCCTCGATGCGCAGTGCTTCGCCCTCGGGCTCCGAGGGTTCCTCGGGTTGAGCCGAGGATGGCTCGGGCTGGGCCGAGGTCACCTCGGACGAGGCCGAGGGTGCCTCGGGCTCGGGCGCGTCGCCTATCTTGACGGAGGGTTGGTGCAGATCCCGGGAGAAGACGTCCGGGGGAACCGTCGTTCGCCCCGAGGCTATCTTCGCCAGCTCGTCCGCAGTCTCGTTGTAGCGCCGGGCGATGTGGTTAAGCTCGAGCCCGTAGAACTTGTCTTCCAGGCGTCGAACCTCCTCACAGTAGGCCTCCATCTTCGGGTCGCGGTAGAGGGAGTTCTTCATGACTTGGTCGATGACGAGTTGCGAGTCGCCGCGTGCACCGAGGCGTCGGACCCCTAGCTCGATGGCGATTCGCAATCCGTTGATCAGAGCCTCGTACTCAGCCACATTGTTGGACGCCGGGAAATGGAGGCGGAGCACGTAGCGCAGGTGCTTCCCGAGGGGCGAGACGAAGAGCAGGCCCGCGCCAGCTCCCGTCTTCATCAGCGACCCGTCGAAAAACATGGTCCAGAGCTCCGGTTGGATCGGAGCCGTCGGCAACTGGGTGTCGACCCATTCGGCTACGAAGTCCGCCAGTACCTGGGACTTGATGGCCTTCCGGGGGGCGAATGAGATTGCTTCGCCCATGATTTCCACCGCCCACTTTGCGATCCGACCCGAGGCTTCCCGGCACTGGATGATCTCCCCCAGGGGGAAGGATGACACCACAGTCACCGGATGGGACTCGAAGTAATGTCGCAGCTTTCGCCTCGTCAGGATCACTGCATATAGCAGCTTCTGGACTTGTGGGTAGCGGATCTTGGTCTCGGACAGCACTTCGCTGACGAAGTAAACTGGCCTCTGAATGGGCAAAGCATGCCCCTCTTCCCGCCTTTCGACCACGATCGCGGCGCTGACCACCTGGGTGGTTGCGGCGACGTAGACCAGGAGGGCTTCCCCATCAGCTGGGGGTACCAAGATGGGCGCCTGGGTGAGGAGCGCCTTCAGGTTCCCGAGAGCTTCCTCGGCCTCGGGAGTCCAAGTGAAGCACTCGGCCTTCCTTAAGAGACGGTACAGGGGCAGGCCTCTTTCGCCGAGGCGCGAGATGAAACGGCTCAAGGCCGCGAGGCATCCCATGACCCTCTGTACGCCTTTTAAGTCCTTGATGGGCCCCATGTTTGTGATGGCCGCGATCTTCTCCGGGTTGGCTTCGATGCCCCGCTCGGAGACGATGAATCCCAAAAGCATGCCCCGGGGCACCCCGAAGACGCACTTCTCGGGATTGAGCTTGACGCCCTTCGCCTTGAGACACCGGAATGTCAGTTCGAGGTCGGAGAGAAGGTCGGAGGCTTTCCTCGTCTTGACTACGATGTCATCGACGTAGGCCTCGACCGTGCGACCGATGTGTTCGCCGAACACATGGTTCATGCACCGCTGGTACGTTGCACCCGCGTTCCTCAAACCGAACGGCATGGTGACATAACAGTACATGCCGAAGGGCGTGATGAAAGAAGTCGCGAGCTGGTCGGACTCTTTCATCTTGATTTGATGATACCCTGAGTAGGCATCAAGGAAAGACAGGGTTTCGCACCCTGCAGTGGACTCCACAATTTGGTCGATGCGAGGTAGAGGGTAGGGGACTTTCGGACATGCTTTGTTGAGACCAGTGTAGTCTACACACATCCGCCATTTCCCCCCTTTTTTCCTCACGAGTACAGGGTTGGCGAGCCACTCAGGGTGGAATACCTCTTTGATGAACCCTGCTGCCATCAGCTTGTGGATCTCCTCGCCTATCACCCTGCGCCTTTCCTCGTCGAATCGGCGCAGAGGCTGTCTGACCGGTCGGGCCCCGGCCCGAATATCCAGCGAGTGCTCGGCGACATCCCTCGGTATGCCGGGCATGTCCGAGGGACTCCACGCAAAGACGTCGGCGTTTGCGCGGAGAAAGTCGACGAGCACTGCTTCCTATTTGGGGTCGAGCCCGGATCCGATTCGAATCTACTTGGAGGCGTCGCCACTGGGGTCGAGGGGAACGGCCTTAACCGTCTCCGCTGGCTCGAAGTTGCCGGCATGCCGCTTCACGTCTGGCACCTCTCGGGAGAGGCTTTCCAGGCCGGCAATGAGGGCCTCGGACTCGGCGAGGGCCTCGGCGTACTCCACGCACTCCACATCGCATTCGAATGCGTGTTTGTACGTGGGGCCGACGGTGATGACCCCGTTGGGGCCCGGCATCTTGAGCTTCAGGTACGTGTAGTTGGGAACAGCCATGAACTTCGCGTAGCATGGCCTCCCCAACACTGCGTGGTAGGTTCCTCGGAACCCGACCACCTCGAACGTCAAGGTCTCCCTTCGGAAGTTGGAGGGTGTTCCGAAGCAGACAGGAAGGTCGATCTGCCCGAGGGGCTGGACGCGCTTCCCAGGGATGATCCCATGGAAGGGCGCAGCGCCTGCTCGGACGGATGACAGACCGACGCGCAGGAGCCTGAGGGTCTCAGCGTAGATGATGTTGAGGCAGCTGCCCCCATCCATCAAGACCTTGGTGAGCCTGACGTCGCCGATGACGGGGTCGACGACGAGCGGGTACTTCCCTGGGCTCGGCACGTGGTCGGGGTGGTCATCCCGGTCGAAGGTGATGGGCTTGTCGGACCAGTCTAGGTAGACTGGCGCCGCCACCTTCACCGAGCAGACCTCCCGACGCTCCTGCTTACGATGCCGAGCCGAGGCGTTTGCCGCATGCCCTCCGTAGATCATGAAGCAGTCGCGGACCTCGGGGAATTCTCCTGCTTGGCGATCCTCCCTTTTGTCGTCGTCGTGAGCCCTGCCACCCTCTGCGGGTGGCCCGGCCCTGTGGGAGTGGCGCCGAAGCATGACGCACTCCTCGAGGGTGTGCTTGACGGGCCCCTGATGGTAGGGGCGCCGGGCGCGTCTCCTTGAGTGCCTTGTCGAAGAGGTTGGCGCCTCCGGGGGGCTTCCGAGGGTTCCTGCGCTCGGCGGCGGCGACAAGGTCTGCATCGGGAACGTCGCGTTTCGCTTGCGACTTCCTCCTGCCTTTCTTCTTGGCGCCGCGCGGAGTAGACGCCTCGGGAGCATCTTCCGACGGGCGGCCCTGGGGCTGCTTGTCCTTTCGGAAGATGGCCTCTACCGCCTCCTGGCCGGAGGCGAACTTGGTGGCGATGTCCATCAGCTCGCTCGCCCTGGTGGGGGTCTTGCGACCCAACTTGCTCACCAGGTCACGGCAGGTGGTGCCGGCGAGGAACGCGCCGATGACATCGGAGTCGGTGATGTTGGGCAGCTCGGTGCGCTGCTTCGAGAACCGCCGGACGTAGTCCCGGAGAGACTCTCCCGGCAGTTGCCGACAGCTTCGGAGGTCCTAGGAATTCCCGGGGCGCACGTACGTGCCCTGGAAGTTGCCGGCGAAAGCTTGGACCAGATCCTCCCAGTTGGAAATCTGCCCCGGAGGCAGGTGCTCCAACCAGGCACGAGCAGTGTCGGAGAGGAACAGGGGGAGGTTTCGGATGATGAGGTTGTCATCGTCCGTCCCACCCAGTTGACAGGCCAGGCGGTAGTCCGCAAGCCACAATTCCGGTCTCGTTTCCCCCGAGTACTTTGTGATAGTAGTCGAGGGTCGGAATCGGGTCGGAAACGGCGCCCGCCGAATGGCTTGGCTAAAGACCTGCGGACCGGGTGGTTCGGGCGAGGGACTCCGATCCTCCCCGCTGTCATAGCGTCCCCCACGCCTGGGGTGATAGCCTCGGCGCACCCTTTCGTCGAGGCGTGCCCGACGGTCGCGATGAGGGTGCTCGTCGCCGAGGCGGCCCGGGGCCGCAGGCGCGGTGTTGCGCGTGCGCCCGGTGTAGACCGAGGCTTCCCGCGTGAGTCGGGAAGTCGCGGCACGAGGTTCCGAGGGGTACCCCTGCCGTCGGGAGGCAGAGCTTTCGGCCCGCCGGGCCGCAGCGCCTTCCAGGAGATGCTTGAGTTCTCCCTGGATTCGCCGACCCTCGGTGGTTGATGACTCCGGCATCGCGCGGAGGAGCATCGCTGCGGCTGCCAGGTCCTGACCGGTTCCGCCGGATGCGGGTGGCGGTCTGTCCCTGGCATCGTTGGTGATGCGGTGCTGGAGACCTTGGGGCAGGTGACGTATTCCTCCGGCCGGGGGCTGGCTCGCCCACACCTGCCCGATGTTCTGGCGGATTGCCTCGAGTGCTCCTGCTCCCTCATTGAGCCCGGCCTGCGCCCCGCGGACTTGCTCGAGCTGTGGGTCGTAACCCCCCGCCGGAACGGGGATCACAGCTAGCTCCCGCGGGATGTCGGCGCGAGGCGCTGGCCTAGGGGGATCACCATCCTCCGGCATGCCGAGACAGCCGCCTCCGGAGGGATCCCCTAGCTCGATGTGGAAACATTCGCGGCTCGGGCCGCAGTCCTTGTCGTCAAGGCTGCGGCTGCCGTCGGAACAGTCGGAGAGGCAGTAGTCACATGCGGTCATGAAGTCCCGCATGGCACTGGGGTTGCCAGATCCGGAGAAATCCCAGCAGATGCTGGGGTCGTCATCTTCCTCGGACCCAGAGGGTCCGTAGGTCGAGACACCCGTCAATCGGTCCCAAGGCGACCGCACACGAAACCCCAGAGAGGTTGCACTCGCCTCAACGTGAGTGTCCGCCAAAGCGAGATCGCTAGGCAGGTTGAGGTCGAGTCGAAATGACGAAAGATGGGGAGCAGTCGGTACCTTTTTGTCGACGAGGAGCGATGAAGTCACGTCGGGGGCTGATCGCGCCGTCGTCTTGGGTACGAGGGCGACGTCCTGCAGGCCCTCCGTGAGCGTGCTGGCGTCGTCCACCTGCTCGGGGTCGACGTGTTGCGGGGGGATGCTGCTCGCCTTTGCCTCGAACGCGAGGGCGACGCTTGGCGTGTCCTCCGTTGGGGCGCCGGGGATGTCGATTTGCTCGACAGCCGTCGGAGCGCGGCCTCCCGCTCGGCCCTGGTTGCCCCGCCTCCTCCTCCTCCGATGGCGAGGGAGAGGATGGGGCGAGCTCGAAAGTTGTCCTTCCCCCACGCGGGAAAGACGTCGTTGGTTCCGCCGCCGGCGGGCGGGCTGTCGACCGCCATTGTCGCCGCCGTACGGCGGTGGAAGGAGTATCATGTCGTAGTTGCCGTCGAAGGACATGAACTCGAGACTCCCGAAACGGAGCACCGTCCCGGGTTGAAGAGGTCGTTGGAGACTGCCCATCTGGAGCTTGACGGGAATCTACTCGTCAACACGCAGCAGGCCCCTACCTGGCGCGCCAACTGTCGGCGTTCCGAGACCGGGGGGTCCCCGAGCCGACGAGTGAGAGTGCCGCGTGCCCCAGCCCAGATGGGTCGAGCGCGTGGGCGAGCGCGAAGGGGGGAGAGAGAGAGAGAGCGAGAGGTCGGTGGCCGGAGCCGGGTCGTGAGGGAGTCGGAGAATTCCCGTGGCCTTCGTGTTCGTCCCGCGCCCAGGTCGGGTGCGCTTGCAGTAGGAGGTTACAAGCGTCCGCGCGAGGTGAGGGGAGCGAGCGGCCCCGAGAGAGCGCCTGCCCCTGCCCTTCGTCCCCGCGAGGCCAACCTTCTCTAAGAAGGCCCTGGTCCTTCCTTTTATACTCGTAAGGAGAGGATCCAGGTGTACAAAATGGGGGTGTAGCAAGGTGCTACGTGTCTAGCGAGAGAGAGCTAGCGCCCTAAGTACATGCCAAGGTGGCAGCCGGAGAGATCTTGGCACCCTGTTGGTGTGGTGTCGTGGCTGTTGGAGAAGTAACGGAGCCGGACGGAGGGACAGCTGTCGGAGTGGCTGGGCCCTTGCTGACGTCCTCCTGCTTTCGTAAGGGAGCTGAGAGCCGCCGTCGTCATGGTCTAGCGGGGCGCCATCATTGCCTATCTGGCGGAGCTGGCCAGATGGGACGCCGGTCTTGTTCTCTGCGACCCGAGTCGGCTCAGGGCAGGGTGATGATGACGCTTCCTGTTGACGTGGCGGTCTCGTGTCCTAGGTCGGGCGTCGTGGAGGCTCCTCCAAAGTCGAGGTCGAGTCCGTCCTGCATGACAGAGGCCGAGCCCGAACTCCTGGGTCGGGCGAGGCGGAGGTCGTTTGGCAGAGGCCGAGGCGGAGTCCGAGCCCTGGGTCAGGCGAGGCGGAGTTCGTCGTCTTCAGGGGCCTTAGCCCGAGTCCGAGCCCTGGGTCGGGCGGAGCAGAGTTCGCCGTCTTCCGGGGCCTTAGCCCGAGTCCGAGCCCTGGGTCGGGCGGAGCGGAGTTCGCCGTCTTCCGGGGCCTTAGCCCGAGTCCGAGCCCTGGGTCGGGCGGAGCGGAGTTCGCCGTCTTCCGGGGCCTTAGCCCGAGTCCGAGCCCTGGGTCGGGCGGAGCGAAGTTCGCCGTCTTCTGGGGCCTTAGCCCGAGTCCGAGCCCTGGGTCGGGCGGAGCGGAGTTCGCCGTCTTCCGGGGCCTTAGCCCGAGTCCGAGCCCTGGGCTGGCGAAGTCTGGCCGCCCGTCGGTCTTACCCTTTGCGTTAAACGCCCCGGTGGCTTGGTCGGTTGGCGCGGTGATTTAGTCAGGGTTACTTCTTATCGAAGGCGGGGCCTTGGGCGAGCCGGTGATGCGTCTGCCGTGAAAGAGGAGGCCTCAGGCGAGACGGAGTCATCTTAGGGTCGGCTGCCCTCGCCCGAGGCTAGGCTCGGGCGTGGCGTGATCGAGTCGCTCGTATGGACTGATCCCTGACTTAATCAAACCCATCAGGCCTCTGCAGCTTTATGCTGATGGGGGTTACCAGCTGAGAATTAGGCGTCTTGAGGGTACCCCTAATTATGGTCCCCGACAATTATCACTAGAGCTACCCTCATCATCGAATGTAGTATATTTTGGAGTATCTCTAGAATGTACCTTCTTTTTCTTGCCATCCTTAGCCATTAGGCATTTGTGGCCGATGTTGGTGAAGAGAAGTCCCTTGTTGATGGCGATGTTGGCGGCGTCCTCGTTGGAGGAGTCGGTGGAGCTCTCATCGGAGTCCCATTCCCATCCCATGTGCACCTCACCACCCTTCTTCTTGTAATACTTCTTCTTCTCCATCTTCTTCTTCCCTTTCTTGTCTTCGTCAGTTCGTCCCTATCACTATCACTTGTATATGGACATTTTGTATGAAGTGACCGGACTTACCACACATATAGCAAACCCTTTTGGAACGAGGCTTGTAGTCCTTACCCTTCCTTTGTTTGAGGATTTGTCGAAAGCTCTTAATAATAAGAGCCATCTCCTCGTTGTCGAACTTGAGGGCGTCGATTGGAAGTCTACTTGGTGTAGACTCATCCTTCTTCTCTTCCATTGCTTTGAATGCAACGGGTTGCACCTCGAGTGTGGAGGTGGCACCTCGCTCCAAGTTGACAATATGTTTGGAGTCTTTGATCATGAGTTCAAAGCTCACAAACTTGCAATTACTTCCTTGGGGGACATTTGTTTGTATCTAGGATCTCCACGTATTAGTTGAACTTGAATAGGATTATGAAAAATGAGAAATCTTAGAATAACCTTGACCATTTCATGGTCATCCCATTTTGTGCTCCCGAGGTTGCGCACTTGGTTGACCATCGTCTTGAGCCAGTTGTATATTGCTTGTGTCTCCTCTCCTTTGTTGAGGACGAATCGGTCGAGTTCTCCCTCAATCGTTTCGCGCTTGGTGATCTTGGTCACCTCATCCCCTTTGTGCGCCGTCTTGAGGACATCCCAAATTTCTTTGGCATTTTTAACCCTTGCACCTTATTATACTCCTCTCGACACAAGGAGGCGAGGAGTATAGAAGTTGCTTGGGAGTTAAAATGCCTAATTTGGGTGGCCTCGTCCGAGTCGTAGTCCTCGTCGCCCACCTATGGTGCCTGCGCTCCAAACTCAACAATATCCCAAATGCTTTCGTGGAGTGAGGTTAGATGATGTCTTATTTTATCACTCCACATACAATAATCTTCACCATCAAAGTATGGTGGTTTGCCTAGGGGTACTGAGAGTAGAGGAGCGCGTTTAGGAATGCGAGGATAGCGAAAAGGCATCTTACTATACTTCTTACGCTCGTGGCGCTTCGAAATTATAGACTCAGCGCCGGATGTGGAAGGTGATGAAGAGTCGGTCTCGTAGTAGACCACCTTCTTCATTTTCTTTTTCTTCTTGTCACCCTTCCTATGTGACTTGATGGAGGAAGAGGATTCCTCCTTGTATTTGTCGCCGGACTCTCTTGATAGAGTCCTTCCCGAGCCTATGACCTTGTCGCCGGTGACAATTTCCTATTGGCGTGATCTTGAGACATCACTTCGAGTTTGTTAGACTCTTAATGAAGCACTGGCTTTGATACCAATTGAAAGTCGCCTAGAGGGGGGGTGAATAGGCGAAACCTGAAATTTATAAACTTTAAACACGTACTAAGACCGGGGTTAGCGTTAGAATTAAATCGGAGTACAAAAGATAGTTCTCCTTGCTTAGAGTTGCTCAATCAATATGGATAACGTTTAGGAGCAAACTCAAACAATATTAGCAAGGGAACTTTTAGAGAGAGGAAAGGAGGTAACAAATCAAGTCAAGGTCAACAAGTGAACACTGTGATTTGTTTTACCGAGGTTCGGTTCCAAAGAACCTAGTCCCCATTGAGGAGGCCACAATGCTGGGTCTATTCCAACCCTTTCCCTCTCTCAATCGGTCACTCAGACCGGTCGAGGCTTCTCCTTAATAACTTGGGTCACTAAGACCCCGCAAGGATCACCACACACTTAGGGGTCTCTTGCTAGCTTTACAAAGCACTTATGAGAATAAGAATAGGAAGGAGAAAGCAATCCAAGCAACAAGAGCAACAAAAGAACACAAAACACCCTCTCTCAAGTCACTAAAGAATTGAGTTGATTTGGAGGCTTGGAGAGGATTTGATCTATTGAATGTGTCTTGGAGTGAATGCTATTGCTCTTGTATTGAATGAGAACTTCAGAAAACTTGGATGCCATTGAAGGAGGTGGTTGGGGGGTATTTATAGCCTCCAACCACTTCCTAGCCGTTGGTTGAGTTTGCTGTCGATGGACACACCAAACAGTCCGGTGGTGCACCAGACAACACACTGTTCACTCTCTAGTGCGCGCCATATCAGCACGCCGTTGGGGTTTGGAGCGGTTGACCGTTGGGGCTCTTTGTATTGTAGTTGCACCGGATAGTCCGGTGCCATACCGGACATGTCTGGTGTGCTCTGACTTCTCTGCTTTGACTTTTGACGTGCACTGTTCACCTCTGCAGTCGACCGTTGGCGCCAGGTTACCATTTCTCCATTGGCTCACCAGACATGTCCGATGCACACCGGACAGTTTGGTGAATTATAGCGGAGCGCCCCTTGGTAAAACCCGAGTGTGGCCAGTTCGAGTGGAGCTCGGCCTGGGGCACCGGACACTGTCTGGTGCACACCGAACACTATCCGGTGCGCCACTTGCAGCACACTCTCAAGTCTTTGCTCCAAATTTTATTTAAGCCCCCAACTTATTTTCTTTGTTGGTTTGTGTTGAACCTTATGTACCTGTGATAAAAGATATCTTGGCAAACTAATTAGTCCACATGGTTTGTGATGGACGTCAACCACCAAAATCGATTATAGGAAATGATGAAGTGCATTTCCCTTTCACTAAGACTCCACAAGGATCACCACACACTTAGGTGTCTCTGGCTAGCTTTACAAAACATTTAGAAGAATTAGAGTGAGAAGAAGAAATCAATCCAAGCAACAAGAGCAACAAAAGAAACACAAATGGTCCTCTCTCAAGTCACTAAGCACTTGAGTTGATTTTGGAACTTGGAGAGGACTTGATCCTTTGATTGTGTCTTGGAGTGTATGTATTTGCTCTAGTATTGAATGTGAAGGTCTGAAAACTTGGATGGCTTGAATGGTGGTGGTTGGGGGTATTTGTAGCCCCAACCACTATTCCAGCCGTTGCTGTCGATGGGCACACCGGACAGTCCGGTGGTGCACCAGACATCACACTATTCATTGTTCGGTGCGTGCCATGTCAGCCGACCGTTGGGGTTTGGAGCGATTGACCGTTGAAGTCATTTGTCCTCTTGCGGCACTGGACAGTCCGATGGCACACCGGTCAGTCCGGTGTGTTCTGACTTTTGCAGTTCTGACTTCTGCTTCCGTGTTGTCCACTGTTCACCACAGTCGACAGTTGGGTGCAGTTGATCGTTGCTCCGTTGGCTCACCGGACATGTCCGGTACACACCGGATAGTCCGGTGAATTATAGCGGAGTGACTCTGGGAAAAACCCGAGAGCGTCCAGTTCGTGGGTGCCTTGGCTTGGGCATTGTACAGTGTCCGATGCACACCGTACTGTGTCCGGTGCGCCACTGGCTGCACAATGCTTGTCTTTGCCACTAACTTTGTAGAGTTCCCAACTTGTTTTTTCTTTGTTGATTTATGTTGAACTTTATGCACCTGAGATAAATGACAACTAGGCAAAACTAGTTAGTCCACATGGTTTATGATGGACGTCAAACGCCAAAATCGATTTTAGGAAATGATTAAGCATATTTACCTTTCACCTATGGGTAGTACCCACCCGCACTAGTACCCATACCCATCTACCCAACGGGTAGAGATTGTTGCCTATTAACATACCCGTGGATATAGAAATCTTTCCATACCCGCCCACATATTGGATAAAACTCATTGGATATTCAGGTTTCGTGTACCGATTGCCATCTCTAGATGGAAGGGGATTAGAGGGGATTATGGGTGTGTTTCGTCCTACTTTTGAATCCCGCTTTTGTTTTAAAAAAGCAGAAGCTGAACCAATGGTGTTCAATTTTTCTGTAGCTACTTTGAAAAATCAACCTTTCTGTAGTATAAACTGGAAAGTAGCTTGGATCCCGCTTTTGCTGTTTATCGAAGTTTGTTATATCAATAAACAGACACTGTAAAATGAAACTAAAATAAAATTAAAATAATTAAGTGTTATACTAAATAAAAAACTTTAATTAAAATTATTATAAACGGTATTAAAATTTATTTATACATATACAAATATCAGGAAAACCAGTTTTTATATGATATATTGATTAAGATATATAGTTAAATAGAGTGCATATAAACAATATACAAGTTATTTACATTGGACAACTTACAACGATTTGAACTAAAAAACTTTCATTCTTTTCTTATAGTAGTTTTTTCACAGCAAACAATTTATAACAGCTTTTTTTTACAGTTCACACCTGAACTAAACGTACCCTAAATCCTCTAGTCAAAATTAAATAAAAGAATTTAATATACCTTCGATACAGACGCAACGAAAAATGACAAAATGAACACATCATCAGCGGGTTCGATACGGGGGGGCCAATACCAGTTTTCCACAGTTCCACCGCCCGCAGCCAGAGCCGACCAGGTCACTCGCGTCACATCTGTGTCGTTGGCTCGTTGCTGGGCGTGCTCCCCGCCGGGGACGGACGGTTGGTGCAACTGGAAAGCAAGGCGAAGCGAGGCGTTTTGTTTTCTCCCGTGCTCCCCTTTCCGGGGAAGGGGCAACGAGAAATCGAACCCACACGCAACGCGACGCCTCCACCCGCTCGCCTGGGTCCAGAATCCAGATCCAGCGCCCGCATCTCTCTCTCTCGCGCGCGCGCGAGCGCGATGAGCTGCCGCGACGGGCGATCGTGCTAGCGGTAACAGCGAGCGGTGCGCGAGGGCGGAGCGGGAGTGTGGATCCGAGGGGCGGCAAATCTGGCAGGCGCCGCGGTGGGGCTGCGGGCGCGGGGGAGGGCGGGGGGCTGGGCGGACGGCGGGGAGGGAGGGGAGGACTACGGTAGGCTCAGGCCCTGGCGCAGGAGGCTGCTCGCGTCCATGGCACTCTCGTGGTCCTCGGCTTTCCGCCTCGCCGTCGCCGCCGTCCTGCTCGTCGCCGTCGCCGTCGCGCTCTTCACTCTCCCCGTCGAGAAGGTTCGGGTTTCTCTCCTCTCCACCCGCTACCTAAAATCGGCCCCGTTCGCGATTGTGTGTCGGGATTATCAGAGGACACCCGTTTGGGATGATCTGTGCTGCTTATAGCTTCATTCATGGTGTGCTTAGCCAAGGACACAATCATCCTGGTGGTTGTTGACATGTGGTTCGTTTGCTCTCGTGGTTGGTTTAGCTCCCCTTCTCCTGGGTACCCATCTGTCATGGTTATACTTCGTGTTGCTATATGTCCGGAAATGATGCTCTGCTCCAAATGTGCATTTGAATGTTTCAGTCTCCAGAAATGTAGTATCGTTTTGGATAGACTGGGCCAATGCATTATGACATGACATGGTAGTAAGTGAAACATTTCATGAATACGTGTATTCGCAAATCGAAAGACATTTCCTGTCTAGCAGAAAACTTTCAAATGGTACCGTATTGCTTCTCACATGCACTGTTGCGTGCTATAGTAGGCCAAGATACATTAACCAGGGGATTAGTTGTTGGTAAAGTAGATATCTATGGAATATTTTCTGTCATCTGACCATTCCCGTGCTTAATTTGTCATTCGTTCATGCCTTGTTTTATTATATGGACATATCCTTGTGGTGTTATCTAGTTCTGGCTTTAGTAACTGTTATACCATGTTATGGTATTCTGTTACGATACATACTGCTTTCCAGTTTAATTTGCCTCAAGATTGTTGTAACTTAATACCTGAAGATTGTTACACTGCTTTAGGAACTACTTGCATCCAGCTCACAGCATTACCTGCCCTGGTAGCTTTCATCTTGACTGAGAGAAATTTTCTCTGTATACAATGTGCTATGGGAGCATGGGTCTATGGGAAATATAAGAAACTATTCAGAGTCAGGAGGTATAAGAAAAATATTTTGAGACCTAATGTTCCTTTGTTACTTGTCCAATTTTTTGTGCCTATCTTTTACAATCAGATATTGGTCCTAATCCTTCACTTTTGCTTTTTGTAGAGTTTGATCTGATCCAAGTTGAGTGCCATGTTTGTAAGATTTTTTGTCAATTAGTTTATTCTTTCTACCTAGTTTAGGTCATAATGTTGTGACGTTTCAATTTTCTAAGATAATTTAGTGTTTGAGAAGTTCCTTTCTCCTCACTTTCTTGTTGCCTAAATCTCAACTTTATGGAGCTTTTTTTTCGAAAGCGTAGGAGAACTGCGCATCATTTAATTAGAGAAGAAAAAAGGTCCAAAATGGACCAAGGTACAAAGCCCTAAGCAGGCTCAACAAAACAAACACCCACTCACACGCTACCCACAACCTAGGCCCTGTGAAGGTTACGCGTGAGCTCAATGCCGAAACTCTGAAGATGTTTGGCTCCAGCCGTAACCAACACCCCATCTCATCAAGAAAGACGCATCTGATAGAGCTTAGCGAAGGGGTCTCCCCATTGAAGAGGCTTTGTTGCGGTGGATCCATAAACAACAGGCCTCCAAAATGATGATGTTGTTTATGCCCTTTCTCTTGCTTTTATATATCTTCTTGTTTTTCGCCACCAATCGGCAAACGAGGTCTCATCTCCAGACAGAGAGAGATTACCTACTCCCAACGCCAATAGAATGGAATGCCAAAACTGTCTTGCAAAGACACAGGTACACAAAAGATGCTGTATGGTTTCCTACGATTGATCGCAGAAAACGCAAGACACTGGGTGGTCCAGACCTCTCCTTTCCAATCTATCAGATGTCCAACAGTTATTCCGAATAGCCATCCACAAGAAATACTTGCACTTTGGAGGAGCCCAAGATTTCCATAGCCTCTTCCAAGGTTCGAAAATAATAGACCTTAGACCCCATAAAAAAGGCCTTGTAACAAGACCTTGAAGAAAATTGACCAGAGGAAGTATGTAGCCAGGTATGAATATCAGCCTCCTGTGTTAACACTACACTGCTTACAGCATCCCATACCAGCAAAAACTGTCGGATCCCCGTTCAGGAAAGAGGTGTCAAGATGTCACTGATCCATTGCCATCCTTCAAGAGCCTGGGCCACTGTTCTAGTGGAGACAATATGTTTACCAACTTTAGAAACAACATCAGGAGCAAAGTCTTTGATGCAGCCGCCATTTATCCATCTATCAGACCAAAATAAAGTCCTATTTCCATTTCCAAGCACAGTAATAACCGAAGATTAAAAGAACTTTCTTACTTGCAATGGCACAGGCAGCTTTAGCCCATGCCAGGGCTTGTTTGAATCTGTTTTCTCCAGCCACAGCCATTTAGCTTGCAGTGCCCAGCTCTAATAGTACAGATTTGGGACCCCAAGCCCACCAAATATGAGTGGCCTTGTAACGACATCCCAAGAGACTAAACAGTTACCTCCATTCACGTCATTTCTGCCTCTCCATAAGAACACTCTGCGAATCTTATCAATCGATTTGATCACCCATTTGGGAATATTCATGGCAATGAGGAGATAGATTGGGATGGCAGAGAGAACAAAACACACCAACGTCGTCCTGCCAGCAAGATTAAGAAGTCGAGCTTTCCAATTGGGGAGTCGATCTGCTATCTTCTCAACCCAGTCCATAAGGTCTGCCTTCCTGAGCCTTCTATCTGATATTGGAGACCCAAATAAGTACAAGGAAAGGAAGCCGAGCTGCAAAGGAGAAGGTTGCATCCCTGCTGCACAACCTGCTCGCTACATCTTATTGGGATGGCACAACTCTTGTTCATGTTACACACTAGTCCAGAGGCTGAACCAAAGCAGTCCAATATCATCTTAACACAGTTCAGATCTTCCACTATAGGTTTGACAAACAGAACCACATCGTCGGCATAAATAGAAATTCTATTTCGAACATTCACTTCCTGAAGGTTATGAAGCAACCCCCTATCTTCGGCTAGCAGAAACATACTGCTGAGGACATCTATGATTAGAACAAATAGCATGGGGGAAAGGGGATCACCCTGGCGGAGCCCTCTCCGATGCCTAATAGGAAGATCAGGAGACCCATTTAACAACACTTGAGTGGAAGAAGAAGCCAACAGATTCGAAATCAAATTTCGCCAAATATTTCCAAATCCAAGGTGAGAAAGCACCTCAATGAGAAAGGCCCAAGAAACAGAGTCAAAAGCCTTGGAGATGTCCAACTTTAAAAATAAACTTGAGACTCGTTTTTTGTGAAGAGATTTAACAGAATGTTGCACCACCATGTAATTATCATGAATCGATCTTCCTTTCACAAAAGTACTTTGGTTAGCTGCCACCAACTTTTGAAGGTGGGGGCCGAGCCTATTAGCAAGCAACTTGGTAACCAATTTAGCGAAACTGTGAATTAGGCTAATAGGCCGGAAATCCCTGGCTGACTAAGCATCCGCATTTTTGGGGATAAGCACAAGATATGTTGAGTTCAGCAATCCCAATCTGTGAGCATTTCCAAAACGAAGAGATTCCAGCGTAGCCATTATGTCTGTCTTAATGATGTGCCAAGCAGATTTGTAGAACCTCCCTGTGAAACCATCAGGACCAGGTGCTTTATCATTGGGAAGGCTTGTAATCGTATCCTGAACCTCCCTTTCGGAGAAAGGAGACTCCAAAGCGCTTAGATCAACTGGATCTCTGTGGCAATTTGGCAAATTAAGAGTGAAAGGTCTCTGAATTTCAGCCCCCAAAAGATCTGAAAAGAACCCATCCAACAGCTCCTGCATCTGGTCATGGTTAGTAACAGTCCTGCCCTCATCCTCCAAATGAGAAATAAAATTTCTCTTCTTTCTAAAACAAGCCTGCATATGGAAAAATCTTGTATTCGCATCTCCTTCCTTCAAATAGTGGATCCGAGACCTCAAGCGAGCGATTGTTCTTTCTAAAGAAGTGAGGACAAGACAATGCTGTTTCAGTTTTCGCAGTAACCAAACCTCTTCTTCAGCTAGAATCCTAATATCCTGAGCAATCTCCAGTCTGTGTAACACCTTGCGAGCTAAGCCCAATTGGGTCCCAACATTACCCACCATTTTGTGCCCCCAAGACTGCAATCTTTTGGACAGTCTCTTAAGCTTCATGGACACATTCTCAAGAGGACAGTAACAACGAGCTGGCTGATTCCAAGAGGCAGCAACCTCCTCTAGGAACCCAGGAAGCTTAAGCCAAAAACTTTCGAAATGAAATCTGCGCTCCCCCCTTAGGTCCACCTTGAGTTTGAGAGTCAAGGGACAGTGGTAAGAGGTTTCGGTGGCATTACTATAGAGCATACAATCCGGAAAAAAATTCTTCCCAGCTGTTAGTGCAGAAGACATGATCCAGCTTGACAAGGGTAGGGTCTTCTCTCTGGTTAGACCACGTGAATCTCCTCCCAATCAGCGGTATTTCTTTTAACTCCAGAAAATTGATCCAGTTTCTGAAATCTCCCATCAAAGATCGATTAACATTGGAATTATTCTTATCTTCTGCTCTATAAATCATGTTAAAATCCCCAACAATGATCCATGGCCCTACGCATTCATTCCTGACCTCACCGAGTTCCTGAAGAAAGGCATGTTTGAGATTATCCTGATGAGGCCCATACACACATGTGAACCACCAAAGTTGACCCGACATCAACTGAAATTGAATTGACACGGAGAACTTAATGACAGAAACACCAGTGGAAAGGGATCTATTGCGCCATGCTACAAGAATACCCCCTGGTTCCAAGGGCAGGGTTAAAAATAAAATTACCATGTGCCGACCTAAGAATTGTAAGAATATTGAAATCAGAGATGGATGACAACTTGGTTTCTTGCAGACAAACAATAGAAGGCATTGTGTCAAGTGTTCAAAACTGAACCCATGACCCTAAACAGGGTAGGGAGTAGTATTAATAGATTAAGTATATGGGCCAGGCCCATTACAGAGAGGGTATGACGGTAATTACAGGGGGAACACCCCAAACCCTAGACGGGTATTCTAACACCCCCGCAGTCACAACTCTATCCTGTACAGATGTTGAGACTGGATCGAAAGTCTAAGAATACACTCGACGGTAGTCCCTTGGTGAAGATGTCAGCGAACTGCAGCGTGGTGGGGACGCTGAGAACCCGAACGTCACCGGCAGCGACACGCTCGCGGACGAAGTGCAGGTCGATCTCGACGTGTTTCGTGCGCTGATGCTGCACGGGGTTGGTGGAGAGATAGACCGCACTGACGTTGTTGCAGTAGACGAGAGTGGCACGCTGAAGGGGACTGTGGAGCTCGTGGAGGAGCTGGCGCAGCCAGGAGGCCTCTGCCACACCGTTGGCCACGGCACGGTACTCGGCCTCAGCGCTGGAGCGAGAGACGACGGGCTGCCTCTTGGCGGCCCAAGAGACGAGGTTGGCGCCCAGGAACACGGCGTAGCCGGAGGTGGACCGACGCGTGTCAGGGCAGCCAGCCCAGTCAGCATCGGTGTAGACCACGAGCTCCGACGTCGGGGATGGGCGGAGTAGGAGGCCATAGTCGAGGGAGCCGCGGAGGTAGCACAGAATCCGCTTGAGCGCAGTGAGATGGGGCTCACGCGGAGTGTGCATATGCAGGCACACTTGCTGGACGATGTAAGCGATGTCGGGCCTGGAGAACGTGAGGTACTGGAGCGCGCTGGTGAGGCTCCGGTATGACGTCGCGTCGGCGATCGGAGGCCCGTCGTCCTCAGAGAGCTTCGCCTGAGTGTCGACAGGCGTGGGGCAGGGCTTGCAGTCAGACATGCCAGCCCGCTCTAGGATGTCGATGGCGTACTGGCGCTGGTGGAGGAAGAGACCCTGAGGCCGACGTTCGGCGGTGATGCCGAGGAAGTGGTGTAGGGGCCCCAGGTCCTTCATCGCGAACTCCCGCTGAAGGGCGACGATCGTGCGGTGTAGAAGGTCGGCGGTGGATGCCGTGAGTACAATGTCGTCGACGTAGAGCAGGAGGTAGACGATGTCGTCGCCGCGCCGGAAGATGAACAGGGACGTGTCCGACTTGGCCTTGACGAAGCCGATGGAGGCCAGGTAGGAGGCGAAGCGACTGTACCAAGCCCGAGGCGCCTGTTTGAGGCCGTACAGGGACCGATTCAGCCGGCAAACCAGATCCGGACGGTCAGCGTCGACGAAGCCGGTGGGCTGGCTACAGTAGACCGTCTCCGTCAGAGTGCCATGGAGAAAGGCATTCTTGACATCGAGCTGATGGATCGCCCAGTCGCGGGAGAGGGCGAGGGAGAGGACGGCGCGAACAGTGGCAAACTTGATGACAGGGCTGAAGGTCTCGTCGTAGTCCACTCCGGGGCGCTGGGTGAAGCCCCGAAGGACCCAACGGGCCTTGTAGCGGTCGGGGGAGCCGTCCGAGGTCAGCTTGTGGCGATATAGCCACTTGCCGGTGACCACGTTGGTGCCTGGTGGACGTGGCACCAGGTCCCAGGTGTGGTTGGCCAAGAGGGCCGCTACTCCTCCATAGCACGACGCCAATGTGGGTCGGCGAGGGCGGTGCGAACGGAGGAGGGCACCGGGGAAGCGTCGGGTGGAGTGCTAGATGTAGCAGCTGCCAGGATCAGCCGGTCGACGGGGCGGAGAACGCCAGCAGCGCGCCGAGTCACCATCGGGTGGACGTGCCCGGGGTCGCGGTGGATGGCGACCGGGTGGTAAACAGACGACTCGGAGCGAACCGCCGGCACGTCGAGAGCGGCGGGGGTGGCCAGTTCGCGGCGGTGATAGACGACGGCGGGGTCGGCGAAACGGGCCGCGCTCGTCGACGGGCCCGAGTCGGGGGGCGCCGAGGTAGTGGTGTGGCCGCGGCGATGGTAGACGAGTGCGGGGTTGGCGAAGTGAGCCGGGGTCGACGGGGCCGCGCGTGGCGCAGGCGTGGTCGACGGGGCCGCGCGTGGCGTAGGCAGGATCGACGGGGCCGTGCGTGGCGCAGGCGGGGTCGACGGGGCCGCGCGTGGCGCAGGCGGGGTCGACGGGGCCGCGCGTGGCGCAGGTGTGGTTGACGTGGCCGCGTGGGGCGCAGGCATGATCGACGGGGCCGCGCGTGGCGCAGGCGGGGTCGACGGAGCCGCGCGTGGCGCGGGAGAGGTCGTCGAGACCCCACGAGGAGCAGGTAACGGTGCAAGACGGGAAGCCGGAGGTGGGGGAGGAATCGGATCGGACTCGAGGAGGGAGTCAAGATCGGTGGGTGGGGTTGAGCCAGCGAGGGGAAACACATCTTCGTCGAAGATGACATGACGAGAGATGATGATGCGGTGGGAGGTGAGGTCCAGACACCGGTACCCCTTGTGGTCAGGAGAGTAGCCAAGGAATAGACAGCGGGTGGAGCGAGGAGAAAGCTTATGTGGAGCGGTGGCGGAAGTGTTAGGGTAGCAGGCACAGCTGAACACGCGAAGGTGGTCATAGGAAGGGGGTGTGCCGTATAGTGCGAAGTGAGGGGTAGGGTGGCGCACCGCCTTCGAGGGAAGACGGTTGAGGAGGTGGGTGGCAGTGTGCAGGGCCTCTGCTCAGTAGCTGGCAGGGAGAGACGCCTGGAAGAGGAGGCAACAGAGCATATTGGTGGTGGTGCGGATCATGCGTTCGGCACGGCCGTTCTGTGCAGAGGTGTAGGGACACGAGAGACGTAACTGGACACCATGAGTGAGGAAGAAAGAGCGAGAGGCGTTGTTATCGAACTCGCGGCCATTGTCACACTGCAGAGCACGGACCGGGCGACGAAACTGAGTGGATACCCAGGTGAAGAAGTGTGTGAGGGTGGTGAATGCGTCCGACTTCAACCGAAGCGGGAAAGTCCAGAGAAAATGGGAAAAATCATCCAGAATCACCAAATAGTATTTATAACCAGAAAGACTGAGTACAGGGGAGGTCCAAAGATCACAATGAACCAGGTCAAAAGCCTGCTCAGCCCGAGAAGAAGTAGTAAATGGGAGACGAGTATGTCGGCCTAACTGACAAGCATGATAGAGACCCTCAAAATGCCCCCTACTACATGAAGGATCTGGACTACTGGTAATCTTGGTCATGACATCGGGTCCAGGGTGGCCGAGACGACGATGCCAAGTGGTGGAGGAGGTGGTGGAGACCAGGACAGGAGGTGAAGGCATGCCGGCGGTGGAGGGCTGGAGCGTGTAGAGCGGCCCCGAGCTGTCACAGCGGGCGAGAAGGGTCCTGGTGGCCAGATCCTTCACAGAAAAACCAGAGGGGTCAAACTCAATGGAGCAGGAGTTGTCAGTGGTGAATCGACGAACAGAAAGAAGATTGTGAGTGATGTGGGGAGCTACGAGAACATCGTTGAGGTAAAATGGCCCATGGAGAACCGAGGCACCTACTGAGGTGACTGGCAGAGTGGAACTGTTTCCAACGACGATCGAGGATGGGTGAGAGGGGAGGGGGGGATGGGAGCGAGAGAGCGTGCCTGTCGTGGGAGTGGTGTGGTACGAGGCACCGGAGTCGATCACCCAGTCGGAGGGGGGTGGGGTCATCGCCATGGTGCTGAAGGCAGCAGCAAGGGAGGCGTTGTCCCAACCGCCAGCCGACGGGGACCAAGGCGTCGAGGTGTGTGTCCCTGGGGGCAGGAGCGCGGGCGGAGCCTGGGGCACGACGGGCACACCGTAAGGAGGCGTCGAGGGCATGCCGTAGTGAGGTGTAGTCAGGAGGGCCGGAACCGGGGGACGGGAGGCACTGGGTGCCTGGCCCGGCCACATGGCGATGGTCCCGGTCCAGGGGTTGTAGACGGACGGCCACGCGTGGCCGCCACCCCGGCCGGAGGGACCACCACGAGAGGATCCGCCACCCCCACGGCCGCCCTTGCGGGAGCGACGACCCCCGTCGGTCGTGGAAGTCGGACGAGGGGCCGCCGGGACGGCGGGTGGAGGGTGGGTAGGAGCCCCGGTCGACGGAGGACGGGTGGCCTGGCCCCCTGAAGGCGGCTGACCGCTGGTAGGAGCGCTGTAGAGAGCCGAGGCAGGAGTGGGTGCCTCATTCGCCATGGTGAGCTCCTCGAGGAGAAGCTCGTTCCGCACGGCGTGGAAGGTGGGGAAGGGCACGCTCCTCTTGATGAGAGCCTTTAGGTGGCCGTAGCGGGGGCTGAGGCCACGCAGGAGGTTCAGCACCAGGGTACGATCGGCAACAGGCTCGCCGAGATCGCGAAGAGAGTCAGCCAGGCCCTTCATCTGGCGGCAGTATTCTCCCACGGAGAGGTCCCCCTGAGAGAACAGGTGGAACTGGGCGTCGAGGTGGAGCGCCCGCGCATCCCGATTCCCGAGGAACTGGTCCTCGAGAGCGAGCCACGCCTGGCGCGCAGTGTCTGCCTGGTCGCGGATGATGTCCTGGAGCTCAACGGTGATGGTGCCGTGGAGCCACGAGAGGACAACGCTGTCCATGAGGCACCAGGAGCGAGGCGGCGGAGTGTCGTGGTCGATGAGGACGTGATCGTCGAGGACGAACCTCCGCAGCGTGAGAAGGACCTGTCCTCGCCATCGGGGGTAGTGGGGAGACGCCGGATCCAACACCACGGACACGAGAGCCCGGATGTTGTGCAGACCTGCGGCTTGAGCGTGGAGAGCAGCGATGAGGTTGGCGTCGAGGTCAGAGGCGAGGGGGGGCTCCGGGGGTTCCACAGGGGCGACCGGCGGGCGGCCGAGGAGGCGCTGCGTGGTGACCATCTGGGTGGTCAGAGCGGCACCCAGGGCACGCTCCAGGGCGAGGGAGGCGGCGCGCTCGCGCTCCCGCAAGGCCGTCACAGCCGCCTGGATCGTAGCGAGGGTGTCGCCGAGTGAGGAGTCGGTACCGGCGGGTGCCGCGAGGGCAGGAAACCCCGGTGGAGAGCCACGACGGAGGGCCGGAGAAGAGACGTCGCGGAGTGGCCTGAGGCCGACGATGTAGGGAGCCTCGGCATCTGCGTGTGCGTTGTGGGGAGTGAGGAGTCCGGCCAGGGAGCGGCCGGGGCCCATGGGGTGGGTCTGGCCGGCAGCAGGGAGGCCCAGGGAGGGGTTGCCGGCGGCCAGGGGAGCGGGGGCCGCGCCCAGGCCCGCGGCCAGGGGCGGGTGCGCCAGGCCGGCGGTGGTGTGCAGGCCCGCGGCCAGGGGCGGGGGCGCCAGGCCGGAGGTGGCGTGCGCGTCCGGGGGGAGGTCCGCCATGGGCCAGAAGGCGCGGCGGCGGCGCGGTCGGGCGCGGACGTCGGGGCGGCGCACGCTGCAGGGCGCGGACGGGCGCGATGCTCGGCTGCTCGGCGCGGACGGGCGCGAAGCCCTGCTCGGCGCGGACGGGCGCGGGCACTGCGCTGCACGGCGGCGGTCCTGGCAGCGGCCGCGCAGAAGCGGCGGGAAGCAGCGGCGGCCGGCGGCTGGGGGCCGGCGGCGGCTGCAGGGGAGAGGAGGGAGAGGAGCCGGCGGCTGGGGGGCCGGCGGCGGCTGCAGGGGAGAGGAGGGAGAGGAGCCGGCGGCTGGGGCCGGCGGCTGCAGGGGAGAGGAAGCCCCTGGCGGCTGTAGGACAGGAAACCTAAACCTAGGCTGATGATACCATGTTGGAAACTGAACCCATGACCCTAAACAGGGTAGGGAGTAGTATTAATAGATTAAGTATATGGGCCAGGCCCATTACAGAGAGGGTATGACGGTAATTACAGGGGGAACACCCCAAACCCTAGACGGGTATTCTAACATCAAGAACCAAAGATTTAATAGAGTCTCTTTTAGCACGATCGTTGAGGCCCCTCACATTCCATATCAGAATACCATTTGAATCCATGAAAATTCAGTCAGCTCCACCAACGCACTGCTCAAAACTGCCCAGGTGGGGGCACCTCCCATCCGAACAGTGCTGCCAGCGCAGTAATGTGCTCTCTAGAAAGAGGTGATTCGAACAGTTTAGCATATCTTCTGCATCCGTGAAGGAGATATTTTCCCTCACGTCACAGAAACCCAAATGCCTGCACACCTTTGCAGCAGAGGAAGAGCCTAATTCAGGTGGTATCTTGGCCACCCTCCTGCTTCGCCTTAGATTGAAGTTGCTAGGAATCAGCTTTCTCTTTTGTTTGACTGGTTGGGTAGGGGCCGGCAGGAGTCCATTGATCTGTTTTGTAATTCCATCCTTGAATTTCTGCAGAGGAGTATAAGATCCATTCTCAGATTGTGTCAGCTGAACCGAGATTCTTTTACGAGCGTAAACCTTGAAGCAGGGAGGTTTAGCTCTGATCTTGTAGTCCCATGAAGTATCAGAAAGGAGAGATGGTTGGCATCTCCCCTGACAGGGACGGGAACAGCTTTCGGGCTTTCCTCTAGCACACATTGCGGTTAAGGCTCTCTGCTTTGGCAGATCTAACCCACATTTTTTTAACTTTATGGAGCTTAAAATGTAGATTACTTTCCACATCAGATACTTATTGGTTTAGGTTTCCATTGACAGATTTTGAAGGACTTTCTGGTTTGGATCAAGGAGAATTTGGGTCCATGGGGTCCTTTGGTGTTGTAAGTATTGAACTCTTTGCACATAAGTGGTAGTTTCTCACTTGCAGACACTTTTGAAGCACACTTACTGCCTTACTGCTATACTCCACTATGCAATTTTCATAGATAACATACTTCCGACCCCTCAAATAAAACCCAAACCCACCTACAACACACAAGCCTTGCTTTGTTGCAGTGACCTGCCATAAAGCTAAAGTGTCATTGTTCTATATTATGTTGTGATCTTGCCAGCTTTTGTATTTCTAACTTAATTATTTATATTGTGTAATATTACAGGGCCCTCGCTTACATCCCTCTGACAGTCTTAGCTGTTCCAGCATCAATTCTTACAGTACGTGAGATTGATTTTGTTTGCATGCCTTGCCATTTTCCTCTTTTAAGAGCCCTCGTGTTAGATCACATTTTTTTATGTTGCTCTGATTTTTTTGCCAGCTTGGAGGGGGCTATCTATTTGGCTTGCCAGTGGGGTTTGTTGCTGATTCCATTGGAGCAGCAATTGGTGCGACTGCTGCATTTCTGCTTGGCAGGACGGTATGTATAGTAAATGTTTCCTTTTCTATATTTTTTTAAATCCCTATTTTGTGAATCGTATAATGCTGTAGGATAAATGCTAAGTGCTAAATCTGTACATCACATCTGGTTGGCAGCTATTGCTATTTTTCATGTTACAAACTGTATCTTGTGGTGTATGTTTTTTAATCTTGTGTTTCAACTGCAACTACATTAAATATATTTTGTTAAACATTATGCACCTTTTTTTGTGGATAATTATGTCTGCTGGGCAGATTTTTCAAGCACTTGAAGTTCATTTATTTTCAAGTGTTATTGCTTTTCTGATATCGTAAGAGTTCTAAAATGTTGTTGCAGATTGGGAGGTCTTATGTTCTCTCCAAATGCAAAGATTACCCTAAGTTTCAAGCAGTAGCTATTGCCATCCAAAGATCTGGCTTCAAGGTATTTGTTTTTGCAGCCTGGAGGTTTTAGACACACAATGGGCTGAAAATGACATTTGACTGATGTGGGACCTCCCAACTGTAACCATATTATAAATTTGTCTGATTCATTTACATGGTTTCACTAAGGCTTTTAACATATGTGCAGATCGTGTTGCTACTAAGGCTTGTACCTTTACTTCCGTTCAACATGTTGAACTACCTGTTATCTGTCACGCCTGTTGGTGTTGGAGAATACATGCTGGCTTCTTGGTTGGGAATGATGGTATGCTTCTGCATGTTACCTTTTTGCTTTTTATATCATCTTTGTTGGTTCATTGATACCATAGCTCTGTTGTTGCATGAAGGCATCAAGCTACTGGCACATTCTATAGCTGGTTCATTGAAATTTGCTTTGTAATTGTAACCATCTGGTACATTGTTTGCATAATTGTAACCATTTGTTTCTTTGCATAATTTTCTGTGTTAGACCATGCTTTATAAGTAAATCTATTGTTTTTCTTTGTTAATTCTTGTGTGATACTAAACCTATTTTATTGACAATATATTTATGCAGAAAATTGTGTGACTACTGACTATTTACAGCATACTCATGCCATTAGCTAACTCAGAGTTCTTAATCATCATTGCAATGCTACGTTTCGTTGTTGATAATCATCCTTGTTTTACAGCCAATCACTCTTGCTCTGGTGTACGTTGGAACAACACTAAAAGATCTATCAGATGTGACACATGGGTGGAGTGAGATCTCGACTACTCGATGGGTGAGTACTAATGATGTATCATCTCAATTGCTGCATTGTGCTTGCAATGTCACGTATTGGTTTGTGTTTTGTAACTACCAATTCATATAAAATTTCTGAATACAGAGTAAATAACTTCATCAAGAAAGAAGAATAGATCATTAGGTTGTTCTTTTGTTTGCATTTATCTTTGATTCCTACATGAATATAAGTCGTCGAATATGCCTGTTTGCATAAACTATTTGTTGTTTATCTTGCAGAATTAAGATAATTGAGATCTACTGATAAAGTTTGTCTATCCACGCTTTCAGCACATCTGTGTTAATAAGTTGTGTCATCAAGGAACCTCTGCAAAATCTAGAAACATTTTCCATTATCCTGTCCATTTCACTTGTATGCTTGAATGAATGATTCAATCATGGTATATTTGATTTGAGCTTGAGGGCAAATTTTTGATGGTGACTGACTGCCAGAGTTCTTACATGTGCGGTGGTATATTAGTGTGTTGATAAGACTTTGATTTTGGTGGGGTGGGGTAGCACTAAAAGTAGATGGAACAATTGCCAATTATGTAAGTTTTAGGTGTTGTTTGGTTCACGAAATGTAACGTAAATGGTAATGATAATGATTCACACTTGAGTACCAACAATAACAAATTTGAATAGGTCGGTATCAGTTTCTAATGTGGTATCTGATTACAGTTGGACTTAAACAGACATGTTTTCAGTTACCGTTCACATTACAAATATGTGAATCAAATAGCACCTTAGTGGAAACGTGCAAGGAATACATTGAACATCCATATCTAGGGAAAAGTGCAATTCTAGGAAACTTTCTAAATTTTGAATAAGTTTGTAGAAAATGTTATTGATATGGACGGCCGTGGTGCTACAGTACCCTGCTACTACAGTGCCGCGGGTGCTGTCACAAGGTGGGGCTGCGCGGGTTAGAGGGCGATGGCTAGGGTTAGGGCCTTAGGTGTGCTAGGGAGGCTAGGGAGGCCGGCCGCAGGGATTTCCCCATGACCGACAAGAGAGAAGGGATTTTCTTCTAATCTCTTGCCTACCTTCAATAGATACAATCCCTCTCCTTCACTTGACCTCTAAGCACTAAATCTAATCTTATCTCTAATTCTAATCTTACCCCAAACTAGCCTTATATTTATCTAACCAACCTAAGGGCGTGCTGACACCTTGCAGGCACTCGCCCCCGCAATCGCCTTCCTTTCCGCGAGCTGCCGCAAGGTTGCTGGGACGACTTGGCGCTGTCCTTGCCAGTGAACGACGGGGTCGGTGAAGGAGACGTTGCCATCGTGAATTCGGGCACCATCGTTGATGAGAGGGCGTACACGGTAAAGGCGCATGCCTCCCTGAGGGATGACTGCGCCTGATGTCGCATTCTATGTTTGCGGCGAAGGTATGGTATACTGGGGTCTCCCCATAGCCATGGCGTATGATGGAATAGGGGAAGGCGACGACAGCATGGGCAACATATGAATTGGCAGGCATGGTGTCGCCAGGGCACTAGGTGGGCGGATCGAGCCTGGAAGGGGGAGCAGGGCTGATGCCTGTGGAGTCGGCATTGCATGCAGCGACGGCGAAAGGGTGGTATGGGACGTGTGCCCTGGCAGCGAACAATTGGTGGAGAGGAAGGCAGTGATGACTTCCAGGGTGAGGGTCGGCGCCGTCGCCGGTGACGCGAGGGCAGGGGCTGAGGCGACCGGTGGTGGCGCAGAGGACGCCGAAGGCGAGGTGGTGGTGGGTGGAGGGCCTGACATCACCAATACCAGATTGATATGGAAGGCCGCGGTGCTACAGTGCCGCAAGGTGGGGGCTCCTCGGATTAGAGGGTGACGACTAGGGTTAGGGGCGCTGGGGAGGCCGGTCGCAGGGATTTCCCCACGGCCGGCAAGAGAGAAGGGATTTCCTTCTAATCTCTTGCTTACCTTCAATAGATACAATCCCTCCTTATATAGAGAGGGTTACTTGACCTCTAAGCACTAGATCTAATCTTATCTCTAATCTTATTCCAAAATAACCTTATCTTTATCTAACCAACCTAAGGGCGTGCTACAGTTATCATTTATCTCCAAATTTGTTTACTATGAAAATATATTCCATAATTAATCTAATGATATTTGTGTGGTATCAATTATCATAAATGTTAGTACTCACTCTATTCTAAATTATAGTCCGTTCTGGCTTTTCTAGATATAATTTTTTTTTGCTATGCACCTAGATATATAATATGTCTAGATACACAGTAAAAGCTTTGTAGCTAGAAAAACTAAAATGATACAGTTCATAATGGAGTATTTTTAAATTTGGTCAACTTAGAACTGTTTGACTCGAAAAATGAAAATTGCACTTTTTTGGGAAGTCAGGGGGTAGACAACAAGTGCTACAGCAAAGAAAAGTTTTTTCGTGGTACTTGATCACCAGTGAATCAAATGTTGCCCTTTAAGTTGTTCCTTGTTTGTATTTCAGAAGTGGACTTTGATTTGTATGCTTCCTAGTAGCTTCTGCTGACACCTATGCTTGTTTTTTTCCAGATTCTGATAATATCTGGTTTTGTATTATCTGGTATGTGCCAGTATCCTCTCTTTATAATTATGATAGCATGTGCTGTTTTGGTACGTAGTTACATGTATAATGCACACTCTAATTTTAACCAAAATCTTAATGTCTTAAAAAATACCAAGCCAGCTGACTTTTAAGTTGTGTTTCTTACCTTATCTTTTCAATGATCTTGTTTGTGTACTTTCATTTTTGGGCCATTCTCCTTGTTTCATGTACTGAGTTATACATAGTTCAAGAATATATCCTTGTGATCTTAATAACTATCTTAGAAACTACAACTTCTAGGAGATCTTAAACATCTTTTCTTTTGGTTTCTGAATTTTCTTATTAAAGAATAGCACTGCACGCTGATTGCGGATACATGGTCACATGGGCATCGGTCTTGAAGGATTTGCATGCCGTGGTTATAGATGACTAATGAAATGTCCTCTTGGTGTAGCTTTAGGCCTTGAGGAGCAGATAAAACTGATACTCAACTTGAGTTTTAAAGCTGCAATCCATAGAAACAAAATACTGTAGAAGCTGCAGCCGCGGCCGGATTAAAGCCGAAGCCAAAGGTCTATGGGACTTGGGAGAAATACATTTGCGTTATGTTAATAGATAGATATCCAGAAAGCAAACAGAAGTGCATACAATTCTAGGTATTCAATTTAGTTCACACCCCGTTTGGATCCTTGGAATTGAATTCTATTCTAATAATAGTAATTTAGGCAAAGTCAATTAAGCTAATATGGTTTTATGTGAAATATATTTGTATACTATTATTAGCAATATGTGTTTGATATTTATGTGCTACATTTCTACCATAGAGGAGTGAGCCGAAGAGCATCTTATAAGTTGAAGAGTGGAAATATATTCTGTTGATACATAAAATCATTTCGCACGCTTCACCCTATAAATTATAGATAGGCTTATATGTAAGCTTTGGAAAATTGTGGAATGTTAAATTCTAAGTCAAATAAACTACTTTGTTAAGTAAGTTCCAACAAAATGAATAGATCCAAACGGCCCATCCGTGGATTTGCCACATTAAGCGGCTCATTTTGAAGAATTTATCTTGAAGTTACATAAATTGTTGATGTTCTATTAGCTTAACAAGGCTCTTCTTGTTCATGTATATACTGACTGTTTTCACTGTGGTCCTGCAGTGGTCTTGATTATCTGCGTCACAAAAATTGCAAAATCATCTCTGGAGAAGGCATTGGCTGAGAATGGAGAGGTCCATGTAGGATCAGTAGGAACATCGCAGCTTCCAGGTGTAGCCTCTCCCTTGGATCTGCAACAACCTCTTGTAATCAAGATTGACACATCAAATGAAGATCACGAGAAGTAAAAGTGTTATGTTTACAATCTGAGATGTACATTCTTTGGCTGTTGAGTCTTTAGACTGTATATACACCCATACTCTGGTGAGGCCGGTAAAAGGGTAAAAAAGACATCACCCCCCCCCCCCCCCCCCCCCCCCTTTTCAAAAAAGGGAATGAAGTTTAGTTTACTGATAGGTAATAGTAATACGATATGCGCTTTGTTTCACTCCACGTGCTACCTTATCTTTGGTGAAAATACTTGCACTTAACTGGGTTGAGAGCTACAGCTCCCAAACAGACTACTTACGAAAAAAAAGCACCACTCAACTCCGCCGTTATGTACGAAGAATTTACCCCTTGTGGATTGGAGATTTGCACCTGGATAGAAAGACCAAAAATAACGGTAATAATCTAGCTTTCACGATTTAGGACGATTCTCTCCTTATTTGATGCATTAATTTACCTACTAAAATATGGCCAGTTTCTACCCGCCGTCCAAAAATATAGTTCCATCTTTTTTCCGTCCACATTTAAATAGATGACTATGAATATAAACAAAATATATAAACTACATTTCTAAGTTAATTAATGGATGTATATTTTATTAAAAAACGAATTATATTCTTGTACGAAGGGAGTATTTAGTTTGCTGACGTGCCTGATTTTTTAGCTTTATTTGGGTCTACAGGCATACCTACGTTCTTTACATGATTATAAACATAACTCACCGTTCATTTTCTCTCCCTTAACTATAAATATAGAACCGGATATAGCTCGTCCCTAGTCTAGGAGCGGATCTTCGCCGGTGCTTTTTCTCTGTCCATTTTGGTTTTTTTAGCAAAATACTCCCTTTATCTCAAAATATAATTTATTTTAGACTAAACATATATTTATTAATTAACTTATGAATGTAGTTTGCATGTAAGTCTATATTTATTATCATTCGAATGAATATGGACGAAAAAAAGAGGGATAGACAGAACTATATTTTGGTACGGAGTATAGTAAATCATAAAAGGAAAAATATAACTTTGGAGAGTTGTTCCATCATCATAATCAAACCAAAATATTTCCAATTAAAGAGAAAAAACCTGATCCTTTTTTAATCATCATAGGTTGTACACTTTTTCCTATAAGTCATGATTTCCGCTTGCTTTGACTTGTATAGATCCTTAAACACTTTCCGGGTGAGTCAACAGAATCTTACTACATAACATTTACAAAGATCTCCCAAAGGTGTAGTCGTCTGTTGGGTTTCTTCAGTTACTAAGCATAAGACCCCCCCTTCTAAGGTGGCGGCTAACAAAACTAACCGAATAAACCTTAGCACCCATCCTTGATAAATCTAGGCCCATGTCCTAGAACCACATACGACACGGCGATGAAGCAAACTACATCTTTTAGTTTCTTTAATTAATCGGCTAAGGGTGCCTCATGTTACACTGTTGTCCCAGTTGTTCGCTGAACAACCCGATCCTTAAGATGAAGCACTCAAGAAACAACTCAAGCCTCCAGGTTTCTATAAAATCACTTTTATGTTCTTTGGTCATCGTATTATTAATTAGAGTATCATCATCTCATATTCATTAGATTCAAGCACTAGCATTAAAGCTATACATCACAGTTCATTCCCATAGATAAACATGGACATGAAAAATAGTATACTAGTCATCCTTAGGTTGAGCATGATATGCGGGAAAAGTAAGTTTTAATGTGATTCTATGACATTAATAGGTCAAAGGACATTCACCTTCGTCAAACTGTTGCCTAGGGTGTTCACTAGTAGCTCCATCGGAATCCACAGTTTGATTGTCGTCTAAGCGATAGAAACATACATTCAACATACTAATCAAGAGAAAGAACAGTACACCAAACTTCAACACCAAACTTTAACAGAAGATAACATCATACTAAATTTTTTCTTCACTTAGTATGAGGCTACACGTTCAAGAATTATATAAAACAAAGATTTCATATAAATTTGTGTGTAAAACAAAGTTCCAAAATTAGGGTTTAATTAGAAAACAAGTTTTTGGGGATTAGATTTTACTTATGTCGAGGTCATAAGAGTTTGGGTGTAAAAAACAGGGTTCTAATTTAAAATTATAGACTTGTAGGGTTTAAAATGTAAAACCCACGATCTAGGGTCTCTTTTGTAAATAAAAACAAGGTTACATGGACTTATGTGTAAAAGCAGGAGCCATTGGGCATTACTTTTGAAAACACATGGGTTTAAATGCAAAACTACGGCCTAACGACCTTCCTGCAAAAGATAAATGAATTGTTTGTAGGAAAAACTAGAGTCTAGGGGCTTTGACTTAAATTAATTTTTTGGCCTGCGAGTTCTATTTTTAAAGAGATTAGGGTCTTTAACAAAAAGACAAGGTCAAAAGGGTATTGGGCGCCTCCAGCCGTTGGATCAAGATCTAGCGATCTAGATTAAATCAGTTAAGGGTTTGGGTTGGGTCGATCCAATCCAGATTAGACGGTTGCAAATCTAATAGATCTCAGACGGGGACAGTGGTGGCGCTCCTAGTAGTGACAACGAGTTCCACAGTGGTCCATCGTCGACGTAAGGGTGGACTCATTCCGTGAAGGGGTCCTAGGCTGAGTTGTGGCTCAGGAGAAAATTTTTGACATGGCGAACTCACTGGGGTGGTCCTTGACTTTAAGGAATGACTGGAGTAGGGTTTATGTTGGTGGAGCAACTCGTGTTACTCCAACGAGAAATTATACATGAATAAACGAGTAAACGAGCGCAAAGGTGATTGGTTGGGTTCTTTACCTTGGTGTGAATCTTGGAACACAATCACTAGGCTCGATGAAGTTCACGGGGTTGGAGTTCGACGACGACGAGGTTGGGTCTATGCATACAAATAAGATGCCACGACGTCGATGAGTTAAGACGGCATAGAAAATGAACTAGTGTGCGCACATGGTGCAAAGTGCACCGAGGAAACTCGCCGAGGGTTCCTTGACACCAGAGAAGCTCTAGCGATGGAGGAATGGAACACAAAGACGACGATGGTCAAGACGGCTAGCAAGTTAAAGAGAGAACAAGGCGTGTTTTAGGTGTAGGAACCGAAGGTGGTGCTCACCCGGTAGAACTCGACGGTGGAGCTGGCTAT
This sequence comes from Zea luxurians, assembly GCA_029449295.1. NCBI lineage: Eukaryota > Viridiplantae > Streptophyta > Magnoliopsida > Poales > Poaceae > Zea > Zea luxurians. Next base: position 181,928,049 of record JAOPSE010000004.1, on the reverse strand, counting down.
CGGCTCAGGAAAGCGATGAAAAAGACGACGATATGTGTGGGCAAAGAATAAAGAGACACCCTAGTGGCAGCAACTAGCAGGGGTGGGCTTGAGCAACGGCGTAGGGTGGCACACACTTATAAAGAGGAGGGCATCGTGACATAGAGGTTTGAATCGCTCAAGAGAGGTGGGAAGCGTCACAACATCATGCGCAAGCTCTACATAGGAACAACAGTTAGAGGAAGATGACTCTGACGTGTGGACCCAAGGTGTCAGCGAGAAGGTGGAATTGGGTGTGGCTCCAGGAGATCCGGCGCACCGATAGATTCCTACGGGATGCATCAAAAGGCGACACGTTGCGGAGCATGGTGATGCACATGTGCGGGCTGGTTGGCTGGTAGGCTGGACCGAAAGCCAAGAAAGCAGAGGGATAAGAAGTCTTTTCCTTTTTATTTTATGAATTTTTGGCCATTTGATTTTGAATTTGGAATTCGAAAGTGTTTTGGAAACAATTAGTCATTTAGCCAAAACAAACTAAGAAACAAAACTTATGCATCTACATGAAATGCAACAAAGCACTTGATCTTGTATTAATTTTAATTGCTTAATTGCTCAAAAGTTAATTTAATATAAAAAGCATATGAGACATAAACTTAACTCATTACAAGAAAAAGAATTAGGGTTTGAATTCTTAAAATAAAAAATGATGTTGATAAAAATGGGATGTTACACCATCTCTATCTATGGATAGTCTCGGACCTTCCCCACATGCAAGTGGGTGTCCAATATAGCCTCTCGTGGATCAGTCCCTACTGTCTTCACTATTGAGTTTTCGATCAAAACTAAAAGTCGCCTATAGGGGGGTGAATAGGCGAAACCTGAAATTTATAAACTTAAACACACACTAAGGTCAGGGGTTAGCGTTTGAGAGCACCTAGAGGGGGGGGGGGGTGAATAGGTGATCCTGTAAAAGTAAACACTAAATAGCCACAAACTTGATTGTTAAAGTGTTAGTTAAATCAAGTGGCTATAAAACACGTTCGTGCGAACAAAACGATCACAAGAAGCAACACAAGAGATACACAATTTTTTATCCCATGGTTTGGCCAAGTAACACTTGCCTACTTCCACGTTGTGGCGTCCCAATGAATGAGGGTTGCACTCAACCCCTTTCAAGTGATCCAATGATCAACTTGAATACCACGACTTTCTTCCTTATAGTTTTCTTCCCGTTTGTGAGGAATCTCCACAAGTTGGAGCCTCTCGCCCTTACAATATTGATCCCAAAGAATGCACAAGAGTAAGGTTGGGAGAGCAACACACACAAGACTTAAATACACAACACAACCATGCACATAAATCACGACTTAAGCTCAAAACACAACACACGGAGATTGCAACTCAAATGGAGCTCAAATCACTAACACAGAGAATTAAATGCGTGGAGTGGGAGTCTTAGGATACTTAGTGAATGCTTAGGTGACTCCTCCATGCGCCAAGGAACCCCTTTTATAGCCCCAAGGCAGCTAGGAGCCGTTGGTGACAATATTGGAAGGCAATTCCTGCCTTCTGTCGAGTGGCACACCGGACAGCTACTGTAGCCTGTCCGGTGCGTTATTTCCTTCCAAAACGAGCACAGACGACCGTTGCAGCTCCTGGCCCGTTGGCGCACCGGACACTGTCCGGTGCACACCGGACAGTCCGGTGCCTCCTGCCGATCATTGGAGCTGCCACACGTCGCCCGCAGATTTCACGGTCGACCATTGGCGCTGGCGACCGTTGGCTCACCGGACAGTCCGGTGCACCACCAGACAGTCCGGTGAATTAAGCCATGTCGCCTTTCTTCATTCCCGAGAGTGATGAGTTCGCACGGATGACTCACCGGATAGTCTGGTGCACCACCGGACAGTCCGATGAATTATAGCCGTACACCGTCGTCAACTCCCGAGAGCGGCCTTTTCACTGGAGACCAGCCTGGCGCACCGGACACTGTCCGGTGCACCACCGGACAGTCACTAGTACACAGAAGCTCTATAGTGGCGGTTCTAAACCTATTTACACAGGCGTTTTTCAGTACCGCCAGTGCTAGGGGTCAGTGGAAATCAGCATTTCCACTGGCGGTTATTTTGGAACCGCCAGTGAAAAGTGCATTTTCACTGGCGGTTTTCTTAAGGAACCGCCAGTGAAAAGTGCATTTCCACTGGCGGTTTTCTTAAGGCACCGCCAGTGAAAAGTGCATTTCCACTGGCGGCTGAATAAAGAAAACCGCCAGTGAAAATGCATTTCCACTGGTGGTTTTATAAAGCAAACCGCCAGTGGAAATGCACTTTTCACTGGCGGTTTTCTTTATTTAGCCGCCAGTGGAAGTTTTCCCGCCTTTTTTCAAAATTTCAAACAATACTGAATTATATATATATTTATTTACACACACAAACATATATATAGATCTATATTGATATTGAAAGCAACATGAAATTAAATTCTATCATACATTTATATACATCAAAGTATTCTGTTTACAACCATATATGCTTCATGCATTCTATACATCATAAGTTTTCACCTAAGCTCTAATAACTAAGATAACCGCCAGTGAAAATGGGTTTCCACTGGCGGTTCCTAAGTCGGGTCCACCTTGTTTTTTTTACTGGCGCGTGATAACTGAAACCGCCAGTGATAATTTATGGGTGCCGCAGGCTATGAGCTCTTTTCTACTAGCGAGTCCGGTGTGCCAGGCTGAACTGGAATTTGGCTGCACACATCCAAGTCTTTTGCAATTCGATTCTCTTTTCTTCAGCACTGTTTCTAGCACTTAGATAAACTCATTAGTATTCAAAAACAAATGTACTAAGTCTAGAACTATACCTCATGTCTTGATTTGCACCTTTCAATCTTTGGCACATTAGGACTTAAGGAATATGTGTTGAGCACTTAATCACCAAAATACTTATAGAAATTGCCCAAGGGCATATTTCCCTTTCAATCTCCCCCTTTTTGGTGATTTATGCCAACACATTAAAAAGCAACAAGAGAAGTGCAATATTGTCGGCGTTTCAAGACCGGGGGTCCCTAATGCCGACGAGTGAATGTCGCCGCGTGCCCCAGCCTAGATGGGTCGAGCGCGAGAGCGAGCGCGATGGGGGGAGAGCGAGAGAGAGAGAGAGACGTGGGGAATCCCGCGGCCTTCGTGTTCGTCCCGCGCCCAGGTCAGGTGCGCTTGCAGTAGGGGGTTACAAGCATCCACGCGGGAGAGGGAGCGAGCGGCCTCACGCGAGCGCCTTCGTCTCGTCCTCGTCCCCGCGCGGCAAACCTTCTCTAAGAGGGCCCTGGTCCTTCCTTTTATAGGCGCAAGGAGAGGATCCAGGTGTACAAATGGGGGTGTAGCAGAGTGCTACGTGTCTAGCGGGGGAGAGCTAGCGCCCTAAGTACATGCCATTGTGGCAGCCGGAGAGATATTGGCACCCTGTTGGTGTGATGTCGTGGCCGTCGGAGGAGCGCTGGAGCCTGGTGGAGGGACAGCTGTTGGAGCCGTCGAGTCCTTGCTGACGTCCGCCTGCTTCCGTAAGGGGGCCGTGGGCCGCCATCGTCATTGTTCGTGCGGGGACGCCATCATTGCCTATCTGGCAGAGCGAGCCAGATGGGACGCCGGTCTTGTCCCCCGAGGTCAGAGTCAGCTCGGGGTAGGGTGATGATGGCGCCTCCTGTTGACGTGGCCAGTCCGCGCCCTAGGCTGGGCGACGTGGAAGCTCCTCCAAAGCCGAAGTCGAGTCTGTCTCCTGTGACCGAGGCCGAGTCCGAGCCCCCGGGGTCGGGCGAGGCGGAGTCGGTCGGCTGAGGCCTGGGCGGAGTCCGAGCCCTAGGGTCGGGCGAGGCGGAAGTCGTCGTCTTCGGGGGCTTAGCCCGAGTCCGAGCCCTGGGGTCGAGCGGAGCGGAGTTCGCCGTCTTCCGGGACTTAGCCCGAGTCCGAGCCCTAGGGTCGGGTGGAGCGGAGTTCGCCGTCTTCCGGGACTTAGCCCGAGTCCGAGCCCTGGGGTCGGGCGGAGCTTCCTATGGTATCTGCGGCCGGGTCTGACTGCCTGTCAACCTCACTCTGTCGGGCGGCGCTGCAGTCGGAGTGGCGCAGGTGGCGCTGTCTTCCTGTCAGGCCGGTCAGTGGGGTGGCGAAGCGACGGCGGTCACTTCAGCTCTGTCGGCCGCAGGGCGCGCGCCAGGATAAGGTGTCAGGCCACCTTTGCATTAAATGCCCCTGCGATTTGGTCGGTCGGTGTGGCAGTTTGGTCAGGGTTGCTTCTTGGCGAAGGTAGGGCCTCGGACGAGACGGAGATCCTCCGGGGTTGGCTGCCCTTGTCCGAGGCTAGGCTCGGGCGAGGCGTGATCGCGTCCTTCGAATGGACGGATCCTTAATCTAATCGCACCCATCAGGCCTTTGCAGCTTTATGCTGATGGGGGTTACCAGCTGAGATTTAGGAACCTCGGGGGTACCCCTAATTATGGTCCCCGACAAATATCGATTCAAAATAGAAGACCAAATTGTTTTTGCTTATGATTTGGCATATTTGGATCACTCTTTGCCACCACTTGGTTTGTTTTTGCAAATCAAATTCTTTTTCCTATCTCTAAGTCAAACACACTTGTTTGGGCACATAGAGAGTTATTCCAAGAGTAAAATTGATCAAGTGCCAAAAACTCCCCCTTTTCCCATAATCAAAATTCTCCCCTACAAGAGACAAAATTTTTGCAATAAGAGCATTTGGGACAAATCAAAAATTCTAACTCCATTATTTTCAAAAATCACAAGTGGTTGGCTGATCCATTTGCTTTGGCCTTAATTTCTCGCCCTTTGGCATTAAGCACCAAAACGGCACCATTTTTGGCCCTTTTAACCCTATTGCCTCACGGCAAATAGAGCATAAGGATGAACTTGGAATTAAATACACCAATACCGGAGTGCAGTGGAAGTCTTTGCATCGTCTAAGTTCATTTCCCTTTCAATGCACCTTTGAGACTACAACAAGAGTACTCAAACAACAGGTTAGTCTCAAAGGGTCAAGTTGTAGCACATCTCCCCCTTAATATGTGCATCATTCGCATATGAACTTGTGAGGTCCGGGGATCACTTGTACAACTTGAGCACCATAAATAACAATAATTGATTGAAATGTACAAAGTAACTTGATCAAAGGCATAGAACACATGTATGCTATAGATCAATCCAAGTTACGTGAATCTAAGATATTTAGCTCACTACGCAACCTGCAAAACCTTTTCTCATCTAAAGGCTTAGTGAAGATATCAGGTAGCTGGTTCTCGGTGTTAATATGGTACACCTTGATATCTCCCTTTTGCTGGTGGTCTCTCAGGAAGTGATGCCGGATGTCTATGTGCTTAGTGTGGCTGTGTTCAACAGGATTATCCGCCATGCGGATAGCACTCTCATTGTCACATAGGAGTAGGACTTTACTCAGATTGTAGCCTAAGTCCTGGAGGGTTTGTGTAACACCCGGTTTTAAAGGACAAAGCCGGGTGCATCTCATACATGCGCCAAGAAGACAACATATATAATAACAGAGTGTATAGAGATAAATGTCATAAACATCAGAGTATTTATTACATAGCGGAAGACTTATTACAAAATAAAGATAAACATAAAACGAACTAAGGATCGTCGGCGCCAATGTCGACTGAGAAACGCCACCTAGATCAGATCAAACTCCTCGATACTTGACTCCACTTGAAACCACCTGTTCTTCTCCTGTGGGGGGGGGGTGTGAGACAGCAAGAGTGAGCTCACACACGATCATAGCTCAACAAGTCGTGGGGAATAATGTGGCATGAACTCACCAAAGGTGGGAGTTCATGAAGTGTAAGGCTGATCAATGAAATAAAGGCTGAAGCTGAGCATTGCTTTTACAAGTTGGTCAAAATTTTATTAGCAATTACTAAGTGTAAGTAAATACCAAACCATAGTAATAATAAGGAACAGTAATAGTAAAATAATCCCAAATGCAATGAAATGACAGATTAAGTTTAAGTTCCATAAATTAATCATGTGAGGGTCCGAGCCGCTCTTGACCGTGAGCACGGCTAGTATACTAGTTTTACACTCTGCAGAGGTTGCGCATCTTTACCCACAAGTCATGTTACCCATCTGCCAAGAGATGGCCAATCCCATACACCTCTACCGAGGAGGCGAGGCAGGGTAACACTACGAGGCCTTTACAAAGTTCCACTAGCTTCAGACTACCCGCTACAGTTTATGGGAAGATCCAGTACAGGGTTCCTGGCTGACCGCCATCGCAGCAAAATCAACCAGGGACCCCCCTGCACTGACCTCTCCCCTACTGCCCTTGCCCCTTTCGGGTAAGGTAGCCCTCCCCTAGCTTTCCTAGTTAATCAGCCAAGGGCGTCCCATTCCACCCTTGTGGTAGCACTGTTTTCCCGGGTGGTCGCTCCATGTTCCCATTAACATAATGATCTTAACATGAACAAGGAATAATAAAACAGATAACAATAAATAGTATAACAATGAGTGATGAATATCTCTATACCCAAATCCACATAAAGCAATAGCATGTACTACCCAAAACTTTAGTAGTAAAACCAGTGGTGAAGCAAGGTATAAAGATAGTCAAAATCTAGGGCATCCTATTGGGTCCCAGCAAAATTATCCTATGCAGATCATTATGAATAATAAGAACATGAATGGGTAAAAGAAGTGATCAAGGGCACAACTTGCCTGGCACTTGAGATTCCAGGTACCAACTTGCCTTTCAGATGACACGTGTCCTCGCGCTAGACGTAGCAATACAAGCAAACATGGTATATACAAAATTAACATCACACCAAACATAAGATTATACTGCATAATAATGATCTACACGTTTCTACGAGACCAACGCAACTTGAACGAATCAAATCGGAGTTAAAACGGAGGAGATACGAATTTCCTAAGGTTTAATGTGATTAAAATAGGATTAGATGACAAATTAATTTTCTAACTGAGTTCATGTCAAAACAGTGATACTAAATGATAAAGAATATTATTATAAAATTTTAGAAACTGGAATGGTTCAATTTGGACCAAAAATGGAATTTCTATGAATTTTACAAGTTTCTAGATTTGTTTTTGTACTAAAAATGAATTTCTAATATTATTTTTCTGTTTTTAAACGTCTCTGGACTGGGCCTCAATAACAGAAAACCACAGGGGCTACGGTGAAAATGTTTCTAAGACTCAGACTGACACTGCTGCGGACTGCGGGTTTAATCATCACTAACCCAGGGTCTCTTTAGATATTATGCCACGTGAAGGGGTACGGTACAATATGGGTCGTTGGATTAGAACCCAAGCGCTAGGATTAGATCTCCCATAAAACGAATCGGTATGCAACTAGGGCCATCGGATCTAATTTCAACAGTCTAGATTCTATTTGACCGAGATCTGCACGAATCCATCCGATCTCACGTCAACGGCTAGGATTCAAAACATGAAGGGGGGGTAGCTACCACTTAATCAGAGCCATCCGCTTACGATCCTATGGCCAACAATCCTTTCCCATCATTTCCCCCTCCCAGCTTGGCCAGACGGCGGCGCCGCCCAGTGGCCTCCGCAGGGAGCACGCCGGCGCGACTCCATCCGATGCCAAAGTGCCCCAAAATCCGATCCGCGAGGTGATTTATAACGAGGGCACGAAGGAGAATCGAAGGGGGAAATCTCACCTAGCATGAGCGGTGCAGAGGGCTACGCCCACGTCGCAGGGCGGTATTGCGGCGACGACTGAGCACGGCGAGAAATTCCAAGGCCCACAGTGGATGTCTTCGCACGGCGAGCACACCCATTCCCACGGCAAGCCTTTGTGTGGCCGGCACCCCACTGGACTCGCACGTGGGTCGAATCACCGGTGAGGATGGACCAGAGCCACGACTGAAGCCGCGAGGCGGTGCCCCGTCGAGATGACAATGGCGAGCTCGAGCGCCACGGTCCCGGCGAGTTTGTTGGGATGGAGGAGATGGACCCGCCGCGGGGAGGTGTCTGGGTTCAGATTAGAGGGTTCAAGGGAGGGAGGTTGCCATCCCTATTTATACCCCGACCGATCCACGGCCGCATCCACGCGGGGTCGTTATAGGGCCAGCGCCATAGGCGTGCCTACGGGGGAGGTCGGTAGGGTAGGGCCCACATGCTAATGCCCAATCCGCGGTAGAGGGAGCGGCACACTCGGTTTAATATCAGAGCAGAGTCCGCTACAATCCTGGCACTTCTAGCGCTCGCCCGCAACAACCCAAGGTGGAAGACGAGCTCGGTCCTGGGCCCACGTGCAGCGACACGACACACACCCCACGCAGCCGCCAGCCCAAGGCCACCAACCAGTGAAGCCCACGCGCGCCCACGTAGAAACTGACCCATGGGGTCCCCACGTCAGCTGGATGAGGCGCGGCAGGTTAAGGAAATGGAAGGTGGGCCGGCGCGCGGTAAAGGGAAAATGGGCCGAAAGGGGCATTCCGGGCCCATTCGGGTTCTGGTTCTTTTTTTTTATTTTTATTTTCCTATTATGTCTCCTTTTTATTTTGAATCTCAAATTTGAATTTGAATCCCCTCATGAGTTTCACTCCTGAGTAAATTATACCAATTCACACTTTAGTGTAGAATAATATATTTTTATCCACTTATTTTATCCACATAATATTTTCTTTCTTCTCTTTTGTAAATTCTAGAATTCCTTTAGACCTTAAATTCCTATTTGGGAGTTTAATATATTCCTTTTCACATTATTTTATGTTACCACAAAATGCACAAAATAAAATCCGGCATGATGCATAATTTAGTGGTATATCCTTTTTATCATTTATTTGTTGTTCGAATATGGTATTCACATGTGATGATAAGTAAATTCTACACACACAAAGATTATGGGAAAATGACTTTTCTCCCCTTTTATTACATATTACAAAGTGAGTATTACAAATCCTACCCCCCTTAAAAATAATCTCGTCCTCGAGATTTAGAAAGAACGAGGGAAAAGCTGGGAAAAATCTATACGAAGCTCTTCTTTTCTTTCCCAAGTTGCCTCATCTTCTCCGTGGTGACTCCATTGAACTTTACACCTCTTTATAACCTTATTCCTTGTAACTCGAGTCAATGTATCCAAAATCTTGATGGGGTACTCCGTGTAAGTCAAATCACCGTGAACACTTAGCTCTTCCATTGGTAACTGTTCCTCGGGAACACGGAGACACTTCTTAAGTTGAGACACATGGAACACATTATGCACATCCGATAGAGTAGCAGGTAACTCGAGCTGGTATGCCATCTCCCCAACTCTTCTAAAGATCAAGAATGGTCCAATATAGCGAGGGGAACAACTTTCCTTTGACTTCGAATCTCCTCATACCCCGGAGTGGTGACATCTTGAGGTACACCTGATTTCTTTCCTCAAATCCTAGTGGTCTTTTTCTATTATCAGCATAGCTCTTTTGCCTGGTCTGAGCTATCCTCACACTCTCCCGAATTATATGGACTTGTTCTTCTGCCTCTTGAACAAGTTTAGGTCCAAAGAGCTGTCTTCCTCTAGTCTGGTCCAAAATAGAGGAGTCCTACATTTCCTGCCATATAGAGTCTCAAACGGTGACATCTTTAGACTGACCTGGTAACTATTATCATATGAGAACTCAGCATAAGGTAGACTCTTGTCCCAACTACTACCATGCTGAAGGGCACAAGCTCTCAACATATCTTCCAGTACTTGGTTAGTCCTTTCGGTCAGTCCATCAGTCTGAGGTAGGCCAAACTAAAATTCAACTTCGTATCCATATTCTCATGATAACTTTTCCAAAGTCTGGAGGTGAACTGTGATCCTCTATCCGAAACGATCTTCTTCGGTACACCATGTAGAGACTCAATCCGAGACATGTATAACTTAGCCAATTGCGATCCATTATAAGTAGTCTTGACAAGAATGAAGTGAGCCACTTTAGTCAATCTATCCACAATCACCCATATTGCATCATATCCTTTCTGGGTGCGAGGCAATCCAGTAATGAAATCCATACCAATCTCTTCCCACTTCCACTCAGGTATCTTTAGTGGGTGTAATAGTCCAGCTGGTCTTTGGTGTTTGACCATAACTCTTTGGCACACTTCGCACATAGCCACATGTGCAGCCATATCTCTCTCCAGTCCATATCACCAGCACTTCTGCTTTCAATCCTGATACATCTTGGTACTACCAGGATGAATAGAATAATCCAAGTCATGGGCCTCCTTTCAAATAGTCTCATGAAGGCTATCAATCTTAAGAACTCATATCCGATCCTTGAACCATATTGTGCCTTGCTCATCTTTTGTAAATTCCGGAACTCGACCTTCAGTAATCAGATCCTTAATCTCTTATATCTTAGCATCACCAATTTGTCCTTTGCGGATCTCTTGCTCCAAATTAGTTTCCACATCAATAGTAACTCCTTCAGTGTGAGCAACTATCCCCAAGCTAAGTCTTCCGAAATCCTCAACAATCTCATCGGGTAGCTAGGCAACAACAGCTAAATGAAAATGCTCCTTTCGACTCAAGGCATCTGCAACCAAATTTGCCTTGCCCGGGTGATAGTGAATTTCCAAATCATAATCCTTAATAAGCTCCATCCAACGGTGTTGCCTAAGATTGAGATCCTTCTAAGTGAATATATACTTCAAACTCTTATGATCCGTATATACTTGGCACTTCTCGTCCCACTTGAACTCTCTTCCCTTCTCCAAAAGCGAGGTCACAGGCTTAGCGATCTTTAGAAAATCCTTTAATAAATCTTCGATAATATCCTGCAAGTCCTACGAAACTTTGGTCCTCCGTAACCGTAGTGGGTATGCTCCACACCACTATCTCCTTGACTTTAGCAGGATCCACTGATATCCCTCCATTAGAAATGATATGTCCAAGAAATGGCACCTCGCCAATCCAAAACTCGCATTTACCGTACTTGGCGTAGAGTTGATTATCTTAAAGCTTCTGTAGTACCAATCACATATGTTCCTCATGAGCACTATCACTCTTGGAATAATAATATCGTCCATGAAAACCACGACGAATCTGTCCAGATCATGCACCTTATTCTTCAGATCCATAAAATAGGTTGGTGCATTTGTTAGTCCAAACGACATAACAGTTAAACTCATATGATCCATATCGAGTCGAGAATGTTGTCTTAGGAATATCCGACGGTCTAATCTTCATCTGATGGTATCCCGATCGGAGGTCAATTTTCGAGAGTACCCTGGCTCCTCTCATCCGATTAAATAAATCCTTAATGCAGGGTAACAGAAACTTGTTCTTCACAGTGACATCATTAAGGAACCTTTAATCCACCCACATCCGCTGCGATCCATCCTTCTTCTGTACAAACAGAACCGGTGCTCCCCAAGGTGAGGAACTCGGACGTAAGTAACTAGCCTCTTGTAATTCCGTTCACTGATTCTTCGATCCCTTTAGGTGTAATTACTCTCATAGGTTTTCTCATATTGTCCAACACATATGCCCAAACCAAAATCTCAGCATGACGCACAATTTTATTAGCAACTCATGGGGACAGATAGACCTTTTTATTCCTCCTGAAATGGTATCATACCGAATACTAACTAAAGGAACATGTAGATCCTACAGATAGTAGTAATTTACATATATGTTTATATAGCTTGGTGGAGCCGGTGGTGGTGGAGATGGTGGTTGCTCTTGTTGTTGTCTCTCCAACCGTGATTGCCTTATTTCTTGCTGTATCTCCAGACGGGCCTGACGTATTTCCTCGCGTTCTTGTCTTATCTGGCTTTGCATTTCGGTCATCATGTCTGTCAATTGCTGTATTACCAGCCTTTGGGTTGCGATCACTTGCTCGGTTTCAACAGGTGGGGGATTTGGAGGATTCATTTCCGCTTGCTGTTGCGTGATAATCTTTCCTTTCCTGGTATTGACCATCTAAGTTAGATACATAAGGTAAGAAAGAGCAGTAGACAAGGCAGTAATTACAATCATGTTACTTTGGGGGACTTGTTAGCTAAGTAGATTAGTGTGTCACCTACTAAAGCTAATACAGTATCTTATAGTGGTACATGCTAAAATGCCCATCTATACTATTTCAATCAATCAAAGAAGCAAATCAGGCATTTAGCATCAGCACAAACAACCAATATTTTTAATAGAGAAAATAGTTTTAATTTTGTCTTAGGCTTCCTATCTCTTAAAAATGGCATAGGGATAGGGATTCCAAGGGGTGAAATCCATCTTGTCTTAGAGTAGAAAAGGTAAGAATGATCAGAGTAGAACAGTAGAAGGTGAGACAGGATCAAGATAAGTGTAGAAAGAATCAGAGTAAGGTGAGTGTAGAATGAATCAGAATGAGATAAGTAGGTAAGGGTTTGTCCAGTCTATCTAGGTTTCGTCCTACAGTCAACATTCCTCTGATACCACTTCTGTAACACCCGGTTTTAAAGGACAAAGCCGGGTGCATCTCATACATGCGCCAAGAAGACAACATATATAATAACAGAGTGTATAGAGATAAATGTCATAAACATCAGAGTATTTATTACATAGCGGAAGACTTATTACAAAATAAAGATAAACATAAAACGAACTAAGGATCGTCGGCGCCAATGTCGACTGAGAAACGCCACCTAGATCAGATCAAACTCCTCGATACTTGACTCCACTTGAAACCACCTGTTCTTCTCCTGTGGGGGGGTGTGAGACAGCAAGAGTGAGCTCACACATGATCATAGCTCAACAAGTCGTGGGGAATAATGTGGCATGAACTCACCAAAGGTGGGAGTTCATGAAGTGTAAGGCTGATCAATGAAATAAAGGCTGAAGCTGAGCATTGCTTTTACAAGTTGGTCAAAATTTTATTAGCAATTACTAAGTGTAAGTAAATACCAAACCATAGTAATAATAAGGAACAGTAATAGTAAAATAATCCCAAATGCAATGAAATGACAGATTAAGTTTAAGTTCCATAAATTAATCATGTGAGGGTCCGAGCCGCTCTTGACCGTGAGCACGGCTAGTATACTAGTTTTACACTCTGCAGAGGTTGCGCATCTTTACCCACAAGTCATGTTACCCATCTGCCAAGAGATGGCCAATCCCATACACCTCTACCGAGGAGGCGAGGCAGGGTAACACTACGAGGCCTTTACAAAGTTCCACTAGCTTCAGACTACCCGCTACAGTTTATGGGAAGATCCAGTATAGGGTTCCTGGCTGACCGCCATCGCAGCAAAATCAACCAGGGACCCCCCTGCACTGACCTCTCCCCTACTGCCCTTGCCCCTTTCGGGTAAGGTAGCCCTCCCCTAGCTTTCCTAGTTAATCAGCCAAGGGCGTCCCATTCCACCCTTGTGGTAGCACTGTTTTCCCGGGTGGTCGCTCCATGTTCCCATTAACATAATGATCTTAACATGAACAAGGAATAATAAAACAGATAACAATAAATAGTATAACAATGAGTGATGAATATCTCTATACCCAAATCCACATAAAGCAATAGCATGTACTACCCAAAACTTTAGTAGTAAAACCAGTGGTGAAGCAAGGTATAAAGATAGTCAAAATCTAGGGCATCCTATTGGGTCCCAGCAAAATTATCCTATGCAGATCATTATGAATAATAAGAACATGAATGGGTAAAAGAAGTGATCAAGGGCACAACTTGCCTGGCACTTGAGATTCCAGGTACCAACTTGCCTTTCAGATGACACGTGTCCTCGCGCTAGACGTAGCAATACAAGCAAACATGGTATATACAAAATTAACATCACACCAAACATAAGATTATACTGCATAATAATGATCTACACGTTTCTACGAGACCAACGCAACTTGAACGAATCAAATCGGAGTTAAAACGGAGGAGATACGAATTTCCTAAGGTTTAATGTGATTAAAATAGGATTAGATGACAAATTAATTTTCTAACTGAGTTCATGTCAAAACAGTGATACTAAATGATAAAGAATATTATTATAAAATTTTAGAAACTGGAATGGTTCAATTTGGACCAAAAATGGAATTTCTATGAATTTTACAAGTTTCTAGATTTGTTTTTGTACTAAAAATGAATTTCTAATATTATTTTTCTGTTTTTAAACGTCTCTGGACTGGGCCTCAATAACAGAAAACCACAGGGGCTACGGTGAAAATGTTTCTAAGACTCAGACTGACACTGCTGCGGACTGCGGGTTTAATCATCACTAACCCAGGGTCTCTTTAGATATTATGCCACGTGAAGGGGTACGGTACAATATGGGTCGTTGGATTAGAACCCAAGCGCTAGGATTAGATCTCCCATAAAACGAATCGGTATGCAACTAGGGCCATCGGATCTAATTTCAACAGTCTAGATTCTATTTGACCGAGATCTGCACGAATCCATCCGATCTCACGTCAACGGCTGGGATTCAAAACATGAAGGGGGGGGGGTAGCTACCACTTAATCAGAGCCATCCGCTTACGATCCTATGGCCAACAATCCTTTCCCATCATTTCCCCCTCCCAGCTTGGCCAGACGGCGGCGCCGCCCAGTGGCCTCCGCAGGGAGCACGCCGGCGCGACTCCATCCGATGCCAAAGTGCCCCAAAATCCGATCCGCGAGGTGATTTATAACGAGGGCACGAAGGAGAATCGAAGGGGGAAATCTCACCTAGCATGAGCGGTGCAGAGGGCTACGCCCACGTCGCAGGGCGGTATTGCGGCGACGACTGAGCACGGCGAGAAATTCCAAGGCCCACAGTGGATGTCTTCGCACGGCGAGCACACCCATTCCCACGGCAAGCCTTTGTGTGGCCGGCACCCCACTGGACTCGCACGTGGGTCGAATCACCGGTGAGGATGGACCAGAGCCACGACTGAAGCCGCGAGGCGGTGCCCCGTCGAGATGACAATGGCGAGCTCGAGCGCCACGGTCCCGGCGAGTTTGTTGGGATGGAGGAGATGGACCCGCCGCGGGGAGGTGTCTGGGTTCAGATTAGAGGGTTCAAGGGAGGGAGGTTGCCATCCCTATTTATACCCCGACCGATCCACGGCCGCATCCACGCGGGGTCGTTATAGGGCCAGCGCCATAGGCGCGCCTACGGGGGAGGTCGGTAGGGTAGGGCCCACATGCTAATGCCCAATCCGCGGTAGAGGGAGCGGCACGCTCGGTTTAATATCAGAGCAGAGTCCGCTACAATCCTGGCACTTCTAGCGCTCGCCCGCAACAACCCAAGGTGGAAGACGAGCTCGGTCCTGGGCCCACGTGCAGCGACACGACACACACCCCACGCAGCCGCCAGCCCAAGGCCACCAACCAGTGAAGCCCACGCGCGCCCACGTAGAAACTGACCCATGGGGTCCCCACGTCAGCTGGATGAGGCGCGGCAGGTTAAGGAAATGGAAGGTGGGCCGGCGCGCGGTAAAGGGAAAATGGGCCGAAAGGGGCATTCCGGGCCCATTCGGGTTCTGGTTCTTTTTTTTATTTTTATTTTCCTATTATGTCTCCTTTTTATTTTGAATCTCAAATTTGAATTTGAATCCCCTCATGAGTTTCACTCCTGAGTAAATTATACCAATTCACACTTTAGTGTAGAATAATATATTTTTATCCACTTATTTTATCCACATAATATTTTCTTTCTTCTCTTTTGTAAATTCTAGAATTCCTTTAGACCTTAAATTCCTATTTGGGAGTTTAATATATATTCCTTTTCACATTATTTTATGTTACCACAAAATGCACAAAATAAAATCCGGCATGATGCATAATTTAGTGGTATATCCTTTTTATCATTTATTTGTTGTTCGAATATGGTATTCACATGTGATGATAAGTAAATTCTACACACACAAAGATTATGGGAAAATGACTTTTCTCCCCTTTTATTACATATTACAAAGTGAGTATTACAGTTTGCCTCATCCAAAGTAGTTGCGTGCAACACTATCCTGCGGCAACATACTCGGTCTCAGCAGTGGATAGGGCAACAGATGTCTGTTTCTTTGAACTCCAGGACACCAGGGACCTTCCTAGAAATTGGCACGTCCCTGATGTGCTCTTCCTATCAACCTTGCACCCAGCATAATCGGAGTCTGAGTGTCCAATCAAGTCAAAGGTAGACCCTTTTGGATACTAGATCCCGAAGCAAGGCGTAGAAACTAAATATCTAAGAATTCACTTAACGGCCACAAGGTGACATTCCTTGGGGTCTGATTGATATCTAGCACACATGCATACACTTAGCATAATGTCCGGTCTACTAGCACATAAATAAAGCAATGATCCTATCATTGACCAGTATGCCTTTTGATCAACGGACTTACCTCCTTTGTTGAGGTCAACATGCCCGTCAGTTCCCATTGGTGTCTTTGTGGGCTTGGTGTCCTTCATCCCAAACCGCTTGAGAAGATCTTGTGTGTACTTCGTTTGGGAGATGAAGGTGTCGTCCTTGAGTTGCTTTACTTGGAATCCAAGAAAGTAGGTCAACTCGCCCATCATCGACATCTCGAACTTTTGAGTCATCACCCTGCTAAACTCCTCACAAGACTTTTGATTAGTAGAACCAAATATTATGTCATCGACATAAATTTGGCACACAAAGAGGTCACCATCACAAGTCTTTGTAAACAGAGTGGGATCAGCTTTCCCAACCTTGAAAGAATTAGCAGTTAAGAAATCTCTAAGGCATTCATACCAGGCTCTTAGGGCTTGCTTAAGTCCATAGAGCGCCTTAGAGAGCTTAAACACGTGGTCAGGATACATGTCATCCTCAAAGCTAGGGGGTTGTACCACGTATACCTCCTCCTTGATTGGCCCATTGAGGAAAGCGCTCTTCACATCCATTTGAAACAACCTAAAAGAGTGGTGAGCAGCATAGGCTAATAATATTCTAATAGACTCTAGCCTAGCCACAGGAGCAAAAGTCTCCTCGAAATCTAAACCTGCGACTTGGGCATAACCTTTTGCCACAAGTCGAGCCTTGTTTCTTGTCACCACCCCGTGCTCGTCTTGCTTGTTGCGGAATACCCACTTGGTTCCCAAAACATTTTGCTTTGGACGTGGCACCAGGCTCCAAACTTCATTTCTCTTGAAGTTGTTGAGCTCTTCCTGCATGGCCAATACCCAATCCGGATCCTGCAAGGCCTCTTCTACCCTGAAAGGCTCAATAGAAGAGACAAACGAGTAATGCTCACAAAAGTTAGCTAATCTTGAGCGAGTAGTTACTCCCTTGCTGATGTTACCTAGAATTTGGTCGACAGGGTGATGTCATTGGATTGTTGCTTGGACTTGGGTTGGAGGGACCCGTGGTGCTTCTTCCTCCATTGCTTGATCTTCTTATGCTCCCCCTTGATCATGCCCTTTTTCTTGTGATACCTGTTCATCATCTTGAGTTGGGGGATGCACCACTGTCGAGGAAGATGGTTGATCTTGTTCCTGTTGTTCCTGTGGTCGCACATCACCTATCGCCATTGTGCGCATTGCAGCCGTCGGAACATCTTCTTCATCTACATCATCAAGATCAACTTGCTCTCTTGGAGAGCCATTAGTCTCATCAAATACAACATCGCTAGAGACTTCAACCAATCCCGAAGGTTTGTTGAAGACCCTATACGCTTTTGTATTTGAGTCATACCCTAGTAAAAACCCTTCTACTGCCTTGGGAGCAAACTTAGAATGTCTACCTTTCTTCACCAGAATGTAGCATTTGCTCCCAAATACTCGAAAGTAAGAAACGTTGGGTTTGTTACCGGTAAGGAGTTCATAGGAGGTCTTCTTGAGAAGGCGATGCAGATAGAGCCGGTTTATGGCGTGGCAAGCTGTGTTCACAGCTTCCGACCAAAACTGCTCGGGCGTCATGAACTCTCCAAGCATCGTTCTTGCCATGTAGATAAGCGTCCTGTTCTTCCTCTCTACCACACTGTTTTGCTGTGGTGTGTAGGGAGCGGAGAACTCGTGCTTGATGCCTTCCTCCTCAAGATACTCCTCCACATGCAGATTCTTGAACTCAGACTCGTTGTCGCTTCTTATCTTTTTCACCTTGAGCTCAAATTCATTTTGAGCCCTCCTTAAAAAGCACTTTAGGGTCCCTTGGGTTTCTAATTTGTCCTGCAAAAAGAATACCCAAGTGAAGCGGGAAAAATCATTAACAATAACAAGACCATACTTACTTCCCCCGATGCTAAGGTAGGCAATGGGTCCAAAAAGATCCATGTGAAGAAGCTCCAGTGGTCTTGATGTTGTCATCACATTCTTGCTGTGATGAGTGCTTCCCACCTGTTTTCCTGCCTGACATGCTGCACAAGGTCTGTCTTTCTCAAAACAGACATCGGTTAGTCCTAACACATGATCTCCCTTTAGAAGCTTATGAAGGTTCTTCATCCCAACATGTGCTAGACGGCAATGCCACAGCCAGCCCATACTAGTCTTAGCTATTAAGCATGCATCTAAATCGGCCTCCTCTTTCGAAAAATCAACTAAGTAGAGTTTGCCGTCTAATACACCCTTAAAAGCTAATGAACCATCACTCCTTCTAAAGACAGATACATCAACATTTGTAAACAAACAATTGTAGCCCATGTGGCACAATTGACTTACAGACAGGAGGTTGTACCCTAATGACTTTACTAAAAATACATTTGAAATAGAGTGCTCGCTTGTGATGGCTATCTTTCCCAAACCTTTGACTTTGCCTTGATTCCCATCTCCAAAGATAATCGTATCCTAGGAATCCTTGTTCTTAACATAGGAGGTGAACATCTTCTTCTCCCCCGTCATGTGGTTTGTGCATCTAATGTCGATTATCCAGCTAGAGCCCTCGGATGCATAAACCTGCAAGGAATTTAAGCTTGGGTTTTAGGTACCCAACTCTTGTTGGGTCCTACAAGGTTAGTCACAATAGTTTTTGGAACCCATATGCAAATTTTGTCTCCCTTGCATTTGGATCCCAATTTCCTAGCCACTACTTTTGCATTCTTACATGAAAGAACAAAAGAAGTGTTGCAAGCATGGAAAACAGTAGTAGATTCATTGCATATTTTCCTAGGCACATGATGCACAACATGATTTCTCCTAGGCCTACTTCTACCCTAAACAAAAGTAGAACTAGAGGCAAACATAGCACGTAAATTGAAAGCATCATGATCATAACTCCTATTATAATGAGCACGATTAGCAATTTTCCTATCATAAATAAAAGCATGGTTCCTTTGAGGATTACTAACCATAGGGGCCTTCCCTTTCTCCTTGTTGGGAATTGGAGCCCTTTGGCTTGTTAAGTTCTTGGCTTCCTTTTGAAATCCAAGCCCATCCTTAATTGAGGGGTGTCTACCAACAGTGTAGGCATCCCTAGCAAATTTTAGTTTATTAAAACCAATTTTACAAGTCTTAAGTTGAGCATTAAGACTTACCACGTCATCATTTAATTTAGTAATAGAAATTAGGTGTTCATCACATGCATCAACATCGAAGTCCTTACATCTATTACAAATACTAACATGCTCTACACATGAACTTGTTTTACTAACTTCCTCTAGCTTAGCATTTAATTCATCTTTTAAACTCTTTAAACTAGAAATAGATTCATGGCAAGTAGATAACTTAGAAGATAGAATTTCATTTCTCTTAGTTTCTAAAGCAAGAGATTTTTGTGCACTAACAAATTTGTCATGTTCTTCATACAAAATGTCCTCTTGCTTTTCTAAAAGTCTATCTTTTTCATTTAGTGCTTCAATTAATTCATTAATTTTCTCTACCTTAGCTTTATCTAATCCTTTAAACAATTCGGAGTAGTCTATTTCATCATCGGAAGATTCTTCATCACTAGATGAAGTGTACTTGGGCATGTTCTGAATACGTACCTTCTTCTCCTTAGCCATAAGACATGTATGGCATTCATTGGGGAAGAGCGAGGATTTGTTGAAGGCCGAGGCAGCTAGTCCTTTATCCTCAGAGTCGGAGGAGGAGCAGTCGAAGTCCCATTCCTTCCCGATGTGTGCCTTGCCCTTGGCCTTCCTGTAGTTCTTCTTTTTCTCTCTTTTCCCATGCTTTTCTTGTGCCTGGTCATCATTATTATCGAGACATTATGCTATGAAATGACCAGTCTTATCGCATTTAAAGCAGGAGTGCTTCCCTTTTGTCTTGTTCTTGTTGGGGTACTCCTTACGTCCTTTAAGTGCGGTCTTGAAGCACTTGATGATAAGCACCATTTCATCCTCATTGAGCCCGGCAGCCTCCACTTGTGCCACCTTGCTAGGTAGCGCCTCCCTACTGTTGGTTGCTTTGAGAGCAACCGGCTGTGGCTCGTAGACGGGTAGTGGACCGTTTAGTGCATCGTGCACGTATCGAGCTTCTTTCACCATCATATGCCCGCTTACAAATTTTTCGAGTATCTCCTCGGGCGTCATCTTTGTGTACCTGGGGTTTTTACGGATAAGATTCACAAGATGGGGGTCAATAACTGTAAATGACCTGAGCATGAGTCGGACGACATCATGATTCGTCCATCGTGTGCTTCCATAGCTTCGAATCTTGTTGACCAAGGTCTTGAGCCTGTTGTAGGTCTGTGTTGGCTCCTCTCCCCTGATCATAGCGAATCTCCCCAGCTTGCCTTCTACCAGCTCCATTTTGGTAATCATGGTGGCGTCATTTCCCTCATGAGATAACTTGAGGGTGTCCCAGATTTGCTTGGCGTTGTCTAAGCCGCTCACCTTATTATATTCATCCCTGCAAAGTGAAGCTAGCAAGACAGTAGTAGCTTGTGTATTTTTTGTGAATTTGCTCATTTATAAACAAAGGGTTATCAATACTATCAAAATGCATCCCATTCTCTATGATTTCCCAAATACTAGGATGGAGTGAGAATAGATGACTACACATTTTATGACTCCAAAAAGAGTAGTCTTCTCCATTAAAGTGTGGAGGTTTCCCAAGTGGAATTGATAGCAAATGAGCATTTGAATTAAATGGAATACGGGAATAATCAAAGAAATAGTTTTGATTGACCGTCTTTTTCTTTGACGAGGAGTCATCGTCGTCGTCCCTTGGTGAAGAGGAAGATGCATCGCTGTCGTAGTATATGATCTTCTTGATGCGCCTCTTCTTCTTCCCGTCCCTCTTCTTATGACTTGAGTCTGAGTCAGTGGGCTTGTCGTCCCTTGGCTCGTTGAAGAGGGACTCCTTCTCCTTGTCGTTGACCACCATCCCCTTTCCCTTAGGATCCATCTCTTCGGGCGGTTAGTCCCTTGAATGAAGAGTACGGCTCTGATAAATTGAGAGCACCTAGAGGGGGGGTGAATAGGTGATCCTGTAAAATTATACACTAAATAGCCACAAACTTTATTGTTAAAGTGTTAGTTAAATCAAGTGGCTATAAAACACGTTCGTGCGAACAAAATGATCACAAGAAGTGTAGCATCCCAAAAATTCAAATCTTGAAATTTTCTCAAACTCACTCTAAATTCAAAATGAATTTCAAATTTTATTTCAAAATGTTTGTTTGCAAGTTGATATCAGCAAATAAAATATAGTGGTCTATATTCTCTCTAAAATCCTCCTCAAAATATCCTACAAATATTTCTCCAGTGATCCCCCTCAAATTCTTTCCAAAAATACTGCCCAGATATTTCTCCAGTAACCCCCCTCAAGTTCTTTCCAGAAATACTGCCCAAATATTCCACCGATATATCTCCAAATATTTTCCTCCTCAGAAATACCTTCAGAATCATTTTTCAAGTCCCTACAAAGATTTTCTTCATAACTTTCCTCATGCTCATACGTATACGTATACCTCCGGTGTCATACGGTGAGCTCTACAAGCTAATTACACTCATATAAGACAAATCCATGCTAATCTCCCACTAATCCTCTCATCCTCCCACTAATCCTATCATCTCTCCCCCTAATCCCCCACCATGGCTATAAATAGAGGGGCAAGGGCCTCCTCTCATCCCACCCCAAGCCATTTCATGGCAACTCTTCCCCCCCCCCACACACCCACTCCATGTTCCACACAAGCACACACTAGCACAAGGATCGTTCGATCATTCTTCGATCGTTCGTCCCCCTGTTCTTAGTTTGTTCGTTTGTTCGTCCGATCGTTCATGGTCCGTTTGTCCGTTTGTTCGTCCAAATAATCTTTTTCCTGCCGTTATGCTGCCGAAATTCCGATCGTTCGTTCGTTCGATCGTTCATCGTTCGTTCATAGTTCCTATTCATTGTTCATCGTTCGTTCATAGTCCCTATTCATCGTTCTTCCAGATAATCTTTGTCCTGCCGTTATGCTGCCGAAATTCCGATCGTTCGTTTGTCCGATCATTTGACCGTTCGTCCGTTCATTCATAGTTCCTATTCATCGTTCGTTCATAGTTCCTATTCATCGTTCATCGTTCGTTCATCGTCCCTATTCATCGTTCTTCCAGATAATCTTTTTCCTGCCGTTATGCTACCGAAATTCCGATCGTTCGTTCGTCCGATCATTCGATCGTTCATCGTTCGTTCATAGTTCCTATTCACCATTCTTCGTTCGTTCATAGTCCCTATTCATCATTTGTCCAGAAAATCCTTGTCCTGCCGTTATGCTGCCGAAATTCCGATCGTTCGTTCGTCCGATCATTTGATCGTTCGTCCGTTCGTTCATAGTTCCTATTCATCGTTCATCGTTCGTTCATCGTCACTATTCATCATTCATCGTTCGTTCATACGAACTATTCGCATCACTATTTACCATTACTATTCACCATTACTATTCATCGTTACTATTTACCGTTACTATTCATCATCGTTACTATTCATTGTTACTGTTCATCGTTTATCCGATCACCCCCAAATTTCAACTACTCATCCATCATGTTGTCTAGTCTACCTAAGACCTGCCAGACCAATATTCCAGTCATACGAACTCCGGTGACTGTGATTTTCCTTCCAGTAGGGAACTTCCCATCTGGCCACCCATCCCAGGTTTCTCCATGTTGAGCATGCTTAACTTTGAGATTCCTTCGAACCAGGCTTCCAAACTCAGATTCCAATAATTCTTGTTTCTAAATTCTTATCGAATTATTCCCTATCCAACCATGTCATCCCTTAAGCATGGTCCATATTCCATAAAACTCCCAAAATACTCTTGTCCCATATTCTGCCTATAACTCTCCTGTTCATACTAAGTCAGATGATTCATTCGTCACTATTCTCACCAACAGTGAACTTCACTGTGCTACACCACATACACTCAGCTATAAATACACCCAACTACCCTCTCCCTCTCCACACACTCAACACCCTCAGCCAAGGCAAACCCCCACCCACTCAGATACTCTACTCTGCCGGCTACACGCATAGTGTCGCTTCGCCTCCAGTCCACCCTCCTGGTAAGCACCTCCGCTCCACCACCAGTAATATCACAACACCACATGACACAGATTCTACTCAAGACTTTACCCATCCATATATCACTATTCTGACCACTATACTAAATATTTGTTGGTATACTTGCTTGTTTCTATGTTTGCTTATTCATGTTGCATAGTTATCGGAGCGTTCGTGCCGTCTCGTGGAGGCCAGATCTGCAAGTCTATGCCAGGCAGTGGAGCTAGAAGCTAGTTCCGCGAGCTCCCCTTCCCCCTTCGCCGAATAAGCACGACAAGCTCACTAGATCCCTTTGATGCATAAATTACCTATGATTTTCCAACCACAACCCTCAGCCTGTTATTTTATGCATGATATGATTTTGAGACAAGTTATTATGGCCACCCAGCCGCTTGCCGCAATCAATCCCTGATATATTTGTTACAAATGATTTGAGAAAAGGTGTGAGTTTTCAAAAGAAAATACTTTTCAAAATGTGTATGATGAAGGGTTTTCACCCTTATCACCTTTGAGTAGGGATGATCAGGGACTCCCTGGTTTAGGGGAGGGCCTAAGGTGATGACTCAGCTGGTTTAGGCGTGAGCAGAAGGATTGTCCCCTCGTATAAGGACCGGTTTGTCATCTTTCACTACCTGTACTCATGATAAGTACAACCACTTGAGACTATGTGGGCAGTCACTCAATCTAAACTCGTACAGTCCAACCCCAGGGTTATGAAGGCTGGGGAGCACTGGGAGGATAAGGAGTGGGAATGTTTTGTCTGGTTTGGACATGGTGGTGGCCTGACTCCTTCCGGTATAACCGTTAAGGTAGGGACGTGCGAGGAAAGAAAGAGATTCAGATTCGGGTCTCACTAGCTATGAGATCGCAGAGCCGGACTAGTGGGTAAAGTGTACACCTCTGCGCAGAGTTTGAAAATCTATTCGAATAGTCTGTGTCCACAGGAATGGACGAGTCTGGTGTGGTATGATAATTAGTGTTTTGTTTCCAAAAAAGGGGTGCATTTGAGAAAAGTGGTTTTTAAAGGTCTGACGGTTGAGCCATGAGCTATGGTGGACAGGAAGTCCAGTAGCTGTTTTTGAAAATGAAAACCAGTGGGAAACTGCTGAGATACCTGGATGGTTTAGTCCAGAGGATTTTACTCTATATTGAAAAACTTCCTGCTCCTTTTGGAGAGGATGCGCTTTGCAAAAATACAAAATGTTTTTCAAAACAACCCTACATAAAATATTGCTGTTTCTACAAATATCCTGAGCTCCACATATTCCATGCATTATATCTGATTTCCCCATTCCGCGGGTGAAGGTGGGCTGTTGAGTACATTTGTACTCACCCTTGCTTATTTGTTGTTTTTTAGAAAAAGGAGATCGGGTAAGAGTTACGACTGTTCCCAACCTTGCATGTGCCTGTTGGACCGCTGATTTGCTTCGCTGCGTATATCGGGCTGCTTCAGCCCCACTCTGATGTTATGTCCCGAGTTGTGGACCAACTCTTAAAGTTGTTCGCCACCTTTATAGGTTTGTCTCGTTTAAGCAGATCTGGAATCATCTGTTGTATAAATGTGTTTACTAGCCTCCTGGGACTAGTAATTGTATCACATTTGAGTCCCAGAGGATTGGGGCGCTACAAGAAGCAACACAAGAGACACACGATTGTTTATCCCGTGGTTCGGCCAAGTAACACTTGCCTACTTCCACGTTGTGGCGTCCCAATGGACGAGGGTTGCACTCAACCCCTTTCAAGTGATCCAATGATCAACTTGAATACCACGACTTTCTTCCTTATAGTTTTCTTCCCGTTTGCGAGGAATCTCCATAAGTTGGAGCCTCTCGCCCTTACAATATTGATCCCAAAGAACGCACAAGAGTAAGGTTGGGAGAGCAACACACACAAGACTCAAATACGCAGCACAACCATGCACACAAATCATGACTTGAGCTCAAAACACAACACACGGAGATTGCAACTCAAATGGAGCTCAAATCACTAACACAGAATCAAATGAGTGGAGTTGGAGTCTTGGAGTCTTAGGATGCTTAGTGAATGCTTAGGTGACTCCTCTGTAGGAAACGGGTGACACCTAAGAGGGGGGGGTGAATTAGGACTTCTAAAACTTTCGCTAAACTAGGCCACAAATAAATTCCTAGAGCAAAACCTATGCAAATAAACAAACTAGAATGTGCAATCTAGGTTTTGTGTAAGTGTTGTTATCTCTACCGCAAAGGCTAAGTTTCAATCTACACTAAATAATTATGAATACAAGATTGAAACTTAAATGCTTAATATAAATGCGGAAACTTAAAGAGCAAAGTAGAGAAGCAAACTCTCGTGGATGATGCCGGTATTTTTACCGAGGTATCCGGAACCACGCAAGGTCCTGACTAATCCTCGTTGGTGCCCCTACGCAAAGGGAAGCCCACGCGAGGGCCAAGCACCACGGTCGAGTAACTCCGTAGAGAGCCGCGGGCCTTCTCCACGCGCAAGCGGTTCTCCGCTTTCGGCTCCTCTCGGACGCTCCCCGCCGTCTCCACTATCGAGCTTCTGGCCGAAACGCCGCGAGCCTCGTTCCCTCCAGTACACGGCGGCGGCCGTGACACAAACGCGGTTGTCGCGGTCTCGCAAGACTTTCGCCCCACTCGGTACAAATACAACGACTCACGCAAGAGCCGAGAGGTTGTTTGGTTTTACAAAACTCACTCAACTAACTAGGGTTCACCTAGAGCAAGCGCTAAAGCGGTCTAACTAACCTAAGCACTTCGCAAAGCACCTACGCTAATCACCGAGTGATTCTATTAAGCACTTGGGTGTTTGAGCTCTTGGAAATGTGCACTATATGCCTTGGTATGTTGCTTGGGCTCCCACACTTGAGAATGGCCGGTTGGGGTGGTATTTATAGCCTCCAATCCCCAAACTAGCCGTTGGACAGAAAGCAGCAGCTTTCTGTCGTCGGGTGCACCGGATAGTCTGGTGCACCACCGGACAACCACTGTGCAGTGTCCGGTGCACGCCACGTCAGCCGACCGTTGGTGCCTGTAGCAGTCGACCGTTGGATCCGACCGTTGCCGTCTGTCTGGTGCACACCGGACAGTCCGGTGCCCACTGTCCGGTGCTCCACCAGATAGACCAGTACTATAGCCAGAGAGCGCCTGTCTGTGGCCTCTCTACACAGACTGTCCGGTTGTCCACCGGACAGTCCGGTGCACACCGGACAGCACTGTCCGGTGCGCCACCAGGCGCTGGCTGACAGCCCTGCTTCTTGGATTCCTTCGCTGATTTCTTCGGGCTCCTTTTGTTCTTGAGTATTGGACTCCTATGCATCTTTTTATGTCTTCTTTTGAGGTGTTGCATCCTCATTGCCTTAGTCCAATTCTCTTCGCATCCTATGAACTATAATTATAAACACTAGCAAACATATTAGTCCACAGGTTGTGTTAATCGTCAAACACCAAAACTCAATTAGCCCAAAAGGCATGGGGTCCATTTTCCTTACAATCTCCCCCTTTTTGGTGATTGATGACAACACAACCATAGCAAGCAAATAATACAAGTATTTGAATTAAAATATGCAATCTACTTGCTAAGATGCATGATTGTCCCCACAATGTGATATTATGGACTTAAGCCTCCCCCTAACTCCATAATTCACTTACTTCCTATTTTAGGACCAAATAACCAAAACCACTCGAAAAACCATTTGTAGATATAAGATTTTAAATTGGTGGTGTTTGGTGTTTGATATAGTTTTAATTGCTTTGGTCCCTAAACTTCTCCCCCTTTGGCATCAACCACCGAAAAGGAAGACATTAAAAGCATGTAGGAAGTAAATAAGAGCTTGCCCTCATCAAGAATTTTATCAGATGATACCACATGAAGGATACTAAATTAAGTCACATGAATGATACCAGTTGAAAGGATTACTCCCCCTAAATGAGTGTTCTCTTTAGAAAGAATTTTCTCCCCTTTTTAGAGATGAAGAAATACTCCCCCTGACAGAGATCCTCTACTTAGGAAAAAAGCATGTGAAAATTAGAGATGCAAGACATGATTTGAAAAGACTAACTTCCCTTATGCATAGGTAACAGAATATGAGTTAAGTACTTATGCATTTTTAGCAACATGGGAGTATATGATATGAAATATAGTCTAATAAAATATTGGAGAAGACATGTAAATGATATAAAAAGTAGTCTCAAAAGATACCAATTGAAAGTCAATGGTGAGCTTGAGAGACATGAGAGATCTTGGAGATTTCGCAGTGGAAGATTGTTGTCTTTCTCCGGGGACCTTATTTTCCTTACAATGAGACTATCATATGAAATAGACTTGAAAAGATGTTAGTCTCAAAGTATTAGATTATAGAGTAACCTCCCCCTAAAGGTGTGCATACAAGTTTTGAATACTTGTAGGAGACATGCACTTTGATTTGATATCAAGAGGGGCAAATTATCTATAATCCGAACTTTGGCACATATAAGTTAAATGATACAACTTGTAGGAATCAAAATTTTCAATTGATGCATCATTTACTATGGAGTGATATAGAAGCTATGTGTCGTGATTTAAATAAACATTTTAGGCCATGTAGGTTTGCTTAAGTATATGAATTTGAAAACAAGCAATCCTACCATATGATTCACCTAGTATGCATAATTTAAAACAAAGGTAAATAACAAATGTAATACTAGGCAAGAAAGGTAAACTAGATACAAGGTAAATAGATATGCATATCTAAAAAACAAAAGATACAATAAATCTAGTTACCTTAGTCATGGGTGGGAAATTTGGGTCCAAAATTTTCACTAACCCACTTGGCAATAAACTTGATCCAATATGATGTATCCCATGATATACATCCCAACTTTGCCAAGTCTCCAAATTTCCCGCTGACCTTCGGTCCACTCACTTCTCTTTCGGGATCCAAACCTTCTTGGTGCTCTTCATGGTTGAAATTATTTTTTTTGGCACCCAGATGCGTTTGGCCCCTTTTCCTTTGTTGGCTTGCTTGTTGGCCTTGATTGCTATCACCTTTCCATTCTTTTTCTTTTTGATCAAATATGGTGTAGTAGACTTTTTATCCACCTTTTTGATGTAGGTGTTGGAGATTTTGCTTGATGGCTTTTGCTTGAGCTTTCTCCTTTGCTTATCCCCGGTCATCGCCTTGCATTGGAAAGACTTATGGCCTTCCTTGTGGCATAGCCTACAAATCATAGTTTCTCCCTCTACAGACTTGTTCACTCCCGCAGTGGTGTTATCGTGTGGAGGTCGGATTTGTTTGGCTTTGCCTTTCTTGTCATACAAAGTCTTGCCAAGGCGAGCCACTTCTTTCTTTAATTGTTCATTTTCCTTTGCAGCCTCATCCGAACATGTCTCTATAACAATATTCTCAACAATGACTTGGTTGCAGGGGTTAGAATCATCAATTAAATCAAAGCAGGAAGTAGAGACATCTTTCTTAATAATTTCAGAAATTTCAACTAAAGATGCTGCTGGGGTGCTACCAATGTTTTCTAGCTTAGTAGTTAGCTCATTATTGTGTATGCTAAGAATTTCCATTTTCTCTAGCAAATTTTCAATAGCTTCTTGGGAGCTAGCTAACTTAGCCTTAAGTTTTTCATTCTTTTTAATGAGACTATCATCGGTAGCTGTGGATGGAGCACTAGATTCTAATAGCTCAATTTTAGTTGATAGCTCACTATTTAAGTTTGCAAAAGTTTCAAATTTTTCTAGCAAACCTTTGTAATCATTTTGAGAGCTAACCAACTTATTTTTCAAGGTTTTAAGTTAAGCCTTTTGTTTAGTGCAAACATCCTGAAAAAATTCTACGGCTTCCGCAAGCTCATCTATGGAGGGCTTTCCCTCACCTTCATCATCACTACTGCTATCATCACTATAGGATGGAATGCTTTTGTTACCTCTTGCCATAAGGCATTTGTGTGATGACCGTGATGAGCGTGATGAGGACCGGTGGCTGCGTGTCCTTGGAGGTTTATCTTCACTTGAAGAGTCATCCCAAGTTCTAACACTTGTTAGCGCCTTGCCTTTGCTCCTCTCCTTTTTGGGTTTGGCCATATTTGGACAGTTGTCCCTAAAGTGGCCCTTCTCCCCACATGCGAAGCATCCTCTCTTCCTTTGCTTTTTCCTGTCAATGTTAAAGAGAAGATCCTCGACCTGCAGGGGCACACCCATTAGATTAATCTTGCGGATCATCCTCATTACCTTTCTGACGCGTCGGATTATTTCTTCATCCTCGGAGGATGATGTGCATGGTTGATTATCTTCTTCATCATCACTTTCTTCTTCTTCCTCTTCTTCACTTGAGGAACTTGGAGTGGGAGCCTTCTTTTTGCCCTTCCTTTCATCACATGCAAAAGCATATGGTCTTGAGGAAGTTGGCTCCTCTCCCCGACTCATTTTTCGCGACATCTCAAAGGCCGCGATTTTCTCAATCACAATGGTCGGGGTCATGTTGCTCAAGTCCTCCATGTTGTGAAGGATGGTGATGATGCTCCCATATCTTTGTTGTGATAGCAGGGAGATAATCTTCCTCACAATGTCCGCATCACCTAGCTTATTAATGCCAATAGAATTGAGCTCATTGATAATTAGATTCAACCGAGAATACATGTCTCTAACAAGCTCATCATCTTTCATAGCAAAAGAATTATACTCATTTAAGACTAGGCAATGTTTTTACTCACGGACGTTGGATGTGCCATCATGGAGCTCATGCAATTTTAGCCAAATCTCATTAGCAGTTTTCAAGGTAAATACTTGATTAAAAATATCCATGCTAAGAGATTCATACAAGCAATTTTTGGCTCTAGCATTTAAATGAATTTCTTTTTCCTCACTCGTGGTGGGTTTCTCAGGATTTTTGAGGGGTTTCATCCCGTCACGAGTGACTCTCCAAATACCTAGATCAACAGCCTCTAGGTAACAAGCCATTCTAGCACTATAATATGGGAAGTTAGTGCCATCGAAATGTGGTGTCCTATGGGTATCCATCCCTTCCTCTAAAAAGCGTCGGCTCTTTTAACGATGAAGCTAAAGCGTTTCAAATGAGCCAAACCGGGCTTTGATACCACTTGTAGGAAACGGGTGACACCTAAGAGGGGGGGTGAATTAGGACTTCTAAAACTTTCACTAAACTAGGCCACAAATAAATTCCTAGAGCAAAACCTATGCAAATAAACAAACTAGAATGTGTAATCTAGGTTTTGTCTAAGTGTTGCTATCTCTACCGCAAAGGCTAAGTTTCAATCTACACTAAATAATTATGAATACAAGATTGAAACTTAAATGCTTAATATAAATGCGAAAACTTAAAGAGCAAAGTAGAGAAGCAAACTCTCGTGGATGACGCCGGTATTTTTACCGAGGTATCCGGAACCACGCAAGGTCCCGACTAATCCTCGTTGGTGCCCCTACGCAAAGGGAAGCCCACGCGAGGGCCAAGCACCACGGTCGAGTAACTCCGTAGAGAGCCGCGGGCCTTCTCCACGCGCAAGTGGTGCTTTGCTTCCGGCTCCTCTCGGATGCTCCCCGCCGTCTCCACTATCGAGCTTCCGGCCAAAACGCCACGGGCCTCGTTCCCTCCGGTACAGGATGGCCGCCGTGACACAAACGCGGTTGTCACGGTCTCGCAAGACATTCACCCCACTCGGTACAAATACAACGACTCACGCAAGAGCCGAGGGGTTGTGTGGTTTTACAAAACTCACTCAACTAACTAGGGTTCACCTAGAGCAAGCGCTAAAGCGGTCTAACTAACCTAAGCACTTCGCAAAGCACCTACGCTAATCACCGAGTGATTCTATTAAGCACTTGGGTGTTTGAGCTCTTGGAAATGTGCACTATATGCCTTGGTATGTTGCTTGGGCTCCCACACTTTAGAATGACCGGTTGGGGTGGTATTTATAGCCTCCAATCCCCAAACTAGCCGTTGGACAGAAAGCAGCAGCTTTCTATCGTCGGGTGCACCGGACAGTCCGGTGCACCACCGGACAGCCACTGTGCAGTGTCCGGTGCATGCCACATCAGCCGACCGTTGGCACCTGTAGCAGTCGACTGTTGGATCCGACCGTTGCCGTCTGTTTGGTGCACACCGGACAGTCCGGTGCCGACTATCTGGTGCTCCACCGGACAGACCGGTGCTACAGCCAGAGAGCGCCTGTCTGTGGCCTCTCTGCACAGACTGTCCGGTTGTCCACCGGACAGTCCGGTGCACACCGGACAGCATTGTCCGGTGCACCACCAGGCACTGGCTGACAGCCCTGCTTCTTGGATTCCTTCGCTGATTTCTTCGGGCTTCTTTTGTTCTTGAGTATTGGACTCCTATGCATCTTTTTATGTCTTCTTTTGAGGTGTTGCATCCTCATTGCCTTGGTCCAATTCTCTTCGCATCCTGTGAACTATATTTATAAACACTAGCAAACATATTAGTCCACAGGTTGTGTTAATCATCAAACACCAAAACTCAATTAGCCCAAAAGGCCTGGGGTCCATTTTCCTTACATCCTCCATGCGCCTAGGAACCCCTTTTATAGCTCCAAGGCAGCTAGGAGCCGTTGGTGACTATCTTGGAAGGCAATTCCTGCCTTTTGTCGAGTGGCGCACCGGACAGTACGGTGTGCCACCGGACAGCTATTGTAGCCTATCCGGTGCGCGATTTCCTTCCAAAACGGGCACAGACGACCGTTGCAGCTCCTGGCCCATTGGCGCATCGGACACTGTCCGATACACACCGGACAGTCCAGTGCCTCCTTCCGACCATTGGAGCTGCCACGTGTCGCCCGTAGATTTCGCGGCCAACCGTTGGCACTGGCGACCGTTGGCTCACCGGACAGTCCGGTGCACCACCGGACAGTCCGGTGAATTATAGCCACGTCGCCTTTCTTCATTCCTGAGAGCGATGAGTTCGCGCGGATGACTCGCTAGACAGTCCGGTGCACCACCGGACAGTCTGGTGAATTATAGCCGTACACCGTCGTCAACTCCTTAGAATGGCATTTTCACCAGAGACCAGCCTGGTGCACCGAACACTGTCCGGTGCACCACCGGACAGTCCGGTGTGCCAGGCTGAACTAGAATTTGGCTGCACACAGCCAAGTCTTTTGCAATTCGATTCTCTTTTCTTCAGCACTGTTTCTAGCACTTAGATAACCTCATTAGTATTCAAAAACAAATGTACTAAGTCTAGAACCATACCTCATGTCTTGATTTGCACCTTTCAATCTTTGGCACATTAGGACTTAAGGAATATGTGTTGAGCACTTAATCACCAAAATACTTATAGAAATTGCCCAAGGGCATATTTCCCTTTAAGTGTTAGAATTAAACTCAAGTCCAAAGGATTGTTTCTTTGCTAAGAGTTGCTCAAGGAATGCGGATGACGTATGGGAGCCAACTCAAAGTAATACTAGCAAGGAAACGTTAGAGAGGAAAACAAATCGAGTAAGGATCAACAAATGAACATGACGATTTGTTTTACCGAGGTTCGGTTCCAAAGAACCTAGTCCCCATTGAGGAGGTCACAAAGACCGGGTCTATTTCATCCCTTTCTCTCTCTCTCAAACGGTCACTTAGACCGAGTGAGCCTTTTCCTTAATATCACGGGTCACTTAGACCCTGCAAGGACCACCACACACTTAGGTGTCTCTTGCTTCGATTACAAGTCCCTTGAGAATAAGAAGGGAAAAGAAAAAGGCCAAACCAAGTGACAAGAGCAACAAAGAACATAAGTGATCCTCTCACAAGCCCTAATGCACTAGATTTGATTTTGGGGCTTTGAGTGGATTGATTGCTTTGATTGTGTCTTGGAGTGTTGGGCTTTTGCTCTTGCAATGAATGAAGATTTCAAAAGGCTTGGATAGGAGTGAATGAGGTGGTTGGGGGTATTTATAGCCTCCCAACCACTTCTAGCCGTTGGCTGATTTCTGCTGGTGATGGGCGCACCAGACAGTCCGATGCGCGCCACATCAGCGCAACTGTTAGGGTTCGGAGCAGTTGACCGTTGGAGGCGTTTGTCTTCTAGCTGCACCGGATAGTCCGGTGCTCTCTGGCTTCTGCGCTCTGACTTCTGACATGCACTGTTCATCACGGCAGACGACCGTTGGCGCGTAGAGAGTCGTTGCTCCGCTGGCTCACCGAACAGTCCGGTGAATTATAGCGGAGCGCGCCTTCAATTTCCTCAGAGTAGCTGGTTTGAGTCTGTATGGCCCTGGTGCCCCAGACACTGTCCGGTGCGCCAAATTCCAACACATTCGAGGTCTTGCTCCAATTTGATTGAGTCCCTAACTTGTTTTCTTTCTTGGTTTGTGTTGAACCTAATGCACCTGTAATAGATAATATCTAAACAAACTAGTTAGTCCACATGTTTGTGTTGGTCATCATCCACCAAGATTAATTATAGGAAATGGTTAACCCTATTTCCCTTTCAAAAACACTATGGGCCTTGTTCCCTCCATACCATGGTGGTTGCCACACCATAAATACATTTGTTATGATCTCACAAAACTAAAAGCCCCTCATATACAACTCAATGGCTTGTGCAAGCACTAAGGGATAAAGAGGTTCTCAAACCTCACGAAACACTATGTATAAATCTAGAACAAACATTATAAGCAAAACTCTAACTAACCTAAACATTTCGCAAAGCGTCTATACCAACCATAGAGCAATTCTTTAAGCACTTGGTGTCTAAAACTATTAAAGATAATTCTTGACTCTCTTGGTATGTTCCTTAGCTCCCACACCCCTCAAATGGTCGATTGAGGTCCTATTTATAGTCCCAATGAGAGATATAGTCGCTGCAACTTCAACAACAATCTCAACGTACAGTTGGACCGTTCGATGATTATCCATTGCCTCACGTGTCAAGGTTCAACACCTCACAATGGCTATTATATTAGCACTAGTCATTGTCGATCGTTGGGGGTGCGCCTGTGGCATGTAGTCTTATGCCTATCATCAGACCAATCTGATGGCTAACGTCAAACTAGTCCAACACCCTTTTCCCCTCTAAGGGACATTTCTTGTGTCCGTCAGACTTCATCTCTGATGGTTTGATGTTGATGCTCTTTTGAGCGTAAATAGTGTAATCATTTACTATGACACCATCTCTATTGTGAGTTTGACATTCAGTCCAACACACCTCTACGTGTGTTTAGTGAGATTGTATGGTTTGATGTCTTTATCAGTGCTGGTTCGACACTCCTATTATCTGCTGGCTAAGGTTAGCTCGATCGTATGGTCCAAGCTCGAGAGGGTAATACAGTGCTTTGATTTGATAGTTGTTGAAATCCTTGTTCTCTTTGTTACTTTGTGGTCTTCATGATTGATTGTTGAAAGGGAAATAGGGTTTAACCTTTTCCTAAATATAATTTTGGTGGTTGAATGCCCAACACAAATAATTGGACTAACTAGTTTGCTCTAGATTATATATTCTACAGGTGCCAAAGGTTCAACACAAACCAATAAAAAGAATAAGTTAGGGTTCAAAAGAAAGGAGCAAAAAGAAACCGAAGAGAACCCTAGTCTGGCGCACCGGACTGTCCGGTGTGCCACCAGACAGTGTTTGGTGCACCAGGGACTGTACAGTCTGAACTCTTCACCTTCGGGTTTCTCAGGCGCCACTCCGCTATAATTCACCGGACTGTCCGATGTGCCACCGGACTATCCAGTGTGCCAGCGGAGCAACGGCTGGCGAGCGCAACGGTCGACTCCAACGGTCGCCTACAACGTGAACAGTGCGTGGACAGTTCATGTAGAGTCAGAGCAGCACCAGAAGGCGCACCAGACAGTGTACAGTGCCTGTCCGGTGCGGCACCGGACTGTCCAGTGCCCCATGAAGACAGAGCTCCAACGGTCGAAACCGTTAAAACCCTAACGGTTGGGTGACATGGCTCGCACATGTAACGCCCTGAATTTGAGGGGTAGAATTTTTTTCTTCTTTTTACTCACCAAGTTCAGGCGTTACTCTCTTTTCTCTTCCCGTTTCGCTCCTCCCCCCCCCAATTTCAAACCAGTACAGCGACAGGTGTCTATGTTATGTATAAACAAAACCTAAGTGTCATGGGTGTTGCATCATGCCAAAGCGCATTTCTTTGTCTGATGTCGCGTGTTCGTCTCATTCCGTTTCGGATTTCGGTTCGCGATTGTATTCTGATTACTGGTCATGCGTGTCGTAGGTTTCGATCCGTGATGTGACCCAGCCCGGCCCGCCCGGCCCTGGCGCCCCTGCCCACCCCATGCGCCCCCTCCCCCAGATCCATTTGCCTCATTTGATTTCTCCCACGTAGCAACCTCTCTCTCTCCCATCTCTCTCTCTCCCCCGTGGTGCCCTAGGTTTTGGAGACGGTGATCGCTGGAGTTGGATCCCGAGGTGAGCTCCCCTCCCCTCCCTTCTTCTCTCTCTCCCTCTCCCTCTCCCTCCCCTTCTCTTCCCTGCGCGCGCCCTCCCTTTCTCCCCTGCGCGCGCGCCCCTGTCCGCGGCGGCGCTCGCCCCTGCCCCTCCCCCCGGCGCGGCGCCCGCCCCTCCCCTTCCCCTCGGCGGCGCGGTCGCCCCCACCCCTGCTTCCCCCGCGGCAGCGCGGCCCGCCCGCCTCTGCTCCCTCCCGCGGTAGCGCGGCCCCGCCCCCTGCTCCCTCCCCCACGGCGGTCCAACCCCCGGCGTGGCGGTCCTGCCCTCGGTGCGGCATTCCCGCCCCCGGCGCGGTCCCCTGCCCCCGGCGCAGCGTTCCCGAACCCCCCCCCCCAGTGCGCTGCCCCAGCGTGCGATCCCCTGCGCCCCCCTGCACGCGGAGTCCCGGCCTCCGGCGCGGCTCGCGTGGCCTCGGCGCGGCCTCGCGCTCCCCCGTTTACACCAACGCGTTCCCGCGCGCGGTGATTATTCTTGGTTTTTAATTAATTTCAAACTCCGTTAGTTAGCGTGCTACGTCTCGCACTTCGTCGCGCGACAAATTTATTTAATTTCAGATTCTATTAATGTGCTTCGTCGCGCGCTTCGTCGCGCGATGATCCATCTTAATTTCAGGTCGTTTAATATGTGAGGTCGCGCGTCCAGTCACACGATGTTCCACTTTAAACTCGGCTCTGTAAACGTATGTTGTCGTGTGTTTTATCGCGCGATGCTTAACGTCTCTTTATAATTAATGCAAGTGTCTCGTTGTGCGCTCTGTCGCGCGACGAGTCACTGATTTCTTAATTCGATTTAGAGTGTTATGTCGTGCGTCTCGCTGCGCGACAATCCTTTTAATTTATCTTCATCTGCTTATAATGATTAAACATGAAACATGACTTTACTTTATGCTAAACATAGTGTCCAAATTAATTCCCTTCTATTAAGTGAGTGGTTTAATTTATAATAATGTATCATGATTGTTGTTCGACTGTCCTTTCCTCTTTCTCTCCCTTAACCATCGTTACGAGCCCCGCGTGGAATGTCTGTTTATTTATTGCATCCTATTGTATGGTGTACTGTTCTTTTGTATTAAATGTGTGGAGGTATGTACGTTTGCGCTTGCATAGAGAATGATCTGGTTGAGGAGCCCGAAGAACTCGCAGGAGAAGCCCCTGAGCAGCAGTCGGTTGGTGGACGCAAGTGTCCCTTGACCTATCTCTGTCCTATACATTCTTTAATTCACCTCCCGCATTTCACATTTATACCTAAGGATTGACTAGCTTTTGTTATCTATGTCCTTGTTTATCTATTTGGGTCGGATTATTATTGTTTAGCTTTATGCTATTGCTCAACACTAATCAATGAACATGATGAGAATTATCTATGATACACTGTTTTCCCTCTTATTTGTGATATCATACTTGTGGCATTAAAGGGGGCTCGAGCGGTTTCTCGAGTGCCTCTCCGTAAGGACCTGTTTGTTGGATGACCACCCAGGAAAACAGTGCAACCATGAGGGTGGAATGGGATGCCCTTAGCTGAATAATTAGAGGAACCGAGGTGTAGTTCGCTTAGCTGTTGTGCCGTCAATGGAGCTCGGTGTATGCGGCTCGCTCTGCCAAGGTTGATTTGTCCCTTGGGGAGGGGTGCGGTACATTTAGGAAACCTAACGGGCGGCTACAG
This sequence comes from Zea luxurians, assembly GCA_029449295.1. Taxonomy (NCBI): domain Eukaryota; kingdom Viridiplantae; phylum Streptophyta; class Magnoliopsida; order Poales; family Poaceae; genus Zea; species Zea luxurians. Next base: position 181,890,617 of record JAOPSE010000004.1, on the reverse strand, counting down.
CTCCGGGGAATCTTTGTAAAGGCTACGTAGTGATACCCTGCTGGATCACCTTGGTAGTGATCAATGGAGAGTCATGATCTCCGGGCAGAAAGGGAAATCACGGCTTGTGGGTAAAGTGCACAACCTCTGCAGAGTGTTTGAAAACTGATATATCAGCCGTGCTCGCGGTTATGAGCGGCCAAGGGAGCTCCAGTGACTAGTGGTACTTGATCAGGGATGTTTGGATTACAGGTGGCAACGAGATTGATGGTTCTTGGTATTGACTCTGGTAATGGTAAGTGGTACTCTTTCCGTTTGGAAAGGAGTACAGTTGGGTTAATAACGTGGGCTAACTCTAAAACTTGGCTTTCTCTACTAGTAATAATAATCTGACCAACTAAAAGCAACTGCTTGACTTACCCCCACATAAAGCTAGTCCACTATAGCCAAACAGGACACTTGCTGAGTATGTTGATGTGTACTCACCCTTGCTCTACACACCAAACCCCCCCATCCCCAGGTTGTCAGCATTGCAACCACTGCTCAGGAGAAGATTAAGCCATGGAAGGAGACCACCAGGAGTTCCAAGATTACGATGAGTTCTAGGTGTGGGTTAGCGGCAACCCCTAGTCCGCTGCCTATGAAGGCCGCGTTTATCTATGTTTCTTTCCTGCACTTTGATTATTATAAAGACTATGTGGATGTCTCAGACGCATGATGTAATCGACTATTATTCCCATTTTATGTTACTATTTGAGCACTATGTGATGATGTCCATGTTATGTAATTGCTGTGTACGTGAATTGCTGATCCTGGCACGTACATGGTTCGCATTTGGTTTGCCTTCTAAAACCGGGTGTGACAGCGCACCAGACAGTATCCGGTGGCACACCGGACTGTTCGATACGCCCATCGATAGACAGCCTCCCAATGGTTGAATTGGTGGTTGGGGGCTATAAATACCCCACAACCACCTCCACACCAACTATCCAAACATTCACAACAGTGCATTCAATACAAGAGCAAAGTGCAACACTCCAAGACACAAATCAAAGCCTTTGATCCAATCAAGTCCACAAAATCAATTCTAGTGCTCTAGGACTTTTGAGAGGATCGCTTGTGTTCTCTTGTTTGCTTGGTTGGCTTTCTTCTTCCCCATTCTTGTTCTCAAGACACTTGTAATCAAAACAAGAGACACCAAGTTGTGGTGGTCCTTGTAAGGGTCTAAGTGACCCATTTGATTGAGAAGAAAGCTCACTCGGTCTAGGTGACCGTTTGAGAGAGGGAAAGGGTTGAAAGAGACCCGGTCTTTGTGACCACCTCAATGGGGAGTAGGTTTTCAAGAACTGAACCTCGGTAAAACAAATCACCGTGTCATCTGCTTTATTTGCTTTTGATTTGTTTTTCGCCATCTCTTTCGGACTCCATTTTAATTCTAACGCTAACCCCGACTTGTAGTTTGTCTTTAAAGTTATAAATTTCAGATTTTGCCTATTCACCCCCACTCTAGGTGACTTTCAATTGGTATCAGAGCCCGGTACTTCATTAGAGTCTAACCACTCGAAGTGATGTCGAGAGATCACGCCAAGAGGGAGATCGTGACCGGCGACAAGTCCACAAGCCACGGGAAGGCTCCATCGAGTGAGTCCGGCAACAAGCTAAAGGAGGGATCACCTCCTCACAAGTCGCATTGGAGCACCGACAAGAAAAAGAAGATGAAGAAGGTGGTCTACTACGAGACCGACTCTTTGTCGCCATCCACCTCTGGCTCCGACGCACCGTCCTTCACTTCTAAGCGCCATGAGCGCAAGAAGTTTAGTAAGATCCCCCTTTGTTATCCTCGTATTTCTAGACGCACTCCTTTACTTTCCGTCCCACTAGGCAAACCACTGGTTTTTTATGGTGAAGATTATTGTATGTGGAGTGATAAAATGAGGCATCACCTAACCTCACTCCACGCTAGCATATGGGACATTGTTGAGTTTGGAGCGCATGTACCATCGGTGGGGGACGAAGGCTATGATTCGGACGAGGTCGCCCAAATCAAGCACTTTGATTCCCAAGCAACTATTATACTCCTCGCCTCTCTATGTCGAGAGGAGTATAATAAGGTGCAAGGGTTGAAAAGTGCCAAGGAGATTTGGGACATACTCAAGACCACGCACAAAGGAGATGAGGTGACCAAGATCACCAAACGGGAGACGATCGAGGGGGAGCTCGGTCGATTCGTCCTCAACCAAGGAGAGGAGCCACAAGCAATGTACAACCGGCTCAAGACCTTGGTGAACCAAGTGTGCAACCTTGGGAGCACCAAGTGGGATGACCATGAAATGGTCAAGGTTATTCTTAGATCACTTGTTTTTCGTAATCCCACTCAAGTTCAATTAATTCATGGTGATCCTCGATACAAGTTAATGTCTCCCGAGGAAGTTATAGGAAAGTTTGTGAGCTTTGAATTGATGATCAAAGGCTCCAAATAAATCATCAACTTGGAGCAAGGCAGCACCTCCACACCCGAGGTGCAACCCATCGCATTCAAGGCGACGGAGGAGAAGAAAGAAGAGTCTACATCAAGCAGGCTCCCCATTGACGCCTCCAAGCTTGACAATGAGGAAATGGCGCTCATCATCAAGAGCTTCCGACAAATCCTCAAACAAAGGAAGGGGAAGGACTACAAGCCCCGTTCCAAAAGGGTGTGCTATAAGTGTGGTAAGCCCGGTCATTTCATTGCTAAATGTCCATTATCTAGTGATAGTGATAGGGGCGACGACAAGAAGGGAAAGAGGAAGGAAAAGAAGAGATACAACAAGAAGAAGGGTGGTGATGCCCACATGTCTCGGGAATGAGATTCCGATGAGAGCTCCACCGACTCCTCTGACGAGGACGCCGCCAACATCGCTGTCAACAAAGGCCTCCTCTTCCCCAACGTCGGCCACAAATGCTTTATGGCGAAGGATGGCAAGAAAAAGAAGGTACAAGCTAGAACCACCCCCAAGTATACTTGTTGAGTATGTTGATGTGTACTCACCCTTGCTCTACACACCAAACCCCCCCCCCATCCCCAGGTTGTCAGCATTGCAACCACTTCTCAGGAGAAGATTGAAGCCGTGGAAGGAGACCACCAGGAGTTCTAAGATTACGATGAGTTCTAGGTGTGGGTTAGCGGCAACCCCCAGTCGGCTGCCTGTGAAGGCCACATTTATCTACGTTTCTTTCCCGCACTTTGATTATTGTAAAGACTATGTGGATGTCTCAGACGCATGATGTAATCGACTATTATTCCCATTTTATGTTACTATTTGAGCACTTTGTGATGATGTCCATGTTATGTAACTGCTGTGTACGTGAATTGCTGATCCTGGCACGTATATGGTTCGCATTTGGTTTGCCTTCTAAAACCGGGTGTGACATAGGTGGTATCAAAGCCGTGCTGACTGTAGGACCGCTAACCTAGAGTAGAATGGTCGTTCTAAGGATTATAGACCTCTGTCCCTGCCTTGACTTTGGTATCCCTTCAAAAGTTGGTCATATCGACCAAACCTATGTTCTACTATATATTATACCTTGCTAAAAATTGTGTTTTATTCTAATCCTTTATTTATTTATGGTTCATTACTTGCTGGTCATATTAGTTCTGTTCTCACTCTTATGCTTGCGGCGTCTTTTGTAGATGGCTCGTCTTAGACACACTGCACAGAAGTCTATCATCCCCTTCTTACCCTTCCGTCTTGCAGAGCGTCCTCTTCGCCGTCCCGTGACCGGCCAGTCCAGCCATTTGGAGAGGCTGCACCATCGCCTGCATGAGGAGCAGGAGCGTCGACGACAGGAGCAGTAGGGCTCTTCTTTCTCGCTCCAGCAGGAGATAGAGTCTGTGAGGAGCTGCTCCCCCGTGCTTCCCCTGGAGGCACCCCCTACACCACCACTGAGCGCTCCAGCCGCTGGAGTAGCTGCTGGAGGAGACCTAGACGACGGAGGTGGCGACAGCAGCTCAAGCCACGACCCCGACTTTTCTGCTGACTAGAAGCCAGAAGGATGGGTTGCTCGACTAATCACTCGTGACGCTGCTCGCGGGTGTCACTTCCACGATGCGCTCGACACCCTACTATGTCAGGCACTTGACCAACGTACTTGGTCTATCGAGTATCACTGTGTGGTCTTCCAGCACAGTCGCGGGGTTTACCCGGACCGCTGGGAGGCGACCTGCTTGGTGCGCCGTCCGGAGAACAGTCTCTGGGGTGCTGAGGTCTGCTCAGAGCACTATTCTATCTCTAAGCGGGACTCAGCTGAGGTGGCCATGCAAGATGCCGCACGGCGTGCACTTTCGCACTACTGCTTAGTGTTCGGCGGGGTAGCCGACGGTCTCAACCTGAGGTATTACCCCCGCCGTCCATTCGGCAGCACAGGAGGCGTGATTGTCTCACCTGTTGGTGAGGACAATCCTAGGTTGAGCAGCACAGTCAACCTAGCCGCCATGCTAAACACGGAGCTGGACCATGCATTAGACGAGCTGAGTAGGGCTCGTGCTGAGATCACCCAGCTACGGGCTGAGCGCGCGGAACGTCGTCACCTGGATGATGGTTCCCCCACTCCCGTCAGGACTCAGCACCCGTACCGCTCACCTCGGCGTGGACACCAGTCTTATGGCAACCCCGACTGTGAGACCAAGATAAATTTAGAACCATAGATCGCCAGCGTCGGATCTTGTAATTAATACGAAAATATATACATAGAAGCTATAGTCTTAGCGTTAGCCTTGCTTTTAGTTAGTCTTAGTTAGACAGGGTAGTTTGCTTATCCTGTGCATTTATGTTTGTCATGGTGAACAATGTTAGAGTTGGATCTTTGTAATGACTGTCACCAGAGAGTGCGTATCCCCTACATTCTGGTTTAACTGTTTTATGTTAATGAAGTTAGTTATCTAGTTGGGAAGCCTTTTATTCCACTCTCCTCTTTATCTGAGAAGCTGTGTTGGTCTGTGTTGGAGATCAGTGAAGATGCTCATTTGTTCAGTGTTGTGGAGAATTCTATACTCTTTTCTTATGCTGCAAGATTTGCCAGATCAGTTCTGATGTGTGGTTGCATTCTGCAGATGTCAGAAAACAGGCGCAGAGGAGGAAGGCGTGCTCAGCAGGAGCAGGTAGCTCAGCAGGATGAGGCACCCCAGCAACAGCAACTACCACCCTCGCCCCCGATGTCGATCGAGCAGATGTTCATGATGCAGACTCAGGCAGTTCAAGCCATCGGTCAGACTTTGGCCACCATTCAGCAGCAGCAGCAGCCACCACCTCAGCCTCAGATGCCTCAGATGCCTAGTGACAAGCGTGCTGAATTCATGAGAGGTCATACCCCAACGTTTGCTCATTCTTCTGACCCCATGGATGCTGAAGACTGGCTGCGCACTATGGAGCGAGAGTTGCATACCGCTCAGTGTGATGACAGGGAGAAAGTCCTGTATGGTCCTCGTCTGTTGAGAGCAGCAGCTCAGTCCTGGTGAGAGTCTTATCTTGCCACCCATGCCAACCCCGACACCATCACTTGGGAAGAGTTCAGAGGTAGCTTTCGTTAGTACCATGTTCCTGCAGGTCTGATGACAGTGAAGAAGGAGGAGTTCCTGGCCCTCAAGCAAGGGTCATCGTTTGTTAGTGAGTACCAAGACAGGTTTCTGCAATTGTCTTGCTATGCTCCTGAAGATGTCAACACCGACGCCAAGCGACAGTATCATTTCCTGAAAGGCTTGGTTGACCCTCTGCAGTATCAGCTAACGAATCATACCTTCCCGAAATTCCAGCACCTGATTGACAGAGCAACAATGACAGAGAGGAAGCGTAAGGAGATGGAGGATCGCAAGCGCAAGATTAGTGGACCCCAGCCTGGAAGCAGCAATCGCCCTCGTTTCTCAGGCAATCAACCTCAGCAGTTCAGGCAGAACCAGCGTCCACCTGAGCAGCAGCAGTTTCAAAGGCAGTATCCTCAGCACCAGCATCAGGATCACCAGAACAATCAGTCAGGAGGAGGTCAGTTTTAGAGGCAGAATCAGTAGGCACCTCGTCTTCCTGCCCCAGCAAACCAGTAGAACAGTCAAGCAGCACCAGCTCAGGTTGGAAACAGAGCATGTTTCCACTGTGGAGAGCAAGGCCATTGGGTGATGCAATGCCCAAAGAAGGCAGCCCAGCAGCAGTCAGGGCCCAATGCCCCAGCAAAGCAGAATGTTCCTCAGCCTGGAGTAGGCAACCGCTCTCAGCCACACTATAATCATGGGAGACTGAACCACTTGGAGGCTGAAGCAGTTCAGGAGACCCCTGACATGATAGTAGGTATGTTTCCAGTCGACTCCCATATTGCAGAAGTGTTATTTGATACTGGAGCAACGCATTCATTCATAACTACATCATGGGTAGAAGCACATAATCTTCCAATAACTACCATGTCAACCCCCATTCAAATTGACTCAGCCGGTGGTAGAATTCGAGCCAATAGCATTTGCTTGAATGTAACTGTGGAAATAAGGGGGATAGCGTTTCCCGCTAATCTCATAGTAATGGGTACTCAGGGAATAGATGTCATCCTAGGGATGAATTGGCTAGATAAGTATCAGGCAGTTATCAGTTGTGATAAGAGGACAATCAAGTTGGTGTCCCCACTAGGAGAGGAAGTGGTGACCGAGTTAGTCCCGCCTGAGCCAAGGAAAGGAAGTTGTTATCAGATGGCTATCGATAGCAGTGAAGCAGACCCAATTGAGAGTATCAAGGTTGTGTCCGAGTTCCTGGATGTGTTTCCAAACGACTTACCAGGTATGCCACCAGAGCGGAAAGTCGAGTTTGCTATAGAGCTTCTTCCTGGCACCGCCCCCATCTTTAAGAGAGCTTACAGAGTATCTGGACCAGAGTTGGTTGAGCTTAAGAAGCAAATCGATGAGCTGTTAGATAAAGGTTACATCCGGCCAAGCACCTCGCCTTGGGCCGCCCCTGTCCTATTTGTGGAGAAGAAAGACGGCACCAGAAGGATGTGTATCGATTATCGAGCTTTGAATGAGGTCACCATCAAGAACAAGTACCCCTTGCCCAGAATAGAAGATCTGTTCGACCAGTTGAGAGGAGCCAGCGTGTTCTCCAAGATAGATCTGAGGTCAGGTTATCATCAGCTCAGGATTCGACCTTCAGACATTCTGAAGACGGCATTCATTACCAAGTATGGGTTGTATGAGTTTACTGTGATGTCTTTCGGCCTAACAAATGCACCAGCCTTCTTTATGAACTTGATGAACAGTGTATTCATGGACTATCTTGATAAGTTTGTGGTGGTATTTATCGATGATATTCTTATATATTCTCAAAGTGAAGAAGAGCATGCAAGTCATTTGAGGATGGTTTTGCAGAGATTGCGAGAGCACCAGCTGTATGCAAAGCTGAGCAAGTGTGAGTTTTGGATCAGTGAAGTCCTGTTCTTGGGTCACATAATCAACAAAAAAGGATTGGCTGTGGATCCGAAGAAAGTGGCAGACGTTTTGAACTGGAAAGTTCCAACAGATGCTCGAGGAATCAAGAGCTTCATTGGAATGGCCAGATATTATTGGCGATTCATTGAAGGGTTCTCGAAGATTGCAAAACCAATGACAGCTTTGCTAGGCAACAAAGTTGAGTTCAAGTGGACCCAGAAATGTCAAGAGGCCTTCAAAACGCTGAAAGAGAAGTTGACTACAGCGCCTGTCTTAGTCTTGCCTGATGTGCACAAACCCTTCTCGGTGTATTGCGATGCTTGTTACACAGGTTTGGGATGTGTGTTGATGCAAGAGGGAAGAGTTGTGGCTTACTCGTCCCAACAACTAAAGGTTCATGAGCAAAATTATCCGATCCATGACCTAGAGTTGGCAGCAGTGGTTCACGCACTAAAGACTTGGAGGCACTATCTGTATGGGCAGAAATGTGATGTTTACACAGACCACAAGAGTCTGAAGTACATATTCACTCAGTCAGAGTTGAATATGAGGTAGCGAAGATGGGTAGAGCTGATCAAAGACTATGAGTTGGAGATTCATTACCATCCAGGCAAAGCGAACGTAGTGGCAGACGCTTTGAGCAGGAAGAGTCAGGTCAATCTGATGGTCGCTCGTCCGATGCCTTACGAGTTGGCCAAAGAGTTTGACAGGTTGAGTCTCGGATTTCTGAACAACATGCGAGGAGTGACCGTTGAGTTGGAACCTACCCTGGAAGTGAGAAGATGTATCAGGATCTAAAGAAGAAATTCTGGTGGTACGGAATGAAGAGGGAAATCGCAGAGCATGTGGCTATGTGTGACAGTTGTCGACGGATCAAAGCAGAGCACCAGAGACCGGCTGAATTGTTGCAACCATTGCAAATTCCTCAGTGGAAATGGGATGAAATTGGTATAGATTTCATAGTCAGATTGCCTCGCACTCGAGCCGGCTACGATTCCATTTGGGTAGTAGTCGATCGCTTAACCAAGTTAGCCCACTTCATACCTGTCAAGACCAACTACAGCAGTGCAGTATTGGCAGAGTTGTACATGTCTCGGATCGTTTGTCTTCATGGTGTGCCAAAGAAGATAGTATCAGACAGAGGAACACAGTTCACCTCTCATTTCTGGCAGCAGTTGCATGAAGCCTTGGGTACACATCTGAATTTCAGTTCAGCTTATCATCCGCAGACAGATGGTCATACCGAAAGGACCAATCAAATCCTTGAAGACATGTTGAGAGCCTGTGCGTTGCAAGATCAGTCTAGATGGGACAAGAGATTGCCTTATGCAGAGTTCTCCTATAACAACAGTTACCAGGCCAGCTCGAAGATGTCACCATTTCAGGCGATCTATGGAAGGAGTTGTAGAACTCCATTGCATTGGGATCAGCCTGGAGAAAAGCAAGTGTTTGGGCCAGACATTATGCTTGAAGCCGAAAAGAACATCAAGATGGTCCGAGAGAATTTAAAGATAGCGCAATCAAGGCAGCAAAGCTATGCAGACATAAGAAGAGATCTGAGTTTCGAAGTCGGTGACTTCGTCTATTTGAAGGTTTCGCCGATCAGAGGAGTCAGAAGGTTCGGAGTTAAAGGCAATCTAGCACCCCGCTACATTGGTCTGTATCAGATTCTCGCAAGGCGTGGAGAAGTGGCCTATCAGCTCAGTTTGCCAGAGGGTTTGTCCGTAGTGCATGATGTCTTTCATGAGTCTCAGTTGAAGAAATGTCTGCGTGTGCCAAAAGGGCAGTTGCCAGTGGAAGGTCTTGAAGTCCAGGAGGACTTGACCTACATAGAGAAGCCAGCGCAAATCCTTGAGACTGTAGACAGAGTCACCCGAAGGAAGACCATCAGAATGTGCAAAGTCAGATGGAATCACCACTCTGAGGAAAAAGCAACCTGGCAGCGTGAAGATGATCTGATGGCTAAATACCCTGAGCTCTTTGCTAGCCAACCCTGAATCTCGAGGGCGAGATTCTTTTAAGGGGGATAGGTTTGTAACCCCTGAATTTGGGGGGTAGAATTTTTTTCTTCTTTTTACTCACCAAATTTAGGCGTTACTCTCTTTTCTCTTCTCGTTTCGCTCCTTCCCCCCAATTTCAAACCAGTATAGCGACAGGTGTCCGTGTTATGTATAAACAAAACCTAAGTGTCATGGGTGTTGCATCATGCCGAAGCACATTTCTTTGTCTGATGTCGCGTGTTCATCTCGTTCCGTTTTGGATTTCGGTTCGTGATTGAATTCCAATTACTGGTCGTGTGTGTCGTGGGTTTCGATCCGTGATGTGACCAAGCCCGGCCCAGCCTAGCCCGGTCCGGCCCGCGTGCCCCTGGCGCCCCTGCCCACCCCATGCGCCCCCTCCCCAGATCCATTTGCCTCATTTGATTTCTCCCGCGCAGCAACCTCTCTCTCTCCCATCTCTCTCTCCCCCCTCCCCTCCCTTCTTCTCTCTCTCTCTCTCCCTCCCCTTCTCTTCCCTGCACGCACCCTCCCTTTCTCCCCTGCGCGCGCGCCCCTGTCCGCGGCGGCACTCGCCCTTGCTCGCCCCCGGCGCGACGGCCTACGGCCCCGGTGCAGCCCGCCCCTCCCTCCCCGCGGTGGCGCGGCGCGACCCCGCCCCGGCCCCCTGCGCGGCGGCGCTCGCCCCTGCCCCTCCCCCCGGCGCGGTGCCCGCCCTTCCCCGCGGCGACGCGGTCGCCCCCGCCCCTGCTTCCCCCGCGGCGGCGCGGCGGCTCGCCCCTGCTCCTCCCGCGGTGGCGCGGCCCGCCCGCCCCTGCTCCCTCCCCCGCGGCGGTCCGGCCCCTAGTGCGGCGGTCCTGCCCCCGACGTGGCGTTCCCGCCCCCGGCGCGGTCCCCTACCCATGGCGCGGCGTCCCATGCCCCCGGCGTGGCGTTCCCAGCCTCCCGGTGCGGTGCCCTGGCGCGCGGTCCCCTGTGGCCCCCTGCGCGCGGCCTCGGCCCCCTGCGCGCGGCCTTCGGCCCCTGCGCGCGGCGTCCCGGCCCCCAGCGCGGCCTCGCGCTCCCCCGTTTACCCAAACGCGTTCCCGCATGCGCAACCCCACGCGCGCGGTGATTATTCTTGGTTTTTAATTAATTTCAAACTCCATTAGTTAGCGTGCCGCGTCGCGCGCTTCGTCGCGCGACGAATTTGTTTAATTTCAGATTCTATTAATGTGCTGCGTCGCGCGCTTAGTCGCGCGACGATCCATCTTAATTTCAGGTCGTTTAATATGTGAGGTCGTGCGTTCAGTCACGCGACGTTCCACTTTAAACTCGGCTCTGTTAACGTATGTCGTCGTGTGTTTCGTCGCGCGATGCTTAACGTCTCTTTATAATTAATGCAAGTGTCTCGTTGTGCGCTCTATCACGCGACGAATCGTTGATTTCTTAATTCAATTTAGAGTGTTATGTCGCGCGTCTCGCTGCACGACAATCCTTTTAATTTATCTTCATCTGCTTATAATGATTAAACATAAAACATGACTTTACTTTATGCTAAACGTAGTGTCCAAATTAATTCCCTTCTATTAAGCGAGTGGTTTAATTTATAATAATGTATCGTGATTGTTGTTCGACTGTCCTTTCCTCTTTCTCTCCCTTAACCATCGTTGCGAGCCCCGCGTGGAATGTTTGTTTATTTATTGCATCCTATTGTATGGTGTACTATTCTTTTGTATTAAATGTGTGGAGGTATGTACGTTTGCGCTCGCATAGAGAACGATCTGGTTGAGGAGCCCGAAGAACTCACAGGAGAAGCCCCTGAGCAGTAGTCGGTTGGTGGACGCAAGTGTCCCTTGACCTATCTCTGTCCTATACATTCTTTAATTCACCTCCCGCATTTCACATTTATACCTAAGGATTGACTAGCTTTTGTTATCTATGTCCTTGTTTACCTATTTGGGTCGGATTATTATTGTTTAGCTTTATGCTATTGCTCAACACTAATCAATGAACATGATGAGAATTATCTATGATACACTGTTTTCCCTCTTATTTGTGATATCATACTTGTGGCATTAAAGGGGGCTCGAGCGGTTTCTCGAGTGCCTCTCCGTAAGGACCTATTTGTTGGATGACCGCCCGGGAAAACAGTGCAACCATGAGGGTGGAATGGGATGCCCTTAGCTGAATAATTAGAGGAACTGGGGTGTAGTTCGCTTAGTCGTCGTGCCGTCAATGGGGCTCGGTGTATGCAGCTCGCTCTGCCAAGGTTGATTTGTCCCTTGGGGAGGGGTGCGGTACATTTAGGAAACCTAACGGGTGGCTACAGCTCCGGGGTATCTTTGTAAAGGCTACATAGTGATACCATGCTGAGTCACCTTGGTAGTGATCAATGGAGAGTCATGATCTCCGGGCAGAAAGGGAAATCACGGCTTGTGGGTAAAGTGCACAACCTCTGTAGAGTGTTTGAAAACTGATATATCAGCCGTGCTCACGGTTATGAGCGGCCAAGGGAGCTCCAGTGATTAGTGGTACTTGATCAGGGATGTTTGGATTACAGGTGGCAATGAGATTGATGGTTCTTGGTATTGACTCTGGTAATGGTAAGTGGTACTCTTTCCATTTGGAAAGGAGTACAGTTGGGTTAATAACGTGGGCTAACTCTAAAACTTGGCTTTCTCTACTAGTAATAATAATCTGACCAACTAAAAGCAACTGCTTGACTTACCCCACATAAAGCTAGTCCACTACAGCCAAACAGGACACTTGCTGAGTATGTTGATGTGTACTCACCCTTGCTCTACACACCAAACCCCCTCCCCCATCCCTAGGTTGTCAGCATTGCAACCACTGCTTAGGAGAAGATGAAGCCGTGGAAGGAGACCACCAGGAGTTCCAAGATTACGATGAGTTCTAGGTGTGGGTTAGCGGCAACCCCCAGTCGGCTGCCTGTGAAGGCCGTGTTTATCTACGTTTCTTTCCCGCACTTTGATTATTGTAAAGACTATGTGGATGTCTAGACGCATGATGTAATCGACTATTATTCCCATTTTATGTTACTATTTGAGCACTGTGTGATGATGTCCATGTTATGTAATTGTTGTGTACGTGAATTGCTGATCCTGGCACGTACATGGTTCGCATTCGGTTTGCCTTCTAAAACCGGGTGTGACAGTGTACCAGACAGTATCCGGTGGCACACCGGACTGTTCGATACGCCCATCGATAGACAGCCTCCCAATGGTTTAATTGGTGGTTGGGGGCTATAAATACCCCACAACCACCTCCACACCAACCATCCAAGCATTCACCACAGTGCATTCAATACAAGAGCAAAGTGCAACACTCCAAGACACAAATCAAAGCCTTTGATCCAATCAAGTCCACAAAATCAATTCTAGTGCTCTAGGACTTTTGAGAGGATCGCTTGTGTTCTCTTATTTGCTTGGTTGGCTTTCTTCTTCCCCATTCTTGATCTCAAGACACTTGTAATCAAAACAAGAGACACCAAGTTGTGGTGGTCCTTGTAAGGGTCTAAGTGACCCATTTGATTGAGAAGAAAGCTCACTCAGTCTAGGTGACCGTTTGAGAGAGGGAAAGGGTTGAAAGAGACCCGGTCTTTGTGACCACCTCAACGGGGAGTAGGTTTTCAAGAACCGAACCTCGGTAAAACAAATCACCGTGTCATCTGCTTCATTTGCTTTTGATTTGTTTTTCGCCGTCTCTTTCGGACTCCGTTTCAATTCTAATGCTAACATCGGCTTGTAGTTTGTCTTTAAAGTTATAAATTTCAGATTTTACCTATTCACCCCCCCCCCCCTCTAGGCGACTTTCAATTGGTATCAGAGCCCGGTACTTCATTAGAGTCTAACCACTTGAAGTGATGTCGAGAGATCACGCCAAGAGGGAGATCATGACCGGCGACAAGTCCACAAGCCACGGGAAGGCTCCATCGAGTGAGTCCGGCAACAAGCTAAAGGAGGGATCACCTCCTCACAAGTCGCATCGGAGCGGCGACAAGAAAAAGAAGATGAAGAAGGTGGTCTACTATGAGACCGACTCTTTGTTGCCATCCACCTCTGGCTCCGACGCGCCGTCCGTCACTTCTAAGCGCTATGAGCGCAAGAAGTTTAGTAAGATCCCCCTTTGTTATCCTCGTATTTCTAGACGCACTCCTTTACTTTCCATCCCACTAGGCAAACCACTGGTTTTTTATGGTGAAGATTATTGTATGTGGAGTGATAAAATGAGGCATCACCTAACCTCACTCCACGCTAGCATATGGGACATTGTTGAGTTTGGAGCGCAGGTACCATCGGTGGGGGACGAAGGCTATGATTCGGACGAGGTCGCCCAAATCAAGCACTTTGATTCCCAAGCAACTACTATACTCCTCGCCTCTCTATGTCGAGAGGAGTATAATAAGGTGCAAGGGTTGAAAAGTGCCAAGGAGATTTGGGACGTACTCAAGACCGCGCACAAAGGAGATGAGGTGACCAAGATCACCAAACGGGAGACGATCGAGGGGGAGCTCGGTCGATTCGTCCTCAACCAAGGAGAGGAGCCACAAGCAATGTACAACCGGCTCAAGACCTTGGTGAACCAAGTGTGCAACCTCGGGAGCACCAAGTGGGATGACCATGAAATGGTCAAGGTTATTCTTAGATCACTTGTTTTTCGTAATCCCACTCAAGTTCAATTAATTCGTGGTGATCCTCGATACAAGTTAATGTCTCCCGAGGAAGTTATAGGAAAGTTTGTGAGCTTTGAATTGATGATCAAAGGCTCCAAACAAATTATCAACTTGGAGCAAGGTGGCACCTCCACACCCGAGGTGCAACCCATCGCATTCAAGGCAACGGAGGAGAAGAAAGAAGAGTCTACATCAAGCAGGCTCCCCATTGACGCCTCTAAGCTTGACAATGAGGAAATGGCGCTCATCATCAAGAGCTTCCGTCAAATCTTCAAACAAAGGAAGGGGAAGGACTACAAGCCCCGTTCCAAAAGGGTGTGCTATAAGTGTGGTAAGCCCGGTCATTTCATTGCTAAATGTCCATTATCTAGTGATAGTGACAGGGGCGACGACAAGAAGGGAAAGAGGAAGGAAAAGAAGAGATACAACAAGAAGAAGGGCGGCGATGCCCACATGTCTCGGGAATGAGATTTCGATGAGAGCTCCACTGACTCCTCCTCCGACGAGGACGCCGCCAACATCGCCGTCAACAAAGGCCTCCTCTTCCCCAACGTCGGCCACAAATGCTTCATGGCGAAGGACAGCAAGAAAAAGAAGGTACAAGCTAGAACCACCCCTAAGTATACTACATCTAGTGATGAGGGTAGTTCTAGTGATAATGAAGAAAACTTGCTTAGTCTTTTTGCCAACCTTAACATGCAACAAAAAGAAAAATTAAATGAATTAATAGGTGTTATTCATGAGAAGGATGAACTCTTGGATAGCTAAGAAGAATTCCTTATTAAGGAAAATAGAAAGCATGTTAAGATGAAGAATGCTTATGCTCAGGAAATAGAGAAAAATGAAAAATTGACTAAGGAGCTTAGCATTTGCCATGACACCATCTCCAACCTTAGAACTGAGAACGCTAATTTATTTGCTAAGGTTGAGAAGTTAAATGTTTGTGATGATTCAATTATCAGTCTTAAGAATGAAAATGCTAGTTTAAGTGCAAAGATTGATAAGTGGAATGAATCTCTTTCTAGCCTTAAAATTGAGAATGATAAATTAATTTCTAAGGCTAAAAATTTAAATGTTTGCAATGATTCTATTTCCTGTCTTAGAGATGAGAATGCCATATTACATGCTAAGATAGAAGAATTAAATGCTTGCAAACCCTCTTCATCTAGTACTAGATGTAGAGATATTAATGTTGATGCTATTAAACAACAAAATGATCATATAGCTCAACTTACTACAAAAATTAATGAGCATGAAATTGAAAATGAAAAATTTTAATTTGCTAGGAGCATGCTCTATAGTGGGAGATGCTCTGGCATTAAGGATGGCATGGTTTCCAAAAGGGAAGCAATGTCAAAATTAATGCCCCTAAGAAATTGTCCAACTTTGTTAAGGGCAAGGCTCCCATGGCTCAGGATAACGAGGGTTACATTTTATATCCTGCTGGTTATCCTGAGCACAAGATTAGGAGAATTCATGCTAAGAAGTCTTATTCTGTTTCTCACCATGCATTTATATATAAGAATGAGGCATCTAGCTCTAGGCATTCTACACATGTTAAAATGCCTAAAAAGAAAACTCCTACTGCATCAAATGAGCCTATTATTTCATTTAAGACTTTTGATGCTTCTTATGTGCTGACTAACAAATCAAGCAAAGTAGTTGCCAAATATGTTGGGGGCCAAACACAAGGGCTCAAAGACTTGTGTTTGGGTGCCCAAGGTGCTTGTTTCTAATGTGAAAGGACCCAAGACCGTTTGGGTACCTAAGAACAAGGCCTAAAATTGTTTTGCGGGTTTATGCATCCGGGGGCTCAACTTGGATCATTGATAGCGGATGCACAAACCACATGACAGGGGAGAAAAGGATGATCTCCTCCTACGAGAAAAACCAAGATCCCCAAAGAACTATCACATTCGGGGATGGAAATCAAGGTTTGGTCAAAGGACTTGGTAAAATTGCTATATCACCTGACCATTCTATTTCGAATGTTTTTCTTGTAGATTCTTTAGATTACAATTTGCTTTCTGTATCTCAATTATGCAAAATGGGTTACAACTGTCTTTTTAGTGATGTATGTGTTACTGTCTTTAGAAGAAGTGATGATTCAGTATCATTTAAGGGAGTATTAGAGGGTCAGCTATACTTAGTTGATTTTAATAGAGCTGAACTTGATACTTGCTTGATTGCTAAGACTAATATGGGTTGGCTCTGGCATCGCTGACTAGCCCATGTTGGGATGAAGAATCTTCACAAGCTTCTAAAGGAAGAACACATTTTGGGACTGACCAATGTTCATTTTGAGAAAGACAGGGTTTGTAGTGCATGTCAAGCTGGGAAGCAAGTTGGTGTCCACCATCCACACAAGAACATCATGACGACCGACAGGCCGCTTGAGCTACTCCATATGGATTTATTCAGCCTGATCGCTTATATAAGCATCGGCGGGAGTTTAAGTATTGTCTTGTAATTGTGGATGATTATTCTCGCTTCACTTGGGTATTCTTTTTGCAGGAAAAATCTCAAACCCAAGAGACCTTAAAGGGATTCTTGAGATAGGCTCAAAATGAGTTCGGATTAAGAATAAAAAAGATAAGAAGCGACAATGGGACGGAGTTCAAGAACTCTCAAATTGAAGGCTTTCTTGAGGATGAGGGCATTAAGCATGAGTTCTCTTCTCCCTACACATCTCAATAAAATGGTGTAGTGGAGAGGAAGAATAGAACTCTACTGGACATAGCGAGGACCATGCTTGATGAGTACAAGACTCCGGACCGGTTTTGGGCTGAGGCGATTAACACCGCCTGCTACTCCATCAACCAGCTTTACCTTCATCGAATCCTCAAGAAGACATCATATGAACTCCTTACCGGTAAGAAGCCCAATGTATCATATTTTATAGTATTTGGTAGCAAATGTTTTATACTGGTTAAAAGAGGTAGAAAATCTAAATTTGCTCCTAAGGCTGTAGAAGGCTTTTTACTTGGTTATGACTCAAACACAAGGGCATATAGAGTCTTTAACAAATCCACTGGATTAGTTGAGGTTTCTTATGACATTGTGTTTGATGAGACTAATGGCTCCCAAGTGGAGCAAGTTGATCTTGATGAATTAGATGATGAAGAGGCTCCGTGCGTCGCGCTAAGGAACATGTCCATTGGGGATGTGTGTCCTAAGGAATCTGAAGAGCCTACACAAGCACAAGATCAACCATCATCTTCCAATTAAGCATCTCCACCAACCCAAGATGAGGATCAGGCTCAAGACAATAAAGAAGAAGATCAAGAAGATGAGCCACCTCAAGAGGAGGACAATGATCAAGGGAGAGATGACCATAACAAAGATAAGGTCAAAGACCGCCACACCCAAGAGTCCAAGCGATTCAAAGAGATCACCCCGTGAACTCCATCCTCGATGATATTCATAAGGGGGTAACAACTCGATCTCGAGTCGCTCATTTTTGTGAACATTACTCTTTTGTGTCTTCTATTGAGCCATACAGGGTGGAGGATGCACTAAAAGATTCGGATTGGGTGTTGGCTATGCAAGAGGAGCTCAACAACTTCACGAGGAATGAGGTATGGCATCTGGTTCCATGTCCTAATCAAAATGTTATAGGAACAAAGTGGGTTTTCTGCAACAAGCAAGATGAGCATGGTATGGTGACAATGAACAAAGCCCGACTCGTGGCCAAGGGTTACTCACAAGTCGAAGGTTTGGATTTTGATGAAACTTATGCACTCGTAGGTAGGCTTGAGTCAATTCGCATATTACTTGCCTATGCTACTTACCATGGCTTCAAGCTTTATCAAATGGATGTGAAGAATGCCTTTCTCAATGGACCAATCAAGGAAGAGGTCTATGTTGAGCAACCTCCCGGCTTTGAAGATAGTGAGTACCCTAACCATGTTTATAAACTCTCAAAGGCGCTTTATGGGCTCAAGCAAGCCCAAAGAGCATGGTATGAATGCCTATGAGATTTTCTAATCACTAATGGCTTCAAAGTTGGCAAAGCCAATCCTACTCTCCTTACTAAAACTATTGCAAAAGATTTGTTTGTATGCCAAATTTATGTTGATGACATTATTTTTGGGTCTACTAACAAATCTACTTGTGAAGAGTTTAGTAGGATCATGATACAGAAATTCGAGATGTCTATGATGGGGGAGTTGAAGTATTTTCTAGGATTTCAAGTCAAGCAACTCCAAGAGGGCACCTTCATCAGCCAAACAAAGTACACTCAAGACATACTCAACAAGTTTGGAATGAAGGATGCCAAGCCCATCAAGACACCCATGGGAACTAATGGGCATCTCGACCTCGACACGGGAGGTAAATCCGTAGAACAAAAGGTATACCGGTCGATGATAGGTTCTTTACTCTATTTATGTGCATCTCGACCGGATATTATGCTTTTCGTATGCATGTGTGCAAGGTTTCAAGCCGATCCTAAGGAAGTTCACCTTAGGGCCGTGAAAAGAATCATGAGATATTTAGTTTACACTCCTAAGTTTGGGCTTTGGTACCCCAGGGGATCAACCTTTGATTTGATAGGATATTCCGATGCCGATTGGGCAGGGTATAAAATTGATAGGAAGAGCACATCAGGGACTTGTCAGTTTCTAGGGAGATCCCTAGTGTCTTGGGCTTCAAAGAAACAAAATTCAGTAGTCCTATCAACCGCCGAAGCTGAGTATATTACCGCATGCCATTGTTGCGCGCAATTACTTTGGATGAGGCAAACCCTCAGGGACTATGGCTACAAATTGAGCAAAGTCCCTCTCCTATGTGACAATTAGAGTGCTATCTGCATGGCGGAGAATCCCGTTGAACACAGCCGCACTAAGCACATAGACATTCGGTATCACTCTTTGAGGGATCACCAACAAAGGGGGGTAATCGAGATAGCCTATATTAACACCACAGAACAATTAGCCGATATCTTTACCAAGCCATTAGATGAGAAAACCTTTACCAAACTTAGAAATGAGCTAAATATCCTTGATTCTCGAAATTTGCACACATAGCTCATTTATATACCTTTGATCTTATCTCTTTCATTTGCTATGACTAATGTGTTTCCAAGTGTATTTTTATGCTAAGTCATAGATTGAAAGGGAAATGGAGTATTCGGCAAAGACAACGCTTCCACTCCACTCCATCGGTATTATTTACTCTTGCCGATATTCCACAACACTCTCCAATTTGGTATAATCCTTCACTCATATCTTGTTTACCAAAGGGGGATAAAATATAGAAAGGACTCCCATAGTCTTCGTTTTTGGCGATTACTGCCAAAGGGGGAGAAGATATTAAGCCTAAAGCAAAAGGACCACACCACCACCAATTTCAAAATTTTCAAAATAAAGTTTTCAATTGGTATCTTTCAAATTAGTTCCTCTAGAAATTATATCTCAATTGGTATCTATATTTCAAATTGACATATATCTCAAAACAATCTTGAAATCTAAGAGGAGAATTTCATTCAGGGGGAGTTTTGTTTAGTCAAAGGAAAAACATTTGAAACAGGGGGAGAAATTTCAAAATCTTGAAAATGCTTCTTGCAATATTATTCATATACCTTTGACTATTTGCAAAAAGACTTTGAAAAGAATTTCCAAAAGAATTTGCAAAAACAAAACCGTGGTGCATGCGTGGTCCAAAATGTTAATTAAAAGAAAGCAATCCATGCATATCTAGTGAAATTATAAATTGGTTTAATTCTAAGTAACATATGCACTAACCTCATGCAAACTAGTTCAATTCTGCACTTATATATTTGCTTTGGTTTGTGTTGGCATCAATCACCAAAAAGGGGGAGATTGAAAGTGAAATAAGGTTTAACCTTTTCCTAAATATAATTTCGGTGGTTGAGTGCCCAACACAAATAATTGGACTAACTAGTTTGCTCTAGATTATATATTCTACAGGTGCCAAAGGTTCAACACAAACCAATAAAAAGAATAAGTTAGGGTTCAAAAGAAAGGAGCAAAAAGAAATCGAAGAGAACCCTGGTCTGGCACACCGGACTGTCCGGTGCACCATCGGACAATGTCCGGTGCACCAAGGACCGTACAGTCTGAACCTTCACCTTCGGGTTTCTCAGGCGCCACTCCATTATAATTCACCGGACTGTCCGATGTGCCACTGGACTGTTCGGTGTGCCAGCGGAGCAACAGCTGGCGAGCGCAACGGTCGACTCCAACGGTCGCCTGCAACATGAACAGTGCGTGGACAGTTCGCGTAGAGTCAGAGCAGCGCCAAAAGGCACACCAGACAGTGTACAGTGCCTGTCTGGTGCGGCACCGGACTGTCCGGTGCCCCATAAAGACAAAGCTCCAACGGTCGAAACCGTCAGAACCCTAACGGTTGGGTGATGTGGCTGGCGCACCAGACAGTGTCCGGTAGCGCACCGGACTGTCCGATGCTGATCGTCCCAACGGTTGAATTGGTGGTTGAGGGGTATAAATACCCCACAACCACCTCCACACCAACCATCCAAGCATTCACAACAGTGCATTCAATACAAGAGTGTCGGCGTTTTGACCCCGGGGGGGTCCCTGGACCAATGAGTAAATTGTCGCTGCGTGTCCCTGCCCAGATGGGTTGGCGCGGGATGGAACACAAGATGTGGGACAAGCCTTGTATTATCCTGCACCAGGGGTGCCGCTCGCAGTAGGGGTTACAAGCGCGTCGTGTGAGGGAGAGAGAGAGGGGGACACAGAGCTCGTCAGCCGCTTCCCTCGCGCGAACCCTCCTTCAGGGTGGCCCTGGACTCCCCTTTTATAGAGGCAAGGAGAGAGTCCAGGTGTACAACGGGGGGCGTAGCTATGCGCTAACGTGTCCGGCAGTGGAGTGCCTAAGCCCTGTGTACATGCCAACGTGGCCGTCGGGGGAGAGCTTGAGCGTTGTACATGTGATGGCGTGGCCGTCGGAGGAGCGCCTGAGTCCTGTAGGAGCACAGTTGGCAGCGCGGCGAGGACCTTGCTGACGTCTCCTTGCTGTCGTAAGGGGCTGAGAGCCACCAGCGTCATGGCGCACGCGGGGCACCATCATTACCCGTCGCCGGGGTAAGCCAGATGGGACGCCGGTCTTGTTCCTTGTAGCCTAAGCAGGCTAGGAGTAGGGGAATGATGCATCCCCTATCAGCACGATCAGTCCAAGCCCAGGGTCGGTCGAGGCGGAGACTTCTCTTGTGGCCGAGGCCGGGGTCGGGCGAGGACGCGATTCCTCCCGAGACCGGGGTCGAGGCCGAGTCCGGGGGTCGGGCGATGTAGAGACCTCCTCCCGAGGCCGGAGTCTGAGGTCTAGCGAGGTGGAGACCTCCTCCCGAGGCCGAAGTCTGAGGTCGGGCGAGGCGGAGCTTCCTGTTGCGCCCGAGGCTTGAGCTCGGTGGTTGATCGTGACCTGTTGCCAGTCGTTGCCGGGGTGGCTGACGCGGCAGTCGGAGCGGAGCGAGCGGCACTGTTTTCCTGTCATATCGGACAGTAAAGAGGAGGGGCGAAGTGACTGCGGTCACTTCGGCCTGGCCGACTGAGGCGCGTGTGTCAGGATACGTCGTCAGGCATCCCCCGCATTTAATGCGCCTGCGAAGCGGTCGGTTGGTGAGGCGGTATGGCCAAGGTTGCTTCACAACGAAGCCTGCCCGAACCGGGCCTCGGGAGAGCCGAGGGGGCGCCTGCCGTCTGAGGAGGCCCTCGAGCGAGGCGTGAATTCGTCTGGGGCCACTGTTCCAACCCGAGGCTGGGCTCGGGTAAGATCGCGTCCTTCGGGTAGACGAAGTCTTGGCTTGAACCGCACCCGTCAGTTGGTCTAAGGGTGTTAACCAGCCGTGATTAGGAGCATTGGGGGTACCCATAATTATGGTACCCGACAGTAGCCCCCGAGCCTCAAAGGGAGTGATGGTACTCGCTTGGAGGCTTTTGCCGCGTTTTCGGTGAGGGGACCGGCCTTTCTCGGTTTTTTTGCCTTGTTCTGGTGGGTGCGCGCGAGCGCACCCGCCGGGTGTAGCCCCTGAGGCCTCGGAGGAGTGGTTTGACTCCTCTGAGGTCTGAATGCTTTTCGTGGTGCTTCGGCCGGTCTGGTCGTTCCCTCTTGAGGCCCGGCAGTAGCCCGAGTGCGTGGTCGGGTTCCAAGTTACCAGGCTGGTTTGTTGACACTGTCAACAGTTTTGGCCGTAGCCGGGTGCGAGAGCAGCCCCCGAGCCTCTGCACGGAGCGAGAGGACGATCAAGGACTTTCCCGACTTTTATTATACGCCCCTGCGTCGCCTTTCCGCAAGGAGGGGGGAAAGCGCCATGTTGCCCTCGGAGGGTGCCGAACATGGTGTTTCCAGTGAGCTGCTAATGGGTGATCCGAGTGGACGCCCGTGCCCCGTTCGTTAGGGGTCGGCTGTGGCCCGGAGGCGCGCTCCAAAAGTACTTGCGGGTGATTCACCGGACCCAGACCCCTTCGACAGGGTCCGAGGGCTCAATGCCTCCCTTTGGTGGGATTCTGTTACAAATCGTTCCCGCCGGTCTCGAAAATGTCCTAGGGTACCTCGGGAGCGTAGCCCGAGCCTTGGTTATGTATCGAACGTACCCAGAGTCATCCCTCACTCTGCATGCTCTGGGGCGACTGTCGAACCCTTCCGAGGGGCCAGCCTACGAACCCCTAATCAGTAGTGGGCACGGAGTTCGGGCGCTCTGGGGCGGCTGTTGAACCCTTCCGAGAGGCCAGCCTTTGAACCCATGATCAGTAGGAGGGCTCGGGGCCCGCTTCCTTCGCCGGGAAGGATCCTTTCCACAACGTCCCCTTTCCCGGTCCCTGTGGCAAGAGAGAGAGAGGAGGAGGGGAAGGATATGAATTTTAAATAAAGTGGTGCACCTATTTTGACGCGGTCATTATGGCGAAGACGAAGCGACGTCCGCCTCGCCTGCCAGAGGTGTTGCCTGTTCCGTCGGGGAGTTGATGCGACGGGACAGGTGATTCGCGTGGCGCCTGTTGCGCGTGCGAGCCGTTCGAGGAACAGGGCACGGGTGCGCCGTCTTCACGCCGTGAGGGAGGGCTCTCCCATCGCTTCAGGAGGGGACGTGAGCCTGCAGGCGACTTGACTGCTGCCTCCGTTCGTCTGCCGCTGCAGTTACTGCTGGCCCACTTTTGACCATGCCAACCGTCGTGCCTATCCCGCGGCTGATCGACCCGTGGCCGTCGCCTTTAATTGGCACTGTTGGGTCATGCGTAGGGGTACCTCGAGTCACAGTACTGGTCCCATAGTCGAGGAGGCGCAGCATTGGCGTGAGTGGCGGTGGAGCTTCTTGCACGTCGTAACCGGCGTGCCGGTTACATGACATGCGGGCCCGCTTCCTTTGCGCTGGTCCACCGGATGTGGACGGAGCCGAAGGGGCGTACAGTTGCGGTGCAGTTGGATGCTTGTCGCATGGCAGTCCACCCTTTCGACCACCGGTTTCTGCGAAGATGGGAGAGTGCTTGTAACCGTGGGACGGTTACATGCCTTGCGTGTGGCGGTTCGCCCTCTTCGGGCTTCGGTTCAGCTCGTATGACGTGTGGGTCCTAGCCCCCATGTCGTGGGGGGAGAACCCTGGAGGTTGTCAGTGGGGACTTCGCTCGTGACGCTAAGGGGTGCAAGTGAGGAGGTCTGCCTATAAAAGGGGGAAACGATCCCCTGGGCAGTGGCCATGCCTTCGTCCTCCCCTCATACCTTGCGCCCTTCCGCCTTTTGAGCCCCTAGATGGGGTGCCCCAGCGTCGCCTTGCTCTTGCTGTCGTTGGAGGAGCGCGGCCTCGTGGAGATCGGTACCTTTCAGCCATCGTTCGGCTTCAAGGATTTTCGTCGTGCAGCCTGGCTGCATTCCCTCACCAATGGGCAGTTTGGTGGGGAGAAGCAAGCCGGGCTGTGGCCTCCGCCCTGCCCCCAGCTTCAATGATTTTCGTCGTTCGGGCTGAGGCGGAGGGGCGCGCCGAGTGGGGGGTTGCCTCTGCGTGGGCCAGTAACCCTTTTCTTCCCCAAGTGTTTGGGGGAGAAAGGCATCCTCCAGCCCTGCGGAGGCTTCCTCCAGCCATGCGGGGGAAGGCAAACTGCTGCTTCCTGGATAGGGTGTAGCATTCTGTAATTCGTCCGGGCGGCGGTTGTGCCGCGCACGGGCCGGCCACGTCCAGGTCTTCCTCGCACCGTCAGCCACGCCAGAGGGTTGCCCAGCACGTCGCGCGCCGCGAGGGCGGTGCTCGTGTTCTGGGGCGGCCTCGGCGGGGGCAGGAGTGAGGACCTGCCGGTGCGCTTTGGGGCGGCCGGCGCTCGCTGGTGCGGTGTTGGTGGACAGGTGGACGCCACCGTCGGTGCTGTGGTGGCAGCAGCCGGAGAAGGTTTCTCCGCCGACGAGATCGTCGGCGCCAGCTGCGGTCCGTACCTCCGGCTCTTCGGCTTTAATGGCTGGTTCTCGTCCTCCCGTGAGGGGATACGAACGAGAGCCTTCCATCGGTGGCGTTCGCCCTGGGGCCATCGCCGCTGTCGCAGAGGTCGCCGGCGAGCCACCTGGAGCTCGTCATCCCGCAGACCCTCCGATGTGGGGGGTTGTTCGTACCCGCGGGAACGGAACCGGAGTCCCGTTTGTAATGGCACCTTGAGTGCCAGTGTATGTTCATTGTGGCTGTCAAGGCCTGAACATTTGGGTATTTGAGAACGAAGCTATGTGTCTTCCTCATTCTGAGTGCTAGGACTTGTCTATTGGCTAGCCGAACCACTTAACCGAGCGTCGGTCGCCTTTCACGGAAGGTGATGAATGAGGTGTCCGTATCCCAGAGGCGTAGGAGTCCCTCGGCTCTGTTGGCCTTGTCGCTCTAGGCTTCCCTTGCTCAGTTTTCGGAACCCTCAGCTGCTCTGCGATGAGCCGGAGCCGGAGGCAGCGGTGTTAGCGCGGACAGACGCGGAGTCAGCTCGGAAAGAGACTTCATCGGCCCGGGAGACGGTGGCTTCCCGGGCCAAAGAAGATGTGGCAGCAGCTGCTGGAGCTTGGCCAAAACATCTGCTGGCGCGGTGCTGGCGTCCTCCCTTAGGTGGAGGTCCTTTTGCCCGGGTCATCGTCCGAGGCCGGGCCTGGTTCCGCCGAGGGTGGAATCAACACCGAGGGTGCTGCTGCTCCCCCTGCCGATGCCAGAACCTGCAGGAACAGTTTGTCTGTAGCATGCACATGCTTTTTTGCGACCACCGAGGCCTAAACACTTTATCGTCGTGTTTAAAAAGCTGCATCTTCTCTCCTCTTGTTTCGAGCATCACGACTTGTCTCTCAATAGCAGAATCGTTTATCCGAACGAGAGTTACTTTTCGCGGAAGGTGATGAGTGAGGTATCCGTATCCCGGAGGCATAGGAGTCCCTCGGCTCGGTCGGCCTTGCCGCTTACGTGCGCTCTCATTCGGTCAAAGGATTCCATTATTGGGACAGTCAAGAAGGCGTGAAAGTCATTTTCTACCCGAGTGTTAGGACTTGTTTAGTAGCAGGATCGCTTATCTGAGCCTGAGTTACTTCTCGCGGAAGGTGATGAGTGAGGTATCCGTATCCCGGAGGCATAGGAGTTCCTCGGCTCGGTCGCTCCTTGCCGCTTACGTGTACTCTCGTTGTTCTCAGGATCCCGCTATCAATACGGAAGTCGAAAGCACAAAGGTTGTTTTGGTAGAAATTTTTTCCGAGGAAAATTTTGACGCAGAGGGGGTTCACCCCTTCTAGCCCCCGAGGGAGGGTCAGGCTTTGCTGAGGCAAGGCCGACCCTTCCTTGACGGTTAGACTTTGTGTACGTAAATGAGGTACATGAATGACTTAAAACATCTTAAGGGTAGAAGCGACGTAGCTGTTGGATGTTCCAAGCGTTGTTGTAGACCTCACCTTGGTCGTTGGCTAGCTTGTATGTTCTGGGCTTCAAGATCTTGGCGATGATGAAGGGCCCTTCCCAGGGAGGAGTGAGCTTGTGGCGCCCTCGGGCGTCCTGTCGCAGGCGAAGCACCAAGTATCCCACTTGGAAGCCTCGGGCCCGAACGCTTCGGGCGTGGTAGCACCGCAGCGACTGCTGGTACCGTGCTGAATGTAGTAAGGCGACGTCTCGAGCCTCCTCGAGTTGGTCCAGCGTGTCTTCTCGGTTGGTCTGGTTTCTTCGGTTGTCGTACGCCTTGGTCCTCGGGGAGCCATATTCTAAGTCCGTGGGGAGGACGGCCTCGGCCCCATAGACTAGAAAGAACGGCGTAAAACCCGTGGCGCGGCTCAGCGTCGTCCTCAGGCTCCAGACTACCGAGGGTAGCTCTTTCATCCACCGCTTGCCGAACTTGTTGATGTTGTTGTAGATCCTTGGTTTGAGCCCCTGCAGAATCATACCGTTGGCACGCTCCACCTGCCCATTCATCATGGGATGAGCTACGGCGGCCCAGTCCACATGGATGTGGTGGTCGTTGCAGAAGTCCAGGAACTTTTTTCCGGTGAACTGCGTGCCATTGTCGGTGATGATTAAGTTTGGGACCCCGAACCGATGAATAATGTTAGTGAAGAATGCCACCGCCTGCTCGGACCTGATGCTGTTTAGTGGTCGGACCTCGATCCACTTGGAGAATTTGTCGATAGCGACCAGCAGGTGCGTGAAGCCCCCGGGTGCCTTCTGCAAGGGTCCAATGAGGTCCAGACCCCACACAGCAAATGGCCAGGTGATGGGTATCGTTTGCAAGGCCTGAGCGGGCAGATGCATCTGCTTTGCGTAGAATTGACACCCCCGGTAGGAGCGCACAATCCTAGTGGCGTCGGCCACCGCGGTTGGCCAGTAGAAACCTTGTCGAAAGGCATTCCCCACGAGGGCTCGAGGCGCTGCATGGTGGCCGCAAGCCCCCGAGTGTATTTCTTGCAACAGCTCTTGTCCTTGGGTGATGGATATGCATCGTTGAAGGATGCCCGGGGGGCTGTAGTGGTAGAGCTCTTTTTTATCACCCAGCAGGACAAATGACTTGGCGCGCTGAGCCAGCCGCCGAGCTTTGGTCTTGTCGATGGGAAGCTCTCCTCGGAGGATATATTCCAGGTACGAGGCCTGCCAGTTCGGATCTAGCGCGTCCCCATTCTGTTCCTCTTCGATGGGCAAGGCCTCTTCCTCGATGGCCGAGGGTGCCTCGGGTGCGGCCGAGGGTACCTCGGGCTCAGCCGAGGGTGCCTCAGGCTGGGCCGAGGCTTCCTCAGGCTCGGGCGCGTCGTCGATCTTGACGGATGGTTGATGCAGGTCTCTAGAGAAGATGTCGGGGGGGAACTGTTGTTCGCCCCAAGGCTATTTTCGCCAGCTCGTCCGCAGTCTTGTTGTACCATCGGGCGATGTGGTTGAGCTCCAGCCCATAGAACTTGTTCTCCAGGCGCCGGACTTCGTCACAGTAGGCTTCCATCCTCCGGTCACGGCAGTGGGAATTCTTCATGACTTGGTCAATGACAAGCTGCGAGTCACCTCGAGCGTCGAGGCGTCGGACCCCTAGCTCGACGGCGATGCGTAGCCCGTTAACCAGTGCTTCGTACTCGGCCACATTGTTTGACGCCGGAAAATGGAGGCGAATGACGTAGCGGAGATGCTTTCCAAGGGGTGAAACAAAGAGCAGGCCAGCGCCCGCTCCTGTTTTCATGAGTGATCCATCGAAGTACATGGTCTAGAGCTCGGGCTAGATTGGAGTTGTCGGTAACTGGGTGTCAGTCCATTCAGCCAGGAAGTCTGCCAAGACCTGGGATTTTATGGCCTTCCGAGGAGCGAATGATAGCGTTTCGCCCATAAGCTCCACTGCCCACTTTGCTATCCTACCCGAGTCCTCGCGGCACTGGATGATCTCCCCCAGGGGGAAGGATGACACCACAGTTACCGGATGAGACTCGAAGTAGTGTCACAACTTTCGCCGCGTCAGGATCACCGCGTAGAGCAGCTTCTGGATCTGTGGGTAGCGAGCTTTGGTCTCGAAAAGTACTTCACTCATGAAGTATACTGGCCTCTAGACGGGCAGTGCTTGCCCTTCTTCTCGTCTCTCGACTACGATCACGGCGCTGACTACCTGAGTAGTCACGGCTATGTAGATCAAGAGGGCTTCTCCTGTGGCGGGGGGCACCAGGATGGGTGTTTTCGTAAGGAGCGCCTTAAGGTTTTCGAGAGCTTCCTCGGCCTCAGGGGTCCAAGTGAAGCACTCGGCCTTCCTTAAGAGGCGGTACAGAGGCAAGCCTTTCTCGCCAAGGCGTGAGATGAAGTGGCTTAGAGCCGCAAGGCATCCCATGACCCTCTGTACTCCTTTCAAATCTTTGATCGGTCCCATGCTGGTGATGGCCGCAATTTTCTCCGGGTTGCCCTCGATGCCCTGCTCGGAGACGATGAACCCAAGGAGCATGCCTCGGGGGACTCCAAAGACGCACTTCTCAGGATTGAGTTACACGCCTTTTGCTCTCAGACACTTGAATGTCGTTTCAAGGTCAGAGAGGAGGTCGGAGGCTCTCTTCGTCTTGACAACGATGTCGTCGACGTAAGCCTCGACCGTTCTACCGATGTGTTCTCTGAACACGTGGTTCATGCACCTCTGGTAAGTGGCGCATGCATTCCTCAACCCAAATGGCATTGTGGTATAACAGTACATGCTAAAAGGTGTGATGAAAGAAGTCGCGAGCTGGTCGGACTCTTTCATCTTGATTTGGTGATAGCCTGAGTAGGCATCGAGGAACGACAGGGTTTTGCACCCAGCTGTGGAGTCCACGATTTGATCGATGCGAGGTAGAGGGTAGGGAACTTTCAGACATGCTTTGTTTAGACCAGTGTAGTCTACACACATCCTCCATTTCCCATCCTTCTTCCTTACGAGAACAGGGTTAGCTAACCATTCGGGATGGAATACCTCTTTGATGAACCCTGCCGCGAGTAGCTTGTGGATCTCCTCGCCTATGGCCCTGCGCTTTTCTTCATCGAAACGGCGCAGGGCTTGCTTCACGGGTCAGGCTCCAGCTCTGACATCTAGTGAGTGCTTGGTGACATCCCTCGGTATGCCGGGCATGTCCGAGGGACTCCACGCAAAGACTTCGTCGTTTGCGCGGAGAAAGTCGACGAGCACTGCTTCCTATTTGGGGTCGAGCTCGGAGCCGATCTGAACTTGCTTGCTGGCGTCGTTGCTGGGGTCGAGAGAGATAGACTTGACCGCCTCAACTGGTTTGAAGTTGCCGGTGTGCCGCTTCGCGTCGGGCGCCTCCTTGGAGAGGCGTTCAAGGTCGGCGATGAGGGCCTCGGACTCAGTGAGAGCCTCGGCGTACTCCATGCACTCCACGTCGCATTCGTACGCGTGGCGGTACGTGGATCCGACAGTGATGATCCCATTCGGGCCCGACATCTTGAGCTTGAGGTAGGTGTAGTTGGGGACGGTCATAAACTTGGCGTAGCATGGTCTTCCCAACACCGCATGGTAGGTTCCTCGGAACCCGACGACCTCAAAGGTGAGAGCTTCCTTTCGGAAGTTTGAGGGAGTTCCGAAGCAGACGGGTAAGTCGATCCGTCCGAGGGGTTGGATTCGCTTCCCGGGCGTGATCCCGTGGAAGGGTGCCGCACCAGCCCGGACTTTGGATCGATCAATCCCTAAGAGTTCTAGGGTCTCGGCATAGATGATGTTAAGGCTGCTGCCTCCGTCCATGAGGACCTTGGAGAGCCTAACGTTGCCGATGATCGGATCGACGACGAGCAGGTACCTTCCCGGGCTCGGCACGAAGTTGGGGTGGTCGCCTTGGTCGAAGGTCATAGGCTTATCGGACCAGTCTAGGTAGACTGGCGCCGCCGCCTTCACCAAGCAGACTTCCCGACGCTCCTGCTTGCGGTGTCGAGCCGAGGCATTCGCCGCCTGCCCAGCGTAGATCATGAAGCAGTTATGGACTTCCGGGAATCCATCTTCCTTACTGCCCTCCTTCTTGTCGTTGTCATGGTGTAACACCTCAAAATCGCATTTTGTGAATTATGTAAAATTTTCCAAAGGTTTGGTGTTAGAATATTTTTGTATCTCTTCTTCCAAAACTTTTGAAGTCACATCTCCTAAAAATAAAATGTTTTATAATAAAGATTCAATAAAAGGGATTCTTAAATGAATTATCCTTTATTTAAGTTAATAAGTATTATATAAATATAAATATTAGAGCACTCCTTAGAAATATTTGGATCAAAAGAAAAATAAATCATAATGAAGATTTGATATTAAAATTCTCCTAAACTAAATAAGTAATGTGTAAATCAATCCCTTGTGAATTATGCATATAGGAGCATTCATTTAGTGGGGATAATTGACCAAAAAATAAATAAAATAAAGAGAATATATTAATACCTAGATGAGAATTTAAGATTTAAAGGGAATTCTAGAAATATGGAGAGAAGAAAAAAAAGATAAAAGGATATGAATGAATAAATAATTAAATATCTCCATATTTAGTACCTCTAATTTCACAAATATAAAATTGCAATGAAGGGCCAAAAAGGTTTGAATTAAATCTGGATTCAAATTGAATTTGAAAAGGGAGAAAAGGAAATGGGAAATAAAAGAAAATGGGAAATAACCTAACTGGGCCGCAAACGCCTTATTCGGCCCACTGCCCATTTCCCTCTGCGCGGCCCAACTGGTGTTTCCCACGCGTTTTTGCGCTGTGTCACCGTCGTGTGGGACCCATTGGTCAGCTTCATCACCTCCGCCACAACCCAACAGAAAGCGCCGAGATCCATGGCGGGCGCTCCCTGTCGCTGCTCCGAAGCACGTGCTCCACCGCGGACTCGGCTTCTTGGACTTGGACTCCGCCACTATGCTATAAAACTCGAGGCCAATCTCTCCTATCCAAACAGACACGACGACAAACGTGATTGCCTGAGCACCTCATCGGAGAAGAGAGAGATCGAGGTGCGGTCCACGGTCGGTTTCCGCCTTGGCCGCTGGACTGACCTCGGTGATCGATTCGAGAGGAAGCCCAGCACACACGGATGCTCGTCGTGGCTTCGCCTGAGCGGAATAGTGCTCTAGACCACCGGGATTGCTTGCCACAGCTCCATGGCCACCGCGGATCCACATGCCCCGTGGGTAGCCAGCTCTGCTGCGCGAAGACCAGTAAGGACCCTTCCAGTCGATTCGCTCTGTCTCTCCATGCATCTACGGCTATCGGGTTTGGGAAAGGCTTTGCCACCGGCAGGAACGACTCTCGCCGGTTGTGCGCCGCCGCAACCTGGGCACCCCGCCGTGCGAGGCCGTCGGCCGGAGAAGACGCGACCAGGGCCATCCATCCAAGCGCGAACGGCTCTGATTAGATGCCAGCAATAACCCTTCGCGTGATTGATACTAGGCCGTAGATATCTGATCGGGTGGGTGCGAGCCAATCATGGCTGTATTAAACCGGGACCGTGGATTCCGGATCCTATGGATCATGGCACGTACCCCTTCATCTTATATCGGGTTCCTTAGATCAGGATCGGACGACTCCTGTTAATCCATACCTTGCCGCGGCCGAGCATTTTCTAAAAGAGACCCTGCGCTTTACTCATATCAACCCGCCGTCCACATAGGGGTTCGCCTGAGTCATAGGAACTTTTGCGGATTAGCCCTTGCGCTTTCCAGATTTCATGAGCGCAGACCAGAGGCAGATAAATTCATTTTAGAAATGATTTTTAATGTAAAAATAATTATTAAAGCTTGTTTAATCCCTAGAAAATTCATACTAAGTCCAAATTAGTCCATTCCAATTTCTATAACTATATAATATTATTGTTTATCGCATAGTATCTCTATTTTGACAGGAAAGTCACATTAAAAATTTATATTCCATTTAATCTTGTACAAACACATATAATCTTTATAAATTCAAAACTTCTTTATTTTAACTTCAATTTGATCCGTTCAAATTGCATTAGCTTCGTATAAATATTTACTACGCAGTAACAACATTTATCATACCATGTATCATACTTTTATAATTAGATAGTTATTTATTCTATGTTAATTGGATTAACCTATGTCTATTGGATTAACTTCTGATCTTATGGTCATAATTTGACTAAATGATCTTTAATAAAATAACGTTTTAGATTAAAGTTGAGATAATTATATATAGGATAACCTCTCATATGATTTATATTAACCAATTTATGATATAGTTTAATATTTTAATCACATAAATCCCCTATAAAATCATAACTCCTTAATCGTAGCTCCGATCTTAGTAGTTCTCGAACCCGCGATCTCGTAGCAACGCATAGATTATTATTACACAGTTTATTCTTATGTTTGGTGTGATGTTAATTTTGACTATACCATGTTTATCTGTATTGCTACGACTAGCAGTGAGGTCACGAGTCACTTGAAGATCATCCTGGTACCTGGAATCTCAAGTGCCAGGCAAGTTGTGCCCTTGATCACTTCTTTTACCTACTCATGTTCTAATTAATCATAATGATCTGCATAGGTTAATTTGATGGGACCTAATAGGTTACCCTAGTTTGTCTATCTTTATGCCTTGACTAAACTTTCTGGGTAGTACTTGCTAGTGCTATATGTGGATTTGGGCATTGAGATACATATTATTCATACTTTTGTTATCAGTTGTTATTTACTGTTCATGATAAGATCATTATGTTAATTGGAACATGGAGCGACCACCCGGGAAAACAGTGCTACCACAAGGGTTTAATGGGACGCCCTTGGCCGATTAATTAGGAAAGCTAGTGGAAGACTACCTTACCCAAAAGGGGCAAGGGCAGTAGGGGAGTGGTCAGTGTAGGGAGGCCCTCGGGAGGATTTTGCTGCGATGGCGGTCCTGCAAGGGATTCCTGCATTGGAGCTTCTTATAAACTATAGCGGGTTTTCTGAAGCTAGTGGAACTTTGTAAAGGCCTCGTAGTGTTACCCTACCTCGCCTCCTCGGTAGAGGTGTATGGGATTGGCCGTCTCTTGGCAGATGGGTAACACGACTTGTGGGTAAAGATGCGCAACCTCTGCAGAGTGTAAAACTGGTATACTAGCCGTGCTCACGGTCATGAGCAGCTCGGACCCTCACATGATTAAATTATGGAACTAAATTCAATTTGTCATAAGCATTGCATCGCAGGTGATGTTGTTACTTTTGTTCTACTACTTAATTGGGTTTGGTATTTATTTATACTTAGTAATTGCTAATAAAATTTTGCCAACTCTAAAAGCAATGCTCAGCTTCAACCATCTTCTTTGGTAAGCCTTACACTTCACGTGAACTCCCACCTTTGGCGAGTTCATACACATTATTCCCCACAACTTGTTGAGCTATGAACGTATGTGAGCTCACTCTTGCTGTCTCACACCTCCCCCCCCCACAGGTCAAGATCAGGTACCACAGGATGAGGCGCATGGAGGATGCTGTGAAGTGTTCGTGAGAGATCTAGGTCGTCGTCTCCTAGTCAACTTTGGGTTGCTGGACCGTTGTCTCCTTATAATGTAATTATTTATTTTGTATAGAACTCCTGTTATATATAAAGATGTGACATTCGATCTTGTGCCACTATACATCATATGTGTGAGACTTAGTCCCAGCATACCTGGTGTTTATGTTCGCGCCCGGGTCTTGGTGCCCCTAAAACCCGGGTGTGACAGAAGTGGTATCAGAGGAATGTTGACTGTAGGATGAAACCTAGATAGAACTGGACAACCCTTATCTACTTACCTTTGCTACTCTGATTCTTTTCTAAACTTTTCTTAATCTCTCCTCATCTATTTCCGCTTTACTCTGATTATTCTTACCTTTTTATTCTAAAGACAAATGTGGATTTCACACTTTGAAATCTTGTGCCTAAAGTGACTTTAGGAATAGGAGCCCTAATCTTAGGAACAAAAAAAATCAAAACTATTTTTCGCAAATATTGATATGCTTGAATGCTTGTTCTTATGATATTTGTTTGATTTGGATTTTTGATTGAGTGTGATGAGTTGTGGAGTAATATCCACAATTGCATCTGAATATACACATAGGTATAAAAAAATATTTATAAAATAACTAGATAAACTACCTCATTAAAGTATCTAGCCTAACAATATCTATCTCATCTTGAAAGATTCTATCATACACTCATAGATCTATCTTATCTTAAAAAGATACTCATCTTATCTTGAAAAGATATTATGTCACCCTAGTAGATCTAACTGGCCTCAAAAGATTCTATCTTTATGGATCCATCATATCCTAATAAGCATACTTATCCACCCTAGTTTAACAACCATGATCTAATGCAAATTAATTAGATCATATCTAGTCAAACTAGTCATACCAATCTAATCTAGATCCCATCTAATCTATTATGATCTAATATAAAGTAAGATACTTAATGCTAGTACAAAAGATAAGGCCATAACCCCCCATGCACTTGAAACTTCTAGTGTCTTAGACCAACTCAGCCACATGCATGAGATCTAACCCAACCAATAGAGTCTTGATGGATTGCATAATCTATCAACCCCCACCTGACATCAAACCAAATTTTGACCTACATCATGTAGTCTATCTCATCCATAACTATCTTAACCATATTCCCCCAACTCTGATGATATACACCGACCCCAAGACCAAGACCAGAAAAGAACAAGATCAACCTCGTCAAGGAAGGAGAGAAGTCAAACCCGATCTTCAGATGCATTACCACCCAACAAGGAGTTCTTTCTCACCATAAACTTTCTTACCCCAAGCAATTCTTGCCCTAACTTATCCATCTCTTAGATCCTACATAATAAGTGGCTGAATACCAATGCTCTCCTAATCACTCACTAATGAAAAAAAACAGGCTCTTGATTTTGAACTAATTAGAAACTAAAAGCTAAATTACAAACCAATTCTTCTCTATTCCTTTTCTTACTAATCTCGAGGACGAGATTATTTTTAAGGGGGTGTCGGTGTTTCGTGACCGGGGGGTCCCCGAGCCGACGAGTGAGTGTGCCGCGTGCCCCAGCCCAGATGGGTCGAGCGCGTGGGCGAGCGTGAAGGGGGGAAGAGCGAGGTGGCCGGAGCCGGGTCGTGAGGGAGGCGGAGATCCCGCGGCCTTCGTGTTCGTCCCGCGCCCAGGTCGGGTGCGCTTGCAGTAGGGGGTTACAAGCGTCCGCGCGGGTGAGGGGAGCGAGCGGCCCCAAGAGAGCGCCTGCCCCTGCCCTCGTTCCCGCGAGGCCAACCTTCTCTAAGAAGGCCCTGGTCCTTCCTTTTATAGGCGTAAGGAGAGGATCCAGGTGTACAAATGGGGGTGTAGCAAGGTGCTACGTGTCTAGCGGGGGAGAGCTAGCGCCCTAAGTACATGCCAAGGTGGCAGCCGGAGAGATCTTGGCACCCAGCTGGGGTGGCGTCGTGGCCGTCGGAGAAGCAATGGAGCCTGGCGGGGGGACAGCTGTCGGAGTGGTTGGGCCCTTGCTGACGTCCCCCTGCTTCCGTAAGGGAGCTGAGAGCCGCCGTCGTCATGGGTCCAGTGGGGCGCCATCATTGCCTATCTGGCGGAGCTAGCCAGATGGGACGTCAGTCCTGTTTTCTGCTGCCCGAGTCGGCTCGGGGTAGGGTGATGATGACGCTTCCTGTTGTCGTGGCGGACTTGTGCCCTAGGTCGGGCGACGTGGAGGCTCCTCCGAAGCCGAGGTCGAGTCTGTCCTGCATGGCCGAGGCTGAGCCCGAGCTCCTGGGTCGGGCGAGGCGGAGGTCATTCGGCAGAGGCCAGGGCGGAGTCCGAGCCCTGGG
Source organism: Zea luxurians (assembly GCA_029449295.1). Lineage (NCBI taxonomy): Eukaryota > Viridiplantae > Streptophyta > Magnoliopsida > Poales > Poaceae > Zea > Zea luxurians. The sequence continues at coordinate 181,854,812 of JAOPSE010000004.1, read as the reverse complement.
TCGGGCGAAGCGGGGTTCGTCGTCTTCCAGGGCCTTAGCCCGAGTCTGAGCCCTGGGTCGGGCGGAGCGGAGTTCGCCGTCTTCCGGGGCCTTAGCCCGAGTCCGAGCCCTGGGTCGGGCGGAGCGGAGTTCGCCGTCTTCCGGGGCCTTAGCCCGAGTCTGAGCCCTGGGTCGGGCGGAGCGGAGTTCACCGTCTTCCGGGGCCTTAGCCCGAGTCCGAGCCCTGGGTCGGGCGGAGCGGAGTTCGCCGTCTTCCGGGGCCTTAGCCCGAGTCCGAGCCCTAGGTCGGGCGGAGCGGAGTTCACCATCTTCCGGGGCCTTAGCCCGAGTCCGAGCCCTGGGTCGGGCGGAGCTTCCTACGGCGCCTTTGGCAAGGCCTGGCTGCCTGTCAGTCTCACTCTTTGCGTTAAATGCCCCTGCGACTTGGTCGGTCGGCGCGGTGATTTAGTCAGGGTTGCTTCTTAACGAAAGCAAGGCCTCAGGCGAGCCGGAGATGCGTCTGCCGTAAAAAGGGGGCCTCGGGCGAGACGGAAAACACCTCAGGGTCGGCTGCCCTTGCCTGAGGCTAGGCTCGGGCGTGGCGTGATCGAGTCACTCGTATGGACTGATCCCTGACTTAATCAAACCCATCAGGCCTCTGCAGCTTTATGCTGATGGGGGTTACCAGCTGAGAATTAGGCGTCTTGAGGGTACCCCTAATTATGGTCCCCGACAGTAGCCCCCGAGCCTCGAAGGGAGTGTTAGCACTCGCTTGGAGGCTTTCGTCGCACTTTTTTGCAAGGGGACCAGCCTTTCTCGGTTGCACTTTGTTCCGGTGGGTGCGCGCGAGCGCACCCACCGGGTGTAGCCCCCAAGGCCTCGGAGGAGTGGTTTCACTCCTTCGAGGTCTTTAATGCCTTGCGTAATGCTTCGGCTGGTCTGGCGGTTCCCTCATGCGAACAGGCCGTAGCCCGGGTGCACTGTCGGGGCCCAAGTTCTCGGGCTGGTATGTTGACGTTGTCAACGGTTTGGCCGGAGCCGGGTTTGCGAGAGCAGCCCCCGAGCCTCCGCACAGGGCGAGAGGGCGATCAGGGACAGACTCGGCTTTTTTACATACGCCCCTACGTCGCCTTTCCGCAAGGAGGAGGGGGGGAGAGCGCCATGTTACCCTCGATGGGCACCGAACATGGTGTCTCCGGTGAGCTGCAATCGGGTAATCCGAGTGGACGTCCGTGCCCCGTTCGTTGGGGGTCGGCTAGGGGCCCGGAGGCACGCCCAAAAGTACCTGCGGGTGATCTGCCGGACCCGGTCCCCTGGCGACGGGGTCCGAGGGCTCGTTGCCTCCCTCCGATGGGATTCCGTTACAGGATCGTTCCCGCTGGTCTCGGAAATGTCCTAGGGTACCTCGGGAGCGCAGCCCGAGCCTTGGTTATGTATCGAACGTACCCCTGGTCATCCCTCGCTCGGTGTCTGAGGCGACTGTGAACCCTTCGGGGGGCCAGCCTTCGAACCCCTGATCAGTAATGGGCGCGGAGCCCGAGTAGCCTGAGGCGGTCGCGGAACCTTTCGGGGGGCCGACCTTCGAACCTCTGACCAGTAGTGGGTGTCGGGCCCACGCGATCTGAGGCGGCTGTCGAACCCTTCGGGGGGCCAGCCTTCGAACCCCTGATCAGTAAGGAGGCTCGGAGCCTAGTTCCTTCACGGGGAAGGATCCCTTTGGGGGTATCCCCTTTCCCGGTCCCTGTTACAAGAGATAGAGAAAGAGGAAAAAGGGAAAAGGAATACGAAATTGAACGACGTGGCATACCTTTTTTGGTGTGGTCGTTTTGGCGAAGGCGAAACGTCGCCAGCTGCTCCTGCCAGAAGCGCCGCCTGTCCAGCCGCGGAGTTAATGCGCCGGGGCGAGTAGTTGGCGACGTTGCCGTTGCGCGTGCGCGATCTGTTCGAGGAACGGGTCACGGGCGCGTCGTCTTCACACCGTGAGAGGGGGTTCTCTCGCTGCCTCCGGATGGGACGTGAGCTTGGCTGACGGCGTGACCGCTGCCCCCGTGCGCCTGCCACCGTCATTACTGCCGGCCTACTTTTGACCGCGTTTGATCGCTGCGTCCGGCTGGCGCTGCTGGGTCGCGCGCTAGGTCGCCTCGGGTCACGGTATCGGTTCCGCAATCGAGGAGGTGCGGCGGTGGCGCAAGTGGTACAGTGGCTTGCATGCAGCATCCGGCGCGCCGGTTGCGCGACGCGTGGGCTTGAGCCTCCGTGCTGGCCTGTCAGGAGTCGGAGAGGCGCGTCCACTTGGCGCGGTTGCATGCCGCCCGCATGGCTGCCCGCCCCTTTCGCCCGTTGGTCTGGGCAAAAGTGGAGGGTCACTTGTAACCGCTGGGTGGTTGCGCGCGTCGTGCGCGGCGGTTCGGCTTCTTCTGCTCGGAGCCGGTCTGCATGACATGTGGGTCCCAGCCCCCGTGCCGCAGGGGAGGGCTTTGGAGGCGTGTTGGAGAAGACTCAGCCCGTGACGGTTGGGGGCGCAAGCAGGGAGAGTCGCCTTTAAAAGGAGGGCGACCCCTTTCGTAAGGCGACCACGTCTTCTCCCTCCCTTATGCATCGTGTTTTTCCACCTTTCAAGCCCCCGGATGGGGGAAACCGCCGTCTCCTTGCCTCATCGTCGGAGGACACAACTCCGTGGGAGCGGGTACCTTTCAGCCATCGTTCGGCTTCAAGGATTTTCATCATGCAGCCCGGCTGCACCCCTCCACCGGCGGTCACCCAAGAGGGTGACCTCCGGCTTGATGGTGGGGGAAAGCGAGCCGGGCTGCGGCCTCTGCCCCTCCCTCAGCCTCAAGGATTTTCATCACCAGGGCTGAGGAGGGGAGTGTGCCGAGTTGGGGTCGGTCCATGGCCAACCTTGGCTGTCGCGCCGGTTACGGCCTTCTGCCCGTCCTTGCCTCTCGAGTTTGGGCAAGGGCGGGGGCCTCCTAGCAGCAGCATCCGCCCTGAGGCCATCATTGCTGCTGTTCGGCCCCCCGGGGCAGAAGTCTTCATCGTCGCCGCTGTCGGGGCGGGCGGCGACATGCCGTTCGTCGGTCTTCTGTTGCCCCGCAGGCCCACCCCTATCGAGTGGGGTTGTTCGTACCTGCGGAGGGGGAACCAGAGTTCCGTTTGTAATGGCACTTCGAGTGCCGGGTTTTTTGTTCATTTCGGATTTCGGGGCCTGAACATATATGTAACGTCGGCACAGAGCCGCATTTTTTCCTCATTTCCGAGCACTAAAACTCGTCTGCTGATTATCTGAACCGCTTTACCAAGCATGAGTCGCCCCGTGTCAAGGTGACGAGTGAGGTATCCGTATCCCGGAGGCGTAGGAGTCCCTCGGCTCGGTCGGCCCTGTTGTCCGAGGCTCCTCTAGCTTAGTTAAAGAGACCACTCGGCCGCTTTTCGACGAGCCGAGGCCGGGGGTAGCGATATCAGCATGAGCAGAGGCGGAGTTGGCTCGAAAATGAAACCTGGTTGGCCGGAGCCTAGCCGAGTTGTCCGTTGGCAGGATCGACGCCGGAGTTGGTCAGCCGAGGCTTCGGACCAGGCTGGTGCCCTCGGAAGGTGGTTGGCCGAGGCCCCGGAGGTGGCCGGCCGAGCCGCCCGCTCGGGCCGGATTCCCGGAGAAGTCCCTGACAGCGATTGCCCGGGCGTGGTGATGACGTCGTCCTTCGGAGCGGAGGCCCTCGGACCGCGTCGCCGTCCGCGGCTAGGTCGGGCCTCGCCGAAGGTGCCGTCGATGCCGAGGGTGTCGCTGCCCGCTTCCAGCGTCAAGACCCAAGCCTGCAGGATTAGCTTGTCTTGTAGTGTGTGCTTTGTGCGACCGTCGAGGCCAGAACACACACCCTTGTCGCGTGTTAAGCTGCGTCTCTCTTCCTCTTGTTTCGAGTGTCTGGACTTTTTGTCGGTAACAGGGATGTTTGTGCGAGCGAAAGTTGCTTCTCGCGGAAGGTGAGGAGTGGGGTATCCGTATCCCGGAGGCGTGGGAGTCCCTCGGCTCGGTCGGCCTTGCCGCTTACGCGCACTTTTACTTGTCCATGAGGCCCTATCACCGACTTGGTCGAGAAAACTCGAAGAATCGCTTCGACAGAAGGGCTTCCGAACGTAGAGACTTGTTCGATCCGCGGAGTCACCTTATCCGAACGCGATTTACTTATCGCAGAAGGTGATGAGTGAGGTATCTGTATCCCGGAGGCGTAGGAGTCCCTCGGCTCGGTCAGCCTTGACTGCTTACGTGTACCCCGTCGTTTCCAGGACCCACTTTTCGAAGTAGTCAAAAAGCACGAAAGATATTCTGGTAAAAGAGATTTTTTCGAGGAAAATTTTGACGCAGAGGGGGTTTCCCCCCTTTTAGCCCCCGAGGGAGGGTCGGGCTTTGCCGAGGCGAGGCCGACCCTTCCTTGTTGACTAAACTTTGCGTGGGTGCGAGGTACATGAACAACTTGGAAACATCTTAAGGGTAGAAGCGACGTAGCTGTTGGATGTTCCAAGCGTTGCCGTAGACCTCGCCTTGACTGTTGGCCAGCTTGTATGTTCCAGGCTTCAGAACTTTGGCGATGACGAACGGCCCCTCCCAGGGGGGCGTGAGCTTGTGCCTCCCTCGGGCGTCTTGCCGCAGCCGAAGCACCAGGTCACCCACCTGGAGGTCTCGGGGTCGGACCCCTCGGGCGTGGTAGCGTCGCAGGGACTGCTGATACCGCGCCAAGTGTAGTAAGGCCCTGTACCGAGCTTCTTCCAGCTGGTCCAGCGAGTCCTCTCGGCTAGCTTGGTTGCTTTGATCGTCGTAGGCTCTCGTCCTCGGGGAGCCGTATTCCAGGTCCGTGGGCAAGACGGCCTCGGCCCCGTAGACCAGGAAGAACGGCGTGAAGCCCGTGGCTCGGCTCGGCGTTGTCCTCAGGCTCCAGACCACCGAGGGGAGTTCCTTCATCCATCGCTTGCCGAACTTGTTGAGGTCATTGTAAATCCGAGGCTTGAGCCCTTGTAGAATCATGCCATTGGCGCGCTCTACTTGCCCATTCGACATGGGATGAGCTACGGCGGCCCAGTCTACCCGGATGTTGTGATCCTCGCAAAAATCCAAGAATTTTTTGCCGGTGAACTGGGTGCCGTTGTCGGTGATGATGGAGTTCGGGACCCCAAAGCGATGGATGATGTTGGTGAAGAACGCCACCGCCTACTCGGATCTGATGTTGTTCAGGGGTCGGACCTCGATCCACTTGGAGAATTTGTCGACGGCGACCAGCAGGTGCGTGTAGCCCCCGGGCGCGTTCTGCAGAGGGCCGACGAGGTCCAGACCCCACACAGCGAAGGGCCAGGTGATGGATATCGTCTGCAGAGCCTGAGCGGGCAGGTGGGTCTGCTTCGCATAGAATTGGCACCCTTCGCAGGTGCGGACAATTCTAGTGGCGTCAGCCACCGCCGTCGGCCAGTAGAAGCCTTGGCGGAAAGCGTTCCCGACGAGGGTTCGAGGTGCTGCATGATGGCCGCAAGCCCCCGAGTGTATTTCCTGCAGGAGTTCCTGACCTTCGGCGATGGAGATGCATCGCTGGAGGATGCCCGAGGGGCTACGGTGGTAGAGCTCCTTCTCATCGCCCAGGAAGACGAACGACTTGGCGCGTCGCGCTACCCGCCGAGCCTCGGCTCGGTCGAGGGGCAGTTCTCCTTGGCGGAGATATTGCAGGTACGGGGTCTGCCAATCTTGATCTGGCGTGACCCCGATCCGCTCCTCCTCGATGCGCAGCGCTTCGCCCTCGGGGGCCAAGGGTTCCTCGGGCTGAACCGAGGATGGCTCGGGCTGGGCCGAGGCCACCTCGGACGGGGCCGAGGGCGCCTCGGGCTCGGGCGTGTCGCCGATCTTGACGGAGGGTTGGTGCAGATCCCGGGAGAAGACGTCCGGGGGAACCGTCGTTCGCCCCGAGGCTATCTTTGCCAGCTCGTCCGCAGTCTCGTTGTAGCGCCGGGCGATGTGGTTAAGCTCGAGCCCGTAGAACTTGTCTTCCAGGCGTTGAACCTCATCACAGTAGGCCTCCATCTTCGGGTCGCGGCAGTGGGAGTTCTTCGTGACTTGGTCGATGACGAGCTGCGAGTCGCCGCGAGCATCGAGGCGTCGGACCCCTAGCTCGATGGCGATTCACAATCCGTTGATCAGAGCCTCGTACTCAGCCACATTGTTGGACGCCAGGAAATGGAGGCGGAGCACGTAGCGCAGGTGTTTCCCGAGGGGCGAGACGAAGACAGGCCCGCGCCGGCTCCCGTCTTCATCAGCGACCCGTCGAAAAACATGGTCCAGAGCTCCGGTTGGATCGGAGCCGTCGGCAACTGGGTGTCGACCCATTCGGCTACGAAGTCCGCCAGTACCTGGGACTTGATGGCCTTCTGAGGGGCGAACGAGATTGTCTCGCCCATGATTTCCACCGCCCACTTCGCGATCCGTCCCGAGGCTTCTCGGCACTGGATGATCTCCCCCAGGGGGAAGGATGACACCACAGTCACCGGATGAGACTCGAAGTAATGTCGCAGCTTTCGCCTCGTCAGGATCACTGCATACAGTAGCTTCTGGACTTGTGGGTAGCGGATCTTGGTCTCGGACAGCACCTCGCTGACGAAGTAAACTGGCCTCTGAATGGGCAAAGCATGCCCCTCTTCGTGCCTTTCGACCACGATCGCGGCGCTGACCACCTGAGTGGTAGCGGCGACGTAGACCAAGAGGGCTTCTCCATCAGCTGGGGGTACCAAGACGGGCGCCTGGGTGAGGAGCGCCTTCAGGTTCCCGAGAGCTTCCTCGGCCTCGGGAGTCCAAGTGAAGCACTCGGCCTTCCTTAAGAGACGGTACAGGGGCAGGCCTCTTTCGCCGAGGCGCGAGATGAAACGGCTCAAGGCCGCGAGACATCCCATGACCCTTTGTACGCCTTTTAAGCCCTTGATGGGCCCCATGTTTGTGATGGCTGCGATCTTCTCCGGGTTGGCTTCGATGCCCCGCTCGGAGACGATGAATCCCAAGAGCATGCCTCGGGGCACCCCGAAGACGCACTTCTCGGGATTGAGCTTGACGCCCTTCGCCTTGAGACACCGGAATGTCACTTCAAGGTCGGAGAGAAGGTCGGAGGCTTTCCTCGTCTTGACTACGATGTCATCGACGTAGGCCTCGACCGTGCGACCGATGTGTTCGCCGAACACATGGTTCATGCACCGCTGGTACGTTGCACCCGCGTTCCTCAAACCGAACGGCATGGTGACATAACAGTACATGCCGAAGGGCGTGATGAAAGAAGTCGCGAGCTGGTCGAACTCTTTCATCTTGATTTGATGATACCCTGAGTAGGCATCGAGGAAAGACAGGGTTTCGCACCCTGCAGTGGAGTCCACGATTTGATCGATGCGAGGTAGAGGGTAGGGGACCTTCGGACATGCTTTGTTGAGACCAGTGTAGTCTACACACATCCGCCATTTCCCCCCTTTCTTCCTCACAAGTACAGGGTTGGCAAGCCATTCGGGATGGAATACCTCTTTGATGAACCCTGCGGCCATCAGCTTGTGGATCTCCTCGCCTATCACCCTGTGCCTTTCCTCGTCGAATCGGCGCAGAGGCTGTCTGACCGGTCGGGCTCCGGCCCGAATATCTAGCGAGTGCTCGGCGACATCCCTCGGTATGCCGGGCATGTCCGAGGGACTCCACGCAAAGACGTCGGCGTTTGCGCGGAGAAAGTCGACGAGCACTGCTTCCTATTTGGGGTCGAGCCCGGAACCGATCCGGATCTGCTTGGAGGTGTCGCCACTGGGGTCGAGAGGGACGGCCTTAACCGTCTCCACTGGCTCGAAGTTGCCGGCGTGTCGCTTCACGTCCGGCACCTCTCGGGAGAGGCTTTCCAGGTCGGCGGTGAGGGCCTCGGACTCGGCGAGGGCCTCGGCGTACTCCACGCACTCCACATCGCATTCGAATGCGTGTTTGTACGTGGGGCCGACGGTGATGACCCCATTGGGGCCCGGCATCTTGAGCTTCAGGTAGGTGTAGTTGGGGATGGCCATGAACTTCGCGTAGCATGGCCTTCCCAACACTGCGTGGTAGGTTCCTCGGAACCCAACCACCTCGAACGTCAAAGTCTCCCTTCGGAAGTTGGAGGGTGTTCCGAAGCAGACAGGAAGGTCGAGCTGTCCGAGGGGCTGGACGCGCTTCCCAGGAATGATCCCGTGGAAGGGCGCAGCGCCTGCTCGGACGGATGACAGATCGACGCGCAGGAGCCTGAGGGTCTCGGCGTAGATGATATTGAGGCAGCTGCCCCCATCCATCAGGACCTTGGTGAGCCTGACGTCGCCGATGACGGGATCGACGACGAGCGGGTACTTCCCCGGGCTCGGCACGTGGTCGGGGTGGTCATCTTGGTCGAAGGTGATGGGCTTGTCGGACCAGTCTAGGTAGACTGGCGCCGCCACCTTCACCGAGCAGACCTCCCGACGCTCTTGCTTACGATGCCGAGCCGAGGCATTCGCCGCATGCCCTCCGTAGATCATGAAGCAGTCGCGGACCTCGGGGAACTCTCCTGCTTGGTGATCTTCCTTTTTGTCGTCGTCGCGGGCCCTGCCACCCTCTGCGGGTGGCCCGGCCCGATGGAAGTGGCGCCGAAGCATGACGCACTCCTCGAGGGTGTGCTTGACGGGCCCCTGATGGTAGGGGCACGTCTCCTTGAGTGCCTTGTCGAAGAGGTTGGCGCCTCCGGGGGGCTTCCGAGGGTTCTTGTATTCGGCGGCGGCGACAAGGTCCGTGCTGGTGGCGTCGCGTTTCGCTTGCGACTTCCTCCTGCCTTTCTTCTTAGCGCCGAGCGGAGTAGATGCCTCGGGAGCATCTTCCGACGGGCGGCCCTGGGGCTGCTTGTCCTTTCGGAAGATGGCCTCGACCGCCTCCTGTCCAGAGGCGAACTTGGTGGCGATGTCCATCAGCTCGCTCGCCCTGGTGGGGGTCTTGCGACCCAACTTGCTCGCCAGGTCACGGCAGGTGGTGCCGGCAAGGAACGCGCCGATGACATCGGAGTCGGTGATGTTGGGCAGCTCGGTGCGCTGCTTCGAGAATCGCCGGATGTAGTCCCGAAGAGACTCTCCCGGCTGTTGCCGGCAGCTTCGGAGGTCCCAGGAATTCCTGGGGCGCACGTACATGCCCTGGAAGTTGCCGGCGAAAGCTTGGACCAGATCCTCCCAGTTGGAAATCTGCCCCGGAGGCAGGTGCTCCAACCAAGCGCGAGCAGTGTCGGAGAGGAACAGGGGGAGGTTGCGGACGATGAGGTTGTCGTCGTCCGTTCCACCCAGTTGACAGGCCAGGCGGTAATCCGCGAGCCACAATTCCGGTCTCGTTTCCCCCGAGTACTTTGTGATAGTAGTCGGGGGTCGGAATCGGGTCGGAAACGGCGCCCGTCGAATGGCCCGGCTGAAGACCTGCGGACCGGGTGGTTCGGGCGAGGGACTCCGATCCTCCCCGCTGTCGTAGCGTCCCCCACGCCTGGGGTGATAACCTCGGCGCACCCTTTCGTCGAGGCGGGCCCGACGGTCGCGATGAGGGTGCTCGTCGCCGAGGTGGCCCGGGGCCGCAGGCGCGGTGTTGCGCGTGCGCCCGGTGTAGACCGAGGCTTCCCGCATGGGTCGGGAAGTCGCGGCACGAGGCTCCGAGGGGTACCCCTGCCTTCGGGAGGCAGAGCTCTCGGCCCGCCGGGCCACAGCGCCTTCCAGGAGATGCTTGAGTTCTCCCTGGATTCGCCGACCCTCGGTGGTTGATGACTCCGGCATCGCACGGAGGAGCATCGCTGCGGCTGCCAGGTCCTGACCGGTTCCGCCGGATGCGGGTGGCGGTCTGCCCCTGGCATCGTTGGCAATGCGGTGCTGGAGACCCTGGGGCAGGTGACGTATTTCTCCGGCCGGGGGCTGGCCCGCCCATACCTGCCCGACGTCCCGGCGGATTGCCCCGAGCGCTCCTGCTCCCTCATCGAGCCCGGCCTGCGCCCCGCGGACTTGCTCGAGCTGTGGGTCGTGACCCCCCGCCGGAACGGGGACCACAGCTAGCTCCCGCGGGATGTCGGCGTGAGGCGCTGGCCTAAGGAGATCACCATCCTCCGGCATGCCGAGACAGCTGCCTCTGGAGGGATCCCCTAGCTCGACGTGGAAACATTCGCGGCTCGGGCCGCAGTCCTTGTCGTCAAGGCTGCGGCTGCCGTCGGAACAGTCGGAGAGGCAGTAGTTGCATGCGGTCATGAAGTCCCGCATGGCACTGGGGTTGCCAGATCCAGAGAAATCCCAGTAGATGCTGGGGTCGTCATCTTCCTCGGACCCAGAGGGTCCGTAGGTCGAGACGCCCGTCAGTCGGTCCCAAGGCGACCGCACACGAAACCCGAAAGGGGTTGCACTCGCCTCAACGTGAGCGCCCGCCAGAGCGAGGTCACTAGGCGGGTTGAGGTCGAGTCGAAATGACAAAGGATGGGAATCGGCCGGTACCTTGTGGTCGACGAGGAGCGACAAAGTCACATCGGGGGCTGATTGCGCCGTCGTCCTGGGTACGAGTGCGACGTCCTGCAGGCCCTCCGTGAGCGCGCTGGCGTCGTCCACTTGCTCGGGGCTGGCGGGTCGCGGGGGGACGGCGCTCGCCTTCGCCTCAAACGCGAGGGCGACGCCCGACGCGTCCTCCGTTGGGGCGCTGGGGATGTCGATTTGCTCGACAGCTGACTGAGCGCAGCCTCCCGCTTGGCCCTGGTTGCCCTGCCTCCTCCTCCGATGGCGAGGGAGAGGATGGGGCGAGCTCGAAAGTTGTCCTTCCCCCACGCGGGAAAGACGTCGTCGATTCCGCCGCCGGCGGGCGGGCTGTCCGCCACCATTGTCGCTGTCGCGCGGCGGTGGAAGGAGTATCATGTCGTAGCTGCCGTCGAAAGACATGAACTCGAGGCTCCCGAAACGGAGCACTGTCCCGGGTTGAAGAGGTCGTTGGAGACTGCCCATCTGGAGCTTGACGGGAAACTGCTCGTCAACACGCAGCATGCCCCTACCTGGCGCGCCAACTGTCGGCGTTTCGAGACCGGGGGGTCCCCGAGCCGATGAGTGAGTGTGCCGCGTGCCCCAGCCCAGATGGGTCGAGCGCGTGGGCGAGCGCGAAGGGGGGAAGAGCGAGGTGGCCGGAGCCGGGTCGTGAGGGAGGCGGAGATCCCGCGGCCTTCGTGTTCGTCCCGCGCCCAGGTCGGGTGCGCTTGCAGTAGGGGGTTACAAGCGTCCGCGCGGGTGAGGGGAGCGAGCGGCCCCAAGAGAGCGCCTGCCCCTGCCCTCGTTCCCGCGAGGCCAACCTTCTCTAAGAAGGCCCTGGTCCTTCCTTTTATAGGCGTAAGGAGAGGATCCAGGTGTACAAATGGGGGTGTAGCAAGGTGCTACGTGTCTAGCGGGGGAGAGCTAGCGCCCTAAGTACATGCCAAGGTGGCAGCCGGAGAGATCTTGGCACCCAGCTGGGGTGGCGTCGTGGCCGTCAGAGAAGCAATGGAGCCTGGCGGGGGGACAGCTGTCGGAGTGGTTGGGCCCTTGCTGACGTCCCCCTGCTTCCGTAAGGGAGCTGAGAGCCGCCGTCGTCATGGGTCCAGCGGGGCGCCATCATTGCCTATCTGGCGGAGCTAGCCAGATGGGGCGTCAGTCCTGTTTTCTGCTGCCCGAGTCGGCTCGGGGTAGGGTGATGATGACGCTTCCTGTTGTCGTGGCGGACTTGTGCCCTAGGTCGGGCGACGTGGAGGCTCCTCCGAAGCCGAGGTCGAGTCTGTCCTGCATGGCCGAGGCCGAGCCCGAGCTCCTGGGTCGGGCGAAGCGGAGATCATTCGGCAGAGGCCAGGGCGGAGTCCGAGCCCTGGGTCGGGCGAAGCGGGGTTCGTCGTCTTCCGGGGCCTTAGCCCGAGTCCGAGCCCTGGGTCGGGCGGAGCGGAGTTCGCCGTCTTCCGGGGCCTTAGCCCAAGTCCGAGCCCTGGGTCGGGCGGAGCGGAGTTCGCCGTCTTCCGGGGCCTTAGCCCGAGTCCGAGCCCTGGGTCGGGCGGAGCGGAGTTCGCCGTCTTCCGGGGCCTTAGCCCGAGTCCGAGCCCTGGGTCGGGCGGAGCGGAGTTCACCGTCTTCCGGGGCCTTAGCCCGAGTCCGAGCCCTGGGTCGGGCGGAGCTTCCTACGGCGCCTTTGGCAAGGCCTGGCTGCCTGTCAGTCTCACTCTTTGCGTTAAATGCCCCTGCGACTTGGTCGGTCGGCGCGGTGATTTAGTCAGGGTTGCTTCTTAACGAAGGCAAGGCCTCGGGCGAGCCGGAGATGCGTCTGCCGTAAAAAGGGGGCCTCGGGCGAGACGGAAAACACCTCAGGGTCGGCTGCCCTTGCCTGAGGCTAGGCTCGGGCGTGGCGTGATCGAGTCACTCGTATGGACTGATCCCTGACTTAATCAAACCCATCAGGCCTCTGCAGCTTTATGCTGATGGGGGTTACCAGCTGAGAATTAGGCGTCTTGAGGGTACCCCTAATTATGGTCCCCGACAGGGGGGTAGGATTTGTAACACCTCAAAATCTCATTTTGTGAATTATGTAAAATTTTCCAAAGGTTTGGTGTTAGAATATTTTTGTATCTCTTCTTCCAAAACTTTTGAAGTCACATCTCCTAAAAATAAAATGTTTTATAATAAAGATTCAATAAAAGGGATTCTTAAATGAATTATCCTTTATTTAAGTTAATAAGTATTATATAAATATAAATATTAGAGCACTCCTTAGAAATATTTGGATCAAAAGAAAAATAAATCATAATGAAGATTTGATATTAAAATTCTCCTAAACTAAATAAGTAATGTGTAAATCAATCCCTTGTGAATTATGCATATAGGAGCATTCATTTAGTGGGGATAATTGACCAAAAAATAAATAAAATAAAGAGAATATATTAATACCTAGATGAGAATTTAAGATTTAAAGGGAATTCTAGAAATATGGAGAGAAGAAAAAAAGATAAAAGGATATGAATGAATAAATAATTAAATATCTCCATATTTAGTACCTCTAATTTCACAAATATAAAATTGCAATGAAGGGCCAAAAAGGTTTGAATTAAATCTGGATTCAAATTGAATTTGAAAAGGGAGAAAAGGAAATGGGAAATAAAAGAAAATGGGAAATAACCTAACTGGGCCGCAAACGCCTTATTCGGCCCACTGCCCATTTCCCTCTGCGCGGCCCAACTGGTGTTTCCCACGCGTTTTTGCGCTGTGTCACCGTCGTGTGGGACCCATTGGTCAGCTTCATCACCTCCGCCACAACCCAACAGAAAGCGCCGAGAACCATGGCGGGCGCTCCCTGTCGCTGCTCCGAAGCACGTGCTCCACCGCGGACTCGGCTTCTTGGACTTGGACTCCGCCACTATGCTATAAAACTCGAGGCCAATCTCGCCTATCCAAACAGACACGACGACAAACGTGATTGCCTGAGCATCTCATCGGAGAAGAGAGAGATCGAGGTGCGGTCCACGGTCGGTTTCCGCCTTGGCCGCTGGACTGACCTCGGTGATCGATTCGAGAGGAAGCCCAGCGCACACGGATGCTCGTCTCGGCTTCGCCTGAGCGGAATCGTGCTCTAGACCACCGGGATTGCTTGCCACAGCTCCATGGCCGCCGCGGATCCACATGCCCTGTGGGCAGCCAGCTCTGCTGCGCGAAGACCGGTAAGGACCCTTCCAGTCGATTCGCTCTGTCTCTCCATGCATCTACGGCTATCGGGTTTGGGAAAGGCTTCGCCACCGGCAGGAACGACTCTCGCCGGTTGTGCGCCGCCGCAACCTGGGCACCTCGCCGTGCGAGGCCGTCGGCCGGAGAAGACGCGACCAGGGCCATCCATCCAAGCGCGAACGGCTCTGATTAGATGCCAGCGATAACCCTTCGCGTGATTGATACTAGGCCGTAGATATCTGATCGGGTGGGTGCGAGCCAATCATGGCTGTATTAAACCGGGACCGTGGATTCCGGATCCTATGGATCATGGCACGTACCCCTTCATCTTATATCGGGTTCCTTAGATCAGGATCGGACGACTCCTGTTAATCCATACCTTGCCGCGGCCGAGCATTTTCTAAAAGAGACCCTGCGCTTTACTCATATCAACCCGCCGTCCACATAGGGGTTCGCCTGAGTCATAGGAACTTTTGCGGATTAGCCCCTGCGCTTTCCAGATTTCATGAGCGCAGACCAGAGGCAGATAAATTCATTTCAGAAATGATTTTTAATGTAAAAATAATTATTAAAGCTTGTTTAATCCCTAGAAAATTCATACTAAGTCCAAATTAGTCCATTCCAATTTCTATAACTATATAATATTATTGTTTATCGCATAGTATCTCTATTTTGACATGAAAGTCACATTAAAAATTTATATTCCATTTAATCTTGTACAAACACATATAATCTTTATAAATTCAAAACTTCTTTATTTTAACTTCGATTTGATCCGTTCAAATTGCATTAGCTTCGTATAAATATTTACTACGCAGTAACAACATTTATCATACCATGTATCATACTTTTATAATTAGATAGTTATTTATTCTATGTTAATTGGATTAACCTATGTCTATTGGATTAACTTCTGATCTTATGGTCATAATTTGACTAAATGATCTTTAATAAAATAACGTTTTAGATTAAAGTTGAGATAATTATATATAGGATAACCTCTCATATGATTTATATTAACCAATTTATGATATAGTTTAATATTTTAATCACATAAATCCCCTATAAAATCATAACTCCTTAATCGTAGCTCCGATCTTAGTAGTTCTCGAACCCGCGATCTCGTAGCAACACATAGATTATTATTACACAGTTTATTCTTATGTTTGGTGTGATGTTAATTTTGACTATACCATGTTTATCTGTATTGCTACGACTAGCAGTGAGGTCACGAGTCACTTGAAGATCATCCTGGTACCTGGAATCTCAAGTGCCAGGCAAGTTGTGCCCTTGATCACTTCTTTTACCTACTCATGTTCTAATTAATCATAATGATCTGCATAGGTTAATTTGATGGGACCTAATAGGTTACCCTAGTTTGTCTATCTTTATGCCTTGACTAAACTTTCTGGGTAGTACTTGCTAGTGCTATATGTGGATTTGGGCATTGAGATACATATTATTCATACTTTTGTTATCAGTTGTTATTTACTGTTCATGATAAGATCATTATGTTAATTGGAACATGGAGCGACCACCCGGGAAAACAGTGCTACCACAAGGGTTTAATGGGACGCCCTTGGCCGATTAATTAGGAAAGCTAGTGGAAGACTACCTTACCCAAAAGGGGCAAGGGCAGTAGGGGAGTGGTCAGTGTAGGGAGGCCCTCGGGAGGATTTTGCTGCGATGGCGGTCCTGCAAGGGATTCCTGCATTGGAGCTTCCTATAAACTATAGCGGGTTTTCTGAAGCTAGTGGAACTTTATAAAGGCCTCGTAGTGTTACCCTGCCTCGCCTCCTCGGTAGAGGTGTATGGGATTGGCCGTCTCTTGGCAGATGGGTAACACGACTTGTGGGTAAAGATGCGCAACCTCTGCAGAGTGTAAAACTGGTATACTAGCCGTGCTCACGGTCAAGAGCAGCTCGGACCCTCACATGATTAAATTATGGAACTAAATTCAATTTGTCATAAGCATTGCATCGTAGGTGATGTTGTTACTTTTGTTCTACTACTTAATTGGGTTTGGTATTTATTTATACTTAGTAATTGCTAATAAAATTTTGCCAACTCTAAAAGCAATGCTCAGCTTCAACCATTCTCTTTGGTAAGCCTTACACTTCACGTGAACTCCCACCTTTGGCGAGTTCATACACATTATTCCCCACAACTTGTTGAGCTATGAACGTATGTGAGCTCACTCTTGCTGTCTCACACCTCTCCCCCCACAGGTCAAGATCAGGTACCACAGGATGAGGCGCATGGAGGATGTTGTGAAGTGTTCGTGAGAGATCTAGGCCGTCGTCTCCCAGTCAACTTTGGGTTGCTGGACCGTTGTCTCCTTATAATGTAATTATTTATTTTGTATAGAACTCCTGTTATATATAAAGATGTGACATTCGATCCTGTGCCACTATACATCATATGTGTGAGACTTGGTCCCAGCATACCTGGTGTTTATGTTCGCGCCCGGGTCTTGGTGCCCCTAAAACCCGGGTGTGACACATGGCCCTTGCCATCCTCCGCCTGGGGCCCGGTCTTATGGAAGTGGCATCGGAGCATGATACATTCTTCGAGGGTGTGCTTGACGGGCCCCTGGTGATAGGGTCACGGCTCTTTGAGCATCTTGTCGAACGTGTCGGCCCCTCCAGGTGGTTTCTAAGGGTTCCTGTGCTCGGCCGCAGCGACGAGATTCGCGTCTGCGGCTTCGCGCTTCGCTTGCGACTTGTTTTTGACCTTCTTCTTCGTGCCTCGCTGGACAGACGCCTTAGGGCGTTGTTGGGGGCCTTCGTCCTCCGAAGGTCCTCAAAAACATGATTTGACAATATTTTCCAAGTGAATTATATGAACAGGTATCTTCGGACTCAGATCATGAACATGGAGTACGGTTAGAACGAAGCCCAAGCTGTACGAAGTTGATTACCAAGCTGTACGAGGGATGGTGCACAGCCGAAGCTATGCGCAGAAAGCTTCGTCGCGATAGCAGAAAGGGGAACCGACTTAAAGATGAAAAGACTACTTAGGCCTTAATAGATTCCCATAAGCCATTAGCAAATGTAATGGACATGAATGTAATTTTGCATGGGCTACGTCCCACGCCTATAAATAGATGAACAGTACTCCCGTACTGTTCACGCTGACTTGGCATTTGCTTTCCGTCATCCTTGTACTTTTGCCTTCCTGCAATCCGAAGGTACACTTGTAATCTAAAGTCATTTCTATTTTTATATGATAACAAAATAGAAATGACATGGTAATAATATTTGAATGTTTATATTACTTTTTATGTTATATGTAATTTCTTCGTCATGTTTCATTGTGCTTACGAAGATATGTTGTTTGTGACCTTCGTCCGGAACACATTATATCCCGAAGGGAAATAATGTCTAAAAGGACGAAGGGCTTTATCATTTAACATTTTCTGTGTTGCCTTGTTCTTAATTCATAGCATTTGAGAACAAGTCCCCAACAGGCGTCTGTCTTCGACTCGACCTGAGGCTGTTTGTCCTTCCGGAAGATGGCTTCGACCGCCTCTTGACCCGAGGCGAACTTGGTGGCGACGTCCATCAGTTCGCTCGTGCGGGTGGGAGTCTTGCGCCCCAGTTTGCTCACCAGGTCCTGGCAAGTGGTGCCGGCAAGGAAAGCCCCGATGACATCCGAGTCGGTAACGTTGGGCAACTCGGTGCGCTGCTTCGAAAACCACCGGATGTACTCTCGGAGGGACTCCCCTGGCTGCTGGCGGCAGCTTCGGAGGTCCCACGAGTTTTCAGGGCGCACGTACGTGCCTTGGAAGTTCCCCGCGAAAGCTTTGACCAGATCGTCCCAGTCGAAGATCTGCGCAGGAGGCATATGCTCCAGCCAGGCTCGAGCGGCGTCGGAGAGGAAAAGGGGTAGATTACGGATGATGAGGTTGTCATCATCTGCCCCTCCCAACTGGCAGGCCAGTCGGTAGTCCGCGAGCCACAGCTCCGGCCTCGTCTCCCCCGAGTACTTAGTGATAGTAGTCGGGGCTCGAAAACGGGCAGGGAAAGGTGCTCGTCGTATGGCCCGGCTGAAGACTCGCAGGCCAGGTGGTTCGGGTGAAGGACTGCGGTCCTCCTCGCTGTTGCAGCGTCCCCCGCGCCTAGGATGGTAGCCTCAGCGCACCTTCTCGTCGAGGCGGGCTCGATGGTCGAGATGGTGGTGCTCGTTGCCGAGGCGTTCCCGGGCGATGGGCGCCTCGTCCTATGTACGCTTGGGACGGACCGAGGCTTCCTGAATGCGTCGGGAGGACACTGCATGATGCTCCGAGGGGTCAGCTCGCCTACAGGAGGCGGAGCTTTCGGCTCGTCGAACCGCGACGCCCTCTAGAAGATTCTTGAGTTCGCCCTGGATGCACTGTCCCTCGGTGGTGGATGGCTCCGGCATGGCCTGAAGCAGCATCACCGCTGCAGCTAGGTCCTGGCCGGACCTGCTGACGGTCGAAGGCAGCGCTGCCCTGGCATTGTCGACGATGCGGTGCTGGATGTCTTGGGCCCGGTGATAGGCTTCTCTAGCGAGTGATCGGCCTACCTACTCCTATTCGATGCTCTGTCGGAGCTGTACAAGCCGGCCTGCTTCCCCGTTGACCTGGGCCTGCATCTCACGGATTTGCTCGAGCTGTATGTCCTGACCCCCCGCAGGGACTGGGACGACAGCTAGCTCCCGCAGGACGTCAACGCGAGATGAGGGCCCAGGGGGATCGTCAACCTCTGGCATACCGAGGTGGTTGCCTTCGTTGTGATCTCCCAAATCGACGTGGAAGCATTCGCGACTTTGGCCATAACCCTTGTCGTCAAGGTCATGGCCATCGTCAGAACAACCGGAGAGGCAGTGGTCGCATGCGGTCATGAAGCCCCGCATGGCACCGGGGTCATTGAGGGCAGAGAAATCCCAACCGGAGTCGGGGATGTCCTCCTCAGAACCCACCGGTCCGAAGGTCGAGACGGCTGTCAGTCAGTCCTAGGTCGACCACATGTGGTACCCCGGAAGGTTTGGATACGCCTTTACGAAGGCGCTCACCATTGCAGGGTCGCTAGGTGGATCGAAGCTGAACCGAAAAGGTATGGGATGGAAAATGGACGGTACCTCTTAGTCGTTGGACGGTGGTGAAGTCGCATCGGGGGCGGTGCACACAGTCATCTCAGGTACGAGGGTAACGCCCAGCAGGTCCTTCACGAGGGTGCTGGCGTCATTAGTCCGCTTGGGGCTGACACGTCGCGGGGAAGTGACACCCGTCGTCGCCCTAGGTGCGAGGGCAATGTCCGACATGTCCCGCGGGGGAGTGCCGGCGTCGTCGACTCGCTCTAGTGTGACAGCTGACAAGGTGCCGCCTCCTGCGTGGCCATGGTTGCCCCGTCTCTGCCTCCTCCGACGAGGAGGGTGGCGGGGACGACCGGAGTGCTCCTCTTCCGTCGCGGGGAGATGCTGTCGTAGAGCTCGCCGCCACCAGGCGAGTCGAAGATCGTCGTTGTCATCACGCCGCGGGGGGGAGGAGTACCATGTCGTAACTGCCGTCGAGGGACATGAACTCAAGACTCTCGAAGCGGAGCACCGTCCTAGGCTGGAGAGGTTGTTGAAGACTCCCCATCTGGATTTCAACGGGAAGGTGTTCGTTAACACGCAGCAGGCCCCTACCTGGCGCGCCAATTGTTGGCGTTTCGACCCCGGGGGGGTCCCTGGACTGACGAGTAAATTGTCGCTGCGTGTCCCTGCCCAGATGGGTTGGCGCGGGATGGAACACAAGATGTGGGACAAGCCTTGTATTATCCTGCACCAGGGGTGCCGCTCGCAGTAGGGGTTACAAGCACGTTGCGTGAGGGAGAGAGAGAGAGAGGGGGGGACACAGAGCTCGTACGCCGCTTCCCTCGCGCGAACCCTCCTTCAGGGTGGCCCTGGACTCCCCTTTTATAGAGGCAAGGAGAGAGTCCAGGTGTACAACGGGGGGCGTAGCTATGCGCTAACGTGTCCGGCAGTGGAGTGCCTAAGCCCTGTGTACATGCCAACATGGCCGTCGGGGGAGAGCTTGGGCGCTGTACATGTGATGGCGTGGCCACCGGAGGAGCGCCTGAGTCCTGTAGGAGCACAGCTGGTAGCGTGGCGAGGACCCTGCTGACGTCTCCTTGCTGTTGTAAGGGGCTGAGAGCCACCGGCGTCATGGCGCACGCGGGGCACCATCATTACCCGTCGCTGGGGTAAGCCAGATGGGACGCCGGTCTTGTTCCTTGTAGCCTGAGCAGGCTAGGAGTAGGGGAATGATGCATCCCCTATCAGCACGGTCAGTCCGAGCCCAGGGTCGGTCGAGGCAGAGACTTCTCTTGTGGCCGAGGCCGGGGTCGAGCGAGGACGCGATTCCTCCCGAGATCGGGGTCGAGGCCGAGTCCGAGGGTCGGGCGAGGCGGAGACCTCCTCTCGAGGCCGGAGTCTGAGGTCGGGCGAGGTGGAGACCTCCTCCCGAGGCCAGAGTCTGAGGTCGGGCGAGGCGGAGCTTCCTGTTGCGCCCGAGGCTTGAGCTCGGTGGTTGATCGTGACCTGTTGTCAGTCGTTGCCGGGGTGGCTGACGCGGCAGTCGGAGCAGAGCGAGCGGCGCTGTTTTCCTGTCATATCGGACAGTAAAGAGGAGGGGCGAAGTGACTGCGGTCACTTCGGCCTGGCCGACTGAGGCACGTGTGTCAGGATACGTCGTTAGGCATCCCCCGCATTTAATGCGCCTGTGAAGCGGTCTGTTGGTGAGGCGGTATGGCCAAGGTTGCTGCACAACAAAGCTTGCCCGAGCCGGGCCTCGGGAGAGCCGAGGGGGCGCCTGCCGTCTGAGGAGGCCCTCGGGCGAGGCGTGAATTCGTCTGGGACCACTGTCCCAACCCGAGGCTGGGCTCGGGTAAGATCGCGTCCTTCGGGTAGACGAAGTCTTGGCTTAAACCGCACCCGTCAGTTGGTCTGAGGGTGTTAACCAGTCGTGATTAGGAGCGTTGGGGGTACCCCTAATTATGGTACCCGACAAAGAGCAAAGTGCAACACTCCAAGACACAAATCACCTCCGATCCAATCAAGTCCACAAAATCAATTCTAGTGCTCTAGGACTTTTGAGAGGATTGCTTGTGTTCTCTTGTTTGCTTGGTTGGCTTTCTTCTTTTCCATTCTTGTTCTCAAGACACTTGTAATCAAAACAAGAGACACCAAGTTGTGGTGGTCCTTGTAAGGGTCTAAGTGACCCATTTGATTGAGAAGAAAGCTCACTCGGTCTAGGTGACCGTTTGAGAGATGGAAAGGGTTGAAAGAGACCCGGTCTTTGTGACCACCTCAACAGGGAGTAAGTTTTCAAGAACCGAACCTCGATAAAACAAATCACCGTGTCATCGGCTTCATTTGCTTTTGATTTGTTTTTCGTCCTCTCTTTCGGACTCCATTTTAATTCGAACGCTAACCCCAGCTTGTAGTTTGTCTTTAAAGTTATAAATTTCAGATTTTGCCTATTCACTCCCCCTCTAGGCGACTTTCAATTGTCCATCTTGTGTCCAAGATTTTTTTATAGCTAGTAGCTCTTCAATGCGTCTTTTGATGTCTTGCACTTTTGTTTGAGGTGTTGATCGTATGGAGCACCTCTTTACCTTAATCGAAGTCCACTTGTACATCATTTGAGCCACATCCAAAAAAAACTAGCAACATATCTTAGCCTAGATGATTATATTGATATCAAACACGATAAACATATTTTAAATGGATCACGGTTCATTTTTCTTACATTGGTTTTAGTGCCACGTCAACCGTTCTACGTGTCAATACATTAGTAACAGGGGAGGTAAATCCAACTTTCATGATAGTTCAGGAAGATCGATTAGACATATAAATAATTTCCAAAAAATAATCCAAATATGTTTTATAATAAATATGCATTTAAAAATAGAAAAGTTGCACTCCCCCTCTTTTTAAACAACTTAAGGTTTAGACATCAATTAATCTTTGACTAACACTCAATCTAAGAATCTGATGTAAATCGTAGGGTTGCAACATCAGGGGCATAGTTACCTAGCAAGGGAAACAACATCCGCTTCATACTTTTGTTTAGTACGGGATATCGAGTCAGCTCTGCTCGGTTCGGCTCGTTAAGCTAACGAGCCATATAGTCAATTCGGCTCGGTTTGTTTACGAGCTCGAGCTAGTTCGTTTAACTCCCGGGTAAGAGAAAAAAATGAATATATATACTAATCAATTTTTAATTAATTTAAAACTAATTTAACAATAGAAAATAGTAATTATACTCATAGTTTTACAGACTACATCAATGTAACATTAAATTAATATAACTCATCAATCACACACATATATTCATCAGTTTAATCTACAGTTATAATCATATAGACAAATTTAATACATTGACACAGTTTATCAATCATTAGTTTAACTCATAAATCATAGACACCACATATAACATGTTCATTAATTATTACATAAATAATATACATATAGTTTTGTTTTACTGAAATATGATAGCTCATTTAGCTTACGAGCTAGCTCGTGAAAAAAATTCAATCGAGCCGATCACGAACAGATGAACTACAAGCATTTTGTCCAACACTAGAATACTCGGTCAGTGTCACATCTTATTGCACGACTGTAAATTAAAGCGGAACGTGTATAAGGACAGAAAAGAGAGAACTAATGCGCCAACATGTCCTCACATTCAGGTTACAAAATGAGCAGTAAAATATAGAACATGTTACAAATCTTTTCTGTTTCTTATGATCCTGTGCGCACAAAAGAACGAAGATATCCGTATCATTCCCCACTCACTAGAAAAAATCGATTATCGCAACTAAACGAGCTGATTTTGTCATTCGTTAGCACAACACAAATGCCCATTGGGTGTTAGTCAATAAGCAAGCTGCTAACCTATGTGCATTTACACAAGTGTTCTGTACAGTTGTAGTAGTAGTACATTACATGCAAGAGCACCCATTGGCACTATCTCTATAGGGTATCTTTCTTAACTGCCAATCATGAGCTTGCAACTTACATCACTCGCTGTTCTGTTCGAAAAGCAAACTCCATGAAGAAGCTTCTACAACCCAGTTTTGCAGTTCATATCGTTGGTTGACAGGAGCCAGCACTTCCAATAGCCAGCTGGTTTCAAAAGCAGTGCACGTGGTATCACCGTCAATGGCGGAATGTTCTGACAGCTTGGTCAATTCTTCTCCGGCAAAGCGGGCAGTTTGTCAAATGTGAAGAGCATGTCATACAGCAACACATGTGACCGCACCTGTGTAACATTGGATTAATCACTTTTAAAGTCCAAACAGAAACTTTCAGGGGTGACAACAGTGATAGCAAGGACAAATTATGAACGAATTTCACATATCTGCAGTTCGACTATTTCCTCAGGCTTCTTGGTGAAGTATGATGCAAAACAATGCTTATCCAGTTTTTTTAACCTTTTTAGACCCTGTTTGGATACATATTATTTTTAGACTTCTAGAAAAATACTAGGGGCAGAACCAGTGACGAGTGAGGTCTGAAGAAGAAATAAACTGGGGCGAGCCTTCCTTCCGTAAACGTGGAAAGACTGCTTCGAACTATGACCTAGTGACTCAGTAAGTCAAGTCACGGATTCGAAGCAGCCTCTCAGCATTTGTCGTAGTACCTTGGTTTATCCGTTCCCTAGACCACCCTCATGTTGGAGCTCTGGCACTTGATCTGGCCTTTTAGAAAAATACTGTAGTTTTGTGAAATGCTTTGGTTTTAGAGTGACAACGTGTTCGGAACTTTGGATACAACAAACATTATGGTTTTGAATACCATGTTATTACTAAAACTATTGTCTTTTTGGAGTTTGTAAAAATCCACACTAGACCTCTCTTTTTTCTAAACCATGGTTTTGCAGATCAATGGGTTCTAAAATTGCAGTTTCTTAAGACTACAACATCCAAAAAAGGCCTTAGCAGTATTCAAGTTTTGTCAAGTTAAGTTGTTAAGAAAAGAAAAACTACTAGTAGACAGGAAACAGGGCAACCATAATAACGCTGCCAAGTCTATTTGAAATTATGAAAAAAGAAAAGGAAATAGAAAAATAGAGGAAATCCAGCTGCTTCATTCTCAACGAAGAACATTTATGCTCTGGAAAACATACAATACTTACGGCACAAAAACAGCATTGTACTCTTGCTCAAGGCATATGACACATATGTCCAACACTAATTGGTCTTTTTTACTGTTAGGCTCTGTGTCCGATGAACCAATGCTCCCTGAACAAAATAATACAAGATAATAATTAAACATGACGATTATTAATAATACAACATATCAATATATAAGGAAATCACCTTCAGCTTCTCTAGCTTGCCTTTGTGCTGCTGCATTAAGAACCCTATATGGATAAAATAATATCAGAATCTTCTGTGCTCACTAAAGCCTTAGTATGCAAATACATGCATTAGTATTAGTCAGCGGTAACAGTAACACTAAACGCAAACAGAATCTCTTAGCACCGGCATTATTATATCCATATAGAGTGGCATGGTGTGGCGTGGGTATCCTCTGGCGTGGTCTGGGAATCCTTGGTGGAGGCCTGGCCTTTCACTGTAACTCCGAGTCTGCACACATAAGGATGAACACAAGAGTCCGCTTCCACAGGCTCATCTTAAATCTCGCTAGAGCTCATCCTTTCCTCGGCGACTACGTGGCGCCCTAGCGGTGGCTTGCTTGCTTCTCATTGATGGCGTTCTGATGTCTGCCTGCACTTCTCCCTCTTCTTTGGGGTGAAGCAAGGGCCTCCAGCTCTTCCAGTCCGATGCAGTGCACAGGGTGTTGTGGGTTCCAAGATGACGACGCAACACGCCCATGTACAGAGAAAGGCCCTCATGGGCTGCCTTTCACGGGTGAAAAGCCAAATTCTATCCTAGGATGAAATTGTCGGGGGCCCTTGGACTATCTTTGGACATACAGCACGGTAAGTCACGGCGTTACATGCAAGAGGCAAATCACTGAATCTGTGTGTCCAGGCTTAAGAACATACAGCATATTCACCTAATCACCCTGTAGTATAGTCTTCTCCAATTTCATATGACGTCTACAAATTTAAAATTAGTTACATGTTGCACATGTGTCAATAGATAGGCATACAGAGATTACAAAGTTCTTACAAATAAATCGTAATAGCACAAGTCACTTACATTCTATCTGAAAGAGGATGGCTCGGAAAGATAATGGATTGATTATTGAGGGAGCCCAAAGCTCACTACATATAGGCAAGGATGTCCCAGAAATAGGAAAGAGCTAATCTAGGAAATCAGGAAAGGGCTAATCTAGGGACTCCTGCCAATCATATCCAATACTACCAAAAACAGGGAGGGAGGCTGCAGCCGCCACAGACAGCAGCCACACCCCCTAGGGTTCCAGCCGAACACCCTTCTGGAGATTGCTGGATCTATGCCATTGCTGGGAAAAGTATTTAGACAAGGATTCTACTGGCCGAAAGCAGCTTCAGATGCGGCAGAGTTGGTTCAAAAATTTGAAAATTGTCAAAAATATGCAAGAGACCAAAAACAACCTTCATTTCTCACTCAGTTAATACAGCCCACTTGGCCGTTGCAAAGATGGGGCCTGTACTTGTTAGGTCCACTTCCACCAGCGCAAGGCAACTTGAGATATGTCGTAGTGGCTGTAGAATATTTTTCTAAATGGATTGAAGCAAAGCCTTTGGCTACAATAACTTCAGTTAGAGTCCAGAAATTTTCCTGGCAAAATATTGTTTGTCGCTTCAGTATGCCGAAGTCTATAACTGTGGATAATGGAACACAGTTTGATGCCGAAACTTTCAAGGATTTCTGCGATCAGATTGGCACGAAGATTCATTTTGCATCAGTTCGGCACCCGGAGTCAAACGGGCTGGTCGAAAGAGCAAATGACATTATAATAACGGGAATAATGAAGTTAATCTTCAATCAGCCCAGAGGAAAGTGGTCAGATGAGTTGATTAAAGTGGTGTGGAGCCACAATACAACTATATCAAGATCAACAGGTTTTACACCGTTCAAATTATTATTTGGTGACGAAGCTATAACCCCAGAAGAAGCTAAAACGGGGTCAATCAGAATAGCAGCTTCGGCAGGTGACGAAGCTGATTATCATATAGCAAAAGATACTATAGAAGGGACCAGACTTTAGGCTGTGGAGAATATCAATAAATATCAAGCCGAAACAATAAAATGGCGTGACAAAAAAGTTCGGCTGAAAAATATTAAGCCAGGGCATTTGGTGCTTCGAAGAGTGGCCAATCCGGACACAGTAGGCAAACTACAGCTGAAGCGGGAAGGACCTTTTCTGGTGGTATCTTCGTCGAGGCCCGGTTCTTACATATTGAAGGATATGGACGGCAACGACATTCCTAGATCTTGGAATGCGGATGAGCTTCAACGATATTATGTGTAATTTGATGTAATCTTTTTTCATTTTTTCCAATGGCACCCTTTTCCTTTCCAAAGGGGGAGAAAGGTTTTTAATGGGGCCAGGACTTGTAACTTTTCCTTCTTATTTAGCTCTACGAGAGCAAAATCCCCCAAAAAGAATGTAAAATCTGAGAATGCACCATCGAGTGCAGGAAAAAGGAAAAACAGGGAGAAGCTCGAAAGTCGTCCCTAAGGGGATGCAGAGCACGACGAAGCTACAAAAAGTCGTTCCCAAGGGAGCGCAGCTTAAGTTTTCTGCTCAAAAGTCGTTCCTAAGGGAATGCAGAGCCAAATACCGCCGAAATATAAGGCGAAGAAGTTCAAAAGTCGTTCCTAAGGGATGCAGAACTTACACCGAAAAGTCAACGGTGATACCACCGAAATAGAAGGCGAAGAAGTTCAAGTCATTCCTAAGGGGATGCAGAACTTACACCGAAAAGTCAACGGTGAACACCGAAAAATAACCGGTGAATAAGATGCAGAGTTTGGGTGTGGCTTTGAAAGCGTGTGTTTGGACATTAATTTGCACATCACATCATTCATTGCATTCATACACATTCATTTAGGCATTCGTAGGATCATCATCATCATATCATAGCGTACAGACAGTTGCTTCGGCTCTAACGACAAGGCTTCGATGAGTACAAAAGAAGCAAATCTACGCTTCGTTGTGTACGAAAAGAAGGGAAGGTGTTTTTCGCCTTCGGCTCAAAAGACATAAGTTTCGTCCACATCAAAGCAATTCGTACACGGATGGAAAGGTAAAAATATATTACAAGTTATGGACAAATTTACAGAGTAATGTTTGATTCCTAAACTACAATATCTGTTACAAGGATAATTCAAATGTTTTTAAAGCTCTGTGCAGTTTCATCAGCATCCGTCGAGCTTCGAGCCATTAATCTTTGGATCATTGATCTTCGGCATCGTTATCCTGTACGCAACAAGGTAATAAGGTAAAAAGGTAAAAAAATGATTTCAGAAGAAGGTAAGTAACGGGTATGGGTCCAATATCGGCTTAAGATGGCTTCGTGCTTCGTCACCAGCCAAGTCTCGTCCACCCTTCATCCAAATTTGAGTTATAAATTTGTTCCCGATGCTTTGAGCCAGGTTGAGCATGTTAGCCATGTCAGCTGGAGACAGACTAAAATTTGGCCTATTCACTACATTGCCATGTGTGCAACCGGCCTTCATAAATGCGACAGTCGTGCCTCGAGAAGCCAGCAGGGCACAGAAATCACCATGCCCAGCTATAACTTCGTCATGTGCCTCAACTTTGCCCTCAATATGTTCAAAGGTGCTTGACAAATTTTCAACCGAAGGTTCAAATTTTTCGGAACTAGCGCCAACTGAGTTGAAAATCTGCTTCAGCCGTTGCACGCACCGGTTGCCAAAGTTTAGGCACTTGTCCTGAAGCTCCTTCAAGGATTTTTGCAAATTCGAACTTTTTTCAACTTCAGCTGCAAGCTTCATATCAAAATTCTTCTTTTCTTGCTCAAAGCTTTCTGACTTTAGAAGTTCACCGTTTAATCTGGCAATTCCGGCTTGGGTTTCTGCTAACGAGCCCTCCGTTGTCTGAAGAGCAAAATCTTTCTTTTCAAGAGCAGCTTCATGTTCTTTGATTTTATTTTCCAATCCTTCAATTATAATTTCATTTTTCTTATCTTCGAGATCCTGTTGCATCCTCAAGGTTTTACTTAGTAGCAGACTCTGGAAAAAATAACCTTCATCAGAAATCACCTTCATCCCAAAACAATAAAAAGTTAAGGAAAAAAACTTTACCTTAAAATTAGAATAGAATAAGCTACCGGCGATATGCTGTCGCCGGTACCTGCTGAGGTCGGCTTCAAGCTTCGGAAAGCCAACACTATTCGTTAGGGTGCTGATAATCTTTGCTCCAGTACGATCTCGGATGCACCCTAAGGCTTCTTCCTCAACACCACCAAAAAGCAAGGCCCCCGGTTGATAGCCACAAGATATGGCGAACTCCTGGAGTTCCTTTTTCTCAGCCTCAGTCAATTCTTGACCAATTATATTTCAAAAATTGAATTCTTCTTTTTTCGAAGTATCTTCGGCAATTTTCTTCCCTTTCTCCGGCACTGTAGTCAGAACTTCTTCTGCAGAAGCAGTAGCCTCCTCTGTAGCCAAATCCAAGAGCACTCTATCAATATTAGATAACGTACTCTCTAAGTTGGCAGCTTCGGCACTGGCGACTTGGGCAGTAGCGGCTTCGGCGCTGGCAGCTTCGGCAGATGGCACTATCTTTGATGCTGAGGCCCGCGGAGGTGTTTTCTCAATAGCTTGCATAACAGTGACAATCCTTCACCTTTTTGGCTCAACCGCCTTCTTTGTTGCCGAAGGATTGTCCTTCTGTAAAAGCTTTGTCAGTTGCGGCCCCAGAGGACTTAGCAGCTTGATAGGTAGGGATTCAGTCATTACCTTTAGAATTTCCTCTACTTCAGCAGCAGAAGGTGTTGAAGGAGTTTCTTCCTCTATCTCAGTTGTTTTTGCCTTCGGAGCTACGGATTTCCTCTTCTTCGGCGCGGGAACAGCCACCTTCGGCTCAGGGCTGGATTTCCTCTTCTTCGCAGCTTCTTCATCTTCTTTCACCATCCTGACAGCTTGTCTACTAAAAACACTAACAACCCTTTTTCTCTTTTGCCCTTCGGCACCCGTGTTCAATTGCTCATAGTCAGGGTAGTCAAAATTCAAAGCATCCATCACCCGATTCAACCTTCGCTTTGGTCGGGTGCCGAAGGCCGCAGTCATCAGTTGATCCTCTTTTTAGTGTAATTTCCCAATACTTCATTACACACTGCTTCAATCATTTCCAACCACTCCTGACAAGGTTCTTTAAATTGCTTTTCAAATTTAAACCGATAAGGAAGTCGCACAAGCTCAAGTCCCTTTTTCGTTCCTTTTAATTTTGGCATGTTGAATTCGTTCAAAGTCGGAGATGTTTTGTTAGCCAAATATTCTTGAACTAGATCCCTCGTGCTGATCTGTTCGGCTACCACCCTGAATTCTGCCACAGCTTGTTGACATGGTGATCCTGGCGTCATGCGGCACAAGGGCCTAGTCAACCCGAATTTCAAACTCAACTGGCTCAGCACTAGCGCCTTCAGCTTCTTCCTCTTCTTTTCATCGGCTTTGACATAAAACCACTCGCTTTTTCAGCCAGTTGGCCACTTAGTGCGATAGCTAAGCACCGGGGCCTTCATGTCCTTGCGGTATGCGAAGCTGTAACACCCAAAATTCTCATGCAGCCCATCTTCTCTAGCCTTCGTCTGGTAATGAAGCTCATGCACTCGGCAGAAAGCTTCGGCATTCGAGTCTACTCCTTGGCTTCGGAGTGCCCAGATGAAAACGCTGAGCCTAACGATGGCGTTAGGAGTCAGCTGATGAAGATAGATTTCATAATTATTCAAGACTTCACCAATCATCTCATTCAAGGGAAACCGTAATCCCGCTCTAAAGAAACTCTTGAAAACTACCACCTCATCACTTTTTGGTGTCGGAGTGGTCTCATCCCCAGCAAAACGAATCAGCTTCTTCTCAGTCTCCCTGAAATAGCCTAGCTTTATTAGCATGGGCACATCGGCTTCAAAAATGGTAGATTCGCCAAAATCCAAGTGGCTAGGTTTGGACGGGACCAGAATGCTATAATCTTCTTCCTCTTCTTCAGCAGCGATTTCTTCTTCAACATCTTGTTCAGTATCAGCTACAGATGCATCTAGTTCGATGGCTTCTGTGACAACTAATCCCGATTGCCTCATAACTTCGGAAATCGGGGCTGTTTCGGTGGCTTCGGCCTCCTCTCCGTCGCGGGTCACCCTAGCAGTTGAACGTACTCTGGCCATCAGGTGTTGAATTTCGTTCAATTCTAACGAATGTTGAGAATTTTTGCAGTTTTGATGAAGCTCCCTCTTATGCCGAAGCTAAATTAAAATGGTGCTTTGCTTGAGAATGCGATGAGAAAGCTTCGGCTGTGGTTAAATTTTTCAGCAGCACAACAGTGCAATGGCAATGAATGTTGTGGTAACTTCACACCTACCCGTCTGTTTATATAGTGCTGCAGGCATGAAGGTAAATCGTCAAGTCGCCTGCACCCGCTGAACAGTCACCCGCACCCACTGAACGGTGGACCACGACGCGTGGGAGATGAATCGCCAGATCGCGCGTACCCGCCGCATAGTGGGGCCACCTCGCGCTCGGAATACTTTAATCGTTTCTCGGCAACGAGCTCAGGGAAGGTGTTTTACAGACCTTCGGCATTCCGAAGCCTAGGAGAATTTTTCACGGATCAAGCTCGTTACGAAAAACGATCTAGCACCGCGAAGGGGCTACTGTTGGGGGTCTGCTTCGTCGCCGAAGGTCCTACTCAGAAGGTTAACACAGAAGCAACGCCGAAGATACCATTCAGGGAGCTTCGGCATAGCAACGCGCCTTGAGACGAAGGGTTGCACCGACTTAGAGATGCAAAGACCGATCGGCCCATGATAACCTGTGTCTTGATTGTAACCAGTTATAAAGGGTATAAATGTAAACTCGTACAGGCTGCGTCCTGTGACTATAAATATGTGAACAGTACCCACGTACTGTTCACGCTGACTTGTATTCACTGTTGCGTCACGCTTGGATTTTTTACCTTCTGTCAAGCCGAAGGTATAAATGTAATTCAATATTATTTCTGTTTATCCATGACAATTGAAGAAAAGATATTAATAGTATTATATGATTACAAGATTTTTTATGTTGCCTTTTATATTTCATATGCTCCTTCTCCCATTGATCTATACTGTGATGATGAAGGCTCATCCTTCACAACCTTCGTCTGAAGATCATTATATCCTCAGAGAAATAATGCTTCGAAGGACGAAGGGCCTTAACCTTTAACGTTTTGTGTTGCCTTGTTCTTAATTCATAGCATTTGAGAATAAGACCCCAACAATAACGATAGTAATAACTATAATAGCAAGCAAGCAACACTATCACCAACTACTTATACATTCACTATTTGATAAAAATTAGGAAGTAAATAGGTAAATAACAAGTTTGTTGTTCGTTTATAAAATAAAATGACAATATGCACTAGGTTTGGTCGGGTTTAAAAAACCCACGGGTTCACGGGTTTGGGTACTATAGGAACAAACCCGTACCCATGAACTCGTCGGGTATACATTTATGCCCATTAACAAACCCATGGGTATGAAAATTGACCCAAACCCGTACCCTAATGGGGTAAAAACCCATCGGGTTTCGGGTTTCGAGTACCCATTGCCATCTCTATTGGCGGAAAAGAGCCAGAGAGAGCACCATGCGAACTGTGGCAGGCTTGACGACGGGACTGAATGTTTCGGCAAAGTCAACGCCAGGACGCTGGGTGAAGCCACGAAGTACCCAACGAGCCTTGTAGCGTTCCAGAGAACCATCAGCGTGAAACTTGTGCTTGAAGATCCACTTGCCGGTGACACTGTTGGCATGTCGGGGGCGAGGAACCAAGTCCCAAGTCTGGTTCTGGAGAAGCGTTGTATGCTCTTCCTCCATAGCAGCCCGCCAATTTGGATTGGCAAGGGCGCTGCGGAAGGTCTTCGAAACCAGAGACAGGGGCGCAACATGGTATAGGACTGGCACGCGGAAGTCGTCCTTGGCCCGAGTCACCATGCGATGATGGTTGACCGTGGGTGGGACGACGACAGCACCCCGTGGAAGAGGGCCGGGTGCTGGAGGAGCAGCCGGTCCTACAGGAGCTGGCGCAGGAGCTGGTCTAGTCGGTGCTGCGACGGTCGGCTTGGGGCGCCTGGAGTAGACGCGCAGAACTGGAGAATGTGCGCCTGGTGGAGACGGTGTCGCGTGTGGCAGCGCGGGGAAGTCCTGCTGTCCCGTATGCTGGGGTGCGGAGGATGTCGGCGTGGCCGCGCGTAGCGCGGGAGTGGTCGGGGTCGCGACTGGTCGTGGTGAAGGCAGCAGCACCCCGATCGGCGAAGAGGGAGGCGAGTCCGCGCGTGGCGCAGCACCCGTACGGGGGAGTGCGTGGAACCCCGGGGGGGCTGGGGGCGCAGGAAGAACAACACCACGAGAGCCTGGAGATCCTGCAGAAGACATGGTCGGCAGTTCTATAAGAGGGACTGTCGGGTTAGGAAATTCATCTAAAAAGGTGATGTCCACAGCCGTGGGCGATGAGGGCTGCTCGGCGAAAGGGAAGGTGGACTCGTCGAAGACAACGTGACGAGAGATGATGATTCTATTGGTGATAGAATCAAGGCATCGGTATCCCTTATGGTGAGCAGAGTAGCCGAAGAATATGCAAAGGGCAGAACGAGGTGCAAGTTTGTGGGGAGCGGTGGCCGAGAGATTGGAATAACACTTACAACCAAAAACGTGGAGATGATCGTAGGACGACGCACTACCAAGCAGGACAGAGTGCGGGGTCGAGAAATCGAGCGTCTTGGTAGGTAAGATGTTAAGGAGGAGGGTCACAGTGTGCAACGCCTCGACCCAATAAGGAGGGGGCATGCTCGCCTGAAACAGAAGAGAGCGGATGACATCGTTAGTGGTACAAATAATCCGCTCTGCTTTACCATTCTGCGGGGTCGTGTAGGGACACAACATGTGAAACAAGACGCCATGTGTGAGGAAAAAGGTGTGGGTGCTGGAGTTGTCGAACTCCTTGTCGTTGTCACTCTGGACGGCCTTAACGCGGGTGCCGAACTGGGTAGACACATAGGCAAAGAAGTTAGACAGAGTGGTAAAAGTATCAGATTTCAGGCGTAAAGGGAATGTCCATAAGTAATGTGAGCAATCGTCAAGAATAACAAGATAATATTTGTAACCAGAGACACTAGCAATAGGAGATGTCCATAGGTCACAATGAATAAGATCAAAATTGTGTGACGCCCGAGATACTGAAGTACCAAAAGGAAGACGAACATGTCGTCCTAACTGACACGCATGACATATAGGATCCAAACTTTTATTACACGCCGGAATGGCTGAAGCAAGTTTGGAGAGGGCCTCGCGACCGGGATGGCCGAGGCGATGATGCCATAGGTATTGTGGCGCAGAGCTGACGACAAGGGAGTGAGCGAGGAGCAGCTGCAAGGGGTAGAGCGGACCGGAGCTATTGCACCTGATGATCACGTTCCGCGAGAGAAGATCCTTCACAAAACAACCATACGGGTCAAACTCCACAGAGCAATTGTTATCCATAGTAAATTGGCGAACAGAAATAAGATTCTTGATGAGTTGAGGTGAAACAAGAACGTTATTTAAAACAAGGGGGCCAAGTTGCGCCTTGCCGGTGGCAGTGACGGGCAAGAGCGAACCATTACCGACAACAATGGATGTAGGTGAGGGAAATCGAGGGGTTGAGGAGTGAGAGAGAGTACCATCATGAAAGGTCATGTGAGAGGAAGCACTGGTGTCAAGGTACCAGTCATTGTTCACCGGTGGAGTGAGCGTCATGGTGCTTAATGTAGAGGCCAGCGAGTTCTGGTCCCAAACCGGAGAGCCTACCATGGGCTGGTAGTGGGATGCCGCCAGCTGCTGCGGCTGGAAGGCCTGCTGGACGGAGACGCTGGGGGCCGACAGGTAGGTCTGCTGGGGAAGCTGCATCTGTTGGGCCAGCAGAGCCTCCTGCTGAGGGCCGGCGCGACCCTGAGGGAGCGGGGACAGCGGAGGAGTCCGAGGACCGGGCCACATTTGAATGGACTCGGTCCACGGATTGAAGACGGAGGGCCAGGTCGTGCTAGACCCAGCAGGCGTCCCAGGTGCGGAGGAGGGAGCAGAGGGAGCGCTGGGGCCTGGAGCAGAGGCGCTGCCAGCCCGGCGGTCCTTCTTGTTCTTTGGCTTGGGGCCGCCACCACCGATCCACGGAGGGCCACCGCTGGTGGCTGCAGACTGGCGAGAGGAGCCAGTGGCGACAAGGGCAGTGGAAGGGGCAACAAGGTGGTGCACCATGTTGATTTCCTCGAGAAGGAGTTTGTTGCGGACGACGGCGAAGGAGGGGAACGGGCGCCCGCACTAGAGATGGACACCGATGTCCTTGTAGCGCTCGTTGAGCCCACGAAGCACGTTGAGGATCAAGGTGCGGTCAGTGACATGTTCGTTGAGGTCGGCGAGGTCGTCGGCCATCTTCTTGAAACGCTTGCAATACTCGGTGATGGAGAGATAACCTTAAGCAAACGCGCGAAATCAGGCGTCGAGGTGGAGGGCGCGGGTCTCCTGGTTGCCGAGGAAATGGTCCTCGATGGCGAGCCAGGCCTCACAGGCGAATGTGCGGTGGTCGATCAAGGCATTGGCGAGGTCAGTGGATACCGTGCTGTAGAGCCATGACTTGACGATGGCGTCCATCCTCGTCCAGTCAGCAAGGGCTGAGACGGAGTCGCTGTGGACGTGGTCCAGAAGCGAGTATTTGGTGACGGCGAGGAGGAATTGCTCGCGCCAACGGGGGTAGTTGCCGGCGGTGTCGAGGACGGTCGGCACCATGCCGCGTGCGTTCTGCACAGATACCGCCTAGGCGTGGAGATTGAGGACAACAGCGGCCTCGTGGAGCACCATGGCGTGGGGGACGGTCATTTCGCCAGCCACGTGGGGCTGTTCGACGGGGTCGACTGCGGCGGCGGCCCGGGCCTTGGTCGCCCGAGCAAGGGCAGCGCGGACACGCTCCGCATCGGAGTCGCGCTCGTTGGAGGCGTTCGCGGCTTCCTGCTCAGTTGCCTGGGCGGCGGCCAGAGCAGCCTCGCGGAGGGCGCGGCGAGCCTCGGCGTCGGGCTGCGAAGGGGCATCGCCGTCTTGGCGAGGTTGATCGGCAGGATCGACGAGGGAGGGGGGAGGAGTCCCAACCATACCGATGCACACCTAGTGTGCGCAAGCACAGCGGAAGTGCGAGGGGAAAAGTCCCGGTCTTGTGATACCATGAAAGAGGATGGCTGGGAAAGAATGGATTGATTATTGAGGGAGCCCAAGGCTCAGTATATATAGGCAAGGATGTCCCAGAAATAGGAAAGAGCTAATCTAGGAAATCAGGAAAGGGCTAATCTAGGGACTCCTTGCCAATCATATCCAATACTACCAAAAACAGGGAGGGAGGCTGCAGCCGCCACAGACAGCAGCCGCACCCCCTAGGGTTCCAGCCGAACACCCTTCTGGGCCAGCCGAACACCCCCTGGGCCCATGGGCCTATACAACACGCTAACACTATCCATGGCTAGAACAGAAATATAAACCTCTTTAAAAACCCAAACACTTAAATAATGCTACTATATTTCAATTGGGTTTGAATGTTCTAAAAGGAAATGACATAAGGAGTAAGCACCTTTTTTGCAGTTCATGTCGGCGCTTTCTTTCTAGAAAATGTTGTATTGCACACTTTGCAAGAAGGAAGGCACCAAATGTTGCAAAGCCCATTGAAGCAAGGCGGTATAACCTGTCACAAACATGCTACTAGCATAAGATACCCTAACTAAGAACAAAAGAAAATGTTCTAAGTTCTAACAATTTTTCCTACTTGGCCCATTTTCCAAGATTCATAATAAGTTGATCGATGCTTTTTGGTGATACATAGAAGGGTCCTTTATGCGGTCGCTGAATTCTAATAGTTCCAACATCATCTTTAATAGCCTGTTCACGCAATATAAGAATAAAGAACAAAAGAAAGAGATAAATATACATTAGACATGTCAACAAAGACTAATGCCACACAGCACAGACCAATGAATGATAGAAATAATACCTCACCAACAACTGTCAATGAGATTCCAGTTGGAAGAACCCTTTCAGTTCGTTTTACTCCCAGCATCTATAGAGATAATTGCTTAATCACTAACTGTGTTTCTATGAGTATTGGCACTGTTGAAAATGTGATTAGACAAACCTTCAACCCTTGCAAATAATCTAGAGTTCCACGTACAAGTGTCCTCCCTGACTCCTCAAAAACCTCACTGGCAACAGTTAAAATTAAACCAGCTGCAGAACGAGCACCAACCACATATACACGTCCAGTTCCATCATCCTAGTGATTGTTTAAAGGTTAGAGAAGCTACCCAGTTGCAAACTGCGAATAAAAATTATTAGAAATGACATCATTTGTTTGCTTGTTTGTTTGTTTTGCATGAAGGGATCTATATAGCAAATCAGGTGTAACCATATCCATTGGTGTAACTGTGCAACTAAGACACAAGGATAGAGGTGGGAGGACCTTTTTAAAAATATTCTTTTTCAAAACAACCCTCCCACCTCTCCCGGGATATTTTTAAAAACTCCCACCTCCATCCTTGTGTCTTAGTTGCACTTGCACGGTTGTATCAATGGCTATGGTTGCACCTGATATGTTCCCATTTGGAATAGACATATTCATTTTCATCCTGAGTTGTAACTTGATAAGTGTTTAAATACCAATTGGCACATCCAATGCTTAGAATTAATGAATTATCATTCATTTGGGACAAGAAGCTCATGTACGATATCAACACTGCCTAAGCTAGGAGCTAATTTAAGGTTTAAGCATGGCCAGCCAGAGCTAGCAAGACTGGGGCTTTAGAGATTATATTATAAGCTGAGTTTATACACAGAACAAGTGAAATCAATAAGCATGCCAAGAAAAGACCATAATCTTAAACCCAAGTTTGCATAAATTAGCATATTGACAGCAGTGATAGTTCGAGTCCAAGGTAAATTGGAAATCTTATATTTGAAAAATAAAAGAAAATCACAGCATAATAGCTACGGCAGTTAGTTACCAGATACCACGGAACCTCTTTGCTAACAGAAAGCATAACTGCAGAATCTTGAATCCAGGATCCAGCATCGTTGTGCTTCAGGAAGTGTTGTTCTGCCTAGAAAGAGAATATTTAAGCAGAAATAGAAATACTAAATTAATTGCATCACATTACCCATCATAATAACAAAATGATGAATGAAATCAGTAGTTACCGTTTCCTCAACGATCACACCTCTCATGCCGCTTTGTTGGCATATAAGTGGTGTGTCTGAACCAACTCTCCCAGAGACGGCAACTACAAGTGGTAGGACTTTACTTGCAGTGTCCAAGATAGCAGCTGTTGAAGACAGTGTAGGTATGTCAAAAAAATGATATCATCCATATACTCAAACAATCAAAATGACCGATAAATTCTGTACAAAAAACACACCTAAACTGAAGTACTTTTATATTCTTAAGCACTGAAAACACAACAAGGTTACAGTTCTTTATGTTGATCAGATACTGAGAAAATCTGCAGAACCTTTAATTGCTAAATATGAACCCGAGTTGAGAATCTTATCATGTTTGCACTTTCAGCACAAACATAGATTAGTATCGACCCATTAGGAGATCTTAGAGACCACCACACTAAAACCAACATATATGCCTAAATGTAGAGTGAAATGACTGGAGAAAAAATCGAGCAAATATCAAAGTGAACAGTCAAATTCTTGGCAACCGTGTATGTAAATCATAAAATCATAGTTAAGTCAGCTCAGTGTAAACCTGGTACAGTTCTACCAGGGAACAAAACCATATGACAACACCCTGGTGATAACCTAAGAACCAGGAGTACTAATCTAAGCTCGTCTCAACAGATATATGGAATAAAAAAGTACCACTAAGAAATAGCTGAAGTCAAACAATGAAACTTCGCAAATGCTGAATGCATTATTAATTAACCACGAACAGACTAACCAAACCCTAGCCCATCACAAACTGACCTAAATCCTTCATGCTGCCAGCCCTCGCCACCGACCGCAGCACCTCCGCATCCCTGAGCACCAAACGAACATAATATAAACAGCAGGAATCTCTCTGAAATCGCACGGAAAATTAAAAGAACAAAATTAACACGCGAGGGATCGGTACCTTCCGCTGCTCCTCCCGAGGAGATACAGCGCCGCAGCGCTGAGGCAACACCCCACGCCGCCCCACGGGATCATCATCGCGTGGCGGATCGCGCACAAGAATCGCGGCGTGCGAATGGATGCGGAGATTTGGCGCCGACTTTTTTTTCCTTCCCGTACCTACGGCAGGCAGCGCGGGGGAAGGAAAGGGGCGGAGGAAGGGCAAAGCAAAGAACTGGATACCAGAAGCGGAAACGCACGCCGCGTCATCGAGAAGAGTGGGTCCATACTGTCAGGTTCGCTGACTAGTGGGGTCTAGAGTGACCACTCCCTATTCCAGTGACGCGAGGCAAGTTGGTCCCACAAGGATGGGGCATGGTGGGGGTGGGGGGGGGGGGGGGGGCAGGGAATAAACGGACAACCAAAATAGACCACCACGGCGACGACAACAATAATAATTTAAAGGCATGTTTAGAATGTTTGGAAAGGCTTCACTTTAAAAATTGTAGATTCGTTTTTCTACCATCACTATAAATTAGCTTGAAGAGATTGATAAGATGGGGTTTTAAAAATGTTTAGCTTGCACATAGATTCTGGATTCTGTAATACAATTATTTGTGTGAATTTTCTTAATTATCATTGATGATTAGCAGGTGGAGAAAGAAACATGAATCGTTTGGTTATGTCACTAATGATATAGTGGGTAATTTTTTTGTACAACTTCATGAGGAGCTATGAAAATATTGTTTTTGAAGCTATCTGTGAGGAGCTTCAAAAATTTTATGAAACTAGCTTCTAGTTTTAGGGTTTTTTAAGTTAAGGCTGGTGGAGTTGGACCTGTTTGGATAGAAGAAGATGGAACAAATCTGAAATTTTTGAAGTGAAGCCCTCCCAAATAGGCTCCGAGTCAAAATCCAATACAAGTCACAACTCTATAAATAATGGGCAACAACTAATATGCAGTCAGATCTCATGTGCAAACGTGCAAACGAGCCTCTTGGTCCGTTAGATCTGATCTAACTGTAGACATGATCATGGTTTGTTAGGGGGTTTTGTATAAATCTACACGAGCCGGTGGTTGGAAGGGTTTAAGTGTTAAACGTGATACATGATTGGATCATAATCAAACGAACTAGAAACCTCGCTTGCATGCTTGGGTCTGATTACATGTTAGTCGTTGCCTAAATAGTGTCATCTACAATGCAAATTCTCTATTTTGTACGATCTGCTATGTACAACCTAACACCACTCGAGAGCTTCAAAGAATTGATTATAGTTTAGGATTTCTACCACAATAGATCAACTTCAAATTGCGGTTATAATGGAATCATTTGAAGCCGTTAAATTGACTTCACTTTTGCACTAGGTATGGATGTGATTCTTATTTAGGCTCTGTTTGCCATCAATGTTTTTGAATACTATGGTTTTAGAATATCATGGTCTGTACTTTTATGTGACAACAATGCCATAGTTTAAAAAACTTCGGTTTAGACTGCAGTTGATACTCTAAAAATGGTACAAATTTGGCTATATGGAGTTATTCAAAACAGTGTTTTATGAAGTTTAACCAAATACTTTTTGGTTTAGAATACTACAATATTCTTAAATATTATAGTATCGTATCGAAACTGTAAATAAACCTGGCTACCAAACATGCCCTTTTGCCAAAACTTATATTTTCAAGCCACCAATGCAAAGGCCCCATTCTTCTTTGGGTGAGTGAGTCATTCTTCTTTCGGCGAGTGAGTCTGGGAAGCATCGGAGGTATAGACTTCCATAGACACTGCAACAAACACTCACTTTTTCTGCCAAAGGATATACTATTGTCTACTCTAATTTGATGAGATGAGATTTAGAAATATTAATGACAATCACTAATGCATACGCTAGCTTGATGAGATGAGATTTGGAAATATTAGCTCTCTACGACAGTTACTAATGCATACGAATTTGATGAGTTGAGATTTGAGAAGACATCTTGAAAATATGTTTATTCAAAAAAAAAACTTTTTCACATTAATACTACAAGGCTAATACTGCTCTTTTTCCGAGTGGAACAAAGATGACAATCGTCAAACTGATAATACAAGACTAGTGCTGTTCTTCCGTCGAGGTGGAGAAACATCAAGACGCCAAACGAAATGTGTCAAAGAAAAAAAAAATATAAGAGCTTGTTTAGAGCAACTCCAAAAGAACGTGTAAACTAACCCTAAAACAGATATTAGTTAAGAATATTGTTTTTTCTTACTCCAGCTCCCTCATTCTTCCCAAAAAATTAGCGTTCCGCATCCACAGACTCCTCTCTCTCGTATTTTGGTGTGTTTCATCTCTCCCCAATCCATTCTCAACATATCAGATCATCCACAGCCTCTTAACGACTATACAGATTACGTTACATGTCACATTTAAAAGAACTGTTAGAGTACCCATCATAATTCACTTTTAAAACCTTTTAGTCTACTATTAATAATCAATTTTTGGGATAAAATTTTTAACATCCTTTTAAAGTTGCTCTTAGCAGCCACAAAACCGGAGAGTATTGAAGGAGTTAAAATCTCCTTATCATTTAATTTTAAACAAGGAGGAGATTATAATACTCTATTCTTCTCCGGTTTTGTGCCTTCCAAACTAGCTCAAGATAGCAATTGACCATAATTTCCGCTTGGTTTGACAGTTTTGTGCACAAGATGCCTCTTGCGTGCATGCTTCAGCCAGATTTGTGCATGCCGTGGAGCGGAGCAGCTGATGAACTGAGTAAGATGACTGGACCTCAGAAAAAAAAATAAGGCCAGCTTCAATTGAAAGGACACAAACAGCGACAGGAATGGAGTAATTAACCAAAATAGTAACAATGCTGATCTTCAAGTTGATGGCATTTCATATCCACAAATACAAACAGAAATATGACGCAAAAATGTAGTCGACTTGTTCTTTGACAGTATTATTTAGCAAGCAAAGAAGACTTCATAGTCTGGATGGTACTTCCATGCCAAGTAGAAAAACTAGTTAACCCGTGGTAGATCACTCCTTTTTCCCAATTCCATGAGACATGTTGTAAACTCCACGCCCCTGTTCGCAAAACCAGGAAACAAACCACCAAGTGAGGAGACAACAAGGAAAGTTAAACAGGTAATGATCTCTTAGGTTGAAAGTTCAAACTTACAATCATGAACATGCTGGAAGCAGCAAGTGCAAGAGGGATGGCAACGGAGGTGATCACATCGTAGCGCCCTTTCAGGTAGGTGTGCTTGGTCATGTTCTGGAAATGATGTTGCAGCTTGAAGAGCCTCTCACGTGGCAGAAATGGTGCTTCTGTCATCCTGCATCAAAAGATAATGAACTTACAGCCTACTACCATAATGAGAGACAAGCCTTCTTCAACCAATATTCTGATATAGAGTAATTTTCATGGTTACTTAAATCACTTGTAAAGGTAAACATAAAAACAGCACAAATGGCCTTAAAAATCATAAACATATTTAACTCTCACAAAGTAAGTTAGTTGTTTGACTCACCTATCCCAACGGGGGGTAGCAATCGAGAATCCAATCACTTTTGTCCTAAACATAGTTCAATCTACCATTTTTAGGAGCTTCTTTACAAACATTACAAGCAAAATTGGTTTGCAAGTGATCATCCAGGACTAACATGTAGAGCACAGGCTTCAGAGCAGTCATACTGTGGGCAGAGTTAAGGGGAAAGGCAATTCCTTGGCCAAAGTGTCCTGGTTGCACATGACCAGAACAGTGTAGTACAAAATTAAATATTTATTACATTTTGCAGAAATAAAGTTTCCGGGCATGATATTATGAAATATGTCTTTCTAAGAAAAATCCATTGCAAGAAAGTCTCACACATTCGATGATACTTCAAAAGAATTTGCAAGAATGTTATGCACCTACCATTAACCATTGTCTCAAAGGCAAACCACTACAAACGTTATTCATATTCATAACCCCGGCATCAACCAACTCTCTGGATCAAAAGACAAGAAGACTCGTTGCCTAGGTTCATGCAATGCATAGGGTAAAACAATGATTTCACATCTGTTTCGCATAAGTAATACTGCGAAAGTACAGAAGCAATGTTTTGAGACCGCAAGGTAGCAGGAATCCGAGAGACATAGTTAACCATGACACCACAAGGCACGATTGAACAAACTAGAGGGTCTGAACCACTTAATTTGATAATCGCTGGAATAGGTAAGATACATATAGGCAGCAGACCCGACCAACACCATAGTCGGACAAGAGGACATCACGCTGAATCGCGGGCACCACGTTAAATCGCGGGTACCCTCCATCACATCGAAGGGAAATAGAGAAAAAACGCAGGCGCGTCACACGCGCGCCAGCGCAGATCCCAGCGACGCAGGCGATGCATTCGGCGAGACCAAATCAGAATGGAACAAAATAGGGTAAACTAAGCGCCCTTCGCCCCCTCCAGATTCGGGGACGAATCGGCGCGACGGCACCGGTTTACGGCAAAGGGAAGGAGAGAGCCCGACGCGAACCTGGCTGCCAAGGGGAGCGATGCGTTGGCCGGCGGCGGAGCAGGTGGGGGATCCGGAGAGGGAGGCTGACCTGACGCAACCGAAACATCGGAACGAGGGGGGAGGGCACGTCCTTTGTGGATTCGCTCCGTGGGCTAATAATTTCTGGGCTCTACCGGGCCGACACAGAGGCCCAGTTCACCGGGAAAAGAATTACCATAGCATTTCTCACTCTTTCCTAAAAACACAGAGTCTCTCTCTGTCTCCAAAAAAATCTCTAAAATGTTTATAAACCATTTTATCCAGATGCAATATGTCTGTACCGTTTATTGTTAGTAACATCCGATCGAGTTCTCGTACGGTGAGTTTGGTGACACTGCATTTCAATGCATAAAACCAGTGTTTTGGAATTTATCAGAAATGTGGATGCTCCTAGGAGTATCAAGGATTCCAGGAAATTGACCAGCAAAAAGCACAGTAGCCTTATGAAGCCCTTTGAGGGCTTGTTTGGGAGCAGCCAAGGGATTGGGGAAAAAACATCACTGTTTCTTTTTCTCCACATAATATAACCGCACAAGCAAAAGAACTAAACAGTGGCTTAGCCTGGCAGCAAATAAACTTGGACATTGCCACTTGATATCATCGAACTAGAGAGCCTAAACAGTGTACACACATGACCAGTGAATCCTTCAGATAGTTATCACACAGCCAATTTGCAAAATGCATAAGAACCTCTTTTCCAAAAAGCTCGTCACCATGAACAAAGATAGAAAATTCAAGAGATGGAAACTAAAAATATATTTCAGACACTACATTTGAACAACAATTTGAACTCATTTAGAAAATAGGCACCATTCATAACTTTTATGAGACAGATTCCATTTTACAAGGGCAGGCAACCTCAGCGACATGGGTGGACCCAGGGGTGTTTTAGATATAGGCCTCCGACTACCATGACATTTGATCAAAAACAGACTAGTACTAAGCGTTTAGATCCAAAGAAACAAATTTATTCAACTTGTAACTTAATTTGATGACTTAAATGCATTATGTGACATTTTTGTTTATTTTCTAACCATAGATCGAACGGATGGAAACTAAATATATGTGATACCGAATTATATGCGGTGTTGAATGTCAACTTTTTTTATCATCGACTACCCTAGGTTCAAATCCTGGATCTGCCACTGCTTAGCAAGAAGATCAAGGAATACTATGGAATTAGAATTTGTTACTTATTTAAATCATTATCTCAGTCATTACCTCTCTGTCCGAAAGATAAATCAATAACCAATTCGAAAATATCAGTGCTTGATTGATTGCTTTTGTCATGCTTCACAGCCCCAAAACCCTAAACGGGTAATACTGTAAA
Organism: Zea luxurians; assembly: GCA_029449295.1. NCBI lineage: Eukaryota > Viridiplantae > Streptophyta > Magnoliopsida > Poales > Poaceae > Zea > Zea luxurians. Next base: position 181,810,963 of record JAOPSE010000004.1, on the reverse strand, counting down.
TATAAGGGGCTAACCCTAAAACCCTAAACGGATACTCTAACACTTCCCCACAGTCTCAACTCTATCATGTACAGATGTTGAGACTGGATTGAAAATCGGTGAATACACTCGACGGTAGCCCCTTCGTGAAGATGTCCGCGAACTGCAGCGTGGCGGGCATGCTGAGAACCCGAACGTCACTGACAGCGACACACTCGCGGACAAAGTGTAGGTCGATCTTCACGTGCTTCATGCGCTGATGCTGCATGGGATTGATCGAGTGAAAGGGAAATGACCTTAAACCATTTCTTATATTGTTTTTGGTGCTTGATGACCATCAAAACCATTCGGACTAACTAGTTTGTCTAGTCTTTGATTCACGTGTTCATAAGTTCAACAGTTTAGTTTCTAAGTCACAATCAGCTCAGATCCAACCAAATATGGGTAAAAGATGGAATAGATAAACTATCAATAGTTCTACTCTTTGGATAAGTTCTAAATACCTTTAGAAACCTATTTGATACATCAATAGAGGTTGAAAAGCTCTGAATCAATAAATCACTATCTTAGAGCTTGTTTGAGCAAAAGAAAGAGTATGAGTTAAAGTTTTAAAATGTCCAAGATCCATGACTTAGACTAGTTGGAAAGCCACTAGAGATATTTGTCTAAGTCCTAGGATCTCTCTCTCTCAAAGTTCAGCCAAAGCAACTTGGAGAAGATAGTTTAAAGATCAACGACAAGTCAGAAACTCAAGTTATGAAATCGCTAAGTGCGGACTGTCCGTGCCCCTGATGCGGACTGTCCGAAATAACGTAGATTATTTCGAACAGGAGTTTTTTTTAGGTTTTTACTATGTCGCGGACCATCCGGACCCTTCCGGTGGACCGTCTGCGATGCCTCGAAGCAATTCGGACAAGAAGTATGCAAAATGAATATCTCCACGACAGACCGTCGGGAAAATAAGTGAAGACTGCCCGGCACCTTGCGCTGACCGTCCGGCTATAATTCGTGGATCATCCGTCTGTTGTGATTTGGTTCAGCTCGAAGGTTATAAGTTGAGCAAAAGGATCTTTGGAGCTTTATATTAGTGGTTTTTAGAACCATTGGTGCTAGGGGCTAATAGAAATTTTTTTTCAAAAGATAACTGAGAATTGTTGGTGGAAATCAATTATCACAGACGATTATGCTAAGAAAATCGTTAGTGGAAATCGATTTTCACTAACGGTCGAGATAATAAACCGTTAGTGAAAATCTTTTCTACAAAATGTAAAAATAATTTAGAAATAGCAAAAAAATAATCAGAAGGAACCCATCACTCATCGTCGCAAGTCGCGACATTTTTTATGCAAAATTCGCATGCTACGCAGCGGCTGGGAATCAAACTCGTGACCTCATCCTCGCACGAAGTCTCCTCTACCACTCCGCTTATAACGTACCTTGTACTTAAACTATAGTTTTGTTAACTATATATTATAACTAACTGCGTGTAAATTGACTATTTGAGGCCTTAAATTAATTAACAAAAAAGTTGTCAACTACAAAGTTGAATAACTTTTGAAGTTCTGCAACTTGTATTTTGGTATTTTTTCATCTGAGGTCGTTTGCAAAATTTGTATTTTGAATTTGACAAATTCATATGCAATTTTTGAGAGCCGAGATTATTTCAAATAAAAAAGTTGTCGACTATAAAATTTTCGAGATCTATAACTTTTATTTTGATAGTTTTATCATCCAATGTCGTTGAAAGGGAAATATGCCCTTGGGCAATTTCTATAAGTATTTTGGTGATTAGATGCCCAACACATATTCTTTAAGTTCTAATGTGCCAAATGTGAAAGGTGAAAATCAAGGCATGAGGTATGTTTCTAGACTTAGTATATTTGTTTTTGAATACTAATGTGGTTATTTAAGTGCTACATACAGTGCTCAGAAGAAGAGAATCGAATTGCAAAAGACTTGGCTGTATGCAGCCAAACTTCAGCTCAGTCTGGCACACCGGACTGTCCGGTGGTGCACCGGACAGTGTCCGGTGCGCCAGGCTGGTCCGCGGTGAACTCATCACTCTCGGGATTCAACGGCGGCGTACGGCTACAATTCACCGGACTGTCCGGTGGTGCACCGGACTGTCCGGTGAGTCATCTGCGACGAACTCGTTGCTCTCGGGAATAAAGAAAGGCGACATGGCTATAATTCACCGGACTGTCCGGTGGCGCATCGGACTGTCCGGTGAGCCAACGGTCGCTAGCACCAACGGTCGGCCGTAAAATCTGCGGGCGACGCATGGCAGCTCCAACGGTCGGAAGGAGCTACCAACTGTCCGGTGCGCCAACGGGCCTGGAGCTGCAACGGTCGACTGTGCCCGTTTTGGAAGGAAATCGCGCACCAGACAGGCTACAATAGCTGTCCGGTGGCTCACCGGACTGTCCGGTGCGCCACTCGACAGAAGGCAGGAATTGCCTTCCAAGATTGTCTCCAACGGCTTCTAACTGCCTTAGGGGTATAAAAGAGACCCCTAGGCGCATGAAGGAGGACACCAAGCATTCTCTAAGTATTCTAAAGCATTCAGACTCCACTCTTGCGCATTCGCTTCATTGTGTTAGTGATTTGAGCTCCATTTGAGTTGCGAACTCTGTGTGTTGTGTTTCGAGCTCAAGTTGTGACTTGTGTGCGTGGTTGTGCTGTAGATTAATTCTTGTGTGTGTTGCTCTTCCCAACCTTACTCTGTGCTTTCTTTGTGATCTCTATTGTAAGGGCGAGAGGCTCCAACTTGTGGAGATTCCTCGCAAACGGGAGAAAGACTATAAGGAAGAAAGTTGTGGTATTCAAGTTGATCATTGGATCACTTGAAAGGGGTTGAGTGCAACCCTCGTCCATTGGGACGCCACAACATGGAAGTAGGCAAGTGCTACTTGGCCGAACCATGGGATAAAATCGCGTGTCTCTTGTGTTGCCTTCTCTGTGATTGTTTTGTCCACAAGAACTCGCCTCAAAACTACTTAGCCGCACTAACACTTCTATAACTAAGTTTTGTGACTATTTAGTGTTTGATTTTACAGGATCACCTATTCACCCCCCTCTAGGTGCTCTCAATTGGTATCAGAGCCGTACTCTTCACTTAAGGGACTAACCACCCGAAGAGATGGATCCTAAGGGAAAGGGGATGGTGGTCAACGATAAGGAAAATGAGTCCTTCCTCAACGAGCCTAGAGACGACAAGCCAACCGACTCAGGCTCGAGTCACAAGAAAAGAGACGGGAAGAAGAAGAGGCGCATCAAGAAGATCATCTACTACGACAGTGATGCCTCATCTTCTTCACCACACGACAACGACGACTCCTCGTCAAAGAAGAAAACGGTTAATCAAAACTATTCATTTGATTATTCTCGTGTTCCGTACAATTCTAATGCGCATTTGCTATCAATTCCACTTGGGAAACCCCCCACTTTGATGGAGAAGACTATTCTTTCTGGAGTCATAAAATGCGTAGTCATTTGTTTTCTCTTCATCCTAGTATCTGGGAGATTGTTAAAAATGGAATGCACTTTGATAGTACTGACAATGTCATGTTTATTAATGAGCAAATTCATAAAAATGCCCAAGCCACTACTGTTTTGCTAGCATCTCTGTGCAGGGATGAATACAGCAAGGTTAGCGGCTTGGACAATGCGAAGCAGATCTGGGACACCCTCAAGATATCTCATGAGGAAAACGACGCCACCATGATCACCAAAATGGAGTTGGTGGAAGGCGAGCTGGGGAGATTTGCGATGATCAGGGGAGAGGAGCCAACACAAACCTACAACAGGCTCAAGACCCTGGTCAACAAGATACGAAGCTACGGAAGCACAAGATGGAGGGATCATGATGTCGTCCGACTCATGCTAAGGTCATTCACTGTAATTGACCCCCATCTTGTCAATCTTATTTGTGAAAATCCCAGGTACACCAAAATGACGCCCGAGGAGATCCTCGAAAAATTTGTGAGCGGGCGCATGATGGTGAAGAAAGCTCGATACGTGGACGATGCACTAAACGGTCCACTACCCGTCTACAAGCCACAACCGGTTGCTCTCAAAGCAACCAGCAGCAGGGAGGCGCTACCTAGCAAGGTGACACAAGTGGAGGCTGCCAGGCTCAATGAGGACAAAATGACGCTTATCATCAAACGCTTCAAGACCGCACTTAAAGGACGTAAGGAGTACCCCAACAAGAACAAGACAAAAGGGAAGCGCTCCTGCTTTAAATGCGGTAAGACTGGTCATATCATAGCATAATGTCCCGATAATAATAATGATTACGAACAAGAAAAGCATGGGAAAAGAGAGAAAAAGAAGAACTACAGGAAGGCCAAGGGTGAGACACACATCAAAAAGGAATGGGACTCCGGCTGCTCCTCCGACTCTGAGGATGAAGGACTAGGTGCATCGACCTTCAACAAATCCTCACTCTTCCCCAACGAACGCCATACCTATCTTATGGTTAAGGAGAAAAAGGTACGTATTCGGGACACGCCCAAGTACACTTCATCTAGTGATGAAGAATCTTCCGATGATGAAATAGACTACTCTAAATTGTTTAAAGGATTAGATAGAGCTAAGGTAGAGAAAATTAATGAATTAATTGAAGCACTAAATGAAAAAAGATAGACTTTTAGAAAAGCAAGAGGACATTTTGTATGAAGAACATGACAAATTTGTTAGCGCACAAAAATCTCTTGCTTTAGAAACTAAAAGAAATGAAATGCTATCTTCTGAGTTATCTGCTTGCCATGAATCTATCACTAGTTTAAAGAGTTTAAATGATGAATTAAATGCTAAGATAGAGGAAGTTAGTAAAACAAGTTCATGTGTAGAGCATGTTAGTATTTGTAATAGATGTAAGGACTTTGATGTTGATGCATGTGATGAACACCTAATTTCTATTACTAAATTAAATGATGAGGTGGCAAGTCTTAATACTCAACTTAAGACTTGTAAAATTAATTTTGATAAACTAAAATTCGCTAGGGATGCCTACACTGTTGGTAGACACCCTTCAATTAAGGATGGGCTTGGTTTTCGAAAGGAAACCAAGAACTTAACAAGCCAAAGAACTCCCGTTTCCAACAAGGAGAAAGAGAAGGCACCTATGGCTACTAGTCCTCAAAGGAACCATGCATTTATCTATGATAGAAAAGTTGCCAGTCGTTCTCATTATACTAAGAGTTATGTTCATACTGCTTAAATGATTCACATGCTATGTTTGCCTCTAGCTCTACTTTTGTTCATGGTAGAAGTAGGCCTAGGAGAAATCATGTTGTATCTCATGCTCCTAGAAAAATGTGTAATGGACCTTCTACCGTTTACCATGCTTGTAATGATTCTTTTGTTCTTTCACGTAAGAATGCAAAAGTAGTTGCTAGGAAATTGGGATCCAAATGCAAGGGAGATAAGACTTGCATATGCGTTCCAAAAACTATTTTGACTAACCTTGTAGGACCCAACAAGAGTTGGGTACCTAAAACCCAAGATTAAATTGCTTTGCAGGTTTATGCATCCGAGGGCTCAAGCTGGATCATCGACAGCGGATGCACAAACCATATGATGGGGGAGAAGAAGATGTTCACCTCCTACGTCAAGAACAAGGATTCCTAGGATACGATTATCTTTGGAGATGGGAATCAAGGCAAGGTCAAAGGTTTGAGAAAGATAGCCATCACAGGCGAGCACTCCATATCGAATGTATTTCTAGTAGAGTCGCTTGGGTACAACCTTCTATCTGTAAGTCAATTATGTCACATGGGTTACAATTGTCTTTTTACAAACATTGATGTTTCTGTCTTTAGAAGGAGTGATGGTTCATTAGCTTTTAAGGGTGTATTAGACGGCAAACTCTACTTAGTTGATTTTTCGAAAGAGGAGGCCGATCTAGATGCATGCTTAATAGCTAAGACTAGTATGGGCTGGCTGTGGCATCGCCGTCTAGCACATGTTGGGATGAAGAACCTTCATAAACTTCTAAAGGGAGAACATGTGTTAGGACTAACCAATGTTTGTTTCGAGAAAGACAGACCATGTGCAGCATGTCAGGCAGGGAAACAGGTGGGAAGCACTCATCACAACAAAAATGTGATGACAACATCAAGACCACTGGAGCTTCTTCACATGGACCTCTTTGGACCCGTTGCCTACCTTAGCATCGGGGGAAGTAAGTATGGTCTTGTAATTATTGATGACTTTTCCTGCTTCACTTGGGTGTTCTTTTTGCAGGATAAATCAGAAACCCAAGGGACCCTAAAATGCTTTCTAAAGAGGGCTCAAAACGAATTTGAGCTAAAGGTGAAAAAGATAAGGAGCGACAACGGGTCCGAGTTCAAGAATATGCAAGTGGAGGAGTATCTTGAGGAGGAAGGCATCAAGCACGAGTTCTCCGCTCCCTATACACCACAACAAAATGGTGTAGTAGAGAGGAAGAACGGGACGCTAATCGACATGGCAAGAACGATGCTTGGAGAGTTCAAGACACCTGAGCAGTTTTGGTCGGAAGCTGTGAACGCAGCGTGCCACGCCATAAACCGGCTCTATCTGCATCGCCTTCTCAAGAAGACCTCCTACGAACTCCTAACCGGTAACAAACCCAATGTTTCTTACTTTCGTGTATTTGGGAGCAAATGCTATATTCTGGTGAAAAAAGGTAGACATTCTAAATTTGCTCCCAAGGCTGTAGAAGGGTTTTTACTGGGTATGACTCAAATACAAAGGCGTATATGGTCTTCAACAAATCATCAGGATTGGTTGAAGTCTCTAGCAACGTTGTATTTGATGAGACTAATGACTCTCCTAGAGAGCATGTTGATCTTGATGACATAGATGAAGATGATGTTCCGACGGCCGCAATGCGCACGATGGCGATCGGTGATGTGCGACCACAGAAACAACAGGAGCAAGATCAGCCATCTTCCTCCATGATGGTGCATTCCCCAACCCAAGATGATGAATAGGTACATCAAGAAGAAGGGTATGATCAAGGGGGAGCATAGGAAGATGAAGTGATGGAGGAAGAAGCACCACAGGCCCCTCCAACCCAAGTTCGAGCAACGATCCAAAGAAATCACCCCATCGATCAGATTCTGGGTGATATCAGCAAGGGAGTAACTACTCGCTCACGTCTAGCTAATTTTTGTGAGCATTACTCGTTTGTCTCTTCTATTGAGCCTTTTAGGGTACAAGAGGCCTTGCAGGATCCAGACTAGGTGTTGGCCATGCAGGAAGAGCTCAACAACTTCAAGATAAATGAAGTTTGGAGCCTGGTGTTATGTCTAAAGCAAAACATCGTGGGAACCAAGTGGGTGTTCCGCAACAAGCAAGACGAGCACGGAGTGGTGACAAGAAACAAGACTCAACTTGTGGCAAAAGGTTATGCCCAAGTCGCAGGTTTGGATTTCGAGGAGACTTTTGCTCCTGTGGCTAGGCTAGAGTCTATTCGAATTTTATTAGCCTATGCCGCTCACCACTCTTTCAGGTTGTTTCAAATGGACGTAAAGAGTGCTTTCCTCAACGGACCAAACAAGGAGGAGGTAAACGTGGAACAACCCCCTGGCTTTGAGGATGACAGGTATCCCGACCACGTGTATAAGCTCTCTAAGGCGCTCTATGGACTTAAGCAAGCCCCAAGAGCATGGTATGAATGCCTTAGAGATTTCTTAATTGCTAATGCTTTTAAGGTTGGGAAAGCTGATCCAACTCTTTTTATAAAGACTTGTGATGGTGATCTCTTTGTGTGCCAAATTTATGTCGATGACATAATATTTGGTTCTACTAATCAAAAGTCTTGTGAGGAGTTTAGCAGGGTGATGACACAAAAATTCGAGATGTTGATGATGGGCGAGTTGACCTACTTCCTTGGGTTCCAAGTGAAGCAACTCAAGGACGACACCTTCATCTCCCAAACAAAGTACACACAAGATCTTCTCAAGCGGTTTGGGATGAAGGACACTGTCGGCGTTTCGACCCCGGGGGGTCCCTGGACCGACGAGTAAATTGTCGCTGCGTGTCCCAGCCCAGATGGGTCAGCGCGAGACGGGACACAAAGGGGGAGAACAGTAAGGGGAAACTGCGGCCTTCGTGTTGTCCTGCGCCCAGGGCGGATGGATGCGCTTGCAGTAGGGGGTTACAAGCTGTTGGTGACTTGTTCTCAAATGCTTTGGTTTAAGAACAAGGCAACATAAAAAGTGTTAAATGATAAGGTCCTTCGTCCTTCGAAACATTATTTCCCTTCGGGATACAACGTGCTCCGGACGAAGGTCATAAACAACATATCTTCGTAAGCACGATAAGTTACGACGAAGGACTTATGCGTAACATAAATAGTAATGTAAACATTTAAATTTTATCACAATGTCATTTCTATTTTATTACTATGTAAAAATAGAAATGACTTCAAATTACAAATGTACCTTCGGACTGCAGGAAGGCAAAAGTACAAGAATGACGCAAAAGCAAATGCCAAGTCAGCGTGAACAGTACGGGAGTACTGTTCATCTATTTATAGGCGTGAGACACAGCCCATACAAAATTACATTCATGTCCATTACATTTGCTAATGACTTATGGAAATCTGTCAAGGCCTAAGTAGTCTTTTCATCTTTAAGTCGATTCCCCTTTCTGCTATCGCGACGAAGCTTTCCTGCGCACAGCTTCGGCTGTGCATCATCCTTCGTAGAGCTTGGTAATCAGCCCGTCCTCCATTTCAATCCCCCTTCGTCTGGTTCAGGCTTCGTCCTGACATGTTCATAATTCTGAGTCCGAAGGTACCTGTTCATATAATCCACTTGGAAAACATTGTCAAATCATGTTTTTGAGGACCTTCGGAGGACGAAGGCCCCCAACAGTAGCCCCTCGCAATATTAATTTGTTAATGACAAATTCAGATTGCGATATGGACGAAGGCCTTAAGCCGAAGGTCCGAAAAAACACCTTCCCTTTGCTAGAATAGCAACATTCACTGACAAGCGGGGTCTTTCAATTTTCAACGCACTGGGCGTATAAATAAGATCGTAACGCAAACTCATTTTGGTACTCTCGCTTGCCATCTGCTTTCGCCCACTAAATTTTTAGCTCTTGCGCACTAAGATTTGCTGATATTTTGGTTTTGAAGCTTCGGCTTTGAAAACAGTTTTTTAGTGTTTCCGAAGATGTCTGAAGATAAGAAGGTCGCTGCTGAGATGAAGCTGAGCCTTGACGAAGAGAAGAACTTGGGGTTCCTTATAGCGATGGCAGAGACCAATACGGAAAAAATTACCAAGGAGATTCTGGAAGGTTTGTCTGAAGATACTGGTGACAGCGACAGTTATGATGTAGAAAGTGGTGGGGAAGAGTCCGAAGATCGACCATGGCGGCCAAGTCACACGGTTTTCGGGAAAACCACTATTAAGCAGAGTCATATTGATAATATGAGGGGGAGGTATTTTCGAGATATATCTATTGTGAGGGCTGATGCTGGAGAAAAGACTTCTCCCACCCCCGAAGAAGATGAAGTCGTAATCTTCCGAAGCTTTCTCAAGGCTGGGCTTCGATTCCCCCTAAGCAACTTTGTTGTTGAAGTCCTGAAGACATTTCAAGTCTACCTTCATCAAATTACTCCCGAAGCTATCATAAGAATGGGGATGTTTGTCTGGGCTGCGAGAAGCCAAGGTTTAGAACCAAATGCTAAAAGCTTTTGCAACATTCATGAGTTGTTATATGAGACGAAGCCCTGGGGGAAAGAACAATATCACAACAACTTTGGGTGTTACAGCTTCGGTGCCCGCTCCGGGTCAAGCCGCCCTGTGCCAACCTTTCGGAAGAGGTGGCCCGGAGCCTGGATGACAGAGTGGTTCTATGTAAAGAATGACTTAACAGCGCAAGAAGATGTCAAGAGTATCATTATGCGCCCCATCTGGCAACGCTTCGGACTTCGAAGGCCGAAGGTTGAAATGGATGAAGCAGCCGAGGAATGCCAAAGAGCCTTCGGCGTAATCTGCTCTTTCATTGGGACAAGGGACTTGGTCCAAGAGCATATTGCCTTCAGGGTGTGGCCACTTGCAGGAAAGTGGGAAATGCCGAAGGAGACCATCAAAGAGTCCGACGAAGGCGGACTGGTCAGACTGAAATACACATTCAAATACGGGGATAAGTTTGTTGAACCTGATGACGACTGGTTGAAAAGCATTGAAACATTAAGTGATGAACTGCTTGGGGCATATTCGAAGGCCGAGAACACTGCGTTATCAGCAGCCTTCGAAGGCCGAAAGAAGAAAAGGCTCAACCGGGTATTTGACGCAGTCGGGTTTGTCTACCCTGACTATCACTATCCGGTATTGGGTCGCAAAAGAAAAAATACTTCTCCTGCGATAGAAGCTACCACGAGTGCCACTAGTGAGCCAGCACCGCAAAGGAAAAAGATGAAGGTGCTCACCCACCGAGCGCGTTTTATTGAGCCGGCCACAGTGCCAGAATTTATTGGTGAAGTCTCTTTGGCCTCTGAAGCTACAGAACCAGCTCCAGTGCCGAAGATAGAAGAGAAAACTGAAGCGCCTTCAGCAGAAAAAGCAGAAAAACCGAAGATTGAAGGGCCAAAAATATCGGAAATCTTAAGTCCTTCAGCAAATGTCGAAACAATAAAAAATCAAAAGGGCCCATTGGTGACCCCAAAAAGAAAAAGAATGGTGAACGTACTAGATGTCTTGGAGACAATTAAGTCTTCAAGCACAACTCCAAAGAAGACTGTTGAACTTGCTGAAGCGTCTACTGAAGCTTCGAAGCAACAAGCTGAAGCTGAAGCTGGGCCTTCAGAGCCCACCAAGGAACACTCTTTGGAAACCGAGAAAATATCAGAACCAGTTTTGGTTGAAGAAATTGACACTGCCGCCCCCGAAGCTCCTTCCAGCATATGCGATTACATCGTGCGACATGCTTCGGGGAAGAAATTATCTGAAGAAGAGACTTATGAAGCCAATCACTATGCTAGAGAGTTAAAGTATCCGAAGGGGGCAGTAGTGTTCAATGGGACAAATGAAGATGACTTCCTATACTGCCTCCCTGATAACAAAGAATTATCTGTCTGCCGGGAGATGGCTAGAAGTATGGGTTTCCCGAAGCTCGAAGCTGGATTATGTGCTATGACGAAGGAGGATCTCGCGGACAGTCTTGCGTACAATAGCCTAAAGGTATGGGAATTAAGCGCTTGAAAATTTTTTAATTCGTAACTCGTTCTTTTATTCTTATACCAACTTTTTTACATATAGGGTTTAATCCTAAGCAACGCATTAAGAGCACAAAAGAGTGCCGAAGATGAGAGCTATGAAATTGCGTTCAACAACCTTCGATCAGAAGTTATTAAACTGAGAAACGAAGCTCTGGAAAAGGATAAAATTCTGCTTACATTGGTAGATAAGGTAAAAAAGGACGAAGCTGCTTCAAAGGTCCAGGCCGAAGCCCAAAAACGTGAAATTAAAGATCTTCAGAAACAGCTAGCTAGAGCTAAAGAGGAACGTGTGCTTGAGGAAACAAAACGAGAGCTTAGTGATCAGTTGGTCAATCATTTAGAGTTAAGTGTTAAGGAGCTTCGTGCATCCCAGAGGAAATGCTATGTTAAATCTATAGAATGCGTCAAAAAGATAAAATCCAGCTTCGCCAGCGTTGGCGCCTTTTCTAGTGAAGAGAATTTCTCAAGAGGCAATCCCGAAGGTCCACTAGACTGGATCAGTCACGAAGCAGAAGCCTTCGAGGAAATCCTGAGCAGCCGCGGTGACATCTGCGCTTTTTCAGGCGCCAGAGGAGTTGCTGCTGTTTTGGAGAAGAAAGGTTGTGAGCATGTAAAATCCTTAGCTCAGTCCGAAGCTACCCTGTCCTCTGAAGACATCAAAGACCCCTCGACCGAAGCAAGCATGGTTGGCGGTAAATTCTTTACTGATATCTGGGACAACGGCGGCCGAGAAATGGCGCAAGAAATTATTCAAAGGAGTGAAAAAGGCATCCATGATGCTAGGAAAGTGACAGAAGTTGCCGAAAAAAGTACAGAGCCCGAAGGGCAAATAGGTATTAATTAGTCGTTCTTGTTGTGCTGTAATTTTTATTTCAAACTTTGTTCGCGGTTTGTGATAGTAATGTAGACATATTCCCTTCCCTCAGAACCTACTGGATCGTCTGCTGACCCTCACACGAAAGAGGATGACGAAATTAAACAAATGGCCGAAGCTATCATGGATAAAGTTGTTGAACAACTTCTAAATGAGGCTGCCGAAGTAGCACTAAGAGAAGACTAGATGGCATTAGAAAGAACATTTGAAATGTGATCTATGTAATATTTTGTACATTTGAATGTAATATATAAGTTTCTTTTCATTATTCAATTCTTTACGATGCATGAAACTTTACATACGTACCGTTTTTAAGCCTTCGGCGAAAAAACACCTTCCCTTCTTTTCATGCTTCGTGAAGATAGAAAAACTTTTATGCGTCACAAAACCCGTAGCGCTCTGATGAAAAATATCCAAACTTCGTGAGAACATTTTCCGAAGCTATATTCCGAAGATTTTTACTTTCTCAAAGCACTCTTCCGAAGGTTGATACTGTCCTCCCTTCTTTTGCCATATGCAATATGATGTATGATGCTTATGCTATGCAAAATGATGTGATGATGTTATGTTATGTAGATGAATTTGATTCCGAAGATACACACATATCCCCGTGAAACACACAATCTTTTACTGTAAGCTCTGCATTCCCTTAGGAACGTCTTTGGAGCTTCTTCGCCTTTCACTTAGGCGGTATCAGCGTTGACTTTTCACTGTAAGCTCTGCATTCCCTTAGGAACGTCTTTTGAGCTTCTTCGCCTTTTACTTAGGCGGTATCAGCGTTGACTTTTCGCTGTAAGCTCTGCATTCCCTTTGGAACGACTTTTGAGCAGAAAACTTACACTGCGCTCCCTTTGGAATGGCTTTTTGTGACTTCATCAACTTACTCTGCGTTCCTTAGAACGACTTTCTGTTGCTTCGAAGGATTTTTAATAATTCGAAGGTCCTCCTTGTTAACGCAAATTTTTTAAGCTTCAGCAACTTAAGCCTGTGGAGAAAATAGGTTTTCCTCGTGGGAAACAACAAAATTATTACATGAAAACTAACAATGTTCTTTGTTACACAGAAAATAGAACTGAATAGAAAAGACTGCTATCAAAGGTAGGATATGTGTCAATAAATGTGCTTCGACTCTGGCACAGTGCTGTTGACTGTGCGAGCTTCGGATTGTTCTCTGAAGTCCCTTTGGTGTGGGGCATATTGACTCCCTTCTGGCTGTTGACCTTGTTGCAGTGGAGGTGGAGGCGGAGGCTGTTGCCAGGAAGCTTGAGGTTGACTTGCCGAAGCTACAGAAGCTGCAGGGTGGTTGTCTATGTATTGTGGGATGTAAGGCGGATGATACGAAGCAGTATGCATGACCTGCTTCGGCTGAGCTTGTTGCGCTGCAGCTTCGGCTATTTCCTTTTGCTTCTGGATTGTAACATGGCACGTCCTGGTGGTATGGCCCTTGTTTTCTCCACAAAACAAGCAAAACAGTTTCCTTGGTTGATCTCCAAATCTTCCACCGAAGCCCCTGGCGCCTCTACCTCTTGGAGCTGGTGGCCGGAAGAAACTTTGCTGTTGCCCCGAAGCCTGTGAGGAGCACTGCAGCCTGTTCTGCTGACTCCCCTTATCATCATTTTGAGTAGAGTTGTGGATGGACCTGACATGCCTCGGATAGAATCTTCCTCCGAAGCCCCTGGTCATTTCAGAAAATCTGAAAGCCTCCTCCCTTCTTTGGCGAAAATCATTGTCGGCACGAATGTACTCATCCATCTTCTGGAGCAGCTTCTCCAAAGTCTGAGGAGGCTTCCTGGCGAAGTATTAAGCTGAAGGTCCAGGTCGGAGCCCCTTGATCATGGCTTCGATGACAATTTCATTGGGCACCGTTGGTGCCTGCGCCCTCAAACGTAAGAACCTTCTGACATACGCCTGAAGGTATTCTTCATGATCCTGAGTGCACTGAAACAAGGCTTGAGCAGTAACCGGCTTCGTCTGAAACCCTTGAAAGCTAGTTAGCAACATATCCTTCAGCTTTTGCCATGAAGTAATCGTTCCTGGTCGAAGGGAGGAATACCAGGTCTGAGCAACACTCCTGACAGCCATAACAAAAGACTTTGCCATGACTGCAGCATTGCCACCATACGAAGACACTGTTGCTTCGTAGCTCATCAAAAACTGCTTCGGGTCTGAATGGCCATCGAACATGGGAAGCTGGGGTGGCTTGTAGGATGGAGGCCAAGGTGTAGCCTGCAGCTCAGCGGACAGGGGAGAAGCATCATCGAAAACAAAATTTCCATGATGGAAATTGTCATACCAGTCATCTTCGTTGAAGAAGCCCTCCTGATGAAGGTCTTTTTGTTGAGGCCTTCTGTTCTGCTCATCGTGAGTAAGATGGCGAACTTCTTCAGAAGCTTCGTCTATCTGCCTCTGCAGCTCAGCTAGCCTGGCCATCTTTTCCTTCTTCCTCTGCACCTGTTGATGAAGCATCTCCATATCCCTGATCTCTTGGTCTAGTTCATCCTCCTGAAGCGTTGGGCTGACGGCCTTCCTCTTCTGGCTTTGGGCCTCCCGAAGAGAGACGGTCTCCTGGTTGGGGTCCAGCGGTTGCAGTGCTGCAGCTCCAGTCGCTGAAGCTTTCTTCGGCGCCATAGCGAGGGTCTATGGCTTCCGAAGGTGTTCAAAAAACTCAAAGTGGAGGTGAGTTCACCGGAGGTGGGCGCCAATGTTGGTGACTTGTTCTCAAATGCTTTGGTTTAAGAACAAGGCAACATAAAAAGTGTTAAATGATAAGGTCCTTCGTCCTTCGAAACATTATTTCCCTTCGGGATACAACGTGCTCCGGACGAAGGTCATAAACAACATATCTTCGTAAGCACGATAAGTTACGACGAAGGACTTATGCGTAACATAAATAGTAATGTAAACATTTAAATTTTATCACAATGTCATTTCTATTTTATTACTATGTAAAAATAGAAATGACTTCAAATTACAAATGTACCTTCGGACTGCAGGAAGGCAAAAGTACAAGAATGACGCAAAAGCAAATGCCAAGTCAGCGTGAACAGTACGGGAGTACTGTTCATCTATTTATAGGCGTGAGACACAGCCCATACAAAATTACATTCATGTCCATTACATTTGCTAATGACTTATGGAAATCTGTCAAGGCCTAAGTAGTCTTTTCATCTTTAAGTCGATTCCCCTTTCTGCTATCGCGACGAAGCTTTCCTGCGCACAGCTTCGGCTGTGCATCATCCTTCGTAGAGCTTGGTAATCAGCCCGTCCTCCATTTCAATCCCCCTTCGTCTGGTTCAGGCTTCGTCCTGACATGTTTATAATTCTAAGTCCGAAGGTACCTGTTCATATAATCCACTTGGAAAACATTGTCAAATCATGTTTTTGAGGACCTTCGGAGGACGAAGGCCCCCAACACAAGCATTCGCGTGGGAGAGAGAGAGAGAGAGAGCGAGAGCCATATGCATCGGCCCGTTCTCCCGTGCGGCCAACCCTTTCGTACGAAAGCCCTGGACCTTCCTTTTATAAGCGTAAGGAGAGGGTCCAGGTGTACAATGGGGGGTGTAGCAGTGTGCTAACGTGTCTAGCAGAGAGGAGCTAGAGCCCTAAGTACATGCCGTCGTGGCAGTCGGAGAGGTTTTGGCACCCTGTTCATGTGATGTCGTGGTCGTCGGAGGAGCGCTGGAGCCCTGCGGAAGTACAGCTATCGGGGCTGTCGGATCCTTGCTGACGTCTCCCTGCTGACGTAAGGGGCTGGGAGATGCCGTCGTCATGGAGCGTGCGGGGTGTCACCATTACTTGTTTACTGGGGCGAGCCAGATGGGACGCCAGTCTTGTCCCCCGTAGCCTGAGCTAGCTAGGGGCAGGGTAATGATGGCCCCCTTGGCGACGTGGCCGGTCCGGACCCGAGTTTGGGCGAGGTGGCGATTCCTTCGAGGTCGAGGTTGAGTCCGAGCCCTAGGGTCGGGCGAGGCGGAGTCCATCGTCTTCTAGAGCCGAGGCTGAGTCCGAGCCCTAGGGTCGGGCGAGGCGGAGTTCGTCGTCTTCTGGAGCCGAGGCTGAGTCCGAGCCCTGGGGTCGGGCGAGGCAGAGTTCGTCGTCTTCTAAGTCGTGGTTGAGTCCGAGCCCTGGGGTCGGGCGAGGCGGAGTTCGTCGTCTTCTAAGTCGTGGTTGAGTCCGAGCCCTGGGGTCGAGCGAGGCGAAGTCCATCTTCCGAGGCCGAGACGGGGGCCGAACCCTGGGGTCGGGCGAGGCGGAGCTTACTATGTCGCCCGAGGCTGGACTTAGCCGCTGTCGACCTCACTCTGGCGAGTGGCACGGCAGTCGGAGCAGGGCAGGCGGTGCTGTATTCCTGTCAGGTCGGTCAGTGGAGCGGCGAAGTGACTGCGGTCACTTCGGCCTTGTTGACTGGAGCGCGCGTCAGGATAAGATGTCAGGCGATACTTGCATTAAATGCTCCTGCAATAAGGTCGGTTGGCGTGGCGATCTGGCCAAGGTTGCTTCTCTGCGAAGACTGGGCCTCGGGCGAGCCGAAGGTGTGTCTGTTGCTTGAGGGGGCCCTCAGGCGAGACGTGAATCCTCCGAGGGTCGGCTGCCTTTGCCCGAGGCTGGGCTCGGGCGAGGCGAGATCGTGTCCCTTGAGTGGACTGAGCCTTGACCTTAATCGCTCCCATCAGGCCTTTGCAGCTTTGTGCTGATGGGGGTTACCAGCTGAGATTAGGAGTCTTGGGGGTACCCCTAATTATGGTCCCCGACAGTAGCCCCCGAGCCTCGAAGGGAGTGTTGGTACTCGTTTGGAGGCTTTTGTCGCACTTTTTTGCAAGGGGACTGACCTTTCTCGGTTGCGTTTCGTTCCGGTGGGTGCGCGCGAGCGCACCCGCCGGGTGTAGCCCCCGAGGCCTCGGAGGAGTGGTTTGACTCCTTCGAGGTCTTAGCGCGTTTCGTGATGCTTCGGCCGGTCTGGTGGTTCCCTCATGCGAACTGGTCGTAGCCCGTGTGCATAGTCGAGTCCAAAGTTCTCGGGCTGGTATGTTGACGCTGTCAACGGTTTGGCCAAAGCCGGGTTTGCGAGAGCAGCCCCCGAGCCTCCGCATAGAGCGAGAGGACGGTCAAGGACAGACTCGGCTTTTTCCATACGCCCCTACGTCGCCTTTCCGCAAGGAGGAGGGGGAAGCGCCAAGTTGCCCTCGGAGGGCGCCGAACATGGTGTCTCTAGTGAGCTGCTAACGGGTAATTCGAGTGGACGCCCGTGCCCCATTCGTTAGGGGTCGGCTAGTGGCTCGGAGGCACGCTCCAAAAGTACCTGCGGGTGATTCGCTGGACCCGGTCCCCTTTTGATGGGGTCCGAGGGCTCGATGCCTCCCTCTGGTGGGATTCCGTTACAAAATCGCTCCCACTGGTCTTGGAAATGTCCTAGGGTACCTCGGGAGCGTAGCCCGAGCCTTGGTGTGTATCGAACGTACCCAGAGTCATCCCTCGCTCTGCGTGCTCTGAGGCGGCTGTCGAACCCTTCGGGGGCCAGCCTACGAACCCCTGATCAGTAGTGGGCGCGGAGCCCGAGTGGCCTGAGGTGGCCGTTGAACCCTTCCGAGGGGCCAGCCTTCGAACCTCTGACCAGTAGTGGGCGTGGAGTCCGAGTGCTCTGAGGCGGCTGTTGAACCCTTCCGAGGGGCTAGCCTTCGAACCTCTGATCAGTAGGGGGGCTCGGGGCCCACTTCCTTCGCGGAGAAGGATCCCTTTTGGAGTATCCCCTTTCCTGGTCCCTGTAGCAAGAGAGAGAAAGGGGAAGGGAAAAAGGATACAAAATTGAGCGACGTGGCGCACCTTTTTTGACGCGGTCATTATGGCGGAGGTGAAGCGTCGCCTGCGTCGCCTACCAAAGGTGCCGCCTGCCCTGCTGTAGAGTTAATGCGACGGGTCGAGTGGTTCGCGGAGCAGCCGTTGTGCATGCGCGAGCCGTTCGAGGAACGGGCGTTTCGCCTTCGAGTTTTGGGTTTCGCGGTGGGTTCAGGCGGAGCATTGAACGGGTCTTGCCCGGGTCTTTATATATTCGAGGAGGGCCTGGTGGTGGTTCTTTACTCTGCTGCTCGCCTCTGCTTAGGTTTCCGCAACCTGAGGGAATAGCCAGAGAAAGAAAACCCCGCACCTTGTCCGCCCCGCCGCCACCTCCTTCGCTGGGCGATGGCCGACCGGGTAACCATCGTTCCGCCGCGCGACCCATGGCCTTCTTCCACTATCACGGTGGGTGACCTGGAGGCCCTTGTTGCCGATGGCTTGCTCCGCCTCCTCTCTGATGTCCTGCAGCCGGAGTGGATGGTCCCTCCGAGCGGGGCTGACCCGAACCTGCCGCCGGGGTATGTGCTGAGTTTTGTCTCCTTCCATGAGCGGGGGTTTGGTGTGCCAACAAGCCGTTTTATGTGGGCGCTCCTGCATCACTATGGGGTGGAGCTGCACAACCTTAGCCCCAACTCCATCGTGCAAGCGGCCATCTTCGCGACGGTTTGTGAGGGACTTTTGGGGGTTGCCCCCCACTAGGATCTGTGGACTCATCTCTTCTCCGCGGAGCCCTTTGCCTCGGCGACAGGGGATAAGAGGGTCCGCATGGCGGTGCGGGCTGGTGGCTGCATCCTCTAGTTGAGGCAAGCGCGTGCGCAGCAGTACATCCCCTCCATCCTTGTGTCTTCGAACAAGGGGTGGCAGCGCAGGTGGTTTTACCTCCGGAATGACGATGGGAGGCTCCTGTTGTTTTCTCAATGAGTGGTGACCGCCACCGGCAGTCATTGGCGCTATGGGGCCCCGCGCGAGAGGCAAAAGAATCTTCAGCCCCTTCTGGAGGCCTTGGAGAAGCTGTGAAAGGGAGGGCTCGCTGCCGCGGGAGTGGTTGCCGCCATCCATCGCTAGGGGGTGCTCCCCTTAACGGAGCGACGACTGCTACTTTCGGAGATGACGCCGGGGGTCGGCTTGGAGGGTTCGCAGATGTCCTCGGTCCCCCTCTCCGTCGACCCCAGGGGGTCCCTGGACCGACAAGTAAATTGTCGCTGCGTGTCCCAGCCCAGATGGGTCGGCGTGAGACGGGACACAAAGGGGGAGAATAGTAAGGGGAAACCGCGACCTTCGTGTTGTCCTGCGCCCAGGGCGGATGGATGCGCTTGCAGTAGGGGGTTACAAGCGTTCGCGTGGGAGAGAGAGAGAGAGCGAGAGCCTTATGCGTCGGCCCGTTCTCCCACGCGACCAACCCTTTCGTACGAGAGCCCTGGACCTTCCTTTTATAGGCGTAAGGAGAGGGTCCAGATGTACAATGGGGGTGTAGCAGGGTGCTAACGTGTCTAGCAGAGAGGAGCTAGAGCCCTAAGTACATGCCGTCATGGCAGTCGGAGAGGTTTTGGCACCCTGTTCATGTGATGTCGTGGCCGTTGGAGGAGCGCTGGAGCCCTGCGGAAGTACAGCTGTCGGGGCTGTCGGACCCTTGTTGACGTCTCCCTGCTGACGTAAGGGGCTGGGAGATGCCATCGTCATGGATCGTGCAGGGTGTCATCATTACTTGTTTACTGGGGCGAGCCAGATGGGACGTCAGTCTTGTCCCTCGTAGCCTGAGCTAGCTAGGGGCAGGGTAATGATGGCCCCCTGGCGACGTGGCCGGTCTGGACCCGAGTTTGGGCGAGGTGGCGATTCCTCCGAGGTCGAGGTTGAGTCCGAGCCCTGGGGTTGGGCGAGGTAGAGTCCATCGTCTTCCGGAGCCGAGGCTGAGTCCGAGCCCTGGGGTCAGGTGAGGCGGAGTTCGTCGTCTTCCGGAGCCGAGGCTGAGTCCAAGCCCTAGGGTCGGGCGAGGCGGAGTTCGTCGTCTTCTAAGTCGTGGTTGAGTCCGAGCCCTGGGGTCGGGCGAGGTGGAGTTCGTCGTCTTCTAAGTCGTGGTTGAGTCCGAGCCCTAGGGTCGGGCGAGGCGAAGTCCATCTTCCGAGGCCGAGACGGGGGCCGAACCCTGGGGTCGGGCGAGGCGGAGCTTCCTATGTCGCCCGAGGCTGGACTTAGCCGCTGTCGACCTCACTCTGGCGAGTGGCACGGCAGTCGGAGCAGGGCAGGTGGCGCTGTATTCCTGTCAGGTCGGTCAGTGGAGCGGCGAAGTGACTACGGTCACTTCGGCCTTGTCGACTGGAGCGCACGTCAGGATAAGATGTCAGGCGATCCTTGCATTAAATGCTCCTGCGATACGGTTGGTTGGTGTGGCGATCTGGCCAAGGTTGCTTCTCTGCGAAGACTGGGCCTCGGGCGAGCTGAAGGTGTGTCTGTTGCTTGAGGGGGCCCTCGGGCGAGACGTGAATCCTCCGGGGTCGGCTGCCTTTGCCCGAGGCTGGGCTCGGGCGAGGCGAGATCGTGTCCCTTGAGTGGACTGAGCCTTGACTTTAATCGCGCCCATCAGGCCTTTGCAGCTTTGTGCTGATGGGGGTTACCAGCTGAGATTAGGAGTCTTGGGGGTACCCCTAATTATGGTCCTAGACACCATTATTTTTATTACTCTACATTTATATTTCTGGTTTATTTCAGCAACAACTAATTTATTATTATATTGTCCAAATGTAGCTATCCCTCCCACTACCTCAATGCCCCCGACAAATGATCCTGTATGCACTCCTCCTGTTCGAACCCCTGATCATCAGCAACACGATCAGGAAATACATGTTCCTACTGATGATAATAAAGTATCGGAACAGGTAAGTTTTTCATACAAACTTTATATATGAATCATATATAAAATATACCATACAAGTTCACATGTACACCAATTTCATATGTTTCCAATACAGATAGTCAGTGGAAACGTTTGTGAAAAAGATTCAGTTATGGATGTCCCAATATTTGACAAGACTCCAATATCAAATGTTTGTTTTATTTTATTCCCAATGATCATACTTTTAATTACAATTTCTGATATTAACCCTAATATATATGCATGTTTTAATTTATTTTTTTTCACTAGGCTCCCATAACCGACAAGCGTGCTGTTTCTGAATTAACACCACCCATAAATATTGTCCGTATCTATTCTTCATCATATTATGTTAATATTAGTCATAACATATGTTTGATTTTGTATATATTAATACTTTTATTGTGTTTCAGGAAGGACAAAATCCTGTTAAACATGATACTCCCTCATCTGGTGCACCACAGTTTGACAGAACCCCATTGACAGAAGTTAGTCATGTCGTGTCATGTTCTTATATTTTTATATATGTACACTACAATACATAATCATTTATGCCATTGATTACTAACAAATATATTTATTAGGCAACTCCTGAACTTGCTGCAAAGGATATTTCCACTAAATCTGCAATTGCTGAACCTCACCGTGTATCACGTGAAGAATGTGCTCGCCAACTATTTAAGTTCATTTGTTCAGGACAACTAGATCCGAGCATGTATGCATTCGTTATTCTAACTTCAATTAAGTATAATTAGATGATTTGAACTTTAAGTTGCATTTTTTTCAGGTCCATCATTGATTTTGGAGGATATGGTGGTTCTGTCTTGGATGTTGTAGAATCTTTTGGCCCTAATAAATGCCTTGAAAACTTTTTCATGCAGGGATTCATTGACTGTATTCGTGATGATGATTTATTATACAATCCAGATACTATAAGCAACACACTCATACTAAATGTCAATGTTGGCATATTTTTTTATTTTACTCTTCAAATTTTTATCATGTTTTCATTCCTTAGTGTATCTCTACTACTTATTAAGGCGGTAAGGGGTAGACTGCCATTCCGTGTTCTGTCATTCCCATTCCCCCCTCCCCACAGTCTTTCTCATTCTCCCCTCCCCGCAAAGCCCATTCCCATTCCCGGTTGTCATTCTGTGTTCTGCCATTCTCATTCCCCTCTTCCCACACTGTCTTCCTCATTCCTCCCTCCCCGCAAAGCCCATTCCCACTCCCACGTGCATCCCACGCTTAGCTAAAATTAAATTAAAAAACACAAATATGGCCCCAATGGGATTCAAACCTGCGACCTCTCAAGCAAATGTGCTCGTAGCTACCACTACACCACATGTGTGTTTATGTCAATATCTGTTACAGTAAAAATATCTACTACATCTTTCCCAAAGCCTACCCGCTACCTTTGCACAATGTGTAGTAGATAATTATCAACGAGATTCCTGAATTATATTTTTGGATGGAGGGAGTAGTATTTAAAGAAGAGCCTTGCATGCAATTTCTTTTGTTTGAATAATGTTTTCAACTTAAATTCTTTTTTATATGTGTGACATTTATTCTCCGTAATATTTTTTCCATGGATCTGACTTATGAGTCGTTTTCATAAACCAACGCTAAAGATGAATCCATATTTCTTACTTGGAAACCTCGAACAAACACCACTAGCAGGAGGCGCTCGCGTTGGCGTCGCTCATCGACGATGAGAAGAAGCTTGGCGACTGCCAGTTCGACGTCTGGAAGCAGTACTACGTGGTTGAAAGCTCTCTTGTGAGTTTTGGTGTTTAGATGACAACTCAATTAAAGGACTAACAAGTGTACTAAGTGTTGAACAGGTGCTTAAGGTAAAGCCTACAGGGTTCAACACAAGTGAAAAATTGTGATGGTCCAAGAACTGAATTATGGATACATGATGGACATCACAAGTAAGATGGACATTGCATAAAGTGAGACTCGGGTGCGTAGCTCGGAGACAACTGATCAAGCCAAGGACGGAGGCAAGAAGAGCTTCGAGGTACCAAGTGCACGGGAGAAGGTCAAGGAGGCTGAGGAACCCAAAGCCAAGGGTGAAGAAGAAGGCTTGCAAAGTCAAGGGTGATCGAGTTGAGAACAGCTACGGCACTTCAAGGATCACTACATAAGAACGTGACTTACAGCCAATGAGGAAACAGCTACAGTTATGTGGTGTAAGTCATAAGGCTCAAGACCAAGCTTTAAGAAAGAGATCAAGGTCACTAGAAGGAGAACAAGTGACAAAACCAGAACTGGAAGCAGCCCAAAAGAGCTAAGTTCACCTTAATCTTTAGTTTGGGTTGTTCCTATGTTTGGAGATGTTCTATGTGACCTTTGCAGGATGTTGGAGCTAAGAAATGTCAATCTAGATCAAGTCAAGCCGACTTGATGATTTATGAGTCCAACATCAAAGCTCAAGCATGAGAAATACTATGGATATAATAATTAAGAGAAGGTATGTTTCTAGACTTAGTACATTGGTTTTGGTGTACTAATATATTTGTCTAAGTGTTAGAAACAGAAAGAAGAAGAAGAGAGAGGAGGAGAAAAGACTTGGCTGTGTGCTGCCATGACCCAGCTCGGTCTGGAGCACCGGACTGTCCGGTGTGCACCGGACAGTGTCCGGTGCGCCAGGCTGACTCGGCTCGAACTGGCCGCTCTCGGGAATTCGCCGACGGCGTACGGCTAAAATTCACCGGACTGTCCGGTGTGCACCGGACTGTCCGGTGAGCCAACGGTCGGCCGGGCCAACGGTCGGCCGCGCAATCTGCGCGGGACACGTGGCGGAGCCAACGGTCGGAAGAAGTCACCGGACTGTCCGGTGTGCACCGGACATGTCCGGTGCGCCAACGGCTCCCAGATCTGCAACGGTCTGCAACGGTCGGTAGCGCTGTTTAAGGAAACAAATCGGTCACCGGACAGTGTCCGGTGTGCACCGGACTGTCCGGTGCGCCACCCGACAGAAAGAAAGTATTGCCTTCCAAATGGGATTCCAACGGCTCCTAGGCCCCTTGTGCCTATAAAAGGGACCCCTAGGCGCCTCAAGCAATATACAAGTGCAGCCAACAAGTGTAGACTTCATTGGAATCAATTCTCGCTCTCCCTCTTGTGTGTAACTCTATAGTTTGTGTAGAAGGCACAGCTATAAGCCTTTAGTGAGAGGAGTAGTGCTGCCAAGAGCTAGAGCAAGGTCTTGAGCATATCGTTACTCTGCCGGGGTGCTGCCAAGAAGTTTGTAAGCAGCCGCGGTTCTGTTGTAACCCCACTCAATAGTGAAAGGCTCTATCTGTCATACTGACAGATCTGAGCAAACGGAGGAAGGAGTTGAAATAGACTCCAAGCCCAGGTGTGGCTAACTCCAACGAGGACTAGGCAAGCATTTTAGGCTTGGCCGAACCTCGGGATAAATCCTTGCGTCTATGTGCTCTGTTCTGTATTGTATCCTGACTCTCTGTCTTACTCTCCTTTATATCTGCACTTCAATACTTATCTGTGGTATAAGCTTGATTTGAAGTGCAGGACATTTTGAGACAGGATCTTCCATTCCGCTGCGACCTACTCGAAGAGTCTTCTCATTCCACTGCGTTCTAAGTCTTCGAGTAGAGTAAGAATTTAAGTTTTAAAGTAATAAGTTTTTATTCGCCTATTCACCCCCCCCTCTAGGCGACATCCAGATCCTGTTCCCGGGTCAAAGGGAACTTTCAATTGGTATCAGAGCTAGGCCTCTCCAGTGTGGGCTTAGCCGTCCGGAGATAACGATGTCGTCACAAGAGGTAACTGTAGAACTTCTTTTAGGCGATGGTTCTAATTACAAATCTTGGTCTGTCTCTATTTACAAAGCTTTCATGAATGTTGATTCTGATTTGAGCCAGATCTTTAGTAGAAGTATTTTTCCCTCTGATTTTAGTAAAAATCCTTCCAATGAAGAACTAAGATGTTTATCTCTCAATCACCATGCTTGCAACATCTTAGTTGACTCTCTTTCTAGAAGTGCTTATTTTTCCATCATGAGTAGTGATAGTGATTTATTTGTTGATGCTCATGATTTATGGAGTAGAATTAAAGAAAAATATTCTGTGGCAAATTGTGTTGCTCCTACTCCCTATATTACTTGTGTTACTAACCATTCAGAGGGAGAGGAACAAGAACGATGGCACCCAAACGATGAATCCACCTCATCGACAGGTTTGCTCTCCACTAGTGATAAATGTTTTATTGCTAACAATGATGGTGGAGACAAAAGCCATGATGAGGAGGAATATGAGGATGATAGCGAGGATGAATCTTCATCACCTCAAGGTACATTTTCCTATTTGGCTTCCACTGACATTAATGACAGGGAAAATGAGACCGATGATGTGGAAGAAGAGGAGATTCGCCGTTTCTACATCCATCTCAACAAAGAGGACAAGGCACTCTTGGTTAAGCTGTTGAAAAGGAACAAGGAACAAGGCGAAACGCTTCTCAGGCTAGAGGAGTCGCTCATCAAAACCAACGACAGCCTAGAGAAGATGACCAAAGAACATGAGGAGCTAAAGTGCTCTCATGATAATTTGGTCCAACGGTATGAATCTATTTTATTTGAGCAAAGAAATAATCATGATGTATTATCTGATGTTGCTCAACTTAAAACTGAGAATTCTATGCTTAAGAGTCAAGTGGAAATGATAAATTTAGAAAAACTTGCTCTAAGTGAAAAATATGATATGCTATCTTATTCTCATAATGAATTAGTTGATAACCATATCATGCTTAATGTTGCTCATGAAGTTGTAATTTTAAACTTAAATTCATGTGAACCTCATTCTCGCACGTGTGCGCATTTGAATTGTATATCATCATATGCTAACCCCTGTTGCTCAAAAGAAAGCCAATCATTGATTGAGCAACAAGTTTTAGGGTCACAAAAGAAATTCTGTGGGAATAAGAAGCAACGACAATTGAGGAGAAGACGCTTAGCTCAACTCTCTCAAGATATCCACGGGCGCGTGGTGAAGAAGCTTGAGAAAGGAAAACCTGCAGCAAGTGTTAAGCTCAATAAGAAGAATGTTCCCAAAGCTATAAATGAAGAAATCAATATGAACGAGGAAAAAGGTAAGAATTCAATTAGTCATGTTGTTTGTACTAATCATCTCTCCATGTCCTTCAAGCACAAAAAGGGAAGAGGAAAAAGGAGGTGTTTCAAGTGCAAGAAGTTAGGCCACCTCATCGCGTCTTGTCCGTACAAAGACAAGAATGAAGGGACAAGGAGTTGTTTTGGATGCTACAATCAGGACCACACGATCACTTCATGTCCGGTCATGAAGAATCAAGGATGTGCATCCTCCAAGGTGGCCCTCACCAAGGAAAATGACAAACAGCAAGCGTCATGTCAGATTGAGCGACGCTTCTGCTACAAGTGCGGTGAGCAGGGTCATCTATCCAAGGTATGTTATAAAGGTAAGATTCCTAAGCAAGTGAATTTGTGTCAATCTTATTCGGGTAGGAGACCCAAATCATACACTTGTGCTAGATCTATAACGAGATCACCTGGAACTAGCACAAAGGCAATTTGGGTACCAAAGGCACATTTAGATGATCATTATGGACCCATCCCGAGATGGGTACCAAACTGTGCTAACTAGACCATGCAGGTGCCTTGAGATGGACTGGAGACCATGGGAGAGCTTAAGACGGTTATCTTAAACTCTATGCTTAAGTTGTTAATTGTTTTGGTGCCTTTATTGTGAAACACTAATCCCATGTTCATCTCAAGTGAAATAAGGTGTGTAGGTGCTGAATCATTATTGGTGAATCAAGTAAAGGACCTTGATGAGAATCTGAAACCTGCTCTCCAAAGGACGGTACCCGTGTATTTTAAGTACATCATTGCAATTTAGTATTGCTCTTAAGTTGGCTTGATGTGCTACCTGTCCTTGGAGTAGTTATGCTTTATGATTGCCTGTGGTAAATGAATCATAATGATGTTTGCTTAATCATGACTGGTGTTATATAGGATATATCTTTTGAATCATTCGTGGGTAGCTCTTTCATTTGTTATATCCTCAACGATTAACTCTCTTAGTATATATGGATCAACCTGTAACTTTTTGTAAGTCATGCTATGTGCAAACATGACATATTGTTTAGTCCATGTTCACATGATTACCCTAGTTTTGTACTGTGTGAATTTCAAATCCATGTTGTGCCTTTTGAGCTATGAGGTGCATGAGTAAAAGGAGCCCTGAATTGGTGATAACAAGTGCTCTCATAAAGGCAAAGGTATGGAAAATGAAACTGTGCAATTTTATATGAATATCTTGAAGTTCCATTGATAGTGATCATAGCTGTGTTCTTGCATTTCAATTGGTAATATCTTGGCTTAGATAATTTATGCCTTTAAAATGTTGTTTCTTTTGTGCACCTAAGAAACCTCCTTAATCATGACATGCTTAGATAATTCGCTTTATATACCTGATTGTGTTGATCTTCAGTTGGTATATGCAATGATAGTTAAGTATGAAGCATGTCTAAGTTGCGTGTAAATGTTATATTTCCTTGAGTATTGAATTGGCTTAGGTGCCACTGAGGCATGCATTGTTGAATTTAGTCAACCTTTCATTTAGCCGTCAATTGGTGTTAAGTGGTTTTTCAATTGATATTCAAACTGGCATCCTTGTGTGATGAAAATGATAGAGTATGCCTTGACCAAAGTATGTTGTGATCCCCTCTAGTTCTGAGGAAGCTAGAATGTGCAAAGTGCAAGTCATTCAAATACTTGATGCACAACTTGGGGGGGAGCACACATAACTTGTGTCTTTCGAGACTAACTGTTTCTTGAGCAATCTTGTATAGTCTCAAGGTGGAAAAGAGAAGATAAGCAAGAAATGGAGCAATCAGGACTTGGGTACCTCTGTAAGTCAAGAAATTGGTATCTCAAGTTGTGAGTAAGTGCATATCTTTAGATTGCTCATGCTTTATAATATCTGGTGATAATAGATGCTTAAATATCATGGAGCCATGATAATAAATGAACTTTGCAATTGGTATCTTTAAATTGGTATCTTTCAATTGGTAGCCGTAATAGTTCGCTTCAATTGACATCTTTTGATAATCATGAGAATAGAAGTTTCTTCCTGTGCCCAATACTATAACTTGTTCTAAGTTTGGTGTCTTAGCAACAAGAAAAAGTTAGGAGAAAGAATCAGGCACAAGTGTGGAGAAGCTCTTGAGAGATTAGCTACTTTCAAGATGGGAAGTACACTACAACACGGTAAAGGTACAAAGGGAGTAAATCTTTTTGCATATATGTATCTTACCTAAATGTTGATAGTGCATATGTTCAATAAGTAAGGGGGAGTTTTAGATAGTCGTTTTCCCCTTAAACCCCTGCTGTCCCTTGACATCATCCTATGTTCTTGCTTATGGTTTTTGGTGTTTGATGTCAAAGGGGGAGAATTTGTGTATTAAAGCTTATCTCAACCTGAGAGGAAAGCTTATCCTAATGGGTGATGTGTTAGTTTGAGCTTTGTCGAGTGTGATAATCATATGTTCTTGCAGTATTATATGTGTTGCTCATATGGACTAGTGTTTCCGCTGCGATGAATTATTTGGCTTCTATAGTGTAATAGATAGTCATGTGGTTAATGGTGCTTTAAGATTGCTTTAATTTTGGTGTCTTAATTTAAATTGGTATTAGTTTGAATTGGTATCTTAATGGTGAATAGTGGTAGGTTGATATTCCTGTGATATATCCACTAATTTGAACGGTGTTTAACTCTGATTACGTGCATTTGTGTGTTATAGCATCATGGTTTGATTCTAGATACAATGCATTCCAAAATTGCTAAGATATAGAAATGTTTCGAATTGCCTAAGTATGTGCAAATTGGCGTCTGAGGCCAAAATTATGTTTTTGAAGTAAGCACATATTTAGGGGGAGCATTCTATAAACTTAGAATTCAAAATTTGTGCTTCAAATCTTATTCTTATGTAAGCTTTAATTGTGTTGCCATCAATCACCAAAAAGGGGGAGATTGAAAGCTCTCTTGTGAGTTTTGGTGTTTAGATGACAACTCAATTAAAGGACTAACAAGTGTACTAAGTGTTGAACAGGTGCTTAAGGTAAAGCCTACAGGGTTCAACACAAGTGAAAAATTGTGATGGTCCAAGAACTGAATTATGGATACATGATGGACATCACAAGTAAGATGGACATTGCATAAAGTGAGACTCGGGTGCGTAGCTCGGAGACAACTGATCAAGCCAAGGACGGAGGCAAGAAGAGCTTCGAGGTACCAAGTGCACGGGAGAAGGTCAAGGAGGCTGAGGAACCCAAAGCCAAGGGTGAAGAAGAAGGCTTGCAAAGTCAAGGGTGATCGAGTTGAGAACAGCTACGGCACTTCAAGGATCACTACATAAGAACGTGACTTACAGCCAATGAGGAAACAGCTACAGTTATGTGGTGTAAGTCATAAGGCTCAAGACCAAGCTTTAAGAAAGAGATCAAGGTCACTAGAAGGAGAACAAGTGACAAAACCAGAACTGGAAGCAGCCCAAAAGAGCTAAGTTCACCTTAATCTTTAGTTTGGGTTGTTCCTATGTTTGGAGATGTTCTATGTGACCTTTGCAGGATGTTGGAGCTAAGAAATGTCAATCTAGATCAAGTCAAGCCGACTTGATGATTTATGAGTCCAACATCAAAGCTCAAGCATGAGAAATA
This sequence comes from Zea luxurians, assembly GCA_029449295.1. Lineage (NCBI taxonomy): Eukaryota > Viridiplantae > Streptophyta > Magnoliopsida > Poales > Poaceae > Zea > Zea luxurians. The sequence goes on along the minus strand of JAOPSE010000004.1, from coordinate 181,781,463 downwards.
CTATGGATATAATAATTAAGAGAAGGTATGTTTCTAGACTTAGTACATTGGTTTTGGTGTACTAATATATTTGTCTAAGTGTTAGAAACAGAAAGAAGAAGAAGAGAGAGGAGGAGAAAAGACTTGGCTGTGTGCTGCCATGACCCAGCTCGGTCTGGAGCACCGGACTGTCCGGTGTGCACCGGACAGTGTCCGGTGCGCCAGGCTGACTCGGCTCGAACTGGCCGCTCTCGGGAATTCGCCGACGGCGTACGGCTAAAATTCACCGGACTGTCCGGTGTGCACCGGACTGTCCGGTGAGCCAACGGTCGGCCGGGCCAACGGTCGGCCGCGCAATCTGCGCGGGACACGTGGCGGAGCCAACGGTCGGAAGAAGTCACCGGACTGTCCGGTGTGCACCGGACATGTCCGGTGCGCCAACGGCTCCCAGATCTGCAACGGTCTGCAACGGTCGGCAGCGCTGTTTAAGGAAACAAATCGGTCACCGGACAGTGTCCGGTGTGCACCGGACTGTCCGGTGCGCCACCCGACAGAAAGAAAGTATTGCCTTCCAAATGGGATTCCAACGGCTCCTAGGCCCCTTGTGCCTATAAAAGGGACCCCTAGGCGCCTCAAGCAATATACAAGTGCAGCCAACAAGTGTAGACTTCATTGGAATCAATTCTCGCTCTCCCTCTTGTGTGTAACTCTATAGTTTGTGTAGAAGGCACAGCTATAAGCCTTTAGTGAGAGGAGTAGTGCTGCCAAGAGCTAGAGCAAGGTCTTGAGCATATCGTTACTCTGCCGGGGTGCTGCCAAGAAGTTTGTAAGCAGCCGCGGTTCTGTTGTAACCCCACTCAATAGTGAAAGGCTCTATCTGTCATACTGACAGATCTGAGCAAACGGAGGAAGGAGTTGAAATAGACTCCAAGCCCAGGTGTGGCTAACTCCAACGAGGACTAGGCAAGCATTTTAGGCTTGGCCGAACCTCGGGATAAATCCTTGCGTCTGTGTGCTCTGTTCTGTATTGTATCCTGACTCTCTGTCTTACTCTCCTTTATATCTGCACTTCAATACTTATCTGTGGTATAAGCTTGATTTGAAGTGCAGGACATTTTGAGACAGGATCTTCCATTCCGCTGCGACCTACTCGAAGAGTCTTCTCATTCCACTGCGTTCTAAGTCTTCGAGTAGAGTAAGAATTTAAGTTTTAAAGTAATAAGTTTTTATTCGCCTATTCACCCCCCCTCTAGGCGACATCCAGATCCTGTTCCCGGGTCAAAGGGAACTTTCAGTGGTTGCATGCATCGCTGTGTTCGGCAAGCTCCGCCGCAGCCGCCGCTTGGACATGGTCCAGAGTGGCTGCACCGCGCTGTCCATCTCAAACAGGGGGACCTCATGGTCGTCACCAACGCCGGCGACTCTTGGGTTGTTTTGGGCACCGCATCCGACAACGGCGCCGTCACACCGTCCAGCTCATCATCACCTGAAGCTCAACCTGCCACGTAAGTCACTACTTACTGGCCATGAATTCTTGTGCACTGGGACGACGGCCGTTGCTGACATTGTGTGAGTGTCCTCGAACAAGATGTATGTAGAGGAGTAGCACATCCAGTGGTGCAACGCTAGGTGTACTACCTCGTTGATGAGATCGGGGTGCACTTCGTTTGGCAGCCCAACCAAGAGTCATTGGTACTCACCATGTCATGCGTGTTCGACGACTACTATATCAAGGACTATGGTGTCATCTTGGCGCCAGAGGTGACGCAGAGGAGGACCGACAGCAATGACCACTCGCCATCGTTGGGGTAGCTTTTGTGTCGGCCTGCCTTTAATTCTCTTCGCAAACATATACACTTGCTTTTTTTTGTTTAAGCAAGCGTGTATGGTGGTGCGTACCTGATGACTGACAATATACGAGGGAACTTCTATCGGCAGGTGTTAGGGGTGAAACGGGTCGGGTATATCCGTCGGGTACCGGATACAGGTAGTGCTAATACCCGTTTTTTCGGATACAGATTTGGGTAGTTTTATATTCAGGACGGATACGGGTAATACCCGGATACTGTAGCTTCGAATTCAGATCGGATACGGAGCAAGAACTACCCGGAAAATACCCGGATATTCGGGTCGGATACGGGTACCCGGAATTCGGGTACCCATTTTTTCTTTTTCTGCATAATATAGTTATAAAATCATAACTTTTACATATGAAATCAGATGAATATAAAGTTTATATGAAAATTATAGAGCTTGAAGAGATCTATAAGTTTGTAATACATCAATTTTTTGTTTAAACATATCTTTAGACCAAAATCATTGAAATAATGTCTAAATTTATATCAAATTAATAGACTTTACCATTTTTATGTGTGGGCTTAAAGTTATCTCCACGTGGGAACTTAAGGTTATATTTTTATTGACTATTTATTAGTATTAATAACCTATTTGTATTTTCGGTCGATACTACAATATTTTAAGGATTTAATTGTATTTTGATGATTTTCTATGACAAGAAATTAATAATACATAAATAGCCTCAAAAAATCGTGAAATTTTACGGAGACACAACATATGTCCATATATAACAATAAAAAATGTTTGGATCATAAGATCTATAATATGCCCGCGTTTATTCTATTTGACTTTCACTTATTTGTATGAGTTACATGTAAAATCGGTGTAAATATCCAAGTTTCAACATAATTAGTACTTTACTTTATTATTTTCATGAGGACTTGAGTTATCTTTGTATAAAATGTTTATTAGTTTTTGTAACTTATTTGCAAATTTTGAGTGAAACTAGAATATTTTATGAATTTTAAATATTGCGGTGTTGGTTCTACAATGTCCTTGTGATAAGTAACTTTGAACTGTATGATGTCAATTTTATCAGTTTCCTTTCTTACATCTGATCCATCATATACATGATTATGTATTGCTTAACTTATGTGTTTGTTAGATGGTTGAACAATTAATATCATCGGACGAACTACCCGACAATTATCCGGTACCTACCCGAGTAGTATCCGTTATCCGTTTCTTACCCGTTCAGATTATTACCCGGTCCCGTCCTGTATCCGTCCCGAATCTGGTCCCGTATCCGAGAGAAATACATTAGGGTAGGATACGGGATGACCCTGTATCCGGTTGTATCCTTCTCGTTTTCATCCCTAGGCAGGTGTGGCACATGCTCTTCATTGATGAGACCATGCAAATCGTGGCATATATCGAAGTCTGCATGATATTGATGGTTGCAATGTAGTAGTGAAATAGCTAAATTAAAATAACAAAAATTATGTATGGCTAGGATTACAAATGGATTATGAAACATTTTCTTATAAAAATATAAGACACATTTTGTATATAAGTTATTTTGTTATTATATGTTTCTGTTGCAACGCACGGGCACTCACCTAGTAAATATATAATACTAATCAATATATTTTTTGTGCAGACTATTTTGAATATCGAGGAGCTTGAACAACACAGTACAAATCTGCAGCCCTTCTCAACATCAGTTCTTAAAGATTTACTAGTCCCAAAGCTTCCTCCGGATGAAGTTCTAAACCAAATTAAACTGGTGAGCCCCAATCAGTATTATTTGTAAGAATATTTTAATATTCATTTTGGTCATAAGTTATATTTTACTTTATCTTTATTTTTTCCATAGACAAATTATTGTTCATTCATAACCTCATACATATATGTTAACATATCATGGTTCCTATGCTACGCCGTAGTCACTGGACCCTTTATGAAATCAACTTTCAGCCTCGTTGAATTGACATTTTAGATTCAAATCCTTATGGGCCATTGCTTGGTGGCACTTCCTGGAAACAAATCCACAATGATCAATTGTTGATAAATGGAACGAAAATACCTTGGTCCAGATTAATAATGAGAAGACTTAGCATTGCGTTACATGAAGCTCGACCAGATTATAGTTTACCAAAGTTTGGCAACTACAAGATTGGGCTTCTCCCCAACTGTCCAACCATGTTACCAGGGTCAAATGATTGTGGTTTTTTTTGTCGCTAGTTGTTTCCGATGCTACGATTTTGATGATGGCGACATATCAGAATTTGTTGTTCCGGTACATTACTAAATTAGTTTTTTGTTAATGCATATATTACTCCTTCATACATCTTCTTAGCATTAATTCAACTATTATGACTATTTCAGGATGAACATTGGACCAACGTGCGTTTGTTCTGCATTACTTGACCTTTCATCGCAACAACAAGGTTTACCCATTCCCTGCAGTACTGCTACCTTTCAAGTATGTTCCAAGGAAACGGCGTTGTTTGAAAGCCAAGACTTAGATATCATAGCTGAACAAGATTCCCTCTGGGATCCCCAAATTGTTTATGTTACTTCTTAAGGCACTTATGTCAAGTGTTGCTCATTTGTATGATACTTCCCATGACACTTATGTTTGCTGTTGCCAGTGTTTATGCTACTTCATATCAGTCTTTATTTCAAGTGTGTAAAACAAAAATGGTACCGGAAATTCTAGTTATGTTATCTATGCTGATCGTCTAAGCCATTCATGTCCAGATTGTCAGATTGTTAATCGTTCCAGTCCAATGGTTGGCGTATATCTAGTATCATATTATCCTTAATCTTCAAGTGTTATGCAACATATTATAATTCCATATATTATATACATTAGGTCATTTTTTCAAATTTACCATGTTAATTATGTTCACTGTGGCCATTGTATATGCTACTACATATCTGGTTTATATCAAGTGTGCAAACCGAAGTTTGTACCTGACTGCTTAGTTATGTTAAATGTCTTGAGTTTATATGCCATTCCTTTCCAGATTGAATGATTGTTAATCGTTCCATACCAATTGTTGGCATATATTTAGTTTCATATTTTCCGTAATGGTTGTTGGGGACTTGTTCTCAAATGCTTCGGATTAAGAACAAGGCAACATAAAAAGTGTTAAACGTTAAGGCCCTTCGTCCTATTGGACATTATTCCCCATCGGGAATAATGAGCTCCGGACGAAGATCACAAGAGGCATACCTTCGTAAATTCAACAAGTAATAACGAAGGACTCATATAAAACATGAAATGTAGATCACAGAATCATTTCTATTTTATTAACACAAAGAAATAGAAATGATTACAAATTACAAATGTACCTTCGGTCTTGAGAGAAGGTAAAAAGTACAAGCGTGACGCAAATGCCGATGCACCGTCAGCGTGAACAGTACGGGAGTACTGTTCATCTATTTATAGACGCGGGACGCAGCCCACGTAAAATTACATCCATGTCCATTACATTTGTTAACGGTTTATGGAAATCTGTCGAGGCCCCCGAAGTCTTTTCATCTTTAAGTCGGTTCCCCCTTATGCCATCGCACCGAAGCTTCCCTGCGCACAGCTTCGGCTGCCCTCGACCTTCGTCTGGTCCAGGCTTCGTCCTGGTCGTGCTCTATATCCATAATTCTGAATCCGAAAATACCTGTTCATATAATCCACTTGGAAAACATTGTCAAATCATGTTTTTGAGGACCTTCGGAGGACGAAGGCCCCCAACAGTAGCCCCTCGCAATATTAATTTGTAAATAATAAATTCAGATTGCGATATGGACGAAGGCCTTGAGCCGAAGGTCCGAAAAAACACCTTCCCTTTGCTAGAATAGCAACATTCACTGACAAGCGGGGCCTTTCAATTTTCAACGCCCTAGGCGTATAAATAAGATCACATCGCGAACTCATTTGGTACGCACACTTTCCTTTTGCTTCGGCCCACTAAAATTTTTAGCTCTTGTTCATTAAGATTTGCTGGTCTTTTTGATTTCGAAGCTTCGGCCTCGGGAACAATTTTTTAGCGTTTCCGAAGATGTCTGAAGGCAAGAAGATCCCTGCTAAGACGAAGCTGAAGATTCCTGCTGAGACGAAGCTGAGTCTCGAGGAGGAGAAGAATCTGGGGTTCCTGATAGCGATGGCAGAGACCAATACAGAGAAAATTACGAAGGAGATTCTCGAAGGTTTGTCCGAAGATACTGATGACAGCGACAGCTATGATGTGGAAAGTGGTGGGGAAGAGGCCGAAGATCGACCGTGGCGACCAAGCCACACAGTTTTTGGGAAAACGGCCATCAAGCAGAGTCACATTGATAATATGAGGGGGCGATACTTCCGAGACATATCTATTGTGAGAGCTGATGCCGGGGAAAAAACTTCTCCCACCCCCGAAGAGGATGAAGTTGTGATTTTCCGAAGCTTCCTCAAGGCTGGGCTTCGATTCCCCCTGAGCAACTTTGTTGTTGAGGTATTAAAGACATTTCAAGTCTACCTTCATCAACTCACTCCCGAAGCTATTATAAGAATGGGGATTTTTGTCTGGGCTACAAGAAGCCAAGGTTTGGAACCAAACGCTAAAAGCTTCTGCAACATACACGAGTTATTGTACGAGACGAAGCCCTGGGGAAAAGAGCAATATCACAACAATTTTGGGTGCTACAGCTTCGGCGCCCGCTCCGGGTCAAGCTATCCTGTGCCGACCTTTCGGAAGAGGTGGCCCGGAGCCTGGATGACTGAATGGTTTTATGTAAAGAATGATCTGACAGCTCAAGAGAATGTGAAGAGTATTATTATGCATCCAATCTGGCAACGCTTCGGTCTTCGAAGGCCGAAGGTCGAAATGGACGAAGCCGCCGAAGAATGCCAAAGAGCCTTCGGGGTAGTCTGCTCGTTTATTGGGACAAGGGACTTGGTCCAAGAACACATTGCCTTCAGGGTATGGCCACTTGCAGAAAAGTGGGACATGCCGAAGGAAACCATCAAAGAGTCCGACGAAGGCGGACTAGTCAGATTAAAGTACACATTCAAATATGCAGATAAATTTATTGAACCTGATGACGAGTGGTTGAAAAGCATTGAAACATTAAGTGATGAATTACTTGGGGCATATTCGAAGGCTGAAAATACGGCACTATCAGCAGCCTTCAGAGGCCGAAAAAAGAAGAGACTCAACCGAGTTTTTGATGCAGTCGGGTTCTTCTACCCTGATTATCATTATCCCATCCGAAGGCAAAAAAGAAAAAACATAACCCCTGAAAAAGAAGAAGCAGGAACTGCTCCTAGCGAGCCAGAACCGAAAGGAAAAAGGTTGAAGGTCCTCACACATCGACCACGCCATATTGAACCAGCTTCGGTGCCTGAGTTCACTGGAGAAACTTCTTCGGCCGCCGAAGCTGAACAGCCAACCTTGCTGCCAGAAATTGCAGAGATGGCCGAAGCACCATCGACAGAAAAAATGGAAGAAGCAAAAAATTCGACGAAGGAAAAAGCATCAGAAATTTTGAGTCCTGTAGTAAATGTCGAAGCAGCAAAAATCCAGAAGGGTCCAATGGTGACCCCAAAAAGGAAGAGAATGGTAAATGTACTAGATGTCTTGGAGACAATTAAGTCTTCAAGCACAACTCCAAAAAAGAGTGTTGAAATTGCTGAAGCTTCCTCTGAAGCTCCGACGCAACAAGCTGAAGCTGAAGCTGGGCCTTCAGAGCCCTTCAGGGAGCAAACTTTGGAAGCCGAAGCAATAAAAATACCAGAACCAATTTTAATTGAAGAGACTGACACTGCCATCCCCGAAGCGCCTGCGAGCATGTGTGATTACATCATACGACATGCTTCGGGGAAAAAATTATCTGAAGAAGAAACTCACGAAGCTAACCATTATGCAAAGGAATTAAAATATCCAAAGGGGGCAGTAATATTCAATGGGACAAATGAAGATGATTTTTTATACTGCCTGCCTGACAACAAAGAGCTCTCTGTCTGCCGAGAAATGGCTAGGAGTATTGGTTTCCCGAAGCTTGAATCTGGATTAAGCGCCATGACGAAAGAAGATCTCGCAGACAGTCTTGCGTACAACAGCCTGAAGGTACGGGAATTTAACGCTTGAAAAGAAAACCCCCTTATATATATATATATATATTTTTTTTTTTACGTGACTCATTCATTTTTTCTTATATGAATTCTTTTTCGTATAGGGCCTGATCCTAAGCAACGCGCTAAGAGCGCAAAAGAGCGCCGAAGATGAAAGTTATGAGATTGCGTTCAACAATTTGCGCTCCGAAGTTATCAAATTGAGAAACGAAGCTCTAGAAAAGGATAAAATTCTTCTTACGCTGATAGACAAAGTAAAAAAGGATGAAGCTGCTTCAAAAACCCAGGCCGAAGCCCACAAGCGTGAAATTAAAGATCTTCAGAAACAGCTGACTAGAGCTAGAGAGGAGCGCGTCCTTGAGGAAACAAAACGAGAGCTCAGCGATCATATGGTCAACAAATTGGAGTTAAGAGTTAAAGAGCTTCGTACATCTCAGGGAAAATGTTATGTCAAATCTATAGAATGTGTGAATAAAATTAAAACCAGCTTTGCCAGCGTGGGCGCCTTCTCCAGCGAAGAGAATTTCTCTCGAGGCAATCCCGAAGGTCCACTGGAATGGATTAGTCACGAAGCAGAGGCCTTCGAGGAGATCCTGAGCAGTCGTGGCGATATCTGCGCTTTTTCGGGCGCCAGAGGAATTGCTTCTGTCTTAGAGAAGAAAGGTTGCGATCATGTAAAATTTCTAGCTCAGTCCGAAGCTGCCTTATCTTCCGAAGACATTAAGGACCCCTCGGCCGAAGCAAGCGTGGTTGGCGGCAAATTTTTTACGGATATCTGGAATGACGGCGGCCGAGGAATGGCGCAAGAGATCATCCAAAGGAGCGAAAAAGGTATCCACGATGCTAGAAAAGTGGCGGAAACTGCTGAAAAAAGTACGGATCCCGAAAGGCAATTAGGTATTAATTAGTTGTTCTTATTGTGTTGTAATTTTTGTTTCAAACTCTGCACATAGTTTGTAATAGTGATGAAGAAATGTTCTCTTCCCTCAGAAGCTGCTGGGTCGACTGCCGACCCCCACACAAAAGGAGATGAAGAAATCAAACAAATGGCCGAAGGTATCATGGACAAAGTTGTTGATCAACTTTTAAATGAAGTCGCCGAAGCAGTATTAAGAGAGGACTAAATGCTATTAGAAAAACATTTAAATTGTGATCTATGTAATATTTTGTACATTTGGATGTAATATACAAGTTTGTTTTCGTTACTCAATTCTTCACGATGCATGAAACTCTATATACATACCTTTTTGAGCCTTCGGCGAAAAAACACCTTCCCTTCTTTTCATGCTTCGTGAAGAAGACATTCTTCGTTAAAATTATTCTGATGAGTCACATCCATGCTTCGTGAAATCATCATCCGAAGCTATACTCCGAAGCTATACAATCTCAATATTGATCTGATAAAGCTCACCCATGTTTCATAAAAATATTCTCCGAAGCTGTATTGCGAAGCTATACAATTTCGATATCACTTTCTCAGAGCATCCTTTCGAAGGTTGAGAGTGTCACTTTCTTTTGCCAAATGCAATATGATGTATGATGCTTATGCTATGCAAAATGATGTAATGATGTTATGCTATGCATGTGACATTTGTTCCGAAGATACTCATAAAATATATTCGTAAGCTCTGCATTCCCTTAGGAACGTCTTTGGAGCTTCTTCGTCTTTTACTTAGACGATCTCAGCGTTGACTTTTCGCTGTAAGCCTCCCTTAGGAGCTTCTTCGCCCTTTACTTAGGCGGTATCAGCGTTGACTTTTCGCTGTAAGCCTCCCTTAGGAGCTTCTTCGCCTTTTACTTAGGCGGTATCAGCGTTGACTTTTCGCTGTAGGCTCTGCATTCCTTTAGGAACGACTTCTGAGCAGAAAACTTACACTGCGCTCCCTTTGGAACGGCTTTTTGTGACTTCGCAAACTTACTCTGCGCTCCTTAGAACGACTTTCTGTTACTCCGAAGGATTTTTAATTCGAAGGTCCTCCTTGGTAACGGAAAAAGAATTTTAAGCTTCGGCCACTTAAGCTTGTGGAGCAAATAGATCTTCCTCGTGGAAAACAACGAAATTATTACATGAAAACTATCAATGTTTTTTGCTTCACAGAAAATAAAACTGAAAAGAAAAGACTGCTATCAAAGGTAGGATATGTATCAATAAATGTGCTTCGACTCTGGCACAGTGCTGTTGACTGTGCGAGCTTCGGACTGTTCTCTGAAGTCCCTCTGATGTGGAGCGTGTTGACTCCCTTCTGGCTGTTGCCCTTGCTGCAATAGAGGTGGAGGCGGAAGCTGCTGCCAAGAAGCTTGAGGTTGACTTGCCGAAGCTACAGAAGCTGCAGGGTGATTGTCTATGTATTGTGGGATATAAGGCGGATGATACGAAGCAGTATGCATGACCTGCTTCGGCTGAGCTTGTTGAGATGCAGCTTCGGCAATTTCCTTTTGCTTCTGGATTGTAATATGGCACGACCTAGTGGTATGGCCCTTGCCTTCTCCACAGAACAAGCAAAACAGTCTCCTTGGCTGATCTCCGAATCTTCCGCCGAAGCCCCTGGCGCCTCTGCCTCTTGGAGCTGGTGGCCGGAAGGAAGTTTGTTGTTGCCCCGAAGCCTGTGAGGAGCATTGTGGTCTGTTCTGACTCCCCTTATCATCATTCTGAGTGTTATGGATGGAACGGACATGTCTCGGGTAGTATCTTCCTCCGAAGCCCCTAGTCATTTCAGAAAATCTGAAGGCCTCCTCCCTTCTTTGACGAAAGTCATTGTCAGCACGAATGTACTCATCCATCTTTTGGAGCAATTTCTCCAAAGTCTGAGGAGGCTTTCTAGCAAAGTATTGAGCTGCAGGCCCAGGACGAAGCCCCTTGATCATGGCTTCAATAACAATTTCATTGGGCACCGTTGGTGCCTGCGCCCTCAATCGTAAAAACCTTCGGACATACGCCTGAAGGTACTCTTCGTGATCCTGAATACACTGGAACAGGGCTTGAGCTGTGACTGGCTTCGTCTGAAATCCTTGAAAGCTGGTCAGTAACATATCCTTCAGCTTCTGCCATGAAGTTATTGTTCCTGGCCGAAGGGAGGAATACCAGGTCTGAGCAACATTCCTGACGGCCATGACGAAAGACTTCGCCATGACTGCAGCATTGCCCCCGTACGAAGACACCGTTGCTTCGTAGCTCATCAAGAATTGCTTCGGGTCGGAGTGACCATCAAACATGGGGAGCTGGGGTGGCTTATAGGATGGAGGCCAAGGTGTAGCCTGCAGCTCAGCAGACAGAGGAGAAGCATTATCAAAAACAAAATTTCCCTGATGGAAATTATCATACCAGTCATCTTCGTTGACGAAGCCCTCTTGATGAAGGTCTTTCTGATGAGGCCTTCTGTTCTGCTCATCGTGAGTAAGATGGCGGACTTCCTCAGAGGCTTCGTCTATCTGCCTTTGCAACTCAGCTAGGCGGGCCATCTTCTCCTTCTTCCTTTGTACTTGTTGGTGTAGCATCTCCATATCCCTGATTTCTTGGTCTAACTCTTCTTCCTGAAGTGTGGGGCTGACAGCCTTTCTCTTCTGGCTTCGGGCCTCCCGAAGAGAGACGGTCTCCTGGTTGTGGTCCAGCGGTTGCAGTGCTGAAGCCCCAGTCGCTGAAGCTTTCTTCGGCGCCATAGCTTCCGAAGGTGTTCAAAAAAGCTCGAAGTGGAAGTGAGTTCACCGGAGGTGGGCGCCAATGTTGGGGACTTGTTCTCAAATGCTTCGGATTAAGAACAAGGCAACATAAAAAGTGTTAAACGTTAAGGCCCTTCGTCCTATTGGACATTATTCCCCATCGGGAATAATGAGCTCCGGACGAAGATCACAAGAGGCATACCTTCGTAAATTCAACAAGTAATAACGAAGGACTCATATAAAACATGAAATGTAGATCACAGAATCATTTCTATTTTATTAACACAAAGAAATAGAAATGATTACAAATTACAAATGTACCTTCGGTCTTGAGAGAAGGTAAAAAGTACAAGCGTGACGCAAATGCCGATGCACCGTCAGCGTGAACAGTACGGGAGTACTGTTCATCTATTTATAGACGCGGGACGCAGCCCACGTAAAATTACATCCATGTCCATTACATTTGTTAACGGTTTATGGAAATCTGTCGAGGCCCCCGAAGTCTTTTCATCTTTAAGTCGGTTCCCCCTTATGCCATCGCACCGAAGCTTCCCTGCGCACAGCTTCGGCTGCCCTCGACCTTCGTCTGGTCCAGGCTTCGTCCTGGTCGTGCTCTATATCCATAATTCTGAATCCGAAAATACCTGTTCATATAATCCACTTGGAAAACATTGTCAAATCATGTTTTTGAGGACCTTCGGAGGACGAAGGCCCCCAACAATGGTCAAGTTTTATGCAACATATTATAGTATTATATCAACGCATTATATAACCCAGTCATGCAAAATATTAATGTCCTCAACCAAACATAGGTCATTGTGCTATTACAAATTTTTAATACATCAACCTCTCTTTTTTCACACTTCAAATTATTCACCCAATCCCATATGCTTAGCGGCTGATTCATTTTCTACTTCTTCATCAATACGATGTTTTTTAGCAGTCGAGGTTTCATTCCATTATGGAGCAGTTGTTTTATTGTTTAGTATTGATCCGGTCGGTCGTCCTCTCTTTCGATTAGCCAGTCTTGCTAGTCTTGCCCTGTTCTCTTCCACAGACAGACACGTCCTGCTGTTATGTCCATCTGCAATTCCACACAATTGGCATCTCCTATTCTTCTTTTTTCTCCTTTGGCACCTAGTTTCATAATCCTTTCTTCCGTATTTTTTATTGTCCATCCTTTTGGTCTTGCACGATCCGGCATACTCAGATTTATAACATCCACATTAAAAATCAGCCTCTGTATAATACAAAAACGATATTAATTAGTATACACACACACACACACACATATATATATATATATATAAAGTATTTTTGTACCACTCATCAAAATCAGTTCTAAATGCTGACCTTCTTAGCTTCTGAGGATGCACCAATCTGTTCCATTTGGTCGTGTGCTACGTGTAACGGAGAACTTGTATCACAAACCTCATGTGGAATTTTCATGTTGTCCACCTATATAGCATAACCCAAATACATCATCATTTCAATGCAGCATAAACATCTATTACATTATATACAAATGAACACTAAATTTTGAATATGTACCTGGTTACCAGCTGTTATTAATTTTAACGCATGTCCACATCCAGTCATGGTGTTATGATCATCCTACAAAATAAAATATTTTTTAGTACATTGATTTCATATATTCATTACATACAATACTTCATACAAGATTATATATTTATCTTTTACATACTATTTTGTGGCATATAATTGAATTGTCATTGTTGGAGAGGGAATTCTCTGGCCGGGTGGCGGAGTGCACCCGCCCTAAATCCTAAGATGAGGAGGAGCCTAAGCGTTTTGCTTGTTACGTGGATTGGTGGATGAACACACAAGAACACCAAGATTTAGAGTGGTTCGGGCCGCCAGAGCGTAATACCCTACTCCACTGTGTGTTGTATTGCTTGAGAGCTTGGGTGGATGTGAGGATCCTAGTGAGTCTAGGAAGGCTTGAGTCTATCTGTGTGACTTAGCATGCCTCCCCTTTTATAGCTTCAAGGGGGACACATACAAGGGTGCTAAGCACCGACATGTGGGCCCAGGAACATAACGGATGTAATACTTGGAGCGACTAATGCTCGCCCCTGGTGCAATCTTCCTTGCACCCTGATATCCGCGATCTGCATAGCCTTAGCATGCAGGGGAAGCTTCCCTGGCAACGTACATGTGATGATGGATGGGCACAGTACACTTCACAGCATGGGCATACTGTTCGACATTGGAATGGACAGGCACGCCGCCTGCAGGATGGCCAGGACACCGCCTGCCAGCTGAGTGGATAGGACACATTAAATGCTGAAGGGCCACATCACCTGTCAGCGGGATAGACAGGCAGCGCGCCTCCTCCGCAATAAATGTAGAGGCAGAGTGGCCTAGAGGTCTTACGTCAGGCTCTGCCTGCTGGCTTACGTCACGCGCGGTAGGCCACGTGGCAGCATTGGCACTATGCCTGGGCGGGGAGCGGAAGCGTTATGCGGACAGATCCGCACCAGGCTGGGCCTGGACACGTGTCGGCACCGGACCCTTGCCTGAGCAAGGCCTGGGTATTCTCTCCCCTAGAGTCCCAGGACCCGCTTGTGGGTAGTCCGGACCCCACACAGAGGGGTCCGGGACCAGACCCGGGGGTCTGGGTCGCACTCACGGGGGTCCTGGACCCTGTTCCAGAGACCCGGTCTACATGCACAGGGGTCCGGTACTCTCCCATGGGGGTCCGGACCCACTGTTGGCATCTTGGAGCGTATCATTTTCTTTGGTCACATGGTGACCCTGGAGCCATCCACGTGGTGGAGTTGGGTGCTGTTCACCATGTGACTAGAGATAGTCGCGTGGGCACCGTGTCTTCATGACATAGCAAGGGGTACTCCTGATCCAGGGTACCAACAGTGGCCCTCGGGCCCGCCTCAGAGGAGGATACGTGTAACACCCCAGGTGTTTATATTCCGCTCGACAACGAGTACGGATTTAAGCACGTAATATCAGCGGATAAAACAGATGCTAAATTTTAATCATCTTCACTTATCGCGATTTTAATATCGTAGTTGTTCTGTCTGTCGTGAGTTCGACATCATTTTTATCTATCCGGGCTCTTCCTAAATTTTCGTGATGTTTGGAACATAGTTGTTCCGAAAATCGGTGCATCCGATGATTATTTAAATTTATCGCTCGCGCGGATACGAATTCAAAAGCTCGATCTTTTCTTACGATTTTTATTACAGGCAAATTAGTTGGAACTCGACAACTAAGCTTTCAGTGTAAAATAATTTAATTCCCTTTTTGTCATCCGTGACATCGCGTCTACAGATTTTTAATTAAATTGTTCTCTAACCGAGTGTTCGAATAGCGAACGGAATTCATCTAAAACCAACTGAATCAAATGCAGATTGAAATACCGAAGTCGAAATCCGTTTAATTCAGTCTGTTGCTTTTCACCTCGATCTAAATCTTCAAAAAGTAAATTAATAATACAGATTCATCTGATTTCAAAATATTCACTAACTCAAACCATGTCGCAAGTACCATCGACCCATATTATTATGATATAACCCACTTTATCGCTAAAAATCTGGAACCAAAATATCTGCGATTTTTCGGTAAAAAGAGAAGAAATAAAAAAATCTGCAGCCGTCGTTATCCTTTTCTTCCCTTTGATTTTTATCCAGCCAATCCTATCCATCCGGCCGCTGTACGTGGTTGAAAAATCTGTCGCCGTTCTAGGCCTGTAAAAATCCCCCGTGAAGACTTATCTTCTTCCCCAGCCATCTCCTCTGGCGCTTGGCTTCCTGCTCGTCGGCTTCTCTTCCTCCGCGCGCCAGGACCTCCCTCTGAGCTCGCGCTCAGTGGAGCTCGATTCCTGCCGCGTGTTGCTCCAGCTTCTTCCGCGCCATGGCCCTTCCATAGCTCCCTCTGCCCAGCAGCTTCTCTCTCTCCCGGAGTTTCTCCCCGTCGTCACGCGCTCCTCCCTGCGTTGTGCGCCGTGCTCCGTGCGCGCGACCATCTCCCTCCGCGCCACGCGCCCAGGCGCCTACGCGCCCCTCTCCCTGAGTCCCTAGCCAGCTCATGCCCTGCTCCCTGCGCCGGAGCTCCCTTGCCATGGCCGCACCCCTCAAGCTCTTGCGCCGCGCTGGGCTCTCTACTCGAGCGCGCGCCTGCTTCCTGCGCCGCGGCAGCCGAGCTGGTCCCTGTCTCCCATGGCTACCGAGCTACTCCCTGGTGCTTGCCTCTCCTCGTTTTGGAGCTCGTCGATGCCACCTGAGTCTGGATCTCGTCGTGCCGCTGCTCCTATGCCGTGAGCTCCAGCTCGGATTTAGCCCAGCCTCGGCGCCGGTCCTAGCTCGGCCGATCGTTCTGCTCACCCATGCCGCGTGCCGCTTCACCTGCTCGGCTCTGTCCAATTCGATGCCCATCTCCGCCTGTCCGCGCCTGCTGCTCGTCTGCTGCGCGCGTCGACTTCCTGCGTGCTGAGCTCTCTGGCTTGCCTCTACGCTCGCCCGTGGCCGTCGAACTCGCCCAGCCTGATCCCATGCGGCAGCACGCGTCCATGGTTGCGTTCACCGAGCTCTGGTGCTTAGCGTCGAAGTCGTTGCGCTGTTGGCACTCTAGTTTCTTTGTCCTCGCGTGGGGTGTGGCAATCGTGTCCACATCCGCGACATCGCCATCTATGTCCCTTACATCGTTGTCGAGGTCCTCTGATGGTCGCCGCGCCCCTCAGCTCGCGCAGCTTGCTGGTGGTCTGTCCACTCGCCCTCGGCCTCACCTTCATGTAGCAACACCATCGGCTCCTCGTCCGGCTTTAACTTCGTCATGGCCAGCAGCTTCAAATCCGTATAGCGTGTCTCCGTACTCTACGTCATCGCCGTCGTGGTTCTTGGAGTTCGTCGTGACGCACTGTTGATGATCTACGTATAGCGGGAGATCTTCGCAAGTTCACGCAGCTTTGTGGTAACTAATTTTAATGGTGATCCGCGTTATTTAGCGCTATGTTTGTTTCTTTTGTGTGTTTTTGTGTGCAATCGTGGAGGGAGATTTGATGCTGAAGCCGAAGCCAGCGTGATGCTTCTCGGTTGTTCGATGAAATGGTCGAGTTGAGTATTAGTAAACTATATTCGCTACCTCTGTTAGCAGAGTCATTAGATGGATTGGCTAAGTACGTTGATTTGATTATCTTGTTTGCCATATAACCATAGTGGCGGTGTTTGATATTGGTTAAACTGCTTCGTATATACGGGGTATGGTTTAGTAAATATTGTGAAGAATAAAATTGGTATACCAAGTGATTAGCCGATTACTCCTGTTGTTATGGGTCGTATTAATATATTTAAGTAGGAAAGTGATATCTTGCCATACTAGTCGTCGTATTTTGTATTTGTTACCCGGGTAACTATCATATGTGCGTGTTTGTTGTTACCCAAAATGGTTAAATCAGAATCATCAGCGTATCCGCAGTTTAGTTTAACTATGATGAGCTTTTTGGCTATCCTTGATAGTTAGCATGTATGATAGGTTGATTAGGATATGATCGATGATTTTCTTATCTAGTGATTGGTGTGACGGTATATTGTATAAAATATGCTTGGTAAAAATATATGTAGTAATATGATTGTGTTAATAAATCATAAAGGAAAATAGAGCGTGAATATATATATATATATATATATATATATATATATATATTGTTTTGCGATATATGAGCTACCTTTGAATAGGCTGGAAAAGCGTAATTATTATAATTAGTCATATATCACTAGCTAGTATCTGCTATATGCTTTGTTATAAGTGTTTCATCCTTTTCAGTGTAGATTATCTATCTTATACTATTTATACTCGTGCTCATGCATGTGCACCGTGCATTTCATGAGGTACGCTAGTTGATCACGTGACACGGAAGACGACCCCAAGTCGACCCCAGGATAATGCAGAGATTGGACATCTCCGCAAGACAACATCGTCAGTCGGACCAACATGAAGATGGACAGACGAAGCAAGTATCAGAACAAAGGCTGATCGTCAAGTGATCGACGTCTAACAAACACTAACCTAGTGTTTCTTCCAGGCAAGCCCCGGTGCATTTGCCCCTTCCTTGTGTTTTAAATGTTTTTTCACCTTATCTGATGCATTAGGTGATAGGAGTTGTGTGATAAACAATTGATGCATTACCATTCCTTGGCAACTCCTTAATCCCGGTTTTATAAAAAGAACTGATAATGCTTAGCCCTGCTTAGAAACTAAAAAATCATTTGTTTTCAAAAAGAATAATTGTGGAACATTGGTTATGGGTCTTTCGTTTCAAAAACCAAAGCAAACTTATGGTGATGATTCCACTTCGGCCGGAGTGGGTTCATCATTCGGAAAAGAGTACCCCTGTCGGGTACCAAAAATGGGAAAATGGTTTGAATACATCTAGACCAGACATTGAGTGGACATGGTCGCTCGTCTGTGTCAATTAAGGACCGTTCAATGTAGGCCTGATGAGGTGAGACTTTGCAACTAGCCACATGCTTCGGTAAGCCTGAACCCGGCTATTCCATACGTGAAAAGACAACCGCGCACTGGGTGTGGGAGATGGTGGGAGTAGCGTGTACCCTCCTGGCTAGAGGCTGGACGGAGGAGTACTATGCTCCCGGGTAGCGCGGACCGGTTCACGTTGTGGAGGATCTGTGGGAACGGTTGACATATGCAAGGGTTAAGTGCTACATATGTCGTGTGGTTAGGGATCCCCAGCTGGGTATAATCGGTTCGAATCATCATTGCTCCTCAGTTATGGAGACTCGACTCACTGACCACTCATCGTAGTTTAATAAGTGAAACATGATTGTGATTTGGTTAAAAGGAAACTAGTGTAGGACAAGTGAATGCTCTAGATTAGGCAAATCTAGATTCAGGAAAAGTACTTAACTTGTGAAGTAAAATTTTGGCATAAGGATTCACTACTAGTAAGCTCTTCTGCAAAATGGGTCTTTGAAATTTGGTAAGTCTTACCTTGAATCCCTCTAGCCAGCATACCTTTGAGAGTCTTTTCTTTAATTGGGTAAGTCTTGCTGAGTAATTCTGTACTCAGGGTTTTATTCCCTGTTGTTTTTTAGGTTTTAACTTTGTGCTGTTGTTGATAGTGTTAAGTGCTGGTGGGCTCGGCCTTCTTATAAGTCTAAGTAACTCTTCCATACTTCTTATTGAGGATGTTCACTTGAGCTAGCATATATTTCAAACTTATACTTTTGTAATCACTTCGATAAAATAATATAAAATTTTTGTAACTGGTAAAATTTGGTAATAAGGTTTCCGCTGCAAAAATATTGGTGTGTGTGATTTGTGTTACTTAATCCTGCGGTCCTGGTTGTAAGTGGTTTATCCGGTGTCCTTGGGGCAATCGGACGGATCCTGTTAAGTTATCTGGTGCACATGCATAGCCGTCTAAGGTCTTTGAGACAAGAATAGGTGCATGTGGGCCCGATACTGTCGGGGACCATAATTAGGGGTACCCCCGAGGTTCCTAAATCTCAGCTGGTAACCCCCATCAGCATAAAGCTGCAAAGGCCTGATGGGTACGACTAAGTCAGGGATCGATCCATTCAAAGGACGCGATCGCGCCTCACCCGAGCCTAGCCTCGGACAAGGGCAGCCGACCCCGGGGGATCTCCGCCTCGCCCGAGGCCCCCCTCTAGAACCTAATGTATTCCCGGCTCGCCCGAGGCCCTGTCTTCGCCAGGAAGCAACCCTGACCAAATCGCCGCGCCGACCGACCAAATTGCAGGAGCATTTAATGCAAAGGTGGCCTGACACCTTATCCTGACGCGCGCCCCTACAGTTGACAGAGCCGAAGTGACCACCGTCACTTTGCCGCTCCACTGACCGGCCTGACAGAAAGACAGCGCCGCCTGCGCCACTCCGACTGCGGTGCCGCCTGACAGAGTGAGGCTGACAGGCGGTCAGGCCCGGCCGCGGGCACCATAGGAAACTCCGCTCCGCCCGACCCCAGGGCTCGGACTCGGGCTACGGCCCTGGAAGACGGCGAACACCGCTCCGCCCGACCCCAGGGCTCGGACTCGGGCTACGGCCCCGGAAGACGGCGAACACCGCTTCACCCGACCCCAGGGCTCGGACTCGGGCTAAGTCCCTGAAGACGGCGAACTCCGCTCCGCCCGACCCAGGGCTCGGACCAGGCTACGGCCTCGGAAGACGGCGAACTCCGCTCCGCCCGACCCCAGGGCTCGGACTCGGGCTACGGCCTCGGAAGACGACGAACTCCACCCGACCCCAGGGCTCGGACTCAGGCTACGGCCTCGGAAGACAACGAACTCCGCCTGACCCCAGGGCTCGGACTCAGGCTACGGCCTCGGAAGACGGCGAACTCCGCTCCGCCCGACCTAGGGCTCGGACTAGGCTACGGCCCCAGAAGATGACGAACTACGCTCCGCCCGACCCCAGGGCTCGGACTCCGCCCTGGCCTCTGCCGACGACCTCCGCCTCACCCGACCCCAGGGCTCGGACTCCGCCCTGGCCTCTGCCGACGACCTCCGCCTCGCCCGACCCTAGGGCTCGGACTCCGCCCTGGCCTCAGTCGACGGACTCTGCCTCGCCCGACCCAGGGGATCGGACTCGACCTCGGCCATAGAAGACAGACTCGACTTCGGCTTCGGAGGAGCTCCCACGTCGCCCGACCTAGGGCGCGGACCGGCCACGTCAACAGGAGGCGCCATCATCACCCTACCCCGAGCTGACACGAACCACGGGGGACAAGACCGGTGTCCCATCTTACTCGCTTCGCCAGATAGGCTATGATGGCGTCCCCTCATACTCAGTGACGGTGGCAGCTCGCAGCCCCCTTACGGAAGCAAGAGGACGTCAGCAAAGGACTCGACGGCCCCAACAACTGTCCCTCCACTAGGCTCCAACGCTCCTCCGACGGCCACGACATCACACCAACAGGGTGCCAAGATCTCTCCGGCTGCCACAATGGCATGTACTTAGGGCGCTAGCTCTCCCCCGCTAGACACGTAGCACTCTGCTACACCCCCATTGTACACCTGGATCCTCTCCTTGCGCCTATAAAAGGAAGGACCAGGGCCCTCTTAGAGAAGGTTGGCCGCGCGGGGACGAGGACGAGACGAAGGCGCTCGCGTGAGGCCGCTCGCTCCCTCTCCCGCGTGGACGCTTGTAACCCCCTACTGCAAGCGCACCCGACCTGGGCGCGGGACGAACACGAAGGCCGCGGGACTTCCACCTCTCTCTCTCACCGTCTCCGGCCACCTCGCTCTGCCCCCTTTGCGCTCGCTCTCGCGTCGACCCATCTGGGCTGGGGCACGCGGCGACATTCACTCGTCGGCATTAGGGACCCCCGGTCTCGAAACGCCGACAGTTGGCACGCCAGGTAGGGGCCTGCTGCGTGTTGACGAACAACTACCCGTCAAGCTCCAGATGGGCAGTCTCCAGCAACCTCTTCGACCCGGGACGGTGCTCCGTTTCGGGAGCCTTGAGTTCATGTCCCTCGACGGCGGCTACGACATGATACTAGTTCCACCGCCGGACGACAGCGGCAATGGCGGCCGACAGCCCGCTCGCCGGCGGCGGAATCGACGACATCTTCCCCACGTGGCGAAAGAACTACATTCGAGCTCGTCCCGTCGCCTCCCCCGCCGGCAGAGGAGGAGACGGGGCAACCAAGGCCAAGCGGGAGGCAGCGCCCCGTCGACTGCCGAGCGAGTCGACGGCCCCAACGCCCCAACAAGGGGCGCGCCGGGCATCGACCTCACGTTTGAGACGAAGACGACCGCCGTTTCCCCGCGACACGCCTACTCCAAGCAGACGGACGACGCCAGCACCCTCGCAGAAGGCTTGCTGGGCATCACCCTCGTGCCTGGGACGACGGTGCAGTCTGCCCTTGACGTGACTTCATCACCGCCCGTCGACCAGGAGGTACCGATCGACTCCCATCTCGCACCTTTCGGATTCAGCCTCGACCCGCCAAGCGGCCTCGCTTTGGCGGGCGCTCTCGTAGAGGCAAGTCCAGACCCTTTGGGGTTTTGTATGCGGTCACCTTGGGACCGGCTGACGGATGTCTCGACCTACGTGCTCTCTGGGTCCGAGGAAGATGACGAGCCCAGTTTCTGTTGGGATTTCTCCAGACTTGGCAACCCCTGTGCCATGCGGGACTTTATGACCGCATGCGACTACTGCCTTTCCGACTGTTCCGACGGTAGCCGCGGCTTCGGCGACGAAGACTGCGGCCCGAGTCGTGAATGTTTCCACGTCGATCTAGGGGGTCCCGGCGAAGGCAACCATCTTGGTATGCCAGCGAACGGTGATCCCCCTAGGCCGGTGCCTCGCGTTGACATCCTTCGGGAGCTAGCTGTGGTCCCAGTCCCTGCGGGGGGTCAGGACACACAGCTCGAGCAAATCCACGAGGTGCAGGCCAGGCTCGACGAGGGAGCAGGAGCGCTTGAGCCGATCTGCCAGAACGTCGGGCAGGCATGGGTGGTCCAACCTCCAGCCGGAGAAATACGTCATCTACCCCAGGGCTTCCAGCACCGCGTCGCCGACGATGACAGGGTCAGGCCGCCACCCACACCCAGCGGGGTTGGCCAGGACCTGGCTGCAGCAGTGATGCTCCTCCGCTCAATGCCGGAGCCTTCAACCACCGAGGGGCGACGCATCCAGGGGAGCTCAAGAATCTCCTGGAAGGCGCCGTGGTCCAACGGGCCGAGAGCTCTGCCTCCCGAAGGCAGGGTTACCCCTCAGAACCTCGTGCCGCGACTTCCCGATTCATGCGGGAAGCCTCGGTCTACATCGGGCGCACGCGCCACACAGCGCCTGCGGCCCCGGGTCACCTCGGCAACGAGGAACCTCACCGCGACCGTCAGGCCCGCCTCGACGAGAGGCTGCGCCGAGGCTACCACCCCAGGCGTGGGGGACGCTACGACTGCGGGGAGGGTCGGAGTCCTTCGCCCGAACCACCTGGTCCGCAGGCCTTCAGCCGGGCCATATGACGGGCGCCATTCCCGACCCGGTTCCGACCCCCGGCTACTATCACGAAGTACTCAGGGGAGACAAGGCCAGAACTGTGGCTCACGGACTACCGTCTGGCCTGCCAACTGGGTGGAACGGACGATGACAACCTCATCATCCGCAACCTCCCCCTGTTCCTCTCCGACACCGCTCGCGCCTGGTTGGAGCACCTGCCTCCGGGGCAGATCTCCAACTGGGATGACCTAGTCCAAGCTTTCGCCGGCAATTTCCAGGGCACATACGTGCGCCCCGGGAATTCCTGGGACCTCCGAAGCTGCCGACAGCAGCCGGGAGAGTCTCTCCGGGACTACATCCGGCGATTCTCGAAGCAGCGCACCGAGCTGCCCAACATCACCGACTCGGATGTCATCGGCGCGTCCCTCGCTGGCACCACCTGCCGCGACCTGGTGAGCAAGCTGGGTCGCAAGACCCCCACCAGGGCGAGCGAGCTGGTGGACATCGCCACCAAGTTTGCCTCCGGCCAGGAGGCGGTCGAGGCTATCTTCCGGAAGGACAAGCAGCCCCAGGGCCGCCCATCGGAAGATGCCCCTGAGGCGTCAACCCAGCGTGGCGCCAAGAAGAAGGGCAAGAAGAAGTCGCAAGCGAAACGCGACGCCGCCGACGCGGACCTTGTCGCCGCCGCCGAGTTCAAGAACCCTCGAAAACCTCCAGGAGGTGCCAACCTCTTCGACAAGATGCTAAAGGAGCCGTGCCCCTATCACCAGGGGCCTGTCAAGCACACCCTTGAGGAGTGCATCATGCTTCGACGCCACTTCCATAGGGCTGGGCCACTCGTGGAGGGTGACAGGGCCCACGACGACGACAAGAAGGAAGATCACCAAGCAGGAGAGTTCCCCGAGGTCCGCGACTGCTTCATGATCTACGGTGGGCAAGCGACGAATTCCTCGGCTCGGCACCGTAAGCAAGAGCGCCGGGAGGTCTGTTCGGTGAAGGTGGCGGCGCCAGTCTACTTAGACTGGTCCGACGAGCCCATCACTTTCGACCGAGCCGACCACCCCGACCATGTGCCAAGCCCGGGGAGATACCCGCTCGTCGTCGACCCCGTCATCGGTGACGTCAGACTCACCAAGGTCCTCATGGACGGAGGCAGCAGCCTCAACATCATCTACGCCGAGACCCTCGGGCTCCTGCGTGTCGATCTGTCCTCCGTCCGGGCAGGCGCTGCACCCTTCCACGGGATCATCCCCGAGAAGCGCGTCCAGCCCCTCGGACAACTTGACCTTCCCGTCTGCTTCGGAACGCCCTCCAACTTCCGAAGGGAGACCCTGACGTTCGAGGTGGTTGGGTTCCGAGGAACCTACCACGTGGTACTGGGAAGACCGTGCTACACGAAGTTCATGGCCGTCCCCAACTACACCTACCTGAAGCTCAAGATGCCGGGCCCAACGGGGTCATCACCGTCGGCCCCACGTACAAACACACGTTCGAATGCGACATGGAGTGCGTGGAGTACGCCGAGGCCCTCGCCGAATCCGAGGCCCTCATCGCCGACCTGGAGAGCCTCCCTAAGGAGGTACCAGACGTGAAGCGTCATGCCGGCAATTTCGAGCCAGCAGAGACAGTCAAGTCTGTCCCTCTCGACTCCAGCAACGACGTCTCCAAGCAAGTCCGGATCAGTTCCGAGCTCGACCCCAAATAGGAAGTAGTGCTCGTCGACTTCCTCCGCGCAAACGCCGACGTTTTCGCGTGGAGTCCCTCGGACATGCCTGGCATACCGAGGGAGGTCACCGAGCACTCGCTGGATATCCGAGCTGGAACCCGACCCGTCAAGCAGCCTCTGCGCCGATTCGACGAGGAGAAGCGTAGAGCCATAGGTGAGGAGATCCACAAGCTAATGGCGGCAGGGTTCATCAAAGAGGTATTCCATCCCGAATGGCTTGCCAACCCTGTGCTTGTGAGAAAGAAAGGTGGGAAATGGCGGATGTGCGTAGACTACACTGGTCTGAACAAAGCATGTCCGAAGGTTCCCTACCCTCTGCCTCGCATCGATCAAATTGTGGATTCCACTGCTGGGTGCGAAACCCTGTCTTTCCTCGATGCCTACTCAGGGTATCACCAAATCAGGATGAAAGAGTCCGACCAGCTCGCGACTTCTTTCATCACACCCTTCGGCATGTACTGCTATGTCACTATGTCGTTCGACTTGAGGAATGCGGGCGCGACGTACCAGCGGTGCATGAACCATGTGTTCGGCAAACACATTGGCCGCACGGTCGAGGCTTACGTCGATGACATCGTAGTCAAGACGAGGAAAGCCTCCGACCTCCTTTTCGACCTCGAAACGACATTCCGATGTCTCAAGGCGAAAGGCGTCAAGCTCAATCCCGAGAAGTGTGTCTTCGGAGTGCCCCGAGGCATGCTCTTGGGGTTCATCGTCTCCGAGCGGGGCATCAAAGCCAACCCGGAGAAGATCGCAGCCATCACCGGCATGGGGCCCATCAAGGACTTTAAGGGCGTACAGAGGGTCATGATATGTCTCGCGGCTCTGAGCCGTTTCATCTCACGCCTCAGCGAAAGAGGTCTGCCTCTGTACCGCCTCCTAAGGAAGGCCGAGTGCTTCACCTGGACCCCCAAGGCCGAGGAAGCCCTCGGGAACCTGAAGGCGCTCCTCACGAAGGCGCCTATCTTGGTGCCCCCAGCCGTCGGGGAAGCCCTCTTGGTCTACGTCGCCGCAACCACTCAGGTGGTTAGCGCCGCGATTGTGGTCGAGAGGCAAGAAGAGGGGCACGCATTGCCCGTTCAGAGGCCAGTCTACTTCGTCAGCGAGGTACTGTCCGAAACCAAGATCCGCTACCCACAAGTTCAGAAGCTACTGTATGTGGTGATTCTAACACGACGCAAGTTGCGACACTACTTCGAGTCTCATCCGGTAACTGTGGTGTCTTCCTTCCCCCTGGGGGAGATCATCCAGTGCCGGGAGGCCTCGGGGAGGATTGCAAAGTGGGCGGTGGAAATCATGGGCGAGACAATCTCGTTCGCCCCCCGGAAGGCTATCAAGTCCCAGGTCTTAGCGGACTTCGTAGCTGAATGGGTCGACACCCAGCTCCCAACAGCTCCGATCCAGCCGGAGCTCTGGACCATGTTCTTCGACGGGTCGCTGATGAAGACAGGAGCCGGCGCAGGCCTACTCTTCATCTCGCCCCTTGGAAAGCACATACGCTATGTGCTACGCCTCCATTTCCCGGCGTCCAACAATGTGGCCGAATATGAGGCTCTGGTCAACGGGTTGCGGATCACCATCGAGCTAGGGATTCGATGCCTCGACGCTCG
This sequence comes from Zea luxurians, assembly GCA_029449295.1. NCBI lineage: Eukaryota > Viridiplantae > Streptophyta > Magnoliopsida > Poales > Poaceae > Zea > Zea luxurians. The sequence goes on along the minus strand of JAOPSE010000004.1, from coordinate 181,755,614 downwards.
TGGTGACTCGTAGCTCGTCATCGACCAAGTCATGAAAAACTCCCATTGCCGCGACCCGAAGATGGAGGCCTATTGTGATGAGGTTCGGCGCCTGGAAGACAAGTTCTACGGGCTTGAGCTCAACCACATCGCCCGACGCTACAACAAGACTGCGGACGAGCTGGCTAAGATAGCCTCGGGGCAGACAACGGTTCCCCCGGACGTCTTCTCCCGAGACCTACATCAACCCTCAGTCAAGACCGACGACTCGCCCGAGCCCGAGAAGCCCTCGGCCGCGCCCGAGGCACCCTCGGCCGCGAGGGTGAGGCACTGCGCATCGAGGAGGAGCGGAGCAGGGTCGCGCCTGATCGAAACTGGCAGACCTCATACCTGCAATATCTCCACCAAGGAGAGCTACCACTTGATCAAGCCGAAGCTCGGCGATTGGCACGGTGTGCCAAGTCGTTCGTCCTACTGGGGGACGACAAGGAGCTCTACCACCGCAGCCCCTCAGGCATCCTCCAGCGATGCATCTCCATCACCGAAGGTCAGGAGTTACTACAAGAAATACACTCGGGGGCTTGCGGTCATCACGCAGCGCCTCGAGCCCTTGTCGGAAAAGCTTTCCGACAAGGTTTCTATTGGCCAACGGCGGTCGCCGACGCTACTAGGATTGTCCGCACCTGCTAAGGGTGCCAATTCTACGCAAGGCAGACCCACCTGCCTGCTCAGGCTCTGCAGACGATTCCCATCACCTGGCCTTTTGCTGTGTGGGGTCTGGACCTTGTCGGCCCCTTGCAGAAGGCACCCGGGGGCAACACGCACCTGTTGGTCGCCATCGACAAATTCTCCAAGTGGATCGAGGTCCGACCCCTGAACAGCATCAGGTCCGAGCAGGCGGTGGCGTTCTTCACCAACATCATCCATCGTTTCAGGATCCCGAACTCCATCATCACCGACAACGGCACCCAATTCACCGGCAGAAAGTTCCTGGACTTCTGCGAGGATCACCACATCCGGGTGGACTGGGCCGCCGTGGCTCATCCCATGACGAATGGGCAAGTAGAGCGTGCCAACGGCATGATTCTACAAGGACTCAAGCCTCAGATCTACAACGACCTCAACAAGTTCGGCAAGCAATGGATAAAGGAACTCCCCTTGGTGGTCTGGAGCCTGAGGACAACACCGAGCCGAGCCACAGGCTTCACACCGTTCTTTCTAGTCTATGGGGCCGAGGCCATCTTGCCCACAGACTTAGAATACGGTTCCCCAAGGGCAAAGGCCTATGCCGACCAAAGCAACCAAGCTAGCCGAGAAGACTCACTGGACCAGCTGGAAGAGGCTCGGGACAGGGCCTTACTACACTTGGCACGATATCAGCAGTCCATGCGACGCTACCACGCCCGAGGGGTCCGATCCCGAGACCTCCAGGTGGGCGATCTGGTGCTTCGGCTGCGACAAGATGCCCGAGGGCGGCACAAGCTCACGCCCCCCTGGGAGGGGCCATTTGTCATCGCCAAAGTTCTGAAGCCCGGAACGTACAAGCTGGCCAACAGTCAAGGCGAGATCTACGGCAACGCTTGGAACATCCAACAGCTACGTCGCTTCTACCCTTAAGATGTTTTCAAGTCGTTCATATACCTCGCTCCTACACAAAGTTTAGTCGTCAAGGAAGGGTCAACCTTGCCTCGGCAAAGTCCTACCCTCCCTCGGGGGCTAAAAGGGGGGACCCCCTCTGCGTCGAATTTTTCCCGCAAAAAGATCCTTTCTGCCAGATTGTCTTTCGTGCTTTTTGACTACTTCGAAAGTGGATCCTGAAAACGACGGAGTACACGTAAGCAGCCAAGGCTGACCGAGCCGAGGGACTCCTACGCCTCCGGGATACGGATACCTCACTCATCACCTTCTGCGAGAAGTAACTCGTGCTCAGATAAGTGACTCCACGGACCGAACAAGTCTTCATGCTTGAGAGCTCTTCTGCCGAAATGATTTTTCGGGCCTTCTCGACTGCGTCGATAGCAGAACCTTATGGACGGGTAAGAGCGCGCGTAAGCGGCAAGACCGACCGAGCCGAGGGACTCCTACGCCTCCGGGATACGGATACCTCACTCGTCGCCTTCCGTGAAAAGCAACTCTCGCCCGCACAAACAATTCCGTTACCGACGAATAAGTCCGGATACTCGAAACAAGAGGAAAAGAACGCAGCTTTACAACACGACGACGGTGTGTTTAGGCCTCGGCGGCCGCAGAAAACATACACACACTACAAGACAACCTGATCCTGCAGGCTCGGGCGTCGACAGCCGAAGGGGGCAGCAACACCCTCGGCATCGACTACACCTTCGGCGGGGTCTGACCTAGCCTCGGGCGTCGACGCGGACGGAGGGCCCCCACTCCGAAGGACGACATCAACACCACATCCGGGCCATCGCCGCCAGGGTTTTCTTCAAGAATCTGGCCCGAGCAGGCGGTTCGGCTGGCTACCCCGAGGCCTCGGCCCGCTGTCCTCCGACGACATCGGCCCGACCCGAGGCCTCGGCAGCTCAACTCCGGCGCCGGTTCCGCTAGTGGACATCCCGGCCAGGCTCTGGCCAGTCACACCTCCTTCACGGGAAACTCTGCCTCTGTTCGTGCTGACACCGCTACCCCTGGCCTCGGCTCATCGAAGAGCGGCCGAGGGGTTCCTCTAACCAAGCGAGGGAAGCCTCGGGCAGTAAGGCTGACCGAGCCGAGGGACTCCTACGCCTCCGGGATACGGATATCTCACTCGTCACCTTTACCTGGGGCGACTCACGCTTGGTGAGGCAGTTCAAGCAACCAACAGGCGAGTCTTAGCGCTCGAAAATGAGGAAAAAACATGGCTCCGTGCCTAAATTACATACATGTCCAGGCCCACGCGTCATGCAATCGGCGCGTCGGTTGCCACGTGAAGGAAACTGCACCGCCTCCCATGCCACTACCGCGCCTCCTCGACTGTGGAGTCTATACCGTGACTCGAGGTGACCCCGCAGTGCCAGCCAAGCGCGACGGTCAAAAGCGGTCAAAAATGGGCCGGTAGTAATGGCGGTGGCAGGCGGGCAGGGGCAGCGGTCACGTCGCCAGTCAAGTCGTCAGCAGGCTCACGTCCTCTCCAGGGACAGCGAGAGAACCCTCTCCCACGGCGTGAAGATGACGCGCCCGTGATCCGTACCTCGAACGGCTCGCGCACGCGCAACGGCCGCTTCACAAAACGCGCGCCCCGTCGCATTAACTCCGCGGCGAGACAGGCGGCGCCTCTGGCAGGAGAAACAAGCGACGCTTCGCCTTTGCCACAATAACCACATCGAAAAAGGTACGCCGCGTCGTTCGATTTCGTACCCTTTTCCTTTTTTCCTCTTTCTCTCTCTTGCAACAGGGACCGGGAAAGGGGGATACCCTGAAAAGGATCCTTCTCTGTGAAGGAACCAGGCTCCGAGCCTCCCTACTGATCAGAGGTTCGAAGGCTGGCCCCTCGGAAGGGTTTGACAGCCGCCTCAGATCGCGTGGGCTCTACACCCACTGCTGGTCAGGGGTTCGAAGGTCGGCCCCTCGAAAGGGTTCAACGACCGCCTCAGGCTACTCGGGCTCCGCGCCCACTACTGATCAGGGGTTCGAAGGCTGGCCCCCGAAGGGTTCACAGTCGCCTCAGACACAGAGCGAGGGATGGCCAAGGGTACGTTCGATACATAACCAAGGCTCGGGCTACGCTCCCGAGGTACCCTAGGACATTTCCGAGACCAGCGGGAGCGATCTTGTAACAGAATCCCATCGGAGGGAGGCATCGAGCCCTCGGACCCCGTCGCCAGGGGACCGGGTCTGGCAGATCACCTGCAGGTACTTTTGGGCACGCCTCCGGGCCACAGCCGACCCCTAACGAATGGGGCACGGGCGCCCACTCGGATCACCCGTTCGCAGCTCACTGGAGACACCATGTTCGTCGCCCATCGAGGGCAACATGGCGCTTTCCCCCCCTCCTCCTTGCGGAAAGGCGACGCAGGGGCGTATGTAAAAAAGTCGAGTCTGTCCTTGGTCGTCCTCTCGCTCTGTGCGGAGGCTCGGGGGCTGCTCTCGCAAACTCGGCTCCGGCCAAACCGTTGACGGCGTCAACATACCAGCCCGAGAACTTGGGACTCGACGGTGCACTCGGGCTACGGCCAGCTCGCATGAGGGAACGACCAGACCAGCCGAGCCATTGCACGAGGCATTAAGACCTCGAAGGAGTCTAACCACTCCTCCGAGGCCTCGGGGGCTACACCCGGCGGGTCCGCTCGCGCGCCCCCGCCGGAACGAACAGCAACCGAGAAAGGCTGGTCCCCTTGAAAAAAGTGCGACAAAAGCCTCCAAGCAAGTGTTGACACTCCCTTGGAGGCTCGGGGGCTACTGTCGGGGACCATAATTAGGGGTACCCCCGAGGTTCCTAAATCTCAGCTGGTAACCCCCATCAGCATAAAGCTGCAAAGGCCTGATGGGTACGACTAAGTCAGGGATCGGTCCATTCAAAGGACGCGATCGCGCCTCGCCCGAGCCTAGCCTCGGACAAGGGCAGCCGACCCCGGGGGATCTCCGCCTCGCCCGAGGCCCCCCTCCAGAACCTAATGTATTCCCGGCTCGCCCGAGGCCCTGTCTTCGCCAGGAAGCAACCCTGACCAAATCGCCGCATCGACCGACCAAATTGCAGGAGCATTTAATGCAAAGGTGGCCTGACACCTTATCCTGACGCGCGCCCCTACAGTTGACAGAGCCGAAGTGAACACCATCACTTCGCCGCTCCACTGACCGGCCTGACAGAAAGACAGCGCCGCCTGCGCCACTCCGACTGCGGTGCCGCCTGACAGAGTGAGGCTGACGGGCGGTCAGGCCCGGCCGTGGGCGCCATAGGAAACTCCGCTTCGCCCGACCCTAGGGCTCGGACTTAGGCTACGGCCCTAGAAGACGGCGAACACCGCTCCGCCCGACCCCAGGGCTCGGACTCGGGCTACGGCCCCGGAAGACAGCGAACACCGCTTCGCCCGACCCCAGGGCTTGGACTCGGGCTAAGTCCCGGAAGACGGCGAACTCCGCTCCGCCCGACCCAGGGCTCGGACCAGGCTACGGCCTCGGAAGACGGCGAACTCCGCTCCGCCCGACCCCAGGGCTCGGACTCGGGCTACGGCCTCGGAAGACGACGAACTCCGCCTGACCCCAGGGCTCGGACTCAGGCTACGGCCTCGGAAGACGACGAACTCCGCCCGACCCCAGGGCTCGGACTCAGGCTACGGCCTCGGAAGACGGCGAACTCCGCTCCGCTCGACCTAGGGCTCGGACTAGGTACGGCCCCAGAAGATGACGAACTACGCTCCGCCCGACCCTAGGGCTCGGACTCCGCCTTGGCCTCTGCCGATGACCTCCACCTCGCCCGACCCCAGGGCTCGGACTCCGCCCTGGCCTCTGCCGACGACCTCCGCCTCACCCGACCCCAGGGCTCGGACTCCGCCCTGGCCTCTGCCGACGACCTCCGCCTCGCCCGACCCCAGGGCTCAGACTCCGCCCTGGCCTCAGCCGACGGACTCCGCCTCGCCCGACCCAGGGGATCGGACTCGGCCTCGGCCACAGAAGACAGACTCGACTTCGGCTTCGGAGGAGCTCCCACGTCGCCCGACCTAGGGCGCGGACCGGCCACGTCAACAGGAGGCGCCATCATCACCCTACCCCGAGCTGACACGAACCACAGGGGACAAGACCGGCGTCCCATCTGGCTCGCTTCGCCAGATAGGCTATGATGGCGTCCCCGCATACTCAGTGACGGTGGCAGCTCGCAGCCCCCTTACGGAAGCAAGAGGACATCAGCAAAGGACTCGACGGCCCCAACAGCTGTCCCTCCACCAGGCTCCAACGCTCCTCCGACGGCCACGACATCACACCAACAGGGTGCCAAGATCTCTCCGGCTGCCACAATGGCATGTACTTAGGGCGCTAGCTCTTCTTCGCTAGACACGTAGCACTCTGCTACACCCCCATTGTACACCTGGATCCTCTCCTTGCGCCTATAAAAGGAAGGACCAGGGCCCTCTTAGAGAAGGTTGGCCGCGCGGGGACGAGGACGAGACGAAGGCGCTCGCGTGAGGCCGCTTGCTCCCTCTCCCGCGTGGACGCTTGTAACCCCCTACTGCCAGCGCACCCGACCTGGGCGCGGGACGAACACGAAGGTCGCGGGACTTCCACCTCTCTCTCTTGCCGTCTCCGGCCACCTCGCTCTCCCCCCTTCGCGCTCGCTCTCGCGTCGACCCATCTGGGCTGGGGCACGCAACGACATTCACTCGTCGGCATTAGGGACCCCGGTCTCGAAACACCGACAGATACCTTGGGAGGTTCTACCACAATACGAGCCTGCAGGTGGGGCCAAAGCTTGTACCTTGCATCAACTTGGCATGACCGGTGACTGGGGCACCTCCTCTGCTCGTGCCGCATTAACTCGGCGCGCTCGCGCTGTCAGCCTGCCATTGGTCGCATCAACTGTCACGCCTGTTCCCGCGGCTAACTGACCCATGGTCTCCGCACCTGATGGCTTTACTGGGCCAAGCGTGGGGTGCCTCGATACCGCTGCATTTGGTTTTGAAAATTCACCTTCTCTGTCTTCTGGGGCGGCCCCGAGGAGGCACGGTACTGGTGCGAGCGGCGGTTCGACTTTTTTGCACCCAGTAATCGGTGCCCAAGGAGGATGACTCATGGGCCCAGGCCCCCGCGACAGAGACTAGGTTGTTGGTTTCGGCGGAGGTGAAGAGGCGCACCATTGCAGGCGGTGGCGTGCTCCTCACGCGGCGGTTCGCCTTCGCCGTACACGGAGGCCGATGCCCAAGGAGTATGACTCGTGGGCCCGAGCCTCCGTGCTAGAGACTGGGTCACCTTGGCGCGCGCCGGGCGAGGTCTTCTGCGGTGCTTCAGGGCGTCAGTGGGGGAATCCTTCTTTAAAAAGGGACTTCCCCAAGCGTGGTAGCCATTCTCATCAACGCCCTTTCGCCCTCGAGTTCTCCGCGCCCTTATGCCGTCGTAGTCGTCATGGCCTTGCTATGCCGTCCCGAGCGCCTCCAGCCCGAGGTGGCACTCAACTTGGTGCGCAACCCGTTCGGATGGGGTATGCTGGCGTTTGCCGGAAGGATCTGTGTTGGTGTCTCTCCTCACGGTGACCTCGCTGCCGGAGAGTTTGTGTTCTTTGTCTCCAAACTCCCCAGCAGGTTGGTGCTGCCGATCCCATCTTTTTTCGTGCTGCTGCCGGAGGGGCTTGGCCTCCAGCCTCTACGCGTTACACCCTGCTTCATCCTTTAGGCGGCCATCATCGCCTACCTCCGTGGGATGTCCGTGGAGGTGACGCTCCTTCCCGCTTCTTCCTCCAGCATTCGGGGGGAAGGATGTTCACCAGCCTTGTGAAGGTGGACAGCGGGTTGAGCCATGGTTCCATCCCTCGCGCCCCCAACTCTTTGGGGGTGGGAAGCGAGCCGTGCTGTGGCTCTATCTCTTTGGCTTTGATGGCTTCAGTGCCGCCCTCAACGCTGCCTCCCACCGCCAAGCGGAGCGTGGCTGTCCGTCCACCGCACGGGTGACGGTCGCGTCGTGCGCAGGTCCGCTGCACCCACAGTGCCCCCTGCGCCACCGACCATCGCAGGCCACGCTGCACCAACACCGCCTAGGGGTCGTACAAGACGTCGTACGCCGTGGAGGTGGCGGCCGCGTACTTAGATGGTCTTGTCCTCACCCCCATAGGAGGACGGGAGCGAGGGCCTCCTCGCCATGGCGCACGTGCTGAGGTGGTCGCCGCTGCTGGTGCAGAGGTGGTCGCTGCCGCTGGCAAGCCGCCCGGTAGGATTCCGCGAGGACGGTGGCCGCGAGCTTCCAGCGTGACCCTGTTGGCGTCGAGTAGTTTACACCTGTAGAGATGGAGCTAGGACTCCGCTTGAAGACGAATGTAATAACGTTTGTTTTTTGTAAGGTACTTTTGAGTACTATTTATCAAGCAGTATAAGCACTTATCTGTGTACCACTTGTCCCTGTTGTGTGTGGTGTTGCCGACTCCTCCCTGGTACCTGGCCCCCCTGGGATGCAGGTTTGACGTGTCGAGGCTGTATACCAGCATACGTAAGAAAGAGTTGGCAATGGTCGCTAGGAGGTAGCCTCGATTGGGATCTAGACCTGTACACAGCTTCGACTAGGGAGCATTAGTAGCACACCCATAGGGCCCCTCGCTTGACATTAGCCATCCTTTGATACATGCACAGGACTTGCAGGATTTAGTCTGGGAAGCCAAGTTGTGCGTCTGGACCCCCTGGATCGCGGTTCCAGATACTAGGACACCCGTCGCAGAGTGGTGGAGCGTGCAGGCTTACGGTACGGGACCTGGCTAAGTGGCTACACGGCTCCGGACCACCCCAGGAGACAAGTGTCCATTCTCTAGAGTCGAACCCCAGGTTGTTGGACCCACAGGGCTATAGCTCCAAATACTAGGGTACCCGTCATAGAGTGGTGGACTGTGCAGGCTTACGGTACGAGACCAGGCTAAGCGGCTAAATTGCTTCGGACCACCCCATGGAACAGGATCCCGTTCTTTAGAACCGGGCCCCCAGGCTGTCGGACCTCCCTGCTTTCGTAAGGGGGGTCATAATCTGCAAGCCTGGCAACTCAATTCGGGTGTCATCATGTCAGGACAGATGGGAACTGTACGGGTGGGTTAGGTAAAAAATAATATCTGGAAACTGCAGGATAAAACCATGGAGTAGGAGGATAAAGTTATCATAGAAGCACATCCGAAGGGGTAAATCTCCTCTTTATAACTTGGCATGCATGGGTGCCGACCAACAAGCCAGGCTTATGAGGGCGGACCTCACCGGGCTGGGGCACACATGTGTACAACCTAGCTACAAAAAGGAAAGAACTCAACCCCTTAGACCTGCTCCTATGGATAGAACTTACAGAGATGCTCCAAGGGTTAGGAAGAGGTACTCCTTCAGTCGTAGCAAGGTGGTCACCCCTGGGTCGGCATATTTCCGTCACCTTGAAGGGTCCTTCCTAGCTGGGGGAGAGTTTGTGGAGCCCTTCTCGGTTCAGTACTCGCCTTAGGGTTAGGTCCCGACCCTGCGTTCCCATCTGCGTTTGATGATGGAGTCCACGTCCTCACGCTGTAACCGTTCCTGCATGGACCCATCAGAAGACTGGACCCGTGGGGAGTCCAGTAGGGTTTCTGGGGGAAGGCAGGCTTCGCCCCATAGACTGGGGAGAACGGCGTCTCCCCGGTGGCCCGTCTAGTTGTCGTCACTAGAGCCGGAGTCACTGGTGAAAACATCCTTCAGGACCCCCTCAGGTGATTGATACCCGAGGTTCGGTTCAGCCGCGGCCACCCCATCGTCATCGACCCTTTCTTTGCCAGGTCAGCGACAAGGTGGGGAGCCGTCCCTGGAAGACTGCTCGCGTCGTGCGCTGACGCGTTTCACGAGGTCGATGGTCTCATGACACTCTGCGGCGCTGTGGCGACCGTTGGGGTGCACAGGGCATGAGCCGCTGTTCCCTTCTACGGTCGTGGGCGTTTGTTGCAGTCGCCCCGGCCCCCAGTCGTAGCTGCAACGACTAGAGCGGCGGAATGCGGCTTCTCATGGCCGCGATTCTTTTTCTTCTTCTTTTTACCGTCCTAAGCGATGGCACCCGAGCCGCCCATCCGGACAGTCCCGGTCTGAGGCGCCGAGTGCCACGCACGACCCTGGCACACTTGTCGGCCAGAGCGAAGAGAGTGGAGACAGTTTCCACGTCATGCGTGGCCAACTTCTCCAACATCTATTCATCACGCACTCCCTGACGGAAAGCCATGATGATAGAAGCGTCGGAGATGCGAGGTATAGTACCTCGCACCTTGGTGAAGCGGGAGATAAACGTCCGGAGGGTTTCCCCGGGCTCTTGCCTCACTGCGTGAAGGTGGGCCTCCACGACGTGTTGTTGGTAAGCGCTGGCGAAGTTGGCTGTGAACCACGCGCAGAGCTCTTCCCAGGAGTAGACCGATCCTAGGGCAAGGTTCATGAGCCAAGTCCGGGCGGGCCCAGACAAGGCGACATGAAAATATGTTGCCATCACAGTGGCATTTCCACCTGCTACTGTGATAGCGGTGACGTACACCTGCAGGAATTCTGACGGATTTGACGTTCCGTCGTACTTTTCCGGCAGGTGCGGCCAGAACTTGGGTGGCCAGGACGCCGCGTGGAGATGATCCGCGAGAGCGGCGCAGCCCACGCCAACCAATGGGATACCCGCCTGGAACCGGGCGCCCACTGGGGTTTGTGGTATTACCGCAGCGAAGTCTTGATCGAGGTTGCGACCCTCGATGTTCTACCGGCGCTCTCACGCCCTTTCTAGAGAGACGCGGGCATCCTCGCCCGCACGCCTGCGGTTGAGTTCTGCCCGCAGGTCATTAGACCTCTCCAGAGAAACTGGAGCGTCCTCCGCCCGGCGCCAGCGATTGAGCTCCGCCCGCAGGTCCTTAGTCGGCGCTGCCTTCACCGAGGGTGAGCGCACAAATGCTAACGCCTCACGTTGACGTCGGGACGACTGAGGTCTGGGCCTGGTTGAGCCAGAGCGCGACATGCCGAGTAGGCGGTCAACATCGTCCCGCCACTGCTTCATGGCCCCCGGAGAGGCCGTGGAGCTAGGAGGATGACACAGCAGTTCCCTGGCTGCTGATAGTGCCCAGGCGCAGCCTTAGGAGCCCTGGATGTTTGCGTGGGAGTGTGCTGTCGTGCAGAGTGCACAGCAGCCGCTGCACCAGGCGCCGGGAAGTTGGTGGCCCGCGGAGTGGAATAGGCAGCCTCCTCCTCCAGCATGAAGTCCTCGGGCATGAAATCTTGGTGCTCGATGATGTGAACCATGGTGTCGAGCAGGAAAACAAGCAAAAACCTAAAGCTAAGCCCCCTACCTGGCGCGCCAAATGTCGGAGAGGGAATCCTCCGGCCGGGTGGCGAAGTGCACCCACCCTAAATCCTAAGATGAGGAGGGGCCTAAGCATTTTGCTTGTTACGTGGATTGGTGGATGAACACACAAGAACACCAAGATTTAGAGTGGTTCGGGCCACCGGAGCGTAATACCCTACTCCACTCTGTGTTGTATTGCTTCAGAGCTTGGGTGGATGTGAGAATCCTAGTGAGTCTAGGAAGGCTTGAGTCTATCTGTGTGACTTTGCATGCCTCCGCTTTTATAGCTTCAAGGGGGCACGTACAAGGGTGCTGAGCCCCAACATGTGGGCCCAGGAACATAACAGATGTAATACTGGGAGCGACTAATGCTTGCCCCTGGTGCAATCTTCCTTGCACCCTGATATCCGCGATCTGCGTAGCCTTGGCGTGCAGGGGAAGCTTCCTTGGCAACGTACATGTGATGATGGATGGGCATAGTACACTTCACAGCACGGGCGTACTGTTTGGCATTGGAATGGATAGGCACGCCGCCTGTAGGATGGTCAGGACACCGCCTACCAGCTGAGTGGACAGGACACATTAAATGCTGAAGGGCCACATCACCTGTCAGCGGGATAGACAGGCGGCGCGCCTCCTCCGCAATAAATGCAGAGGCAGCATGGCCCAGAGGTCTTACGTCAGGCTCCGTCCACTGGCTTACGTCATGTGCGGTAGGCCACATGGCAGCGGCGGCTCTCCGCCTGGGCGGGGAGCGGAAGCGTTATGCGGACAGGTCCGCACCAGGCTGGGCTTGGACACGTGTCGGCACCGGACCCCTGCCTGAGCAAGGCCTAGGTATTCTCTCCCCTAGAGTCCTAGGACCCGCTTGTGGGTAGTCCGGACCCCACACAGAGGGGTCCGGGACCCGACCTGGGGGTCTGGGTCGCACTCACGGGGGTCCTGGACCCTGTTTCGGAGACCCGGTCTACATGCAGAGGGGTCCGGACCCACTGTTGGCATCTTGGAGCGTATCATTTTCTCTGGTCACATGGCGACCCTGGAGCCATCCACGCGGTGGAGTCGAGTGTTGTTCACCACGTGACTAGAGATAGTCGCCTGAGCACCGTGTCTTCATGCCGTAGTAAGGGGTACCCCTGATCCAGGGTACCGACAGTCATCTTCTTCCATTCCATCGCCTGCATTATTATTATTATTTAGTTCTCCTTCCTGTCACAAAAAATATGTGACCATACATACTCATATGTTCCAAATAGTTTATCATTAAAAAATGAAATTTATTACCTGGTTTTCCTCATCATCACTAACATCACATGACTCATTACATCCAATGTCTGGCTCTAATCGGCATAGAACGCCATCAAGCTCATCTAACACATCCATTGCCTTGTCGTACCCTGCTTTTGACATACACGCCTGGCGAACAACTTTCATTGTTTTCATTAGCAACATTTTCTGTCTGTATGATTTAGTAACTCCATCCTTTCCCCTGAAGCTCTTATCATTTCTTTCGAACGGTACATCTTGTCTTGATGAGACAGTGTACCTTTGCAATATATACTTTAAAGGTATCTTTTCAACTTGTAGATGCATGAAGGCTCTTAAAAGATGAACACATAATAGACCTGAAATCATGAGGGCCAACCATTATATTTTTAATGATAAATATTATTTTGTACAACAATCAACAAAATATATAATATGCACTTTTATTGGTATAATCAAGCCTAGATGTACAAACCTGTATGTTCCCACTGTTTGCACTCGCATGTATACTCTCCAGCTTCTATGTCCGCTGTTATCTTGAATTGATGTTGTCCCCACACAATTTTATTAGATCTTTTTGTATGTTGTATGATCCAATCTTTATCAGAACCGTCTGTGTCATTCAATATGATGTATGCAGTGGCGTATTTCATTGATTCCTCAAATCTATTCATAACAGCTCTGGTGTATGCCCTAGAGACTCTCACTTCGAACCTATTGAAAGTCGCCTAGAGGGGGGTGAACAGGCGGAATCTGAAATTTATAAACTTTAAGCACAACTACATGCCGGGGTTAGCGTTGGAAATATAATTGAGTCTAAAAGAGAGGGTGAAAACAAATCACAAGCAAATGAAGAGTGAGACACGGTGATTTGTTTTACCGAGGTTCGGTTCTTGCAAACCTACTCCCCATTGAGGTGGTCACAAAGACCGGGTCTCTTTCAATCCTTTCCCTCTCTCAAACGGTCACCTAGACCGAGTGAGCTTCTCTTCTCAATCAAACGGGACACTTAGTCCCCACAAGGACCACCACACAATTGGTGTCTCTTGCTTTGATTACAAATGTTGTGGGAACAAGAATGGGGAAGAAGAAAAGCGATCCAAGCGCAAGATCTCAAATGAACACGACAAAACTCTCTCTTCTAGTCACTATTGCTTTGAGTGGAATTGGGACTTGGAGAGATTTTGATTCACTCTAATTGTGTCTTGTATTGAATGCTATAGCTATTGTATTGAATATGTTGGCTGAAAACTTAGATGCCTTGAAGTGTTGGTGATTGGGAGTATTTATAGCCCCAACCACCAAAGTGGCCGTTGGGAGGGGCTGCTGTCGTATGGCGCACTGGACAGTCCGGTGCGCCACCGGACACTGTCCGGTGCGCCAGCCACGTCACCCAACCGTTAGGGTTCGACCGTTGGAGCTCTGACATGTGGGGCAACCGGACAGTCCGGTGGTGCACCGGATAGTCATTATTCACCGTCCGGTGCGCCTTCTGGCGCTTGTTCTGACTTCTGCGCGCAGTTGCACTGTTCAGTTCACTGTTCACCTTTTGTAGACGACCGTTGGCGCAGATAGCCGCTGCTTCGCTGGCACACCGGACAGTCCGGTGAATTATAGCGGAGTGGCTCCCTAAATTTCTGAAGCTAGCAAGTTTGAGTTGATCCACCCTGGTGCACCGGACACTGTCCGGTGGCACACCGGACAGTCCGGTGCGCCAGACCAGGGTAGCCTTCGGTTGTCTTTTGCTCTTTTTATTTGAACCATTTCTTGGACTTTTTTGGTTTGTGTTGAACCTTTGGCACCTGTAGAACTCATAATCTGGAGCAAACTAGTTAGTCCAATAATTTGTGTTGGGCAATTCAACCACCAAAATTATTTACGAAAAGGTTTGACCCTATTTCCCTTTCAATCTCCCCCTTTTTGCTGATTGATGCCAACACAAACCAAAGCAAGTATAAAAGTGCAGAATTGAACTAGTTTGCATAAGGTAAGTGCAAAGGTTGCTTAGAATGAAACCAATAATTATTTCTACTAGATATGCATGGATGGTTTTCTTCTTATCTAAGATTTTGGACCATGCTTGTACCGCGAGTTCTGTTTTTGCAAATTCTTTGTAAAATTCTTTTAAAAAACTTTGCAAATAGTCAAAGGTATATGAATAAGATTGAAAGAAACATTTTCAAAATTTGAAATTTTCTCCCCCTGTTTCAAATGCTTTTCCTTTGACTTGAACAAAGACTACCCCTCAATGAAATTCTCCTCTTAGTGTTCAAGAGGGTTTTACAAATTTTTGAAGACTTTCTCCCCCTTTTTGAAAACACATTAAGATACTAATTTTGAAAACTTGGTGGTGGTGCGGTCCTTTTGCTTTGGCTAATACTTTCTCCCCCTTTGGCATGAATTTCCAAAAACGGATACTTGTGAGTGAAATATAAGCCCTTTTACTTTCTCTCCAATGGCAAACAAATAAATATGAGTGAAAGATTATACCAAAGTGGAGAACTATGCGGAATAGCAGCAAAGAGTAGATAATACCGATGGAGTTGAGTGGAAGCGTCGTCTTTGCTGAATACTAAGCATAAAATTACACTTGAAAACACATTAGTCATGGACATAATAGAGATATGATCAAAGGTATATAAATGAGCTATGTGTGCAAAGTATCAATCAAAATTCCTAGAATCAAGAATATTTAGCTCATTCCTAAGTTTGGTAAAGGTTTTCTCATCTAAAGGCTTGGTAAAGATATCGACTAATTGTTCTTTGGTGTTAATATAGGCTATCTCGATATCCTCCCTTTGTTGGTGTTCTCTCAAAAAGTGATACCGAATGGCTATGTGCTTAGTGCGCCTGTGCTCAACGGGATTATCCGCCATGCGGATTGCACTCTCATTATCACATAGGAGAGGGACTTTGCTAAATTTGTAGCCATAGTCCCTAAGGGTTTGCCTCATCCAAAGTAATTGCGCGCAACAATGGCCTGCGGCAATATACTCGGCTTCGGCGGTAGAAAGAGCTACTGAGTTTGTTTCTTTGAAGCCCAAGACACCAGAGATCTCCCTAAAAACTGATAAGTCCCTGATGTGCTCTTCCTATCAATTTTACACCCTGCGCAATCAGCATCGGAATATCCTAGTAAATCAAACGAGGATCCATTGGGGTACCAAAGACCAAACTTAGGTGTATGAACTAAATATCTCAAGATTCTCTTCACGGCCCTAAGGTGAACTTCCTTAGGATCGGCTTGGAACCTTGCACACATGCATACAGAAAGCATAATATCCGGTCGAGATGCACATAAGTAAAGTAAAGATCCTATCATCGACCGGTATACCTTTTCATCTACGGATTTACCTCCCGTGTCGAGGTCGAGATGCCCATTGGTTCCCATGGGTGTCTTGATGGGCTTGGCATCCTTCATTCCAAACTTGGTGAGTACGTCTTGAATGTACTTTGTTGGGCTGATGAAGGTGCCCTCTTGGAGTTGCTTGACTTGAAATCCTAGAAAATACTTCAACTCCCCCATCATAGACATCTCGAATTTTTTAACCATGATCCTACTAAACTCTTCACAAATAGATTTGTTAGTAGACCCAAATATGATATCATCAACATAAACTTGGCATACAAAAAAATCATTTGCAATTGTTTTAGTAAAGAGAGTAGGATCGGCTTTACCGACTTTGAAGCCATTAGTGATAAGAAAATCTCTTAGGCATTCATACCATGCTCTTGGGGCTTGCTTGAGCCCATAAACCGCCTTAGAGAGTTTATAGACATGGTCAGGATACTCACATCTTCAAAGCCTGGAGGTTGCTCAACATAGACCTCTTCCTTGATTGGTCCATTGAGGAAGACACTCTTCACGTCCATTTGATAGAGCTTAAAGCCATGGTAAGTAGCATGGGCAAGTAATATACGAATTGACTCAAGCCTAGCTACAGGTGCATAGGTTTCACCAAAATCCAAACCTTCGACTTGTGAATAACCCTTGGCCACAAGTCGTGCTTTGTTCCTTGTCACAACACCATGTTCATCTTGCTTGTTGCGGAAGACCCACTTGGTTCCTACAACATTTTGGTTAGGACGTGGAACTAAATGCCATACCTCATTCCTCGTGAAGTTGTTGAGCTCCTCTTGCATCGCCAGCACCCAATCCGAATCTTTAAGTGCATCCTCTACCCTGTGTGGCTCAATAGAGGAAACAAAAGAGCAATGTTCACAAAAATGAGCGACTCGAGATCGAGTGGTTACCCCCTTATGAATATCGCCGAGGATGGTGTTCACGGGGTGATCTCTTTGAATCGCCTGGTGGACTCTTGGGTGGGGCGGTTTTGGATCTTGTTCATCTTCCATGTCTTGAACATTATCATCTCCCCCTTGATCATTGCCCTTCTCTTGAGGTGGCTCATCCTCTTGATCTTCATTTTCATCATCTTGAGCTTGATCCTCATATTGAGTTGGTGGAGATGCTTGTGTGGAAGATGAAGGTTGTTGATCTTGTGCTTGTGGAGGCTCTTCGGATTACTTAGGACACACATCCTCAATGGACATGTTCCTTAGCGCGACGCACAGAGCCTCTTCATCATCTAGCTCATCAAGATCAACTTGCTCTACTTGAGAGCCGTTAGTCTCATCAAACACAATGTCACAAGAAACTTCAACAAGTCCAGTGGACTTGTTAAAGACTCTATATGCCCTTGTGTTTGAATCATAACCAAGTAAAAAGCCTTCTATGGCCTTAGCAGCAAATTTAGATTTTCTACCTCTTTTAACAAGAATAAAACATTTGCTACCAAAGACTCTAAAATATGAAACATTGGGCTTTTTACCGGTGAGGAGTTCATATGATGTCTTCTTGAGGATTCGGTGAAGATATAACCGGTTGATGGAGTAGCAGGCGGTGTTAATCGCCTCGGCCCAAAACCGGCCCGGTGTCTTGTACTCATCAAGCATGGTCCTTGCCATGTCAAGTAGAGTTCTATTATTCCTCTCCACTACACCATTTTGTTGTGGCATATAGGGAGAAGAGAACTCATGCTTGATGCCCTCCTCCTCAAGGAAGCTTTCAATTTGAGAGTTCTTGAACTCCGTTCCATTGTCGCTTCTTATCTTCTTGATCCTTAAGCCGAACTCATTTTGAGCCCGTCTCAAGAATCCCTTTAAGGTCTCTTGGGTTTGTGATTTTTCCTGCAAAAAGAACACCCAAGTGAAGCGAGAATAATCATCCACAATAACTAGACAGTACTTACTCCCGCTGATGCTTATGTAAGCTATCGGGTCGAATAGGTCCATGTGGAGTAGCTTACTAACAAATCAGACAAGGTAGTTGCCAAATATGTTGGGGGCAAACACAAGGGGTCAAAGACTTGTGTTTGGGTTCCCAAGGTGCTTGTTTCTAATGTAAAAGGACCCAAGACCGTTTGGGTACCTAAGAACAAGGCCTAAATTTGTTTTGTATGTTTATGCATTCGGGGGCTCAAGTTGGATCATCGACAGCGGGTGCACAAACCACATGACTGGGGAGAAAAGGATGTTCTCCTCCTATGAGAAAAACCAAGATCCCCAACGAGCTATCACATTCGAGGATGGAAATCAAGGTTTGGTCAAAGGATTGGGTAAAATCACTATATCACCTGACCATTCTATTTCCAATGTTTTTCTTGTAGATTCATTAGATTATAACTTGGTTTCAGTTTCACAATTATGTAAAATGGGTTACAACTGTCTTTTTACGGATGTTGGTGTTACTGTCTTTAGAAGAAGTGATGATTCAATAGCTTTTAAGGGAGTGTTAGAGGGTCAGCTATACTTAGTTGATTTCAATAGAGCTGAATTCGACACTTGCTTAATTGCTAAGACTAACATGGGTTGGCTCTGGCATCGCCGACTAGCCCATGTTGGAATGAAGAATCTTCACAAGCTTCTAAAGGGAGAGCACATTTTGGGAATAACCAATGTTCATTTTGAGAAAGACAGGATTTGTAGCGCATGCCAAGCAGGGAAGCAAGTTGGTGTTCATCATCCACACAAGAACATCATGACGACTGACAAGCCACTGGAGCTACTTCACATGGATTTATTCGGCCCGATAGCTTATATAAGCATCGGCGGGAGTAAGTACTGTCTAGTTATTGTGGATGATTATTCTCGCTTCACTTGGGTATTCTTTTTACAGGATAAATCTCAAACCCAAGAGACTTTGAAAGGATTCTTGAGACGGGCTCAAAATGAGTTCGGCTTGAGGATCAAGAAAATAAGAAGCGACAATGGGACGGAGTTCAAGAACTCACAAATAGAAGGCTTTCTTGAGGAGGAGGGCATCAAGCATGAGTTATCTTCTCCTTACATGCCACAACAAAATGGTGTAGTGGAGAGGAATAATAGAACTCTACTTGACATGGCAAGGACCATGCTTGATGAGTACAAGACTTTGGATCGGTTTTGGGCCGAGGCGGTCAACACCGCTTGCTACGCCATCAACTGGTTATATCTTCACCGAATCCTCAAGAAGACATCATATGAACTCCTCACCGGTAAAAAGCCAAATGTTTCATACTTTAGAGTCTTTGGTAGCAAATGCTTTATTCTTGTTAAAAGAGGTAGAAAATCTAAATTTGCTCCTAAGGCTGTAGAAGGCTTTTTACTTGGTTATGACTCAAACACAAGGGCATATAGAATCTTTAACAAGTCCACTGGACTAGTTGAAGTCTCTTGTGACATTGTGTTTGATGAGACTAACGGCTCTCAAGTAGAGCAAGTTGATCTTAATGAGCCAGATGATGAAGAGGCTCCGTGCGTCGCACTAAGGAACATGTCCATTGGGGATGTGTGTCCTAAGGAATCCGAAGAGCCTCCACAAGCACAAGATCAACCATCTTCCTCCATGCAAGCATCTCCACCAACTCAAGATGAGGATGAGGCTCAAGATGATGAAGGAGACAATCAAGAAGATGAGCCACCTCAAGAGGAGGACAATGATCAAGGGGGAGATGCCCATAATCAAGACAAGGAAGATGAACAAGATGCAAGGCCACCACACCCAAGAGTCCACCAAGCAATCCAACGAGATCACCCCGTGAACACCATCCTCGACGACATTCATAAGGGGGTAACTACTCGATCTCGTGTTACTCATTTTTGTGAACATTACTCTTTTGTTTCCTCTATTGAGCCACACAGGGTAGAGGAAACACTTCAAGATTCGGATTGGGTGCTGGCGATGCAAGAAGAGCTCAACAACTTCACGAGGAATGAGGTATGGCATTTAGTTCCACGTCCTAACCAAAATGTTGTAGGAACCAAGTGGGTCTTCCGCAACAAGCAAGATGAGCATGGTGTTGGTGACAAGGAACAAGGCACGACTTGTGGCCAAAGGGTATTCACAAGTCAAAGGTTTGGATTTTGGTGAAACCTATGCACCCGTAGCTAGGCTTGAGTCAATTCGCATATTACTTGCCTATGCTACTTACCATGGCTTTAAGCTTTATCAAATGGATGTGAAGAGTGCCTTCCTCAATGGACCGATCAAGGAAGAGGTTTATGTTGAGCAACCTCTAGGCTTTAAAGATAGTGAGTACCCTAACCATGTCTATAAACTATTTAAGGCGCTTTATGGGCTCAAGCAAGCCCCAATAGCATGGTATGAATGCCTAAGAGATTTTCTTATCACTAATGGCTTCAAAGTCGGTAAAGCCGATCCTACTCTATTCACTAAAACCATTGAAAATGATTTGTTTGTATGCCAAATTTATGTTGATGATATCATATTTGGGTCTACTAACAAATCTATTTGTGAAGAGTTTAGTAGGATCATGATACAAAAATTCGAGATGTCTATGATGGGTGAGTTGAAGTATTTTCTAGGATTTCAAGTCAAGCAACTCCAAGAGGGCACCTTCATTAGCCAAACAAAGTACATTCAAGACATACTCACCAAGTTTGGAATGAAGGATGCCAAGCCCATCAAGACACCCATGGGAACCAATGGTGAAAGGGAAATAGGCTTACACATTTTCCTAAATAGATTTTGGTGATTGAATTGCCCAACACAAATAATTGGACTAACTAGTTTGCTCTAGTCTATAAGTTTTACAGGTGCCAGAGGTTCACAATAGACCAATAAAAAGACCAAGAAAGGGTTCAAACAAAGAGAGCTTAAAAAATCCCAAAGGCTCCCTGGTCTGGCGCACCGAACTGTGCGGTGTGCCACCGGACAGTGTCCGGTGCACCAGGGAACTCGACGCTGAACTCCTCACCTTCGGGAAAATCAGAGGGCGCTCCACTATAATTCACCGGACCGTCCGGTGACTCTCCGGATTGTCCGGTGTGCCAGCGGAGCAACGACTACTTCAAGCGCAACGGTCGACTGCAACACATTAAATGCGCGCCAGCGCGCGCAGAGGACAGAGCACGCGCAGCAGGCGCACCGGACAGTCTACAGGACATGTCCGGTGCACCACCGGACAGCCCAGAGGCCCCACAAGACAGAGCTCCAACGGTCGAACCCTAACGGCTGGCTGACGTGGCTTGCGCACCGGACTGTCCGGTGCGCCATGCGACAGCACACTTCCAACGGCCACAATTTGGTGGTTGGGGCTATAAATACCCCAACCACCCCACATTCAATGGTATCCAAGTTTCTACACTTCTACACCTTACAAGAGCTATAGCATTCAATACAAGACACACCAAAGAGATCAAATCCTCTCCCAACTCCACACAAAGCTTTAGTGATTAGAGAGAGAGATTTGTTGTGTTCATTTGAGCTCTTGCGCTTGGATTGCTTCTTTTCTTTCTCATTTTTCTTGTGATCAAACTCAATTGTAACTGAGGCAAGAGACACCAATTGTGTGTTGGTCCTTGCGGGGACTTAGTGTCCTGTGTGATTGAGAAGAGAAGCTCACTCGGTCTAAGTGACCGTTTGAGAGAGGGAAAGGGTTGAAAGAGACCCGGTCTTTGTGACCACCTCAACGGGGAGTAGGTTTGCAAGAACCGAACCTCGGGGAAATAAATCCTTGTGTCTCACTCTTCATTTGCTTGCGATTTGTTTTTCACCCTCTCCCTCGGACTCGTTTATATTTCTAACGCTAACCTGGCTTGTAGTTGTGATTAACTTTGTAAATTTAAGTTTCACCCTATTCACCCCCCTCTAGGCGACTTTCAATTGGTATCAGAGTCCAGTGCTTCATTAGAGCCTAACCGATCGAAGTGATGTCGGGAGATCACGCCAAGAAGGAAATGGGGACTGGCGAGAAGCCCATTACAAGCCACGGGGAGGTTTCATCGGAAGAGTCCCGCAACAAAGGGAAGGGGAAGGAGAAGAAATCCCCTTCACACAAGTCGCATCGGAGTGGCGATAAGAAAAAGAAGATGAGGAAGGTGGTCTACTACGAGACCGACTTCTCATCACCATCAACCTTTGGCTCCGACGCGCCATCCGTAACTTCTAAGCGCCATGAGCGCAAGAAGTATAGTAAGATCCCCCTACGCTACCCTCGTATTTCCAAACGTACTCCTTTACTCTCCGTTCCATTAGGCAAACCACCGGTTTTTTACGGTGAAGATTATAATATGTGGAGTGACAAAATAAGGCATCATCTAACCTCACTCCACACAAGCATTTCGAATGTTGTTGAGTTTGGTGTACAGGTACCATCCGTAGGAGATGAAGACTACGACTCCGATGAAGTGGCACAAATCCACCACTTTAACTCCCAAGCTACCACTATACTCCTCGCCTCTCTAAGTCGAGAGGAATATAATAAGGTGCAAGGGTTAAAGAGTGCGAAGGAAATTTGGGACGTACTCAAGACCGCACACGAAGGAAACGAGGTGACAAAGATCACCAAGCGGGAGACGATCGAGGGGGAGCTCGGTCGCTTCATGCTTCACCAAGGGGAGGATCCGCAAGCTATGTACAACCGCTTGAAGACCTTGGTGAACCAAGTGCGTAACCTCGAGAGCACAAAATGGGATGACCATGAGATGGTCAAGGTTATTCTTAGATCCCTCGTTTTTCCTAACCCTACGCAAGTTCAATTAATTCGAGGTGATCCTAGATCCAAGCTAATGTCTCCCGAGGAGGTTATAGGGAAGTTTGTAAGCTTTGAGCTAATGATCAAAGGCTCAAAGAAAATCATTGAGCAAGGCACCTCCTCCACGCCCGAGGCACAACCCGTCGCATTCAAAGCAACAGAGGAGAAGAAGGAAGAGTCTACACCAAGTAGGCTCCCCATCGACGCCTCAAAGCTCGACAATGAGGAGATGGCTTTAATCATCAAAAGCTTTCGACAAATCCTCAAGCAAAGGAGGGGGAAGGACTACAAACCCCGCTCCAAGAAGTTTGCTACAAGTGTGGTAAGCCCGGTCACTTTATTGCAAAATGTCCTATTTCTAGTGACAATGACAGGGGCGACGACAAGAAAGGGAGAAGAAAGGAGAAGAGATATCACAAGAAGAAGGGCGGCGATGCCCATGTGTGCCGCGAGTGGGACTCCGACGAGAGCTCCACTGACTCCTCCGACGAGGACGCCGCCAACATCGCCGTCAACAAAGGACTTCTCTTCCCCAACGTCGGCCACAAGTGCCTCATGGCAAAAGACAGCAAAAGGAAGAAGGTTAAATCTAAATCCTCCACTAAATATGCATCCTCTAGTGATGAAGATAATTCTAGTAATGAGGAGGATAATTTGCTTACTCTTTTTGCCAACCTTAACATGGAACAAAAAGAAAAGTTAAATGAATTGATTAGCGCTATTCATGATAAGGATGAACTCTTGGATAGCCAAGAGGACTTCCTAATTAAGGAAAATAAGAAACATGTTAAGGTTAAGAATGCTTATGCTCTAGAAAGGGGAAAATGTGAAAAATTATCTAGTGAGCTAAGCACTTGGCATGATGTTATTGCCAACCTTAGAAATGAAAATGCTAAATTAGTTGCTAAGGTTGATTCAAATGTTTGTGATGATTCATATGTCAATCTTAGAAATGATCATGATATTTCTATTGCTAAGATTGAAAAATTGAATGCCTCTCTTGCTAGCCTTAGAATTGAAAATGAAAAATTAATTGCTAAGGCTAAAGACTTAGATGTTTGCAATGCTTCTATTTCCGATCTTAGAAGTGAAAATTATATTTTACATGCTAAGATTGTTGAACTAAAAACTTGCAAACCTTCTACATCTACCATTGAGCATGTTTCTATTTGCACTAGATGTAGAGATGTTGATATTAATGCTATTCATGATCATATGGTCTTAATTAAACAACAAAATGATCATATAGCAAAATTAGATGCTAAAATTACCGAGCATGAACTTGAAAATAAAAAATTTAAATTTGCTCGTAGTATGCTTTATAGTGGGAGACGCCCTGGCATCAAGAATGGCATTGGCTTCCTAAAGGGAGACAATGTCAAACTTAATGCTCCTCCTCAAAAATTATCTAACTTTGTTAAGGGCAAGGCTCCCATGCCTCAGGATAACGAGGGTTACATTTTGTACCCTACCGGTTATCCCGAGCATAAAATTAGGAGAATTCACTCTAGGAAGTCACACTCTGGCCCTAATCATGCTTTTATGTATAAGGGTGAGACATCTAGCTCTAGGCAATCATCTCGTGCTAAATTGCCTAGAAAGAAAACTCCTAGTGCATCAAATGAACCTAGCATCTCATTTAAGACTTTTGATGTATCTTATGTTTTGACTAACAAATCCGGTAAAGTAGTTGCTAAGTATGTTGGGGACAAACACAAGGGAGCAAAGACTTGTGTTTGGGTACCCAAAGTTCTTGTCTCTAATGTTAAAGGACCCAAAACTGTTTGGGTACCTAAAGTCAAGAACTAAACTTGTTTTGTAGGTTTATGCATCCGGGGGCTCAAGTTGGATCATCGATAGCGGGTGCACAAATCACATGACAGGGGAGAAGAAGATGTTCTCCTCCTACGAGAAAAACCAAGATCCCCAACGAGCTATCACATTCAGGGATGGAACTCAAGGTTTGGTCAAAGGATTGGGTAAAATTGCTATATCTCCTGACCATTCAATTTCCAATGTTTTTCTTGTTGATTCATTAGATTACAATTTGCTTTCCGTTTCTCAATTATGCAAAATGGGCTACAACTATCTATTTACTGATGTAGGTGTCACTGTCTTTAGAAGAAGTGATGATTCAGTAGCATTTAAGGGAGTGTTAGAGGGTCAGCTATACTTAGTTGATTTCAATAGAGCTGAACTCGACACTTGCTTAATTGCTAAGACTAACATGGGCTGGCTCTGGCATCGCCGACTAGCACATGTTGGGATGAAGAATCTTCACAAGCTTTTAAAGGGTGAACACATTTTAGGACTAACCAATGTTCATTTTGAGAAAGACAGGATTTGTAGCGCATGCCAAGCCGGGAAGCAAGTTGGTGTTCATCATCCACATAAGAACATCTTGACGACTAACAAGCCACTCGAGCTCCTCCATATGGACCTATTCGGCCCGATCGCTTACATAAGCATCAGCGGGAGTAAGTACTGTCTTGTTATTGTGGATGACTATTCTCGCTTCACTTGGGTGTTCTTTTTGCAGGAAAAATCACAAACCCAAGAGACTTTAAAGGGATTCTTGAGACGGGCTCAAAATAAGTTTGGCTTGAGGATCAAGAAAATAAGAAGCGATAATGGGACGGAGTTCAAGAACTCACAAATCGAAGGCTTCCTTGAGGAGGAGGCATCAAGCATAAGTTCTCTTCTCCTTACACGCCACAACAAAATGGTGTAGTGGAGAGGAAGAATAGAACTCTACTGGACATGGCAAGAACCATGCTTGATGAGTACAATACTTCGGATCGGTTTTGGGCCGAGGCGGTCAACACCGCTTGCTACGCCATCAACCGGTTGTATCTACACTGAATCCTCAAGAAGACATCGTATGAACTCCTAACCGGTAAAAAGCCAAATTTATTCTTGTTAAAAGAGGTGGAAAATCCAAATTTGCTCCTAAGGCTATAGAAGGCTTTTTACTAGGATATGATTCAAACACAAGGGCATATAGAGTCTTTAACAAGTCAATTGGACTAGTTGAAGTTTCTTGTGACATTGTGTTTGATGAGACTAACGGCTCTCAAGTAGAGCAAGTTGATCTTGATGAATTAAATGATGAAGAGGCTCCGTGCGTTGCGCTAAGGAACATGTCCATTGGGGATGTGTGTCCTAAGGAATCCGAAGAGCCCATTCAAGCACAAGATCAACCATCCTCCTCCTTGCAAGCATCTCCACCAACCCAAGATGAGGATGAGGCTCATGATGATGAAGAAGAAGATCAAGAAGATGAGCCACCTCAAGACGACGGCAATGATCAAGGGGGAGATGCAATTGATCAAGACAAGGAGGATGAGAAAGTTGCAAGACCGCCACACCCAAGAGTCCACCAAGCAATCCAACGAGATCACCCCGTCAACACCATCCTCGGCGACATTCATAAGGGGGTAACCACTAGATCTCGTGTTGCACATGTTTGTGAGCATTACTTTTTTGTTTCCTCTATAGAGCCACACAGGTTGGAGGAAGCACTTCAAGATTCGGATTGGGTGATGGCAATGCAAGAGGAGCTCAACAACTTCACGAGGAATGAGGTCTGACATTTAGTTCCACGTCCTAACCAAAATGTTGTAGGAACCAAGTGGGTCTTCCGCAACAAACAAGACGAGCATGGTGTGGTGACTAGGAACAAAGCCCGACCTGTGGCCAAGGGATATTCACAAGTCGAAGGTTTGGATTTCGGTGAAACCTATGCACCCGTAGCTAGGCTTGAGTCCATTCGTATATTATTAGCCTATGTTACTTACCATGGCTTCAAGCTTTATCAAATGGACGTGAAGAGTGCCTTCCTCAACGGACCAATCAAGGAAGAGGTCTATGTTGAGCAACCTCCTGGCTTTGAAGATAGTATCCTAACCATGTTTATAGGCTCTCTAAGGCGCTTTATGGGCTCAAGCAAGCCCCAAGAGCATGGTATGAATGCCTAAGAGATTTCCTTATTGCTAATGGCTTCAAAGTCGGAAAGGCCGATCCTACTTTATTTACTAAAACTCTTGCAAATGATTTGTTCGTATGCCAAATTTATGTTGATGATATTATATTTGGGTCTACTAACGAATCTACATGTGAGGAATTTAGTAGGATCATGACACAAAAATTCGAGATGTCTATGACGGGGGAGTTGAAGTACTTCTTAGGATTTCAAGTGAAGCAACTCCAAGAGGGCACCTTCATTAGCCAAACAAAGTACATTCAAGACATTCTAAACAAGTTTGGGATGAAGGACGCCAAGCTCATCAAGACTCCCATGGGAACCAATGGGCATCTCAACCTCGACACGAGAGGTAAATCCGTAGATCAAAAGGTATACTGGTCGATGATAGATTCTTTACTCTATTTATGTGCTTCACGACCGGATATTATGCTTTCCGTATGCATGTGTGCAAGATTCCAAGTCGATCCAAAGGAAGCTCACCTTAGGGCCGTAAAACGAATCTTGAGATATTTAGTTTATACTCCTAAGTTTGGCCTTTGGTACCCCAGGGGATCCACATTTGATTTAATTGGTTATTCCTATGCCGATTAGGCAGGGTGCAAAATTAATAGAAAGAGCACATCAGGGACTTTCCAGTTCTTGGGAAGATTGAGAGCACCTAGAGGGGGGTGAATAGGTGATCCTGTAAAACTTAAACTTAAGCCACAAAAAATTGATTAAGCGTTAGCACAATAATAGCCAAGTGGCTAGAGAGGAGTTCTTGCAAGACACGATAACCACAAAGAGAATCAACACAGATAGACACAGTGGTTTATCCCGTGGTTCGGCCAAGTACAAAACTTGCCTACTCCACGTTATGGCGTCCCAACAGACGAGGGTTGCAATCAACCCCTCTCAAGCGGTCCAAAGACCCACTTGAATACCACGGTGTTTTGCTTTGCTTTTCTATATCCAGTTCGCGAGGAATCTCCACAACTTGGAGTCTCTCGCCCTTACACTTGAAGTTCACAAAGAAGCACGAAGTAAGAGAGGGATGAGCAACTCACACAAGACACAAAGATCACAACAAATACGCACACACAAGATCCAGACTTGAGCTCAAGAGACTATCACGAGTTTCTCACTATAACGGAGCTCAAATCACTAAGAATGTCGAACAAGTGCGCAAGAACGAAGTGTGAGTGATCAACTATGCTCAAAGAATGCTTGGATGACTTCTCCATGCGCCAAGGGGTCCCTTTTATAGCCCCAAGGCAGCTAGGAGCCATTGAGAGCATTGTAGGAAGGCAATTCTTGCCTTCTGTCGATTGGCGCACCGGACAGTCCGGTGCACCACCGGACACTGTCCGGTGCGGATTTCTTTCCTTGTTTGGCGAAGCCGACCGTTGCAGATTGAGAGCCGTTGGCGCACCGGACACTGTCCGGTGCACACCGGACAGTCCGGTGCTCCAATGTGACCGTTGGCTCGGCCACGCATCACGCGCGGAATCCGCGGCCGACAGTTGCCCTGGCTGACCGTTGGCTCACCGAACAGTCCGGTGCACCACCGGACAGTCCGATGAATTTTAGCCCTACGCTGTTAATCATCTCCCGAGAGCGACGAGTTCGTCTGTGAACGGATCACCGGACAGTCCGGTGCACCACCACACAGTCCGGTGATTTATAGCCGTACACCACCGTCGAAGTCCCGAGAGTGGCAAGTTCACCAGACCCAGCCTGGCGCATCGGACACTGTCCGGTGCACCACCGGACAGTCCGGTGCATCCAGACTGAGCAGACTTTGGCTGAACAAAGCCATCTCTTTTCCAACTCAATTTCTCCTATTTCCAGCACTTAGACACAATACATTAGTCCTTAAAACAATGTACTATGTCTAGAAACATACCTTTACTCTTGATTTGCACTTCTTGAGTCCTTTGCACAATTTAACACTTAAGCACTTGTGTTGACACTCAATCACCAAAATACTTAGAAATGGCCCAAGGGCACATTTCCCTTTCAATCTCCCCCTTTTTGGTGATTTATGCCAACACAACAAAAAGCAACTAAAAGAAGTGCAACATCAATACAAATGAGAACTCAGAATTGTTTTGATCAAATTTGGCATATATGGATCACTCTTTGCCACCACTTGGTTTTGTTTTTGCAAATCAACCTCAAACTCCTATCTCTAGTTCAAACACATTTGTAGAGACATAAAGAGAGCTGTTCCAAGAGAAATTGATCAAAGATTTAAAAACTCCCCCTTTTTCCCATAATCAACATTCTCCCCACAAGAGGCCAACTTTTGACAAGAGAGACAATAAGAGAGTTTTGATAAAACCAAAAGCTCTATTCTACTATTTTCAAAATTTCTCAAGTGGTAGCTGATCCATTGCTTTGGCCCTTATTTTCTCCCCCTTTGGCATCAAGCACCAAAACGGGATCAATCTTGGCCCTTTAACCCCATTGCCTCACCAAAATCTTCAAATAGGAGTACAAAAGCAACAATGATATTGAGATGAACTTGGAATAAGTTACCCTCTCATCGGAGTGCAGTGGAAGTCTTTCATGGTCCAAGTCCACCTTTTCCCTTTCAAACCTCCTTTGAGACTAAATTAAGAACACTCAAGCACATGGTTAGTCTCAAAGGGTCAAGTTGTAGCACGTCTCCCCCTAAACATGTGCAACACTTGCAAATGGACTTGTGAGGTCCGGGGAGTGTTTGTACAACTTGAGCACCATAAGTAAACAACAAAATGCATAAGGAACATGATCAAGGCATAAACACATGTATGCTATAAATCAATCCAAGTTCCGCGAATCTAAGACATTTAGCTCACTACGCAGCCTGCAAAAGGTCTTCTCATCTAGAGGCTTGGTAAAGATATCGGCTAGCTGGTTCTCGGTGCTAACATGAAACACTTCGATATCTCCCTTTTGCTGGTGGTCTCTCAAGAAGTGATGCCGGATGTCAATGTGCTTTGTGCGGCTGTGCTCAACAGGATTTTCCGCTATTCGAATAGCACTCTCATTATCACATAGGAGTGAGACTTTGCTCAGGTTGTAGCCAAAGTCCCGGAGGGTTTGCCTCATCCAAAGTAGTTGCGCGCAACACTGTCCTGCGGCAACATACTCGACCTCAGCGGTGGATAGGACAACGGAAGTTTGTTTCTTAGAATTCCATGACACCAGGGACCTTCCTAAGAATTGGCACGTCCCCGATGTACTCTTCCTATCGACCTTACATCCAGCATAGTCGGAATCTGAATATCCAATCAAGTCAAAGTTAGACCCCTTTGGATACCAGATCTCGAAGCAAGGTGTAGCGACTAAATATCTAAGGATTCGCTTCACGGCCACTAAGTGACACTCCCTTGGATCGGATTCAAATCTAGCACACATGCATACGCTAAGCATAATATCTGGTCTACTAGCACATAAATAAAGTAAAGACCCTATCATTGACCGGTATGCTTTTTGATCAACGGACTTACCTCCTTTGTTGAGGTTGGTGTGTCCGTCGGTTCCCATCGGAGTCTTTGCGGGCTTGGCGTCCTTCATTCCAAACCGCTTTAGCAAATCTTGCGTGTACTTCGTTTGGGAGATGAAGGTGTCATCCTTGAGTTGCTTCACTTGGAACCCAAGGAAGTAGTTCAACTCGCCCATCATCGACATCTCGAATTTCTGCGTCATCACCCTGCTAAACTCTTCACAAGACTTTTGATTAGTGGAACCAAATATTATGTCATCGACATAAATTTGGCACACAAACAAATCACCATCACAAGTCTTAGTGAATAAAGTCGGATCGGCTTTCCCAACCTTGAAAGCATTAGCAATTAAAAAGTCTCCAAGGCATTCATACCATGCTCTTGGGGCTTGCTTAAGTCCATAGAGCGCCTTAGAGAGCTTACACACGTGGTCGGGGTACCGTTCATCCTCGAAGCCAGGGGGTTGCTCCACGTACATCTCCTCCTTGATTGGCCCGTTGAGAAAAGCGCTCTTCACATCCATTTGGAACAACCTGAAAGAATGGTGAGCGGCATATGCTAGCAATATACGAATAGACTCTAGCCTAGCCACGGGAGCAAAAGTCTCCTCAAAGTCCAAACCTGCGACTTGGGCATAACCTTTTGCCACAAGTCGAGCCTTGTTCCTTGTCACCACCCCATGCTCGTCCTGTTTGTTGTGGAACACCCACTTGGTTCCCACATCATTTTGCTTGGGATGCGGCACCAGTGTCCAAACTTCATTTCTCTTGAAATTATTGAGCTCTTCCTGCATGGCCAACACCCAGTCCGGATCTAGCAAGGCCTCTTCTACCCTGAAAGGCTCAATAGAAGAGACAAAAGAGTAATGCTCACAAAAATTAACTAATCTTGAACGAGTAGTTACTCCCTTGCTAATGTCACCCAAAATTTGGTCGACGGGATGATTCCTTTGAATTGTCGCTCGAACTTGGGTTGGAGGGGCCTGAGGTGCTTCTTCTTCTTCTTCAACTTGGACATCCTGTGCTCCCCCTTGATCACATGCCTCCTCTTGATGAACCTGTTCATCGTCTTGAGTTGGGGGATGCACCATTGTTGATGAAGAAGGTTGATCTTGCTCCAATTGTTCCTGTGGTCGCACATCGCCAATCGCCATGGTGCGCATTTCGGCCGTTGGAATGTCCTCTTCATCTACATCATCAAGATCAACAACTTGCTCTCTTGGAGAGCCATTAGTCTCATCAAATACAACATCGCTAGAGACTTCAACCAAACCCGATGATTTGTTGAAGACCCTATACGCCTTTGTATTTGAGTCATAACCTAATAAAAACCCTTCTACAGCTTTGGGAGCAAATTTAGAAGTTCTACCTTTCTTCACAAGAATATAACACTTGCTCCCAAATACACGAAAGTAAGACACATTGGGTTTGTTACCGGTTAGCAGCTCATACGAAGTCTTCTTGAGGAGCCGGTGAAGGTAGACCCGGTTGATGGCG